>CM056732.1:37147011-38347011 GCA_029844215.1 Przewalskia tangutica | reverse complement strand
GATATTACATGTTGTAGTAGTTTAGAATTGAGTATAAGATTTATTGGAAGGATGATTATAAAGAATTAAACTGTATTTACATTGTATTCTGATGAGACTTGTAGTATTATTGTGCGGTGTTGTACACGTCAGGTTAGGCGTGTAACCCCCTCGAGTTGTTGGCACATGCAGCAGGCCTTGACAGAGGAGAAGATTTATGTGGTTTCGGGGGGGAGGTGCTGCCGAATTTTCCGTAGAATAAGGAATCTTGTATTTAGAATATTCTACGAAGAGATCTAGAAGTTAATAGACGTTTTGTGGCCTTTATAGGTGGAAGTACTACGAGTAGCGTATTCTACTTGAAGGGTGGAAAAGGCTAGCAAGGTTGTAGTACTTGGAGCATTTTGCTAATTGTCGATAATCGTCGCGAGGTATGTGAACCTCTTCCTATCTTTTCTAGCATGATGTTGTGAACTATGTAGTACGGTAGACGTACGTGTGCTAAACGAATTTTGGTTGATTTTTAAAAGATAAGAGACTGGACTTATATCTTGACTTGATATGAAATGTGAAGAACTTGAATGGTGTTAAAGTGGTGAAACCTCATTCGTGAGTAATGAGTACTTGGTCTAGATAAAGGAATAAGTTATATTAATTTCGGAAATGGGAATAACTATCGAACAAGCCATTGCAGCGTTAATAAAGGAAAATGTAATGACGATTAATTATATTAAAACCAGTAGAAACCTCCATCTGCATAGAAGCTAAGATAAGACAAAATTGTATTACATTTTCTAGATCATGGCTGCTCTATAAGAATTATTATAATCAAGTTTTGATTTTCTTAAAATTCCAAAGTAAGGAACTTGATTTCTAAAAGAAAAGAGACTTAAGAATTTGAAGTGTTTTGGTTTAAAAGAAAGGCATGGTTTTGTCTTAAATTGGTTTAAGACATAAAGTGTTATAATAGCTTTATGGGAAGTTAGTTATAACGACTTTATGGAAACAAAAGAATGGTTTTATTGGATTTAAAATGGTAACTTGATTTTGGGAAAAGAGAAGTAACTTGAGTCTAAAAGTATAAGTAACTTATTTTTAAATATCGAACTTTTCTTGATGAGAAAAATATAAGTGGCTTGGTTTTAAAAGGTAGGAGTACCTTGATCTTAAAAGAGTTAGTTACTTGGGTTTTAAAAGTATACTTGACGTTGTTTTAAAAGTGTAAGCCACTTGGTTTAAAAAGTATAAAGTACCTTGAGTTGTGTGTAACTTGCCTATGTTTGCGTGTGATAGCCTTGTTGTGCAAGTGTTGTATCCTTATGTTACAGCGTCTCTCGATGGAGGGTCGGTCATGTTATTTTTGATCCTTGGACCTACTGACACGTTGGGTGGCCCACGGGTAGGGTTCCATTAGGATTGTTGTTCCATGGACTAGCTCTCCATGAGGTTACTGATTCGGCCTTGGTATCTGGTAGCTAGCCCTCGTACTTTCCCGATCGTTCTTGATGCGAGTTGGTTACGGTAGTTGGCTTTCGTACTTGCCGTCGATTATTGATAGTGTCATTCCATGGACCCGACCTCCACGGGTTTTCTTGATTCGGCCTTGGTATCTGGTGGTTGGCTCTCGTACTTGCCCCGGTCGTGGCTGATTCGGCTTTGGTATCGGGTAGTTAGCCATAGCACTTGCCCCGTTCAGGTTTGTGGCGAAATCCGGTTATCACGACCTTGGTATCCGGTAGTTAGCCCTCGTGCTTGCCCGTCGGCTACGTGTGCGACGCAGTATCGGTAGTTGGCTTCGTACTTGCCGTGTCGGCCGTGATATAGTTGTATAGTATTGTTAGTACGACTTTGGTATCTGGTAGTTGGCTTTCGTACTTGCCCCGGTCAGTTGATGATGCGGCTTTGGTATCTGGTAGTTAGCCTTCGTACTTGCCCCGTACGGTTTTATGACACAGGTAGGGCCTGGTGTTCATGTGTACTCCTTGGTGTTGTTATATCATAGACTGCCGGCAGTGAGGAAGGAATTCCACGGGCATGATTGATGTTGTGGGCGTGAGACCCATTGTTATATTTTGAGGGATGACTTTGAGGGCGTGAGTCCCTGACTTGACATGACTGCTTATATGTTGTGTACTGTAGTTTGGTTATCATACATGTCTCCTGCTTTATATAGACTACTATGATTTCATTTACAGTATTTTCAGTTTCACATACTTGGTACCTGTTGTACTGACCTCCTTCGGGGGGCTGCGTTCATGCCGCAGGTAGAGGTACACCAGTTGTTGATCCTCGTTCATAGGATCACAGTTCAGCGTTTGGGAAGCTCCGTTTCTCCGGAGGCTTATCTTTTGGTATGATTCCCTGAGTTGTAGGTTCTTGTACATTCAGGGGTATGGCGGGGCCCTGTCCCGTCATAGTTGTTATAAAATTCGTAGAGTGCAGTAGTAATCTTGTTGTGGCGGGGTTTGTAAAGGATATAAGCATTCGGTATATATATGCAGAAAGGTAACCGTTTTGGTTAGCCTGTTTCTTATTTTATCTTGTTTCATGTTTTAGTTTTTATTTCTGCTGATTTTCTCTGATGTTGTATCACTAGGGTGCCCGGGGTAAGGCACCAGTCGCGGGCCCGAGGTCGGGTCGTGACAAAAGTGGTATCAGAGCAGTTAGTCCTCGGAAAGTGTCTACTGACCGTGTCTAGTAGAGTCTTGATTGTCGGTGTGTTGTGCGCCACATCTATAATCGAGGTCGCGAGACATTTAGGATTAGTTTCTATTCTTTTCACTCGAGATCGTGCCTTAGAAATTTGTATTATAAGTTGGACCCTCGGCGTATTTCGTTTTTACGATTATGCCTCCGCAGCAACCCGGGCGAAGCGGCAGCAAGGCAAGCCCGAAGCGGCGAGGAGCCGCTAGTAGGATCTGAAGGATTACGAGCGCGAGCGGTCATTACCCGAGATAGTGCTTGACGGCGAGTTTTGCGGCGCCGCCCGGCCAACGAGTTTAGAGCGCGGCGGTGGCTCACGAGACCAGCACTGAGCCTCAGTCCCGGCACAGGAGCGAGAGAGATGGGCTACGAGAGATGGCCCGATTACTAGCGAGTTGTGGCGAGCGAGGATAGTGGATCAGCGGTTCGATGCTTGCACCCGTGGTTCATCCTAGATCGGATAACGAGACTACGAGATTTTACGAGTTGCAGCCGCCCGAGTTCTGGTCGAGGCACGAGGATGATCGCGGGAGTTCATCCGGCGATTCTGACGGATCATGAGAGTGATCAAGACTTGAGACCGAGTCGGTGGTCTTAGGTTCGCGTCGGCCGCGTGATCTGCGATCGTGGTTTGATCGTGGGAGCTGTCGGGAGGAGCATGCGCCTCCGGCTATTTGGGGACGAGTTCTCGGAGGCATTTCTCGGCCATTTCTTGCCTCCACGGATGAGAGCACGGGCGCCGACGATCTTGAGGCGAGAGAGATGGCGGTTGGGAGTACAACGTGGAGTTCGACTCGTTGGCTCGGTATGTCCCGCGTTAGTAGCGAGATATGGAGGGCGAGTGCACCGCTACGTCACGAGGGCTTGATGACTACTTGGCGAGTCTTGCTCGGGTGTAGCTCTTCACGGGCATGGACATTGCCCGATCTGAGCTTATGCACTTGGGTGTGAGCGAGAGGCCAGCGGATTGACGATACCGAGAAGAATTCCGGGACAACAGGTCCTTTGGTGACTTTCAGGCGGACCGCCTCGGCGAACTAGTTATACGCCTCCGCCCGATGCAGTGGTCCTCCACGGTCTTGAGCGTCAGGTTATTCGGAGGCGGTCGGGGCTCGAGGTTCAAGTTTTCAGGGGAGTAGGAGTGCTCGCCGGATGAGGCCACCCTTGTCTTAGTGTGGCCCTTGTGGAAAAATCCATAAGGGAGAGTGTCGTACTAGTTTGGGAGATTGTTATGCTTGCGGCCAACAGGGCCATTTGGCGAGAGACTGTCCGACCAAAGGTGGCACTGGTGGGATAGCACAGACTACGGGATCAGTTGCGGGTTCTTCGCCTTCTATAGCTAGGCAGGATGTTCATACCCCAGCAGGTCAGGGCAGGGGTCGTGGTGGAAGTTCCCAGTTCTAGCGGTCCTTTGAACCGCCTATTTGATATTCAGGTATATCCTTAACCCTCTAGAGACTAGTTGTATTAATGTGTTAAGTGTTATGATCGGATAGCTTTGTGTTAAAATGTGATTTAGAGCACAGTTAGTAAAAGGGTAAGTCTGGGGATGAGAGAATTTTGAGACCTTAGATGTAAGGCCATCTTGAGTAAAAGACTTTACGGTTAATCCTTGTCGGAGTGCATAGTATACGTGGAGTTTTGTGTGATAATTCCATGGGTAGTTTGAGATGGAAGTGGTAGCTTCCATGGCGCGAATTAGTAAGATTGTTCCGGATTGGGGAACAAGAGTTTGGCGCGATAGCGGGTCGGGTTGAGGCCAGATCGCGGGTCAACCCGCAGCCCGGAATGAGGTGGGGTCAGTTCGAGGTGGTCCCTCCAGGTGGTAGGATCACGAGGGTGCAAGGCCCAAGTTTAGGTAACCATCGTACGGGTTCGTGGATGCGTTCGACCAGAATCGGATCGTGAAGGCCGGGAATGGCCTTAGTGGAAATTGAAGCTAGTGAGATGACCAAGTTTGGAGGTAGTGACTCCAAAGTTTTGGAAACTGAAGCGATGACTGAAGCGTGGAACATATACTATAGAGAGTTCGGGTGTACAAGAAGGGTACGACGAGTAAGAAAGGAAGCAAACATATGTTATGAGGACGGAAATGATCTTTTCTTTTGTGAAGTGAAGATGCGAAGGGAGTATTCTGTAGACCATGGGTGGGGGCTTTTTGTGATGTTAGAGGTGATTCCTCGTTGGCTTGGATTTGAGTTTTGCGCACATGTTATATTCTAGCCATTGATGGCATGATCGGTTTTGTAACTGTAGTAGTGGAGACTATCTGCGTATGGCGTGTTTGGAGACTTAGAAGGAACATTCGGGACGAATGTTTCTAAGGGGGGAAAAATGTTACACCCCGTAGTTCCAGGGTATGTATGTGAGGACATACGTACGAGAATATGACAGTGATATTGAAAAGAAAGAAAGATGTGAATTTTTCGACGGAAAAAGTTCCGGATTTTGTGAAGGAAAAAGGTTCGTTAATGGGAATTGGATTCCCGGATTCGGTATTCGGACTTTTTGGAATATTTGAGAATTATGGAATTTTATTTTCCGGAATTGGTCACGTGGGGCCCACGGGAGAAATTTACGGTTTATGAGGCCCACTTTATTTTTGGATTTTTGGCATTACGGATATTTTCGGAAGATGAAATATTTTGGACCAATAGGAGGGTGACACGTGTCACCCCAGTGAATGATGAGTTGCACGTTTTGGCATTTTAAAGACCAAAAACATTTGGTCAAAGTCTTGAAGATATTTTATGTAGTAGATAGATAAGTGGGACCCACACACACATGGCCCAATCTTGACCACACACTTGCTTTAATCCTAGCCCTTGATTTCTCTATAAATACCCCTTAAGCTTGCAAGACTTATTCATCCAACACTTAGAGATTTACAAGTCTTGAAAAATCCTCCCTCCCTTCCCTTGAGTGTCTCGGCATTGGGCCTCCCCCTTGACCAAAAGTTGTCCAAAATCCTTAAACTTTTAAGTGTTCTTCCTTAAGGTGTTAGGAAGATTGTGAACCAAGTGTTGGAAAAGATTTCACACCCCTAGCCTAAATACACCCCCTTGACCGAAAGTTGGTAGTGTTGGAACCTATGTCACGACCCGATCCCGGGCCCGTGACTGGTGCCTTACCCCGGGCACCCTAGTGATACAACATCAGAGAAAATCAGCGGAAATAAAAACTTTAAACATGAACAAGAGATATCATAAAAAAAACAGGCCAACCAAACGGTTACCTTCTTGTATATATAATTAAAAAGCTGAGCAGTTACATCGCTTACAAACCACGCCCACAAGATCTACTGGACCTCTAAGAGTTTTTATACAACATGGACGGACGGGGCCCGCCATACCACGAATGTACAAGTACCTACGCGGTGGGGACTATACCAAAAGATAAGCCTCGGAGAAACGGAGCTTCCAATACGCTGAATTGTGATCCTAAGGCGAGGATCAACAATCGTGTACCTACTGCACGGCGTGAACGCAGCCCCGGGAGGTCGATAACAGTACCAAGTATGTGAAAAAAATGTAAATGAAATCATAGTAGTCTATATAAAGCGGGAGACATGTATGATAACCAAACTACGATCCTGATAAATAAGCGATCATGTAAGTCGTGACTCACGCCTCAAGTCATCACTCAAATATAACTATGGGTCTCACGCCTCAACATCAATCATGCGTGGAATACCTTACTCACCGCCGGCGATCATGATATAATAACACCAAGAGTACATATGAACACCAAGTCCTACGAGTCATAAAAACCGTGCGGGCAAATGCGAAGGCTAACTACGAATACCAAAGCGCGTCATCAATCGGCCGGAGGCAAATGCGAAGCCAACTACGGATACCAAAGCCGTACTAACAATACTATACAATCAAACCACGGGCGTCACGGGGCAAGTCAGCCGACTACGGATACCAAGGCCGTGTCACGTGGCGGCGGGCAAATCTGAGCTAACTACGGATACCAAGGCGTATCACGAGACTCGCCACGGCGAAGCGTCACGGGCAATGCGAAAGCCAACTACGGATACCTGGCGTGTCACGTGGCGGCCGGCAAATCTGAGGCTAACTACCGGATACCAAGGCGTATCACGAGACCGCCACTAAAGCCCGAGCGGGGCAAGTCGAAGGCTAACTACTGTACCAAGGCCGAATCACCACGAGGCGGCAAGTCGAAAGCCAACCACGGATACCAAGGCGAATCGGTAAAACCTCATGGAGAGCTAGTCCGTGGAATAACACTATCAACGCGAGGCGTGCGTGGAATTCTCCGTCACGGTAGATGCGTCCAAGTAATATCATAACAAATCAGCCGGCCCTCCATTGAGAGACACGGTGGTATAGAAATACAATACTAGCACGACAAGGCTATCACACGCAAACATAGGCAAGTTACACACAACTCCAGGTACTTTCATTTTATGCCAAAGTCCAGGTTTTAACCCCAAAGTACTACGTACGTTAAACTCTTTTTAAAAGATCCATTTCTTTTACAAAGGTCACCCGATACTCGTATTATATAAAAATAGAGTGACTAACATTTTTGAGTAAACCAAAACAATTTCCATACTTTCCTTTTTAAACCAAAACACTTCTCCTTTCAAAATCAAGTTACAACATTCTTTTCCAAAGTTCAAGTTTGCCTAATTTCAAATATTCACGTCTCTTATTTTCGAAAGATTTCATAGTTCATAGTCTTAATCATTTAATAACGTAATTCTCTTTTAAAACAATCTGAGCAACATATGTCTTATGTGGGAGCAGGTTATTCTTGTTTATAACAATCTTATTAAAGCAGCCATGATCTAGGAAATGTAATACAATTTTGTCTTATCTTAGCTTCTATGCAGATGGAGGTTTCTACTGGTTTTAATATAATTACTTATTTGTCAATACATTTTCCTTTATTAACGCTGCAGTGGTTCGTTTGATTACTTATTCTCATTTCCGAAATCAGTAAAACATTATTCTTTAAAAACCAAGTACTCATTACTCACGAATGAGGTTTCACACTTCTTAACGACTTTCATATCAATTCAATTAAGTCAAGTCTCTTATCTTTTAAGATTAAGTCTCTTAACTTCTAAAATCAATAAACCATTCTTTTATCTTTCTTAAGTCGTTATACCTAACTTCCCATAAAGCTAGTATAACTCTTAGCTTTTAAAACCAGGTATTACTCTTCTTTCAAAAATGATTCTTAATTCTTTTGAAATACTTCAAGATTCTTTATTATTTAAAACTCAAGTCAAACGACATTGAAGTAAAACCACGTTCAGTTAACACACGTACGTCTACCGTACTATATATATTCTTTTAAAATATCATGCTCGAGAGGATAGGAAGAATCACATACCTCGCGACGATTTATCGACTATTAGCAAATAGCTCCAAATCGTAATCCTGCTAGCCTTTTCCACCCTTCGAGTAGAATATGCTACTCATGATTTCAACCTATATCGGTCATATAAGTCTATCAATGTCTAGACTATTACGTAAAATATTTCTAGATACTGATTCCTTTATTCTACGGAAAATTGGGCGATGACACTACCGCCAACTACACAAGTCTCATCGTAAATACACCTATGTAAATCTGATTTAATCTTCTTCTTTAATATTCTTCTGATGATGATTTCAGTTCAATTCTTTTCTGTAATATCCTTCTATGAATCTTAAATTCATTTCTATACTACTACAGTATGTAATTTCCAATTACAATAGAAGGACAGGAGTATTTACCTCGGTAAGCCCAAAATTATCCAAGATTTAATGTCGATCCTGAGCAACGTTTAGCTCCTACTCTGGGCGCTCCAACCCGCTCCAAACAACCCTTAGAAGTTCTACACAACTCCTTCTTTATACTTCAACTCACTATGAAGATTTCCTTAGGGTTTCGTTTAGTGGCTAAAGGAAGTATAATAGTATTTATGGCTTTTAGTATAGGTGTAACCTTGGAATACTACAAGGTATTTGGGCCAAGGTATTTTGGAATAGTAACAATACTTGGAGAATACTTTTCTACCAAGGGGTATTTTCTGAAACAACTCAAGGAAGGGGTATTCGTAGGGCCTCTCAGGGGAGGGTGCTCTTGGACGAATACTACACTTAAGGGGGAGGGATTTTCAAGACTTGGAAAATGATTTATGGATGAAGATTTAGTCTTGCATTGGAGGGGTATTTATAGGACATTCAATGGCCAAGATCAAGCCAAGTGGGGGGGCAAGTGGAGGGTCAAGATTTGGACATGTGTGTGTGGGTCCCACTTGCTTATCAACTACACAAAATATCCTACCAACTCCTTGACAAAAATTGAAGGCAAAAATGCCCAATTCGTCCCACCTTACCCGTCCACTTGAGGGTGACACTTGTCACCCTCTCGTTGGTCCAAAATATTTCGTCTCTCGGAAAAATTCGCAAAAATAATAAATGTTGCAACCGTATTTTTCCCTTCGCAAAGTCCGGAAAACGTTTCGTCGGAAAACGATTCTTTTTGCTAGTTGTGCACAAATTTCGCCACTTTGCCTACTTAAGGCTTAAACTTTTGTACGTACGCCCTTACGTACATACTCTGGAAATACGGGGTATAACATTCTCCCCTCCTTAGAAACATTCGTCCCGAATGTTCCTTCTCAAGACAGATAATGATAAAGTTCCTCTCAGCACATGTTCACTTTTTTCCTTACTCGTCGTACTTTTCTTGAACACTTGAACTCTTCTAGTATATGTACCATACTTCAGTCATCGCTTCAGTTTCCAAAACTTTGGAGTCACCACCTCCAAACTTGGTCATCTTACTAGCCTCAATCTCCCTTAAGGCCATTCCCGGCCTTCACGATCCGATTCTGGTCGAACATATCCACGAACTCATACGATGGTCATCTAAACTTGGGCCTAGAACCCTCGTGACCCTACCACCTGGCGGGACCACCTCGAACTGACCACATTTCCTTTCGGGCTGCGGGTTGACCCGCGAACGGCCCTCAACCCTGACCCATGTCGCGCAAACTCTCGTTCCGATCCGAACAATCTTACCTATATGAGTCCGTAGCTACCACTTTCATCTTACACAACCCCCGGAATTATCCCACAATACATTTATACGCATACCAAGTATTTTGACAAGGACTAACCGTAAAATCTTTTATTCAAGCCGGCCTTACATCTAAGGTCTCAACTGTAATATTCTAAGGTTCATACCTTCCCCGTCCCCATACTTATTCTTTCAACTAACCATGTCTCTAAACCACAATATACACAATGCTATTTGTTCATAGTACTCAACATATAATCCTCGTATCACGCATGTTAAACTCTAGAGGGTTAAGGATATACCTGAAAAGATAGGCGGTTCAAAGGACCGCTAAAACTGGGAACTTCCACCGCGACCTCTACCGTGGCCTGCCGGTGTATGAACATCCTGCCTAGCTATGGAAGGTGAAGAACCCGCAACTGATCTCGTAGTCTGTGCTATCCCACCATTGCTACCTCTGGTCGGACAGTCTCTCGCCAAATGGCCCTGTTGGCCGCAAGCATAACAATCTCCCAAATTAGTACGACACTCTCCCTTATGAAGTTTTCCACAACGGCCACACTGAGACAAGGGCGACCTCATCCGGCGAGCATTCCTGCTCCTCGAAAATCTGAAACACAGGAGCCACGACCTGCTCTGAACATCCCGGGTCCCGAAGGCGTGGAGGACCACTCTGTCTTGGCGAGGTACATAACTAGTCTCTTCGAGGCGGTCCGCCTAGAAAGTTACCAAAGGACCTGCTGTTACGCCCTCTTCGCCTGGATCTTGGTCATTCCGTCGACCTCCGCTCTCACACCGCGCATAAGCTGCGTGCGGGCGATGTCCATGCCCTGAAGAGCTACACCGAACAAGCCTCGCCAAGTAGTCATCGAGCCTGGCGTGGCGGTGCACTCGCCCTCCATCTCGCTACTAACGCGGGGACGTACCTAGCCAATGAGTCAAACTCCACATTGTACTCCCGAACCGCACGCGCTCGCTCAATACCAAAAATCGGCCCGAGCCCTTCGTCGTGGAGGCAAGAAATGTGCAAGAAATGCCTCAGAACTTCGTCCCCAAATAGGTGAGGCGCATGCTCCCGGGACAGCTCCCACGAATCAAACGATCGCAGATCACGCGGCCGATGTGAACCTAAGACCACCGACTTCGGTCTCGGCCTTGATCACTCTCACGATCCGAATCGCTCGATGAACTCCTGCGGATCATCCTCGTGCCTCGATCCATAAAACATCAAGTGCGCAACTCGTAAAGTCCGCAGCCTCAAACTATCTCGCTCTCGTGAACTACGGTACTAATGCAGGAATCGCTGCGTCGGCTTATCCTCGTGCCTTGCCACTATCTCCGCCAATAATCGGGCCATCTCCTTATAACCCGTCTCTCTGCTCCGGTGTGGTCCCGAGGCTCAGTCTTGTGGTCTCAGCCATGCTGCGCTCTAAACTCTGCTTGGCGGCGTCGCAATACTCGCCGTCAAGCACTATCTCGTAATGACCGGGCTCGCGCCCGTACTCCTCAGTATCCTACCAGCGATTTCCTCACGCCTTGCCATCTGCCCGGCGGGTTGCACTGCGAGGCATAATCGTAAAAACGAAATGCGTCGGAGGGTCCAACTTATAACACGCCTCTAAGGCACGATCTCGAATGAGAAGAATGGAAACTAATCCTAAATGTCCTGACCTCTCGATTATAGATGTGGTGCGCAACACACCGATAATCAAGACTACTGCAGACGCCTCAGACACTTTCCGAGGATTAATCGCTCGATACCACTTTTGTCACGACCCGATCCGGACGTGGATCGTGCCTTACCGGGCACCCTAGTGATACAACATCAGAGAAAATCAGTGGAAATAAAAACTTTAAACATGAACAAGAGATATCATAAAAAAAATAGGCCAACCAAACGGTTACTTGTATATATAATTAAAAATCTGAAGTTACATCCTTACAAACCCCGCCACACAAAGATTTCTACGACCTCTAAGAGTTTTTATACAACATGACGACGGGGCCCCGCCATACCTCTGAATGTACAAGTACTCTACAGATGTGGACTATACCAAAAGATAAGCCTCGAGAAACGGAGCTTCCCAATACGTTGTTGTGATCCTAAGAGCGAGGATCAACAATCGTGTACCTACCGCGGCATGAACGCAGCCCAAGGAGGTCGATAACAGTACCAAGTATGTGAAATCAAAATCGTAAATGAAATCATAGTAGTCTATATAAAGCGAGAGACATGTATGATAACCAAACTACGATCCACAATAAATAAGCAACATGTAAGTCGTGACTCACGCCTCAAGTCATCACTCAAATATAACTATGGGTCTCACACCTCAACATCAATCATGCGTGGAATACCTTTCCTCACCGCGATCATGATATAATAACACCGAGTACATATGAACACCAAGTCCTACGAGTCATAAACCGTGCGGGGCAAGTAAGGCTAACTACCAGATACCAAAGCCGCATCCTCACCTGACCGGGGCAAGCACGAAAGCCAACTACCAGCGACCAACGCCGTACTAACAATACTAGACACTCAAACCACGGGCGACACGGCAAGTACGAAGCCGACTACCAGATACCGCGCCGTGTCACGTGAGGCGAGGGGCAAGTACCGTGGCTAACTACAGATACCGCGTCAGATCACGAGACTCGCCAAGGCGATACGGCAAGCACGAAAGCCAACTACGGATACCAAGGCGTGTCACGTGGATCGGGCAATCTGAGGATAACTACCAGATACCAAGGCGTATCACGAGACTTCGCCACTAAACCGAGCGGGGCAAGTGAAGGCTAACTACCTGTACAAGGTGAATCACCACGAGACGGGGCAAGTACGAAAGTCAACCACCAGATACCAAGGCCGAATCAGTAAAACCTCATGGAGAGCTAGTCCATGGAATAACACTATCAACAGGAGCGTACCCGTGGAATTCTCCGTCACTGCCGGTACGTCCAAGTAATATCATAACAAATCAGCCGGCCCTCCATTGAGAGACGCGGTGGTATAGAAATACAATACTAGCACGACAAGGCTATCACACGCAAACATAGGCAAGTTACACACAACTCCAGGTACTTTCATTTTATGCCAAAGTCCAGGTTTTAACCCCAAAGTACTACATACGTTAAACTCTTTTTAAAAGATCCATTTCTTTTACAAAGGTCACCCGATACTCGTATTATATAAAAATAGAGTGACTAACATTTTTGAGTAAACCAAAACAATTTCCATACTTTCCTTTTTAAACCAAAACACTTCTCCTTTCAAAATCAAGTTACAACATTCTTTTCCAAAGTTCAAGTTTGCCTAATTTCAAATATTCACGTCTCTTATTTTCGAAAGATTTCATAGTTCATAGTCTTAATCATTTAATAACGTAATTCTCTTTTAAAACAATCTGAGCAACATATGCCTTATGTGGGAGCAGGTTATTCTTGTTTATAACAATCTTATTAAAGTAGCCATGATCTAGGAAATGTAATACAATTTTGTCTTATCTTAGCTTCTATGCAGATGGAGGTTTCTACTGGTTTTAATATAATTACTTATTTGTCAATACATTTTCCTTTATTAACGCTGCAGTGGTTCGTTTGATTACTTATTCTCATTTCCGAAATCAGTAAAACATTATTCTTTAAAAACCAAGTACTCATTACTCACGAATGAGGTTTCACACTTCTTAACGACTTTCATATCAATTCAATTAAGTCAAGTCTCTTATCTTTTAAGATTAAGTCTCTTAACTTCTAAAATCAATAAACCATTCTTTTATCTTTCTTAAGTCGTTATACCTAACTTCCCATAAAGCTAGTATAACTCTTAGCTTTTAAAACCAGGTATTACTCTTCTTTCAAAAATGATTCTTAATTCTTTTGAAATACTTCAAGATTCTTTATTATTTAAAACTCAAGTCAAACGACATTGAAGTAAAACCACGTTCAGTTAACACACGTACGTCTACCGTACTATATATATTCTTTTAAAATATCATGCTCAAGAGGATAGGAAGAATCACATACCTCGCGACGATTTATCGACTATTAGCAAATAGCTCCAAAATCGTAATCCTGCTAGCCTTTTCCACCCTTCGAGTAGAATATGCTACTCGCAGTACTTCAACCTATATCGGTCATATAAGTCTATCAATGTCTAGACTATTCTGTAAAATATTTCTAGATACAGATTCCTTTATTCTACGGAAAATTGGCAAGACTTCCCTACCCACAACTACACAAGTTCTCAGAATACAAATCTATGTAAATCTGATTTAATCTTCTTCTTTAATATTCTTCCGATGATGATTTCATTCAATTCTTTTCAGAATATCCTTCTATGAATCTTAAATTCATTTCTATACTACTACGAAGATGTAATTTCCAATTACAATAGAAGAAAGTATTTACCTCGGTAAGCCCAAAATTATCAAAGATTTAATGTCGATCCTGAGCAACGTTTAGCTCCTACTCTGGGCGCTCCAACCCGCTCCAAACAACCAACCCTTAGAAGTTCTACACAACTCCTTCTTTATACTTCAACTCGCTATGAAGATTTCCTTAGGGTTTCGTTTAGTGGCTAAAGGAAGTATAATAGTATTTATGGCTTTTAGTATAGGTGTAACCTTGGAATACTACAAGGTATTTGGGCCACGGTATTTTGGAATAGTAACAATACTTGGAGAATACTTTTCTACCAAGGGGGGGGGTATTTTACGAAAACAACTCAAGGAAGGGAGGGAGGTATTCGCCAGGCCTCTCTAAGGGGGGGAGGGGTGCTCTTGGACGAATACTACACTTAAGGGGGAGGGATTTTCAAGACTTGGAAAATGATTTATGGATGAAGATTTAGTCTTGCATTGGAGGGGTATTTATAGGACATTCAATGGCCAAGATCAAGCCAAGTGGGGGGGCAAGTGAAGGGTCAAGATTTGGACATGTGTGTGTGGGTCCCACTTGCTTATCAACTACACAAAATATCCTACCAACTCCTTGACAAAAATTGAAGGCAAAACGCCCCGGTCGTCCACCTTGCGTCCACTTGAGGGTGACACTTGTCACCCTCTCGTTGGTCCAAAATATTTCGTCTCTCGGAAAAATCCGCAAAAATAATAAATGTTGCAACCGTATTTTTCCCTTCTCAAAGTCCGGAAAACGTTTCGTCGGAAAACGATTCTTTTTGCTAGTTATGCACAAATTTCGCCACTATGCCTACTTAAGGCTTAAAATTTTGTACGTACGCCCTTACGTACATACTCTGGAAATACGGGGTATAACAACCTAAGTGTTCTTCACTTTTTGGAGTTGGATCTTGAAGAGGAGTTGGTTAGAAACTTCTAAGGGTCGCTTGGAGCTGGTTGGAGCGTAAGGATTTGGAGCTAAACGTTGTTCAGGATCGACTTATAATCTTGGATAATTTTGGGTTTATCGAGGTAATGATCTTTGTCCCCCTATTGTAATTGGATATTACATGTTGTAGTAGTTTAGAATTGAGTATAAGATTTATTGGAAGGATGATTATAAAGAATTGAATCATTCTGATGAACTTGTAGTATTATTTTGGGGCGGTGTTGTACACGTCAGGTTAGACGTGTAACCACTTCGAGTTGTTGGCACAGTAGAGGCCTCGATAGAGGAGAGATTTATGTGGTTTCGGGGAGGTCTGACCTTTTTCCGTAATAAGGAATCTTGTATTTAGAATATTCTACGAAGAGATCTGAAGTTAATAGACGCTTGTGGCCTTTATAGGTGGAAGTACTACGAGTAGCGTATTCTACTCGAAGGGTGGAAAAGGCCAGCGTTGTAGTACTGGAGCATTTTGCTAATTGTCGATAATCGCCGCGAGGTATGTGAACCTCTTCCTATCTTTTCTAGCACGATGTTGTGAACTATGTAGTACGGTGACGACGGTGCTAAAACAATTTTGGTTGATTTTTAAAAGATAAGAGTGGACTTATATCTTGACTTGATATGAAATGTGAAGAACTTGAATGGTGTTAAAGTGGTGAAACCTCATTCGTGAGTAATGAGTACTTGGTCTAGATAAAGGAATAAGTTATATTAATTTTGGAAATGGGAATAACTATCGAACAAGCCATTGCAGCGTTAATAAAGGAAAATGTAATGACGATTAATTATATTAAAACCAGTAGAAACCTCCATCTGCATAGAAGCTAAGATAAGACAAAATTGTATTACATTTTCTAGATCATGGTCATTTATAAGAATTATTATAATCAAGTTTTGATTTTCTTAAAATTCCAAAGTAAGGAACTTGATTTCTAAAAGAAAAGAGACATAAGAATTTGAAGTGTTTTGGTTTAAAAGAAAGGCATGGTTTTGTCTTAAATTGGTTTAAGACATAAAGTGTTATAATAGCTTTATGGGAAGTTAGTTATAACGACTTTATGGAAACAAAAGAATGGTTTTATTGGATTTAAAATGGTAACTTAATTTTGGGAAAAGAGAAGTAACTTGAGTCTAAAAGTATAAGTAACTTATTTTTAAATATCGAACTTTTCTTGATGAGAAAAATATAAGTGGCTTGGTTTTAAAAGGTAGGAGTACCTTGATCTTAAAAGAGTTAGTTAGTTGGGTTTTAAAGTATACTTGACGTTGTTTTAAAAGTGTAAGCCACTTGGTTTAAAAGTATAAAGTACCTTGAGTTGTGTGTAACTTGCCTATGTTTGCGTGTGATAGCCTTGTTGTGCAAGTGTTGTATCCTTATGTTACGCGTCTCGATGGAGGGCGGTCATGTTATTTTTTATCCTCGACTCTTGACACGGGTGGCCCACGAGTAGGGTTCCATTAGGATTGTTGTTCCATGGACTAGCTCTCCATGAGGTTACTGATTCGGCCTTGGTATCTGGTAGCTAGCCCTCGTACTTGCCGATCGTTCTGATGCAGTTGGTTCCGTAGTTGGCTTCGTACTTGCCGATCGATTATCGATAGTGTCATTCCATGGACCCGACCCTCCAGCGGGGTTTTGATTCGGCCTGGTATCCGTGGTTGGCTCTCGTACTTGCCCGGCCGTGGCTGATTCGACTTTGGTATCGTAGTTAGCCTTCGCACTTGCCCTGCTCAGTTTGTGGCGAAGTCTCATGATCACTACCTTGGTATCCGTAGTTAGCTCGTACTTGCCCCCGTCGACTCGTGTGATCGTATCCGTAGTTGGCTTCGTGCTTGCCGTGTCGCCTTCGTGATATAGTTGTATAGTATTATTAGTACGGCTTTGGTATCCGTAGTTGGCTTTCGTACTTGCCGATCGCTTGATGATCGCGCTTTGGTATCCGTAGTTAGCCTTCAGACTTGCCGTCACGGTTTATGACACGTAGGGCCTGGTGTTTATGTGTACTCCTTGGTGTTGTTATATCATGCCGCTGGCGGTGAGGAAGGAATTCCACCGCATGATTGATGTTGTGGGCGTGAGACCCATTGTTATATTTTGAGGGATGACTTTGAGGGCGTGAGTCCCTGACTTGACATGACTGCTTATATGTTGTGTACTGTAGTTTGGTTATCATACATGTCTCCTGCTTTATATAGACTACTATGATTTCATTTACAGTATTTTCAGTTTCACATACTTGGTACCTGTTATCGACCTCCTTGGTGCGCTCATGCAGTGAGGTACACCGGTTGTTGATCCTCGCTCATAGGATCACAGTTCAGCGTTTGGGAAGCTCCGTTTCTCCGGAGGCTTATCTTTTGGTATGATTCCAAGAGTTGTAGATAGATAAGTGAGACCCACACACACATGGCCCAATCTTGTCAACACACTTGCTTTAATCCTAGCCCTTGATTTCTCTATAAATACCCCTTAAGCTTGCAAGACTTATTCATCCAACACTTAGAGATTTACAAGTCTTGAAAAATCCTCCCTCCATTCCCTTGAGTGTCTCGGCAATTGGCTTCCCCCTTGACCAAAAGTTGTCCAAAAATCCTTAAACTTTTAAGTGTTCTTCCTTAAGGTGTTAGGAAGATTGTGAACCAAGTGTTGGAAAAGATTTCACACCCTAGCCTAAATACACCCCTTTATCGAAAGTTGGTAGTGTTGGAACCTAAGTGTTCTTCACTTTTTGGAGTTGGATCTTGAAGAGGAGTTGGTTAGAAACTTCTAAGGGTCGCTTGGAGCGGGTTGGAGCGTAAGGATTTGGAGCTAAACGTTGCTCAGGATCGACTTATAATCTTGGATAATTTTGGGCTTATCGAGGTAATGATCTTTGTCCCCCTATTGTAATTGGATATTACATGTTGTAGTAGTTTAGAATTGAGTATAAGATTTATTGGAAGGATGATTATAAAGAATTGAACTGTATTTACAGTAGACTTGTAGTATTATTGTGGGGCAGTGTTGTACACGTCCGGTTAGACGTGTAACCCCACGAGTTGTTGGCGCAGCGCACCTTGATAGAGGAGGAGATTTATGTGGTTTCGGGGGGGGAGGGGAGGTGCTGCCGAATTTTCCGTAGAATAAGGAATCTTGTATTTAGAATATTCTACGAAGAGATCTAGAAGTTAATAGACGTTTTGTGGCCTTGATAGGTGGAAGTACTACGAGTAGCGTATTCTACTTGAAGGGTGGAAAAGGCTAGCAAGGTTGTAGTACTTGGAGCATTTTGCTAATTGTCGATAATCGTCGAGGTATGTGAACCTCTTCCTATCTTTTCTAGCATGATGTTGTGAACTATGTAGTACGGTGAGCGTCGTGTGCTAAACGAATTTTGGTTGATTTTTAAAAGATAAGAGATGGACTTAAATCTTGACTTGATATGAAATGTGAAGAACTTGAATGGTGTTAAAGTGGTGAAACCTCATTCGCGAGTAATGAGTACTTGGTCTAGATGAAGGAATAAGTTATATTAATTTGAAATGGGAATAACTATCGAACAAGCCATTGCGGCGTTAATAAAGGAAAATGTAATGACGATTAATTATATTAAAACCAGAGAAACCTCCATCTGCATGAAGCTAAGATAAGACAAAATTGTATTACATTTCCTAGATCATCATTTGCTCTAATAAGAATTATTATAATCAAGTTTTGATTTTCTTAAAATTCCAAAGTAAGGAACTTGATTTCTAAAAGAAAAGAGACTTAAGAATTTGAAGTGTTTTGGTTTAAAAGAAAGGCATGGTTTTGTCTTAAATTGGTTTAAGACATAAAGTGTTATAATAGCTTTATGGGAAGTTAGTTATAACGACTTTATGGAAACAAAAGAATGGTTTTATTATTGGATTTAAAATGCTAACTTGATTTTGGGAAAAGAGAAGTAACTTGAGTCTAAAAGTATAACTAACTTATTTTTAAATATCGAAATTTTCTTGATGAGAAAAATATAAGTGGCTTGGTTTTAAAAGGTAGAGTACCTTGATCTTAAAGAGTTAGTTACTTGGGTTTTAAAAGTATACTTGACGTTGTTTTAAAAGTGTAAGCCACTTGGTTTAAAAAGTATAAAGTACCTTGAGTTGTGTGTAACTTGCCTATGTTTGCGTGTGATAGTCTTGTTGTGCAAGTGTTGTATCCTTATGTTACCGCGTATCTCGATGAGGGCGGTCATGTTATTTTATCCTTCGACCTTGCGTTGGGTGGCCGGGTAGGGTTCCATTAGGATTGTTGCTCCATGGACTAGCTCTCCACGAGGTTACCGATTCGGCCTTGGTATCCGTAGCTAGCCCTCGTGATTGACGGCCGCTGATGCGAGGTTGGTTACGGTAGTTGGCTTCGACTTGCCCGATCAGTTATTGATAGTGTCATTCCATGGACCACCCTCGCTGGTTTTACCGATTCGGCCGTATCCGTGGTGGTTTCTCGTACTTGCCCGGTCGTGGCTGATTCGGCTTTGGTATCGTAGTTAGCCGCACTTGCCCCGCTCAGTTTTGTGGCGAAGTCTCATGATCACCTTGGTATCCGGTAGTTAGCCCAGACTTGCCCCGTCGCCTCGTACGACGCGACGCGTATCCGGTAGTTGGCTTTCGACTTGCCCGTGTCGACGTGATATAGTTGTATAGTTTTGTTAGTACGGCTTTGGTATCGGTAGTTGGCTTTCGTACTTGCCGATTGATGATGCGGCTTTGGTATCGTAGTTAACGTGCCTTGCCTCACCGGTTTGATGACCTAGGCACGGTGTTCACGTGGTACTCCTTGGTGTTGTTATATTATAGATCGCTCAGTGAGGAAGGAATTCCAGGCATGATTGATGTTGTGGGCGTGAGACCCATTGTTATATTTTGAGGATGACTTTGAGGCGTGAGTCCCCGACTTGACATCGCTTATATGTCAGGTATCTGTAGTTTGGTTATCATACATGTCTCGCTTTATATAGACTACTATGATTTCATTCTGATTTTCGATTTCACATACTTGGTACTGTTGTGACCTCCTTGGTGCGCTCACGCCGCAGGTAGAGGTACACCGGTTGTTGATCCTCGCTCATAGGATCACAGTTCAGCGTTTGGGAAGCTCCGTTTCTCCGGAGGCTTATCTTTTGGTATGATTCCCTGAGTTGTAGATAGATAAGTGGGACCCACACACACATGGCCCAATCTTGTCCACACACTTGCTTTAATCCTAGCCCTTGATTTCTCTATAAATACCCCTTAAGCTTGCAAGACTTATTCATCCAACACTTAGAGATTTACAAGTCTTGAAAATCCTCCTCCTTCCTCGGTGTCTCGGCAATTGGCCTCCCCTTGACCAAAAGTTGTCCAAAAATCCTTAAACTTTTAAGTGTTCTTCCTAAGGTGTTAGGAAGATTGTGAACCAAGTGTTGGAAAGATTTCACACCTAGCCTAAATACACCCCTTGACCGAAAGTTGGTAGTGTTGGAACCTAAGTGTTCTTCACTTTTTGGAGTTGGATCTTGAAGAGGAGTTGGTTAGAAACTTCTAAGGGTCGTTTGGAGCGGGTTGGAGCGTAAGGATTTGGAGCTAAACGTTGCTCAGGATCGACTTATAATCTTGGATAATTTTGGGCTTATCGAGGTAATGATCTTTGTCCCCTATCAGAATTGGATATTACATGTCAGAGTAGTTTAGAATCGAGTATAGGATTTATTGGAAGGATGATTATAAAGAATTGAATCAGTATTTACATTGACCGTATTTACTGAGACTTGTAGTATTATTGTGGGGCAGGTTGTACACGTCCTGTTAGACGTGTAACCCCCTCGAGTTATTGGCACTGCAGCGTGCCTTGATGAGGAGGAGATTTATGTGGTTTCGGGAGGTATCGCTAATTTTCCGTAGAATAAGGAATCTTGTATTTAGAATATTCTACGAAGAGATCTATAAGTTAATAGACGTTTTGTGGCCTTTATAGGTGGAAGTACTACGAGTAGCGTATTCTACTTGAAAGGTGGAAAAGGCTAGCAAGGTTGTAGTACTTGGAGCATTTTGCTAATTGTCGATAATCGTCGCGAGGTATGTGAACCTCTTCCTATCTTTTCTAGCATGATGTTGTGAACTATGTAGTACGGTAGACGTACGTGTGCTAAACGAATTTTGGTTGATTTTTAAAAGATAAGAAACTGGACTTATATCTTGACTTGATATGAAATGTGAAGAACTTGAATGGTGTTAAAGTGGTGAAACCTCATTCGTGAGTAATGAGTACTTGGTCTAGATAAAGGAATAAGTTATATTAATTTCGGAAATGGGAATAACTATAGAACAAGCCATTGCAGCGTTAATAAAGGAAAATGTAATGACGATTAATTATATTAAAACCAGTAGAAACCTCCATCTGCATAGAAGCTAAGATAAGACAAAATTGTATTACATTTCCTAGATCATGGCTGCTCTAATAAGAATTATTATAATCAAGTTTTGATTTTCTTAAAATTCCAAAGTAAGGAACTTGATTTCTAAAAGAAAAGAGACTTAAGAATTTGAAGTGTTTTGGTTTAAAAGAAAGGCATGGTTTTGTCTTAAATTGTCTTAAGACATAAAGTGTTATAATAGCTTTATGGGAAGTTAGTTATAACGACTTTATGGAAACAAAAGAATGTTTTTATTATTGGATTTAAAATGATAACTTGATTTTGGGAAAAGAGAAGTAACTTGAGTCTAAAAGTATAAGTAACTTATTTTTAAATATCGAACTTTTCTTGATGAGAAAAATATAAGTGGCTTGGTTTTAAAAGGTAGGAGTACCTTGATCTTAAAAGAGTTAGTTACTTGGGTTTTAAAAGTATACTTGACGTTGTTTTAAAAGTGTAAGCCACTTGGTTTAAAAAGTATAAAGTACCTTGAGTTGTGTGTAACTTGCCTATGTTTGCGTGTGATAGCCTTGTTGTGCAAGTGTTGTATCCTTATGTTACCGCGTCTCTCGATGGAGGGCCGGTCATGTTATTTTTTATCCTTGGACCTACTGACACGTTGGGTGGCCCACGGGTAGGGTTCCATTAGGATTGTTGTTCCATGGACTAGCTCTCCGCAGGTTACCGATTCGGCCTTGGTATCCGTAGCTAGCCCTCGTACTTGCCCGCCGTTCTTGATGCAGTTGGTTCTGTAGTTGGCTTTCGTCTTGCCCGATCGGTTATTGATAGTGTCATTCCATAGACCACCTCCATGGGGGTTTTACCGATTCGGCCTTGGTATCCGTGGTTGGCTCGTGCATTTGCCCGGCCGTGGCCGATTCGACTTTGGTATCCGTAGTTAGCCTTCGCGACTTGCCGTTCGGTTTGTGGCGAAGTCTCGCGATCACGGCCTGTATCCGTAGTTAGCCCTCGATTTGCCGTCGCCCACGTGACGCGCCTTGGTATCCGTAGTTGGCTTCGTACTTGCCGTGTCGCCTTCGTGATATAGTTGTATAGTATTGTTAGTACGGCTTTGGTATCCGGTAGTTGGCTTCGTACTTGCCGGCCGATTGATGACGGCTTTGGTATCGGTAGTTAGCCTTCGTACTTGCCCGACGGTTTTATGACACGGTAGGGCCCGTGTTCATGTGTACTCTGGTGTTGTTATATCATGATGCCGCGATGAGGAAGGAATTCCTCGGGCATGATTGATGTTGTGGGCTGAGACTCATTGTTATATTTTGAGTGATGACTTTGAGGGCGTGAGTCCCTGACTTGACATGACTGCTTATATGTTGTGTAATGTAGTTTGGTTATCATACATGTCTCCTGCTTTATATAGACTATTATGATTTCATTTACAATATTTTCAGCCACATACTGCAATTGTCGACCTCCTTCTCGGGCGCTCATGCCGCAGTGAAGGTACACCGGTTGTTGATCCTCGCCATAGGATCACGATTCAGTTGGGAAACTCCGCTTCTCCGAGGCTTATCTTTTGGTATGATTCCTGAGTTGTAGGTTCTTGTACATTCTGGGTATGGCCGCCCTGTCCGTCATAGTTGTTATAAAATTCGTAGAGGTCTGTAGTACTGTTGTGGGCAGGGTTTGTAAAGGATATAACTATTCAGGTATATATGTGCAGAAAGGTAACCGTTTTGGTTAGCCTGTTTCTTATTTTATCTTGTTTCATGTTTAAGTTTTTATTTCCGCTGATTTTCTCTGATGTTGTATCACTAGGGTGCCCGGGGTAAGGCACCAGTCGCGGGCCCGAGGTCGGGTCGTGACAAGATAGGGGTGGTGCATCCAGCTCGGGCTGTGGTCAAAACTGCATGTATGCTTTGACAGGCTGACAATATCTAGAGTCATCTCTAGATGTGGTTATAAGTTTACTAACTTTCTCTTCATATGATGTTTATGCATTAATGGATACAAGTTCTACTCTATTGTATGATACTTCATTTGTTACCATAAAATTTGGGGTAAAGCTAGAATTATTAGGTAAGTCATTCACCATATCTACTCCACTCGAGGAATCAGTTATAGCTGTGAGGGTTTATCAGAATTGTATAGTTATCATTTGTAGCCTTCTTACCTCTGCAGATTTTATTGACTTGGAGATGGTTGATTTTTATGTTATTATAGGTATGGATTAGTTATCGTCATGTTATACGATGCTCAATTATCAGTCAAAGATCGTGAGATTCCATTTTTTTAGCGATCCAGTCCTTGAATGGAAAGATAATGCTGCAACACCTAAGGGTTGGTTATTTTCTACCTGAAGGCGAGGAAAATGATCTCCAAGGGGTATATATATCATTTGTTCTAGTTTAAAGATGTGAATGCAGAATCGCTGACTCTTCAGTCTGTTCAAGTAATTAATGGGTATCCATAGGTGTTCCTTGAATAACGTCCTAGTATTCCTCCAGAGATGGAGATTGAGTTTGGCATTGATGTGCTTCTAGATACTTAGCCGATATTGATTCTTCCTTATATAATAACTCAAGCAGAACTGTGGTAGTTGAAGGAGTAGTTGAAAAACCTACAAGAGAAGGGCTTCATTAAGCATATATCTCACATTGGGGTGTGCCCATATTATTCATTTGGAAGAAAAATAGTTCACTAAGGATGTATATTAACTATCGATAGTTGAATAAGGTGACTATAAAGAACATTATCCTCTTCCTATAATTGACAATTTGTTTGATCAATTACAGAGTGCCAAATTTTTCTCAAAGATCGATTTGAGATCGGGTTATCTTCAGGTGAGAGTTAAAGAGAAAGATATCCTAAAGACAACCTTCAGAACTTGATATGGTCATCTTGAATTCCTTCTTATGTCATATAGGTTGACTAATCAGCCAACAACTTTCATAGACCTAATGAATAGGGTCTTCAAGCCATTTCTCGATATATTTGTGATTATGTTCATTGATCATATTATGATGTATTCGCGGTCAAAGAAAGAGGATGTGAATCATCTGTGAGTGGTATTGTAGATGTTTCAGGATCGCAAATTATATGTGAAGTTCTATAAATATAAATTTTGATTGAAGTCAGTGGCATTTCTTGGCCACATTGTATCTGACAAGGGCATTAGAGTGGATACGCAGAAGATCGAGGCCGTAAAAGGTTGGCCTATACCCATAACTCATTTAGTGGTTCGTAGCTTTTTGGGGTTCACATGTAATTACTAAAGGTTTGTAGAGGGATTTTCCTCCATCTCAACACTGTTAACTAAGTTAACTTAGAAGGTGACCAATTTCAGAGGTCGAATGTTTGTGAACAGAGCTTCCAAAAGTTAAAGAACAAGTTGACATCGACATCAATTTTGGCACTTCCTAACAGTACAAAAGGTTATGCTATTTACTGTGATGCTTCAAGAACTGGTTTTGGCTACGTCATAATACAACATGGCAAGGTTAGTCCTTATGCTTCGAGACAGTTAAAGAAATACAAGCAGAACTATCTGATGTATGATCTAAAATTGGCAGTAGCGGTGTTTGTGTCACGACCCGTTCCGGGGCCCGTGACTGGTGCCTTACCCCGGGCACCCTAGTGATACAACATCAGAGTAATCAGCGGAACATAAAACACATACATGAAACAAATGAAGTACAAAACAGTAATCTGAGGAAAACTTGCCTTTCGGCCTATATATAAACAACAGCTTTTTCAACATGAACAGTTTAATCCTTTTTACAAACCACCGCCTACAAGATTACTGGACTTACGAATGATATGACAACAACGACGGGACAGGGCCCCGTCATACCCCTGAATGTAAGCACCTACAACAACAGGGGACTATACCAAGATAAGCCTCCGGAGAAGCGGAGCTTTCCCAAACGCTGAATTGTGACCCTAAGAGCGAGGATCAACGACTGGTGTACCTTTACTCGGCATGAACGCACTTCGGGCGAGGTCGATAACAGTACCAAGTATGTGAAATCAAAATAAATCAGAAATGAAATCATAGTAGTCTATACAAAGCGGGAGACATGTATGATAACCAAACTACTGATTCAATAAATAAGCGATCGTGTCAAGACAGGACTCACGCCTCAAAGTCATCACTCAAAAATAACTATGGGTCTCACGCCCACAACATCAATCATGCGTGGAATACCTTCCTCACCGCAGCGATCTATGATATAAAAGCACCAAGGAATACACATGAACACGGGTCCCACTGTGTCCAAATAAAACAAGACAGGTAGGCACGAAGGCATAGCCGACTACTAACACCCAAGCACTAACAAGGTCATAAATCGTATCATGATATCTGTCTAGACCGTCACATGATCAAAGCTGGTCACTCGCCCGCAGTATCAAATGTGCGCGTCTAGCCCTGGAACTCTCCGCAGCTCCGCATAGGCCAAGCTCATAGGCCTGCATGAGGTATAACCCCGCATCGAGGGTAGCTATTCCCCGGCATCGTCCTGGACTCGCAGTCCGCATGGCCACAAAGACCGCATGACCACAAGGGCCGCAAACTAACACGGAACTCCGTAGTTCCGCATGGATCCCGGACCCGCATTGAGGTATTCTCGAATCATGGTCCCGCATCACCGAGTCTACCCCGTCGGAGGCGACTTAACCTCCGACACAAGTCAAGGTGAGTGGTACAATATCAACATAACGGTGATAGTCAAACAACTTTAAAGCGCAATGGAGGAAAACCCCTTTACACTAACATCACAAGATACTAACACACGTAGCATCCTAACATGTTTACTTATCAAATCAACAAGAAAGTATTACAAGGCTATCACAAACCAATACAATCAAGTTATTCACACAAGGTACTTTCTACTAACAAGTTCGTATCTATCCCCAAAGTATTTCACACATTAAATCTTTAAAAGATCTGCTTTCTTTCACACAAGTCACACAATACCCGTAGTATAAAATAGAGTGATCCTTTTAAGTAAACCAAAACTCTTACCTTTGTAAAATCAAGTAACAACATTATTTTCCAAACGCCCAAGTTTGCCTAATTTGAATGTTCACGTTTCTTATTTTAGAAAGGTTTCAGTAGTTCATAGTCTTATTAATTTAAGAATATAATTCTCTTTTAAACAATCTGAGAAACATAAGCCTTATATGTGAGTAGGATATTCTTGTTTATAACAATCTTATTACAGCAGCCATGATCTAGGAAATATCATTTTGTCTCATCTTAGCTTCTATGCAGATGGAAGTTTCTACTGGTTTTAATAATACTTAATTATTCAATACATTTTCCTTTATTAACGCTGCAGTGGTTTGTCGATACACATTTCTGATTTCCGAAATCAGTAAAACATTTTCCCTTTTAAAAACAAAGTACTCATTACTCACGAATGAGGTTTCACACAAAATTCATATAATTCATTTAAGTTAAGTCCTTTATCTTACAAGATCAAGTCTCTTAACTTCTAAAATAAATAAATCATTCGTTTTATCCCTCTTAAGCCATTATACCTAACTTCCCATAAAGCTAGTATAACTCTTAAGATTTTAAAACCAAGTATTACTCTTCTTTTTAAAAACAGTTCTTAATTCTCTTGAACTACTTCAAGATTATTATTATTCGGGCTTAAGTCAAAAGACATTGCCGTACAACTACGTTCAATTAACACACGTACGTCTACCGTACTACATAGTTATACACATATCATGCTAGAAGAGATAGGAAGAGGTTCACATACCTCGCGACGATTATCGACTATTAGCAAATCGCTCCACGGCTATAACCCGGCTAGCCTGGTCCACCTTCTCAAGTAGCACATGCTACTCGCAGAACATTCAACCTATACAGTTTACACAAGTCTATAAAATTCTAGACTACTTGGTAGAATAAATCTAGATGCATGATCCTACGGAAAAATTGGCACCCTTCCCTACCCAAACTACACAAGTCTATCAGAATACACCCCACGTAATTCTGATTCGATTCTCTTCTTTAAATTCAGGCTTAAGTCCAAGGACATTGCCACACAATACTAAGTTCAGTTCTATATATAGTATACTTCAACTATATATTCTAATAACATGCAGTCTCCAATTACAATAGGGGGACAAGATAATTACCTCGATAAGCCCATAATTATCCAAGTTAAAATGTCGATCCTGGGCAACGTTTAGCTCCAACTCCGAGCGCTCCAACCCGCTCTAAACCACCCTTAGAAGTTCTAACCAACTTCTACACAATACTCCAACGGACTATGGAGATTTTTCCTAGGGTTTCGGTTTTGTAGTGACGGAAGTATAATAGTATTTCGGCTTTTCAGATAGGTATAACCTTAGAATACTACAAGGTATACGCTAAGGTATTTGGGCATTATAACAATACTTGAGAGTATTTCTATACCACAAAAGGGGGTATTATACGAAAGCAACTAGGCTAGTGGGGTACACTCTACTAGCACCCTAGAGGGGTGCTCTCACAGCGGGAGGCCCTCGGCCGAACTCAACACAAGGGGAGGGAGAAGGAGAGCTTTCAAGACTTAGGCAAATTTATGGATGAATTAGTCTTCAAAGGGGTGGGTATTTATAGGTCAAGTGAAGGCCAACCAATGGCCAAGATTGAGCCAAGTGCTTAGCAAGTGTAGGGCCAAGATTCTCCCATGTGTACCTAGCCAACTTGCACACAAAATATCCTACCAACTCCAAGACAAAAGAGCCCACTTTCGGCCACCACTATTACCGCCCAAGGTGTACCAATGAGAGGGTGACAAGTGTCGCCCTCTTGTTGGTCCAAAATGTTTCGTCTCTCGGAAAAATCCGCAAAAATTAAAAATGACATAGCCGGAAATTCCCCTACGAAAGTCAGAAACGCTTTCATTTAAAACGACTCTAATCGGGTGTTGTGAACAAAAAGAATTCGGCCAAGCCTAAATCACAAGTTCAAATTTTCTACGTACGTCCTTACGTACATACTCTGGAAATACGGGGTATAACATTCTCCCCTCCTTAGAAACATTCGTCCCGAATGTTCCTTCTAAGTCTCAAAACAAACGTGCGCCAGTATAGTCTTCACTACTATACTTTACGAGAACCAACCTGCCACATCTGGCCACAGAAACACCCGCGCACATAAAAACTTACATCCAAGTCCACGAGGAAACACCTCTAACATCACCAAAATGATACCACTTTTGTCACTTTGCCTGAGATACCACTTTGTCACTTTGTCGCGAGCCTTGCTCCGACGACCCAACAAATGGTACCGGGCTGCATGCGATCACCGTCGCCGTGACACTCGAACTCTTACCACATTTCGAAATCGCTTTAGTTTCCAAAACTCGGGTTACTATCTCTTAACGCGGCATCATTAATCGGGAACATTCTCGATAGATCTTGATACTTTCCGAACATAACAATACGAAAAGACCGGACGCCCCGCCTCCTAAGTCGGACGACAAATGCTAACATATAGGCAACCCGCCTATTCTTCACATGAACTCACAAAGGCCCAAAGTAACTCGGGCTAAGTTCCCTGTTTCCCAAAAATTCACACACCCTAACCGGGGTGGTACCTTCAAGAAGACCGACCGTCAACCTGAACTCTAAGCGTCGTCGCCGATTATCCGCACGATTTCCTCTGAGCTGCCAGAACCTCTTCTGGACAAGCTTCACCCTATCCCTAGTCTGCTGGAACAAGCCTGAACCAACGATCTGAACCTTGCCAACGTCGAACCAATCGACCGGCAACTTACACTTCCGCCCCTACAAGGCTTCAAAAAGCGACATCCGAACACTGAAATGGTAGCTTAAACACTCCCTCCACAGGAGACAACAATCCCTACAACTACCCCTGAAATCCAAACACTGGCCCGAGGGCGAATGCGATTCTGAGACTCACCTGAGTTCTTAACACATGTTTGGTAAAACTTTAAACAAAACAGCCGCACTGGCTCCACTGGTCATTATAAGGTGAAGGTAGGCACCCCGCAGCCTTACAACCTTCTCGATAATTCAACACCGCCGAGTGAACGGTCCCGAACGAAGAACACGATGGCTGCCCCATCGACCCACCACCGGCCGAACGTATCCACGAACTCGTCTGGTTAACTAAACTTGGGCCTAACACCTCATGACTTAACACAAGGCGGGACCACCACAAACTGACCCCACCACCAAACCTGCCGCGGGTTGACCCGCAACGTGGCCTCAACCCGACCCGGCAACGCGCACAATACTAGCTCCCCGAAGGAAAAATCTCACTAATCACGTTACGAAAACCTAGCGGTCTTCCTAGCTCGACTACCCTCTTTCAAATCATATTACTTAGGGACCTATCCCATAAACATAGCTCACGTGCACTATGCACTCCGATAAGGGTCAACCATAACACTACACCTTTACTCGAGATGGCCTTACCTCTAAGGTCTCCACGTATAAAATTCTAAGGCTCACACCTTCTCTATCCCCCAAAATCTTACTCGGTTAACCCACCATGATTTCCAATCACAACTAACACACTTGTTATCAGAACATAGCACTTAAGGTATACTCACCTTATCACACATACTGATCTCTAGAGGGTTAAAGATATGCCTGAATCTACAGCTTCACTCCCCTAGTCGTTCTAATCAAACTCGCCTGCAGTAGGCAATGGCGAGAGATGACAAACTACCCACCGATCCTAAAGGCTAAGTCCTCCTACAAGGACACTCTTCAACACCAGACCCTGACGGTCATAGGTACAATAAGTACTAACTAAAAGACGACATTCCCCGATGACGCTCACACATCGCGAACCAAGCCCCGGAGTTCGACCAACTCTCGTGATACCCCGAACGCCCCGAACCTGCGGAGGACCTCTCGCATCGTGGACGTGCATAATCTAATACGCCGTGAGGTGACTCGCCGAAAGTTACCAAAGGACCTCCGCTCGCCTCTTCTCGCCCTTCGTTAACCCGCCGATCTCTACGCTTTCGGCCGCCGCGCATAAGCCCGTACACAGGCCATGCCCAAGCCTAGCTGAAGAATTACTCTCGCACAACCCTCTCTTAGGTAGTCATCAAGACTTGCGATACATCGGTATACTCTCTGGTAGCCAAATCCATGGCTAGTAACAGGGTTGCCTCTTTGCAATCAATATTCTGCTTCGGCCGTGGAACCGGGCGTTCAAATATCATGGCCGCAGAGGAATCGCCGCCGCGTGCTAAACTCTGTTGGGCTAGCGACGCCGCAGAACTCCCGAACGAAGCACTACCCTAGGTAAAGATCGGGCCTGTGCCTCGTAACCCTCTCAACTCAACTCGCAGCCTCCTCGGCCGCTTGCCTCCCGGGCGGGTTGCCTCTGCGCGAGGCATAGCGGTAAGGGAAAGAAATACGTTAGAGGGTCCAACTTACAACACAGCTCTAAGGCACGATCTCAGAGTGAGAAGAGTAGAAACTAATCCTAAATATCCTATAGCCTCCTGATTATTGATGTGGTGCACAACACACCGATAATCAAGACTTCATCGATACGGTGCAGACACTTTCCGAGGATTAATCGCTCGATACCACTTTTGTCACGACTGCCCGGCCCGTGGATCGTGCCTTACCCGGCACCCTAGTGATACAACATCGAGTAATCACGAACATAAAACACATACATGAAACAAATGAAGTACAAAACAAGAACTGAGGAAAACTTGCCTTTCTATATATATAAACAAATTTTTTCAACATGAACAGCTTTAATCCTTTTTACAAACTCGCCACAACAAGATTACTGCACTTACGAATGATATGACAACAACGACGGGACAGGGCCCCGTCATACCCCTGAATGTAAGCACCTACAACAACAGGGGACTATACCAAGATAAGCCTCCGGAGAAGCGGAGCTTTCCCAAACGCTGAATTGTGACCCTAAGAGCGAGGATCAACGACTGGTGTACCTTTACCTGCGGCATGACGCAGCCAAGCGAGGTCGATAACAGTACCAAGTATGTGAAATCAAAATAACATCGTAAATGAAATCATAGTAGTCTATACAAAGCAGAGACATGTATGATAACCAAACTACGATTCACAATAAATAAGGCCATGTCAAGACAGGACTCACGCCTCAAAGTCATCACTCAAAATAACTATGGGTCTCACGCCCACAACATCAATCATGCCCGTGGAATACCTTCCTCATCACGGCAGCCTATGATATAAAAGCACCAAGGAATACACATGAACACCGTGTCCCACCGTGTCCAAATAAAACAAGATGGTAAGACGAAGGCATAGCCGACTACTAACACCTACAGTACTAACAAGGTCATAAATCGTATCATGATATCTGCTCTGCACCATCACATGATCAAAGCTGGTCACTCGCCCGCAGTATCAAATGTGCGCGTCTAGCCCTGGAACTCTCCGCAGCTCCGCATAGGCCAAGCTCATAGGCCCGCATGAGGTATAACCCCGCATCGAGGGTAGCTACTCCCCGGCATCGTCCTGGACTCGCAGTCCGCATGGCCACAAAGACCGCATGACCACAAGGGCCGCAAACTAACCTGGAACTCCCGTAGTTCCGCATGGATCCCCTGGACCCGCATGAGGTATTCTCGAATCATGGTCCCAGACCGCCTGAGTCTACCCCGCATCGGAGGGCAGCTTAACCTCCGGACACAAGTCAAGGTGAGTGGTACAATACCAACATAACGGCTGATAGTCAAACAACTTTAAGCGCAGTCGAGGGGAAAACCCCTTTACACTAACATCACAAGATACTAACACACGTAGCATCCTAACATCTTTACTTATCAAATCAACAAAAAAGTATTACAAGGCTATCACAAACCAATACAATCAAGTTATTCACACAAGGTATTTTCTACTAACAAGTTCGGGTATCTATCCCCAAAGTATTTCACACATTAAATCTTTAAAAGATCTGTTTCTTTCACACAAGTCACACAATACCCGTAGTATAAAATAGAGTGACTGTCCTTTTAAGTAAACCAAAACTCTTACCTTTGTAAAATCAAGTAACAACATTATTTTCCAAACGTCCAAGTTTGCCTAATTTCGAATGTTCACGTTTCTTATTTTAGAAAGGTTTCGTAGTTCATAGTCTTATTCATTTAAGAATATAATTCTCTTTTAAACAATCGGAGAAACATAAGCCTTATATGTGAGTAGGATATTCTTGTTTATAACAATCTTATTACAAATGACCGTGATCTAGAAATATCATTTTGTCTCATCTTAGCTTCTATGCGGATGGAAGTTTCTACCGGTTTTAATAATACTTAATTATTCAATACATTTTCCTTTATTAACGCCGCAGTTGGTTTGTCGATACACATTCGATTTCAAATCAAGAAACATTTTCCCTTTTAAAAACAAAGTACTCATTACTCACGAATGAGGTTTCACACAAAATTCATATAATTCATTTAAGTTAAGTCCTTTATCTTACAAGATCAAGTCTCTTAACTTCTAAAATAAATAAATCATTCGTTTTATCTCTCTTAAGCCATTATACCTAACTTCCCATAAAGCTAGTATAACTCTTAAGATTTTAAAACCAAGTATTACTCTTCTTTTAAAAACAGTTCTTAATTCTCTGAACTACTTCAAGATTATTATTATTCGCTTAAGTCAAAAGACATTGTCGTGCAACCACGTTCAATTAATACACGACGCTCACCGTACTACATAGTTATACACATATCATGCTAGAAGAGATAGGAAGAGGTTCACATACCTCGCGACGATTATCGACTATTAGCAAATCGCTCCATGGCTATAACCCGGCTAGCCTGGTCCACCTTCTCAAGTAGCACATGCTACTCGCAGAACATTCAACCTATACAGGTTACACAAGTCTATCAAAGTCTAGACTACTCGGTAGAATAAATCTAGATGCAAGATCCTACGGAAAATTGGGCAAGCCCTTCCCTACCCGTCAAACTACACAAGTCTACTGTAATACAGTCCTACGTAATTACAGTTCAGTTCTCTTCTTTAAATTCAGGCTTAAGTCCAAGGACATTGCCACACAATACTAAGTTCAGTTCTATATATAGTATACTTCAACTATATATTCTAATAACATGTAGTCTCCAATTACAATAGGGGGACAAGATAATTACCTCGATAAGCCCATAATTATCCAAGTTAAAATGTCGATCCTGGGCAACGTTTAGCTCCAACTCCGAGCGCTCCAACCCGCTCTAAACCACCCTTAGAAGTTCTAACCAACTTCTACACAATACTCCAACGGACTATGGAGATTTTTCCTAGGGTTTCGGTTTTGGGACCGACGGAAGTATAATAGTATTTCTGGCTTTTCAGATAGGTATAACCTTAGAAGACTACAAGGTATACGGCTAAGGTATTAGGGCATTATAACAATACTTGGAGAGTATTTCGATACCACAAAAGGGTATTATACGAAAGCAACTAGGCTGTGGGTACACTCTCGCTAGCACCCCTAGAGGGGTGCTCTCGACCACATGGAGGCCCTCGGCCGAACTCAACACAAGGGAGGGAGAAGGAGAGCTTTCAAGACGTAGGCAAATTTATGGATGAATTAGTCTTCAAAGGGGTGGGTATTTATAGGTCAAGTGAAGGCCAACCAATGGCCAAGATTGAGCCAAGTGCTAAGCAAGTGTAGGGCCAAGATTCTCCCATGTGTACCTAGCCAACTTGCACACAAAATATCCTACCAACTCCAAGACAAAAGAGCCCACTTTCGCCACCACTATTATCACTAAGGTGTACCAATGAGAGGTGACAAGTGTCGCCTCTTGTTGATCCAAAATGTTTCGCCTCTCGGAAAAATCCGCAAAAATTAAAAATGACATAGCCAAATTCCCTACGAAAGTCGTGGAAACGTTCATTTAAAAACGACTCTAATCGGGTGTTGTGAACAAAAAGAATTCGGCCAAGCCTAAATCACAAGTTCAAATTTTCTACGTACGTCCTTACGTACATACTCTGGAAATACGGGGTATAACATTTTGCACTAAAGATATGGCGATTATCTATATGGGTGTCATGTGGACATATTCACGGATCATAAAAGCCTTTAATATATCTTCAAGCAAAATGAGCTGAAATAGAGGGAGAGAAAGTGGCTGGAATTGGTAAAAGATTTTGATGTGGAAATTCGGTATCATCTAGGCAAGTCTAATGTTATAGTCGACGCCCTCAGTTTCCTATCTATGAGAGGTTTGGTGTACCTGGAGGCAGAAAGAGAGAGATAGCCAAATATCTTTATAGGTGAACTAGTTGAGAGTCTAACTTTTGGACTCAAATGATGGTGGTATCGTTATTCAGAACATAGAATAATCATCTCTTGTGGTAGAAGTAAAAGAGCAATAGTATGTTGATCTTGTATTGATACGAATCAAAGAATGAATTTATAAGCACAAGACGACCACTTTCAAACTAAAAGAAGATGGGGTTCTCAATATCGGGGCTGATTATGGTTACAGATGTGGGAGGACTTCGAGAAAAATATTATGGTAGAAACATATCATTCAAAGTATTCTATCCACCCAGGGTCCATAACAATGTACTATGATCTCAAAGGGGTTTATTGGTAGAACAACATGAAAAAACATATTGTAGAATTTGTAGTGTAGTGCCTAATTGCCAATAAGTTAAATTAGTATATCAAAGGCCCGAGGAATTAGCACAAAACATAGAATTCCCTATGTGGAAATGGAATATGATCAACATGGATTTCATTATAGGGTTGCCTCATTTGTTTCATAAGAACAACTCTCTTAGGGAACAGTAGACATGATCACAAAATCGGCTTCTTTCTTACTGGTTAAGACCATCGATATAGCTGAAGATTATGCAAAGCTTTATATCAAAGAAATAGTTTAACTTTATGGCATTATGATCTCCATTATATCTGATAGAGGAAATTTGTTTACGGTGGACTTCTGGAGATCCTTCCAGAAAGGTTTAGGTACTCAAGTGAATTCTTAATACTCAAGAAATATGTTATTATCGTGAAGTATTCATAGCTCGATCTAAGTGTAGTTATTGTATTAGGTTTGGATACACTCATGAAATATGTTATTATCTGCATGGTCGACCACCCAAGAATGCTCACTGGCAGGTATACATCAGAGAATAGCAGCGGAACATACATACACATATACCTGAATGTAGCAAACATCACTGGCAAGCCGACAAGGCCACCTTTCATAAGATAAACTTAATCAAAAGTAAACAAGATAACCTTGTTCTTACAAACCAAACCACAAACGTGACTACGCACTTAAGAATAACAAGCGTGGCGGGACGGGGCCTGCCATACCCCTGAATGTACAAAAGTCTACAACCTCAGGGAATCGTACCAAAAGACAAAGCCTCCGGAGAAATGGAGCTTTCCAAGAACTGAACAGTGATCCTAAGAGTGCAGATCAGCAAGCTACGTACCTCAACCTGCGGCATGAACGCAGCCCCCCGAAGGAGGTCAGTACAACAGGTACCAAGTATGCGAAACTGGAAAAATACTTAAAATACCTCATAAGTCTTAAAATAACTGGAGACATGTATAAAAATCAGTTTACAGAACCCTGTACCTTACCAACAATGAGAATATCAATCATATACTATACTGCATGAAAATAGGCAGCTCATAATCAAAGCAAGGTCATCCGCCTCACAGTATCATTAAGCACTCCTACTCGTGGGACTATTTCACCCGCATGGGTCATGTGGACCCGCACAGGTATTCTCGCATAGTCATTGTCACGACCGACCAAGCTCGCGATCGTGCCTACCCAGGCACCCTACAGTATACATCGAGAATAGCGGTGAACATACATGAAACTATAAAATAGAACAATGTATAAAACAACAAGGTTAGCCGATGGCTACCTCTCGACATAAATATATACAAATCAAAACGTTGCCTCATTTCCTTTACAAACCGACCCACAATATGTGACTCAGACCTCTAAGAGTTTTAACATAACAATCGTGGCGGGACAGGCCCCGCCATACCCACTGAATATACATGAATCTACAACCTCGTGGAAAAGCTGCAAGAGATAAGCCTCGGAGCAAATGGAGCTTTTTCCCAAAATCAACCGAGATCCAAGAGCAAGGATCACCAACTGGTACCTAAAACTGCGGGCATGACGCAGCCCGAAGAAGTCGATAAAAGGTACCGAATATGGAGCGAAATAACGTCTGATGCGGATCATAATCACAAAAGAATGACGAGGACAAATATACTGAGTACATACGGATCTGCGTGTCATTACCACTTATGAACTTAATCGTACCTTATTATCTTTTCCCATTTTCAATAAATGTTATAGCCATATCTTACGTACATACTTAGGAGAAGTCATTAATTTCATTTCCATCTAACTTACTTACCTTTCATAACACAATCCGCCTTTATGGAGGGACGCGTATACTTACCGACCAACTGGGACGCGATCAAATCACACAATATCAAAGCGTGTCCGTGGAATCCCCATCACTACCGGCTATAAGTGTAAAATATAACCCCGTGGCGCTTGGTGGCATCCACCTCACCGGCGTGCACATATACAACACATATATATATATCTATATAACGCGACGCGTGCCTGAATCCCATCATATAAGCATGGCCATAACGTGCCCTCGGCATCCTCATCATAGGTGCAGTCTTCGCCGGGAGCTAACCCGTGGGTAACAATATAACATGGTCGCATGCCGGAATCCCACATCGTATAAGCATGGCCATGGAGTAATAAACGCGCGGGCATCTAACCCGTCACGGGCTGCGTGCCCGGCATCCTCATCGTATAAGCGTGGCAAGATCAATCACAATGGAAGCATACCGTGGAATCCCGTCGCTGCAGATGCGTCGATAAAATGTCCGGCATCTAACCCGCGTCCTGGTCACGTGCCGGAATCCACATCGTATAAGCATGGCGGATCAATCATGATTGAAGCATACGTGGAATCCCATCATCGATGCGTCAAGTAAACTTATAACAAGACAAAGTCTCCAACCGAGAGTCACGACAACGTAACATATAATACTTGCACTTAAAGCTACCACAAGCAAATACAGGCAAGTTCATTAAACCTTTAGACTTCCATTTTTATAAACTCATGACACTTTCGTTTTACACATCAAAATCCGGGAATTTAACCCCAAGTACTACGTACTTCTACTCTTTTAGAAAGTCCATTTTTCAAATAAAACTTCCAAGATACTAACAACCGTAGTATCAAGTCATACTACCTTCAAGACAAGTCACAATACCTTCTTAGAAATACAATTACCGGCTTCTAAATCAAGTGACTTCTTCCTTAAAACATTAAACGATTTATACCATTAAGACAATTTGCCTTCTTTATTTCAAACCATTTCTTTGCTTACATTATTAGAGAAAACCATTCTCTTAACCTTCCATAAAGTCGTTATAACCAACTTCCCATAAAGCCGTTATAACCCTTTATGGTTTTAGACCAACTCATTCCTTTTTATAACCAAGAGACTTCTACTTTTTGAAACCAAGTATTATATACTTTCAAATCAATTCTCTTAACTTTCAAAAATACAATTAGTCTCTTAACCTTTAGAACTCAAGTGACTCCTTTTATTATAAAACCTTAGGCAATTGATGCCTTAAAATTCAAGTTGCCTTTTCATTAAAAACAAGTCATTTATCTTTCCATAAAGCAAATATAACCAACTTCCCATAAAGCCGTTATATTCACTTTATACCTTAGCCAAAATACAATTTCCTATCCAAGGGACTTATACGTTTAAAACGGAACAAGTATCACATACTTCAAAACTCTTCAAGTCCCTTAACTTATATAAAACATTAGACATCCTTAATACTTTCAAAGAAGTGAGTTAATCTCCTAACTCACCCGACTTGGCTAGTCATAAAACTAGTAAAGGATATCAAGGTGTTGTACGTCTACCGTACTACATACGTGCAACTAGTCATGCTCAAAAGATAGAAAAAGTTCTACATAGAGTAAATCACACAACTACCTCTTAACTTCTAAGAGTAGAAGGAAACATGAAATGATACCACAGGTATATTCCATACATAGAATCATGCCAAAGGAAGGAAGAGGTTCACATACCTCGCGACGATTATCGACAAGTAGCAAAATGCTCCAAAGTACTTCAACCTTGATAGCTATTCCATCCTTCAAGTAGGATACGCTATACTTAGTACTTCAACCTATAATGGCCACAATACGTCCATTAATCTCTTACTTCAAACGTAGAATATTCTAAGTGCTAAGTCACTAAATTCTACGGAAAATCGGACAGCACCTCCTTTGTTTCTACTCACTTTGCCACCTTTTTCAAGGCCGAATACAATAACCAAACACGCCACATTTAAGGCCCAATCAATGCAATCAACAATAGGGGATTACACGCCTACTAGACGTGTAAAATTCCGCCCCACAATAGATATCAAACTAATACAAACTATATGTCCAAATCGGCCACATTGAGTACCATAACACCAATTCTTATCCAATTTCCATTTCAATCCAAGTTGTTAGTATAACATGATATCAAGTCGCAATTGATTATAACTACTATAATCTTCAAGTAAGTAACATGCGACGATTCTAGTAAATGACCAAATTGTAATCCAACTTCACATGGCTTACATTACATTTCGGATTTAAGGCTACAAGCAATCCATAATACTTATAAACTTCAACACATATACTTCATGCTAGCAACATGTAAAGCTAACAACAATATAAATAATCTTGTAACACTTTTAAGAGACAAGATTATACCTCAACGAAACTCAATCCAACTCCAAATCCGAAGTCGCTCCTTAGCAACTTAGAGACTCTTCAAGACACTTCAATCCGCTACTTGAGACCCTTAGAACAACACCAACCAATTTCCTTCAATCTTCCATACAAAACCTAGAAAGCAACTAGGTTTTCGCTTTGCGACTAACCCGAAAACTATCTTTTTCCGAGATTTTTCTATTGAGATATGCTTACTATACACTCAAGAACCTTGGTTTAAAGTGTGGAGCTTATTGGACAAGAAACAAAAAATTTCTCTTTTCAAATGCAAGGAACCCGAGAGCAACTAGAGGGAGTTCTTGAAATTTTGTAAATTTTTCTAAGTGTTGGGCTCTCTCTTGCTACTAGTAGTATTAAATAGCACATTGGAGGGTCAAGATGCAACCAAATGGGTGGTTTGGATGAGCTCTTATTAAATATCAAGTCTTGTGGGTCCTTGACCAAGTCAACTTTCTCAAGCTTTCAAGTTGCAAGACTTGTCTTGCTAACAAAGGTCCAATGACCCTTTAGCCCTTGCAAAAATCGTCCAAGGCATTTTTAAGGGGGTGACACGTGTCGCCCTCCCATTCGTCACAATAATACGTTTTCCGACAATTTCATAATTCCGATAATTTTTACAAGTCTCAAATCTTAACACTGTGAGTTCTTACGTACGTTCTTAAAACATGTCCTATAAATACGGGGTGTAACAGCTGTACTCACCCGCATGGGACTATTTCACCCGCATAAGCCCAACGGACTCGCATGAGGTATTCCTCGCATCGTGGGTAGCAAATCCACGGAACAGGTGGTATAACGATCTTGGGGACTTATCCCTCAGATATACTCTTACCCTGAAGCAGGTGGTATAACGATCTTGGGGATTTACCCCTCAGATATACTCTTACCCTAAAGAAGGTGGTATAACGATCTTGGGGATTTACCCCTCATACGCATGACCTAAACTACGGGGTGTAACATTCTCCCCCCCTTAGAAACATTCGTCCCGAATGTTCTTTTGGAGCCAATCTAATATCCCTCGGCACATCCTCGTACTTTCCACTAATGGAACTTCATTATGCCACACATGGTCCTAAGATATCGTACACGCATATCCACCCATCACTATCACACAAGAAAACAGATCCCAAGGGTGCACTAACGCTATCTTACTCCCATTCAAGGCCTAAAAGGATTCTCTTATCGTACTTCCAACCTACTGCTAGCATACATACATAACCTTAATATTATCCACTCATGGCATTCCATCATACAACAATCCTATCATGCATACTAATCTCTAAAGGGTCAAAGGTATACCTGACGTCATATAGGCGGGTCAAAGGACCGCTAAAACTGAGAACCGCTACCACGACCTCTGCCGCGTCCTGCCGGTGCATGAATATCCTGCCTAGCCATTGAAGGTGAAGAACCCGCAACTGATCCAATAGGTTGTGCCATCCCACCAGTGCTACCTCTGGTCGGACAGTCTCTCGCCAAATGGCCCTGTTGGCCGCAAGCATAACAAGTTGTCGACCTAGTCCGACACTCTCCAAAATGAGGTCTACTACAGTGACCACACCGAGGCAAAGGTGGCCTCCCCTGCATACTATCTTCGGATACCTGTGAACCTGCCGCCCCGGAGCCTTGACCTGCTCCTGAATATCCCCGGCGGTCAAACCACCCGCCGGAAGACCGGGAAGGGGCACTCTGCGTTGGCGAAAATGTAGACCCAGCCTGCTGCCGTCCACCAAAGCTATCCACGAAACCACATCGTCCACAGCCTCTTGGATCATTTGGACTGGTAGCCTCGCTCTCTCCCGCCTCAATCCCCTGTGCATACGCCTGCATCCTGGCAATATCCATACCCGGCTGAAGAGCCACTCCCAGACATGCAGTAATCATGTAACGATCTAACCCCATCACATAGCGGTGAACTCGGTCCGCCATGTCCGCCACAATAGTGGGCGCATACCTGGCCAATGAATCAAACTCCAGGTTGTACTCCCTGATGGTCCTCCCATTCTGTCTCAATGCCAAGAACCTATCCAAGCGAGCTCTCCTCGTCTCAGGGGGCAAAAAGTGACCGAGGAAGGCTTCCGTGAACTCATCCCAAACAGCTGGAGGAGCACCCACACCTCTAGACAACACCCACGCCTCAAACCAATTCAACGCAATATCGCGTAACGGTGAAAGCTAACAACGGACTCGTCTCGAGGTCCTAAGCACCTGCATAGTCCGCCGCACCTACCGAATGAACTCATGAGGATCCTCCTCAGACCTCGACCCATAGAACTCGGGTGGATTACAACTCAGAAAGTCCCGAATCCTTAAACTGTCGGCTCTAGGGTTAGCCATCGGCTCCTGGCGGTGCTGCCCTGCCACAATGCTAGTCAACAACCTGATCTACTCTCCGTAATCCCTATACTCTGCTCCTGTTTGTGGAATCGAGGCTCGTACGCGGTCTCGATGGCATTCCGCTTTGCCTCGAACTCATTGGTGGCGACGTCGTGGAACTCGCCGCCCGGAACATCATCTCCGGTAAAGACTAGGCATGTGCCCTCGTAGCCCTCTGCGTCCTACCCTCAGCTCCCTCAACTGCCTTGCCCTTCTGGGCTCTGGTTGCCTTGCGTGGAGGCATAACTGGTACATAAGAATAGGTCAGAGAGGATTCAACCTAGTAGGACAGCTCTACTGCACGATCTTAGAGAGAGAAGAATGGAAACCAATCCTAAATATCCTGCAGCCTCCTGATTATAGATGTGGTGCACAACACACCGATAATCAAGACTCTACTAGACACGGTCTGTAGACACTTTCCGAGGACTAACTGCTCTGATACCACTTTTGTCACGACCCGACTGGTCGCGATCGTGCCTCACCGGCACCTCGGTATACATCAGAGAATAGCAGCGGAACATACATACACATATACCTGAATGTAGCAAACATCACTGGCAAGCCGACAAGGCCGCCTTTCATAAGATAAACTTAATCAAAAGTAAAACAGTACAACCTTGTTCTTACAGCCCAAACCACAAACGTGACTACGCACTCTAAGAATAACAACTGGCGGATGGGGCCACGCCATACCACGAATGTACAAAAGTCTACAACCTCAGGGAATCGTACCAAAAGACAAAGCCTCCGGAAAAATGGAGCTTTCCAAGAACTGAACAGTGATCCTAAGAGTGCGGATCAGCAAGCTACGTACCTCAACCTGCGGCATGAACGCAGCCCCCCGAAGGAGGTCGATAACAGTACCAAGTATGCGAAATCGGAAAATACCAAAATACCTCATAAGTCTTAAAATAACTGGAGACATGTATAAAAATCAGTTTACAGAACCCTGTACCTTACCAACAATGAGAATATCAATCATATACTATACTGCATGAAAATAGGCAGCTCATAATCAAAGCAAGGTCATCCGCCTCACAGTATCATTAAGCACTCCTACTCCTGGGACTATTTCACCCGCATGGGTCATGTGGACCCGCATGAGGTATTCCTCGCATAGGCTGTACTCACCCGCATGGGACTATTTCACCCGCATAAGCCCAACGGACTCGCATGAGGTATTCCTCGCATCGTGGGTAGCAAATCCACGGAACAGGTGGTATAACGATCTTGGGGACTTACCCCTCAGATATACTCTTACCCTGAAGCAGGTGGTATAACGATCTTGGGGATTTACCCCTCAGATATACTCTTACCCTGAAGAAGGTGGTATAACGATCTTGGGGATTTACCCCTCATACGCATGACCTGAACTACGGGGTGTAACAATTTATCTGAAGAAGAATATAATGAGTTCCTTCAATATCGAGCAAGTAAGAAAACACTTCAACAAGTACACTTAGTTGCACAGGCTAATACCCTTGGATTGTGGGTTGTATAATCTGATGATTCTAACCATATTTCTAGTGATAAATTACTTTTGTCGAATATTGATTATTCACCGTCTCTTCCTGCTAATACTTTAGCCAATAAGATCCAAACAAAAGAAAAAAGAGTTGGACAATCTATTCTCATATCCTCTGACACTCTAAATTATGTTATTTATGTCCCTGATTATACTTTTAATCTTGCATCTAGAACCTTGTGCAATAAAAAAGTTCCACCAAAACTTAAAGGCAATTTTTATAGGGTGGTGGTTAGACCGACTATGTTGTATAGGGCGGAGTGTTGGCCAGTAAAGACTTCGCACATTCAAAAGATAAAAGTTGTGGAGATGAGGATATTGAGATGGATGTGTTGACATACAAGTAGGGATATGATTAGAAATGAATATATCTGGGATAGAGTATGAAGTGGTCTCGGTGGAGGGTAAGATGCGGGAAGTGAGGTTGAGATGGTTCGGGCATGTGCAGAGGAAATACATAAATGCACTAGTGCGAAGGTGTGAGAGGTTGGCTATGGATGGGTTCATGAGGGGTAGAGGTAGGCCAAAGAAGTATTGGGGATAGGTGATTAGATGAGATATAACGTAGGTGCAACTTACTGAGGACATGACCTTAGATAGGAGTTTGTGGAGGACACAGATTAGGGTAGAAGGATAGTAGGTAGTTAATCATAGTCATACTTACGCTTACAAACTGGTAGTTATAGTTTATTATTGTAGGTCTGCTTAGCCTATCATACTAGTAGCACAGTATTGCTTTATAGCCCCTGTAATTTGATTTTGTGCTTCTATGTGTTTTTAGTGTACTTTATTAATCTTATTTACCTGCGTTAGTTACTATTTCTTTTTTCAGAATGTATTATCATGGCTTATTCGCTTTTGTTACCATCATTTTCATAATGCTTGAAATTTCTTGTCCGGGTCTGACTGTTTCTCTTGCTTTGCTTGTGTTTATGCTTTGTCTTGAGTTGAGGGTCTTTCGGAAATAACCTCTCTACCTATCATGGTAGAGGTAAGGTATGCGTACACTCTACCATCCCTAGACCCACATTGTGAGATTTCACTAGTATGTTATTGTTGTTGTTGTAATATTTCTTGATGATTCTTTTATTATGCAGGACTGCAGTACAGGACAAACAATTGGCATATGATATGAATAGTAAGTTCTCTACTACCTTACCTCCACTCGTAATTCCTCCATATCAGGTCCGATTACAGATCCTCCAGACTTGATCCATAAATAATTGGGACATCCGAGTATGTTCAAGCTACAAAATATGGTGCCTAGTTTGTCTAGTCTATCCAAATTAGATTATGAGTCGTGTAAACTTGGGAAACATATTCTCACTACCTTTCCACGTAGTGTTGAGAGTCGTGGAGAGTCTATTTTTTCCTTAGTCCATTCTGATATTTAGGGTCCTAGTAGAGTCTGTTCAACCGTAGGATTTTGTTAGTTTCATTGATGATTATTCAAGATGTACTGGAATTTTCTTCACGAAACGTCATTCTGAGTTGTTTTCTATATTCCAGAGTTTTGTGCTGAAATAAAAAATCAATTTGGTGTCTCTATTCGTACGTATCATAGTGATAATTCCTTAGAATATTTTTGCTCTAAGTTTCAATAATTTATGAATCACCAAGAAATTATTCATTAGACATCGTGTCCATACACTCCTCATCAGAAATGGGTAGCAGAAAGAAAGAATAGACACCTCACTGAGACTGCTCGTGCTATTCTCATTTAGTCTTATGTTCCGCCGTATTGTTTAGGCGATACATTTCTCATATCTTGCTATTTAATTAATTGGATGCCCTCATCATCCATTCAGATTCAAATTCCTTATTCAATAGTGTTTCCTCAATCACCTATATACTATCTTCCCCCTCCTGTCTTTGGGATCACATGTTTTGTTCATAACTTAACCCCTGAAAAATATAAATTAGCCTCACGTACTCTTAAATGTGTCTTTCTTGGTTATTCTCAGCTTCAAAAGGGGTATCGTTGCTACTCACCTGATCTTTGTCGGCACTTTATGCCAGAAATGTCGCATTCTTTAAGTCTCGACCATACTTTACATCTTCTTCTAATCATTCTGACATGAGGTCTTACCTATATCGACTTTTGAGAATTCTACAACTACTTCTACGTCTCCATCCACAACGCCACCAGTCTTACCCATGTCGATCTATGAAGAATCTATAGCTACTTCTATATATCCATCCACAATGCAGCACTACTGAATTATCATCGTCATCCCACTACAAGAAAAACAGGCTACGGTGACAGTTCACATGTGATAGAAATGCAAGTGTCACATCTTTTTACTAAATTTATGTTTTTTCTTGACATTCATGTGACAGTTTTGTTAAGTGTCATAAAATTATGACATTCATGTGACGGTTTTATTAAGTGTCATAAAATTATGACATTAGTGTGACGGTTTTTTAAGTGTCATAAAATTATGACATTTGTGTGACGGATTTTTTAAGTGTCATAAAATTATGACATTTGTGTGACGGATTTTTAAGTGTCATTTATTTATGAAGTTTGTGTGACGAGTTTGTAAAATGTCACATAAGTAAGTGACTTTTGTTTTAAATTGACGAAAAAATGACGCGTTTGACAAATTAAAACGACACCATTTTTATTAATTATTTAGCACTTTTTTAATACAAATTAAGACCTACGATTTTTATTTCTTTTTTAAAATTATTTTTAATAAAAACAAACTAAACATTGTCGTTTTAATATTTTAAAAAGTAAAAGATAAAAAACTCTGTAAAAATACTAAGTGTCTTCACGCTTGTTGACACCCAATTTTGACCATCTATTCCGATTATTTATCGGCAATTAAATTTTTTTGACACCACAAAATAATTTTAATATATATACATATATATAATCGTGCGTTTTTATCACAATCATGATTTCGGCCTAGCATTCTATATTATTGTATTTATAAAATAACATCACATTTTACATTAAACACTAAACATTTATTAAATATTATATTATCACATGGTATTTTTATCTTTATAATTTATAGTAGTGCACAACATCTTTTAATAATAGATTATTTTAAACCACAACCCATGAATAAAATAAAATACTAAAACTACCCAAGACTTCAAAAAACCACCTAAATCCCTTAGCCCAAACCCAACTCCTAAAAAAACCCTAAACCCCATCTCAATTTTGGGCGAAATCGCGACGCTACAGTAACGTCGCAGAAAAATTCAATTTTTCGGTCGACTCAGGAAACTTTCAGCGAACACCCATATACCAACAAACTCGTATCGTCCTCCTCTTCCAATCTATACCAATTTCGACACTCGATTCTGCCATTATCGTAGTCCATCTTATGATCAAAGCTTAGTTCGAAAAGTGGGTTCAGTGTTTTTGCTTTTTCCGGCGGCCTGAGGTGGTGTCGACAGGAGTGGATAATACCACTGTGACCACCATCATCTCCCCGTCATTTCTATATCATCTCCGTGCCTAGACATTTCTCCAAAAGCCACGATGCCCAGATCGATTGATACCGAAACCCTAGGCGTCGTCGGCCATTTTCCGGTGACCTGTGAAGAAATTGACAGTCGTGATTGGTACTACAAGACTCTCCATCCTCTGGACGTCCTACACCAACTCACTACCTCCAATTCCTATCCAATTGTCCGGTCGACCAAACCAAAATTTTGACGGGTTTTTGGCGAATTCCGGTCAGATACGGTAGCGTCGAGGACTGTGGCTAGTACCAGAGAGTTAGTCTCAAAGTCCACTACAACATACACCCAATCCTGGCCGACAATTATTACAGATTTGAATTTTGGACTTTTTCCGCTCAACGACGGTGTTGAGGGCGACGGCGGCGGTAGTACAGACGCCTGGAGATGGCATCCAGCACCTCTCAGTTGATCTAGTGTACTTACAGTAGCACTACACACTTTCGTTATGCTTGTACGTTTGATCATTAGTATAGGTGTTCTTCCCATTAACTGATGACTTGCACTTGTTGCTTCTCAAATCTATCAAAATGATGGATTTTCTTACCATTTGACTTGTTAGATTGAGTGGTTCTATAATTCACTAATTCCAACCTATCAGAAAATAAAAAGGAGTTCAATATCTTAATTGTCCAGGTTATTATCTCAGTTCTTTATGTGCTGCTTACTCATTATTATTTTTTTGCTTACATGTAGAGGTTAATATTTGACAAGCCTGAAGATAGAGTTAGGAAGATTGTGTTGGATACAAATATTGCTGAAACCAGTATCACGATCGATGATGTAGTTTTTGTTATTGACTGTGGCAAGTCAAAAGATATGTCATATGATACACTTAATAATACTCCTCATTTGCTTCTTTCTTGGATTTCAAAGGTTTCTGCTCGACAAGTAAGATACTTTGCTGATCCATTTGTTTCTGAATCTACTTGGAATATACATTTATGTATATCTTTATTATAAATTGTGCAATTTGATGGTTAGAATTTTTCTAATGGTTGTTTCTTCCCTGTTTCACTGTAACAGTGGGAGGGAAGGGGAAGGGCGCACATGGGAAGGAATACCTAATAGGTGCAAATATAGAGATTTACTATCTGAGCAATAATGATACCCATGTAACCCATCAATTCTTTCAATAACCTATTGACAATGCATCATCAGATGCTTTGTAAATTTACAAATTGTCGAAATTTTCCATGAATATCACATTTCTGAATCCTCACACGTGTACCATTTCTGTGATGTTAATGCTTTATTTTAAAGCACATTTCAATTTGAAGTTCATCCTTGACCAGTACTTTTTTAACCTCAGGCTTACTTCATTTCAGGAAGTCCTTCGATTCAATGGAGTATGATAATTTTTAACTTATGTCACAATTCACTGTATGAGGACCTGCTTGCTAGATATCTACCCAAGACATTAAAATTCTTCAGTTTTATTTGAACTTCTGCTTGTCTTAAAAGCTCTGTACAAATTATACCTATAAACTACTGTAAGTTGAAATATATTTTTGGTACCTTTATGTTCCACTTCATAATGCATCATTTGAGTTGTCATCCTCATTATATTAACATGAAAAATTTGTGGCTTTCTTCTTCTAATTTGTTGGAATCTTCTTTTAACATGAAAATTTTGTGGCTTTCTTCTTCTAATTTGTTGGAATCTTCTTTTAACATGAAAAATTTGTGGCTTTCTTCTTCTAATTTGTTGGAATCTTCTTTTGTCATATAGGTATCAAGAATATTTTGATCATGAGCGGGTTGAACGAGATGATGGTCATGAAAATATTTGATGAGTTCGTGTTCGTATTGCATAGGACATGGAATTTAACAATGTTTTAGTCTTGTATTAAGCACTTTATTAACACTTTGAATGATTATTCATGAATACTTTGTACAAAAGATTCTAGCTATTTAATGTATATTTTTTATGTTATTTAAATTCTTAGTCCATTTAATTTTCCAAAACAAATCCAGCCAAATATAATTTTCCCGCCATATTAAAATTAATTATTAATTTAATAAAAATTAAAAAAATTTGAATCAAAATTTAAATTTATGTGACATTTGTGTGATGGGTTTGAACCGTCATCTGTTTGTGACATTTTGTGTGACGGGTAAAAACAGTCATCTATTTGTGACATTTGTGTGACGGATAAAAATAATCACATATCGTGTGACGATTCCAGAACCGTCATCTGTTTGTGACAGTGACAAAAATGACACTTACAGAAACCGTCATCTTAGGGGTTAGATGACGGTTTTTACCTATCACCGTAGGGTTTTTTTGTTGTAGTGTCCACGTCCAGCATCAGGCCTAAATTATTTATGTCCTGCAACAGAACCTACCCCTACTATAGACTTATATCCTCTTAATCAACCGATTACACTTCGAAAAGGTATAGGATCCACTCATAATTCTAACCCCCATTATACCCTTTTAAGTTATCATCATATGTCTTCAACCCATTATGTCTTTGTATCATCAATGTCCACTGTCTCCGTCCCAAATTCTACAAGTGAAGCACTTTCTCATCTAGGATAGGCAAAAGACTATTATTGATGAGATGTTTGCTTTACATATGAGTGGTACTTGGGATCTTGTTCCTCTTCCTTCAGGTAAATATATTGTTGGTTGTCATTGGGTTTATGCAGTCAAAGTTATTCTGGAAGGACAAATTGATTAACTTAAGGCTCTTGTTATTGTGAAGGGTATACACATATATTTGGACTTTATTATAGTAATATTTTCTCTCCCGTGGCTAAAATATAATATATCCGTCTTTTTCTATCCATGATTGCTTTCCGCCATTTGCCTATTTATCAATTGGACATTAAGTGTCACACCCCAACCTTAGGGGGTATGGCCAGCACCCGGTGCCCTAATGCTCGAACATACCAATCGTGAACCTGTAGCATATTTAATAATATTTGGGGCGGCAAGGCCTCTAACCAAAACTATATGACCAAATGAAACATCAACCTACATATAGAAAAGGCCCAACAAACATATATATGCATACTAAAACCGACAAGGCTAACATAAGTACAACAGATCAACGGGAAGGTCAACAAGGCCATATATGACTACTATGCACAAGATCACTATCTACAATCCTCTAAGAGTACATGAGCATCATCAGGTCAGGATAGGGCCTTGCCATACCCAAACTATATACACAACCATTACCTACCAACTCACTAGACATCTTTGGAAGAAAGGAGCATGACAATAGTTGAATCAGGGCACCTACTATGAGGGATCGTTCGAACGTTAACCTATACCCGCGGGCATGAACGCAACACCCCTAGTAAAGGGACGTCAGTATGAAAGAATATAGTGAATATGTAAGGTTGAGATTGTAAATAAGTACAACACTGTAAATATGGTAAGAGAGAGACAACATGTGACTGTGAGCACCTCAGTGGGCGAATTGTCACAACCCGAACTCCGGGCCCGCGACTGGTGCCCTACCTAGGCACCTTTCTACCCATACAACATAAGTAATCTGCGGAAGCTAAATAACACTCATTTTTTTTAAAACGAGCAAAGGCTAAAGCCGACAAGACAGTCATTATATATATATAACAAACGGAACTACAACTGTACCCAAGTCCACCCCACATATGAATACAGACCTCTAAGAGTTTGACAACAACTATGACGGGACAAGGCCCCGTCGTACATCTGAATAAACGTAAGACTACAATACAAACTCCGTACCAAAATGACAAGACTCTGAAATGGTGGAGTTGTCTTAATAGAAGATGGATGGAGATCCTAAGCTCGCGGATCACCCAACTGAGTACCTATACATGCGGGCATGAACGCAGCCCCCGGAGAAGGGGGTCTGTACAACAATGTACAAAATATGCAAACATGAAGTATAGTAAATAAGATCAAACTTGCCAAAAGATGACAGGGACAAGTACGAAAATTAAATACCAGATCCAACCGTGCCATATAAAATAAGAGTCAAATGTATCCTTTTAAAAATAAGATTTAACTGTGCCCTCAAATACTCTTTTGACTCTCAAAGGAATAAAACCAAGTTACCACAATATCGTGTACCAATCATTAAAATGAGCTCTCTTTTTATAAAAAAAAACCTAGGCACCAAAACATCATGTACCTATCGTTATAATGAAATGAACTATCTTTTTAGAAAAACTGGGCACCAAAATATCATGCACCCAATAATCTATTTTTTTAGAAAATCTGGGCCCCAAAATATCATGCACCCAATAATCTAATCAACTCTCTTTTTAGAAAATCTGGGCACCAAAATATCATGCACCCAATAATCTAATCAACTATCTTTTTAGAAAAGAAGAAGGGATAGTTCACATACCTTTTTGGCGACTAACCAACTCTATAATCTAGAATACGTCTCAAGGTACTTCAACCTTATCGGCTATTCCATACGCCAAGTAGAATATGCCACAAGTAGTACTTTAAACTATAATAGCAACAACACTTCTATCAACTTCAAGCTTACTAGTATAAGTGTCACGACCCGACCCCGGGCCCGCGACTGGTGCCCTACCTGGGCACCCCTTTCAGGTATACATCAGAGAATAGCAGCGGAACATACACAACTCTTAAAATAACGATCATACTTAGACAGTAGACATCAACCGGCTAGCCGATAAGGCCGCCTTTCGTAACATGTACATAATACAAAACAAAAAAAATAGTATATCTTTGTTCTTACAAATCCAATCCACAAATGTGACTACGCACTTAAGAATAACAACTCAAGTGACGGGCCCCGCCATACCCTGAATGTACAACAACCGACAATACCGGGGATAAGCCTCCGAATAAAGGAGCTTCTCAACAAATGTTGATCCTAAGAGTGAGGATCAACAACACGTATTTCTACCGCGACATTTAACGCAGCAAGGAGGTCGATAACATGTACCAAATATGTGAAACCGAAAGATCAGTAGTGAAATCATAAGTCTAAAATAAAACCGGAGACATGTATGATAACTCATATAACAGTACACTGTGCCTTACTAACAATGAGAGTAAACAATAGTATAAACTTTATTGCATAAAAATAGGAGGCTCATGATCAAAACAGAGTCCCTCGCCCGTAGTATCATTAAGCAATCCTACTCTTGGGACTATTTCACCCGCATAGATCCTGTGGACCCGCATGAGGTATTCCTCGCATGGGACTATTTCACCCGTAGTCGTGGTAGACCGCGTGAGGTATTCTCGCATAGGATCGGTCCGCCCGCACGGGACTATTTCACCCGCGTAAGCCCTTTCGGACCGCATTTAGGTATTCCTCGTGATCACGTGGGTAGCAAATCCACGGAATATGCAAATGCCACAAACCCGGGGAATGACCCCGTAATGAATAATATATCACTAGCACAAACCGGCTATCATACATAACATAAGCACTACCGGCTTACCATACATAACATAAGCACTACCGGCTTATCATTCATAACATAAGCACTACCGGCTTATCATTCATAACATAAGCAAGTTAAGAAATCCCCTAACTTCTTATTAGTCTTATATATGTACACCCTCATTTTAGTTTTCTTAAGGCACTACATGTCATTATAAAAATCCGGGAATCTAACCCAAAGTACTACGTACTTCATTTCTTTTAAAATGACTCTTTTTCATATAAAACTTCCAAGATACTAACAACCGTAGTATCAAGTCATAACTACTTTTCAAGACAAGTCACAATACCTTGTAGAAATACATTTAGGCTTCTAAATCAAGTGACTTATTTCTTTTAAAACTTTAAGCAATTGATGCCTTTAAATCAATTTGCCTTTCATTATTTCAAGTCATTTATCATACTTAAATTACTTAGAGTAAACCACTCTTTTTAACTTTCCATAAAGCTATTATAACCAACTTCCCATAAAGTCGTTATACTAGCTTTATACTTGTCAAGACCCGAACCCGGGCCCGTGACTGGTGCCTTACCCGGGCACCCAAGTAGACATACATCAGAGTAACCAGCGGAATATAAAACAATACATGAAACAATATGAAGTGAGAAACAGTTTATCTTAGAAAAGTTGTCTTTCTGCATATATATATATAAAAACTTGAATAGCTATATCCCTTTTACAAGCCCCGCCACACAAAGATTACTGCACTTCTAAGAATGTTATAACAACAATGGCGGGACAGGGCCCCGCCATACCCCTGAATGTAAGTACCTACAACGACAGGGGACTATACCCAAGATAAGCCTCCGAGACACGGAGCTTCCCAAAACGCTGAACTGTGACCCTATGGCGAGGATCAACAATCGTGTACTTACTGCGGCATGAACGCAGCCCCAAGGAGGTCGATAACAGTACCAAGTATGTGAAATCAGAAAGTACTTTAAATGAAATCATATCATTTTAAAACCAATTTTTACAAATATGTACTAAACAACCAATGTAATCGCATACATACACAAAGATAACCAAAAGCAAAAATAGACATAACATAATCGGTCTTTTCTAGGCCGCTAATGATCGAAGCAAGGCGATCGCCCATAGTATCATTATGCGAGCCTAATCCTGGAACTCCGCGATCGCATAGGTCACACGCACCGCGTAGGTATTCCTCGCGTCGGGGTAGCTAACCGCGGTATCCTCCGGACTCCGCGCATCGCATAGTCACATAGACCGCGTAGTCACACGCATCGCGTGAGGCATTCCTCGCGTCGGGATAATACACCGAATGATCAATCACGGAACTCCGCACTCCGCGATAGTCACAGCATCGCGTAAGTATAGACCGCGTCAAGGGTGGCAAGCCCTCGGTATAACAAGTCGGGGTATGTGATATAATAACGATAACGGGCTTAACGTTTAACAACGTAAGCACAACAAGAATAACCCCCTTACACAACATCACAAGACACTAACACACGTAGCATCATAACATGTTTACTTATCAAACCAACAAGAAGTATTACAAGGCTATCACAAACCCACATAGTCAAGTTATTCACACAAGGTACTTTCTATTTTATGTCAACAAGTTCGGGTTTTTATCCCCAAAGTACTTCTTACACTAACTCTTTAAAAAAATCCGTTTCTTTCACAAAAGGCACACGATACCCGTAGTATCAAAAATAGAGTGACTATCTTTTTACGTAAACCAAAACAGTTTCCCTACCTTCTTTTTGAACCAACTTAAGACAAAAGCATGCCTTCCTTTTTAAGTGAAAATGTTATACCCCGTATTTTCAGAGTATGTACGTGAAGACGTACGTAGAAAATTTGAGCCTTAAGTTAGGCAAGTTTCGAAATTTGTACACAACACCCGATTAGAGTCATTTTTCGACGAAACGTTTCCACAGCTTTTGTTGGGAAAATTCCGGCTATGTCATTTATATTTTTTGCGGATTTTTCCGAGAGACGAAACATTTTGGACCAACGGGAGGGTGACATGTGTCACCCTCACATTGGAAGGCTTGGACGGCAACCATGGCATGTCTTGGACGATTTTGGTCCACTTTAGTTGGTAGGATATTTTGTGCAAGTTGTGTGGTAGATGGATAAGGTAGCACATGGCTAAATCTTGGCCTTACACTTGCTATGCACTTGTCTTCATCTTGGCCATTGGTTGGCCTTCACTTGACCTATAAATACCCCTCTAGTTGAAGACATTCTTCATCCTAAACTTGAGCAATCTATCTAAGTCTCAAACTACTCTCTCCCTCTTGTCTTGCTTTCGTCCCAAATCCCTCCCCCTTGAGAAAGGCCCTAAGCCGAGAGCACACCCCCCCCCCCTTTGTGAAGCTTTGGCGAGGGTATCCCCTAGCCTAGTTGTTTTCGTATAATACCCCCCTCTCTTGGTAGAAATACTCTCAAAAGTATTGTTATAATGCCCAAATTACCTTAGCCTTATACCTTGTTGTATTCTAAGGTTATACCTATACGAAAAGCCCAGAAATACTATTATACTTCCCGTCAGTCACGAAACCGAAACCCTAGGAAAATCTCCATAGTCCGTTGGAGTATTGTGTAGAAGTTGGTTAGAACTTCTAAGGGTGGTTTAGAGCGGTTGGAGCGCTGAGTAGAGCTAAGCGTTGCTCGGGGCGACATTTAAACTCGGATAATTTTGGGCTTATCGAGGTAAACACTCTTGACCTTCTATTGTAATTGGAAATTACATGTAGTAGGAATATATAGTTGAAGTATACTATATAACTGAACATTATAATTGTGTGGCAATGTCTTTTGACTTAAGCTCGAATAATACTTACGTGATGTCTTGCGACTTAAGCTGAATTTAAACTAAGAAATGAATCTGTAATTACATAGGGTGTATTCTGAGACTTGTGTAGCATTACTGTGAGTAGAATTGTCCACGACCGGTTAGGCGTGTAAAACCCCCCCTGGTTGGCTTGGTAGCCGGCCTCGATAGAGAAGGAGATTTCTGTTGTGTGGCGGGAGATCTTTGCCAATTTTTACGTAGAATATTCTACGTTGTGGTCTAGATGATAATAGGCGCCTTGTGGCCTTATAGGTTGAAGTACCTACGTGTGGCGCGATTTACTTGGCTTAAGGAGTAGCCGACTGTTTGGAGCGTTTTGCTATTAGTCGATACTCGTCGCGAGGTATGTGAACCTCTTCCTATCTCTTCTAGCATGATATGTGTGAACTATGTGAAATGCGGTAGACGTACATGTGTTAGTTGTATTTGATGGGTTTAAAACATAAAGTGTTATAACGGCTTTATGGGAAGTCGGTTATAATAGCTTTATGTGGATAAGAAAATACTTTGTGGTTTTAAAAGGTAACTGATGTGAATTATAACTGGCTTGTTATAATAAAGAACTTGATGTATTTCAAAAGATTTATAAATCGTTTTGAAGGAAGAGTAACACTTGGTTTTAAAGGTTTTAAAAAGAGTTATACTAGCTTTATGGGGAGTTAGGTATAATGTCTTAAAGAGAGGTAAAGAAAATGGTTTACTAATGTTAGAAGTTAAGAGACTTGATCTTATAAGATAAGAGACTTAACTTATTTGTTTTAATGTGAATGTTTGTGTGAAACCTCATTCGTGAGTAATGAGTACTTGGTTTTATTTAAAGGGATAATGTTTTACTGATTTCGGAAATCAGAATGTGTATCGATAAACCACTGCAGCGTTAATAAAGGAAAATGTATTGAATAATGATGTATCGTATTAAAACCAGTAGAAACCTCCATCTGCATAGAAACTAAGATGAGACAAAATGATATTACATTTTCTAGATCATGGCTGCTGTAAAAAGAATGTTGTAAACAAGAATAACCTACTCTCACGTAAGACATATATTACTCAATTGTTCTAAAAAGAAATCAAGTGATTAAGTTTATGAACTATGAAACCATTTGAAAATGAGAAGCTTGAGTAATTGAAACTAGGCAAACTGGAACTTAGGAAAGGAATGTTGTTACTTGATTTTGAAAAGGAATGTGGGTTGGTCATTCTAATACTATGGGTATCGGGTGACTTTGATAAAAGTAATGGATCTCTTTTAAAGAATTTAACGTACGTAGTACTTTAGGGTTAAAACCCGGATTTTGTCATAAAATGAAGTACTTTGAGTTGTGTATAACTTGCCTATGCTTGTTGTTGTGAAACATGCCTATGCTTGTTGTGATAGCCTTTGTTGTGCAAAGCGTTGTATTTCTGTGTTACCGCGTCTCTCGATGGAGGGTCGGTTGACTGGTTGAGAACTTACTTGGACGTGTCGGCATTGAAGGAGAAATTCCACGGGTACGTTCCTGTTGATAGTATTATTGTTGTTAAATCGCTTTGGACATACTGACACGATGCGTAGCGCTGCGGGTATGTTTCCATTTTGATTATCGTCTTGTGATTTCCTTTTGGACATCTTGACCCGCGTAGCGCACGAGTATCGTCCATTTGGAATGCTGTCTATTGTTTCCCTTTGGACATCTGACGATCGTGGCGCCGCGAGTATCGTCCATTTGGAATGTTGTCTTATTGTTCCCTTTGGACATACCGACACGATCGTAGCGCGGGTATGCTTCCATTTGGATTGTTATCTTGATTATTATTGTTGCATCATGGACATGTCTACACCGTCTGATGTTCGGGCATGCGCCGTGATGCGAACATGATGGATGTTGTGGGCGTGAGACCCATAGTTATATTTGAGTGGTGACTTTGAGGGCGTGAGTCCCTGACTTGACTGCTTCTATGTTGTGAACTGTAGTTTGGTTATCATACGTGTCTCCTGCTTTATATAGACTAGTATGATTTCATTTCTGATATTTCTGATTTCACATACTTGGTACTGTTGTCTTGACCTCCTTGGGCCGCGTTCATGCCGCAGTAAAGGTACATCGATCGCCGATCCCCGCTTATAGGATCACATTCCGTGTTGGGAAGCTCCGCTTCTCCGAGGCTTATCTTTTGGTATGTGTTCCACGAGTTGTAGGTTCTTGTACATTCGGGTATGGCGGGCCCCGTCGTCATAGTTGTTGTAAATCTTAGAGGTCTGTAGAACTGTTGTGGGCAGGGTTTGTAAAAAGGATAACTGTTCGGGTATTTATGTATTTATGATGAAGGCAACTGTTTTGGTTGGCCTGTTTATTTATCATGTCTCTCATTTCATGTTTAAAGTTTTTTTTTTTCCGCTGGTTTTCTCTGATGTTGTATCGCTAGGGTGCCCGGGGTAAGGCACCAGTGACGGGTGAAAACACTTCAATTTTTGAACCAACTTAAGACAAAAGCATGCCTTCCTTTTTAAGTGAAAACACTTCAATTTTTCAAGTCTTTGTCTTTTATAAATCAAGTCCTTACTTTGAAATTTTTAAGAAAATCAAAACTTGTTTATTAATGATCTTATTAAAGCAGTCATGATCTAGGAAATGTAATACAATTTTGTCTTATCTTAGCTTCTATGCAGATGGGGGTTTCTACTGGTTTTAATAATACTTACTTAGTCGATACATTTTCCTTTATTAGCGCTGCAGTGGTTTGTTCGATACTTATTTCCCTTTTCCGAAATCAATACAAGGCTTTCATAAACAATTAAGTAAACCGTCCCTTTTATCTTTCTTAAGTCGTTATACCTAACTTCCCATAAAGCTAGCATAACTCTTAAGCTTTTAAAACCAAGTATTACTCTTCTTTCAAAAACGATTCATAACTCTTTTGAAATACTTCAAGATTCTTATTATTTAAAACTCAAGTCAAAAGACATCGAAGTAAAACCACGTTCAGTTACACACGTACGTCTACCGTACTATATATATTCTTTTAAAATATCATGCTCAAAAGGATAGGAAGAATCATATACCACCTCGGCGAAATCCACCTGCCAAGTCGAATATGTCGCGCGCAGAGTATCAACCTATAATAGTCAAATACGTCTATCAACGTCTAGACTACTCTGTAGAATAATCTAAGCAGAAGGTTCTTACTTCTACGGAAAATTGGGCGAAGACTTCCCTACCACAAACTACTCAAGTCTCATCAGTAAATACACTCCATGTAATTCTGATTCAATTCTCTTCTTTAACATCCTTCTATATACTTATACTCATTTCTATACTACTATAGTATGTAACCTCCAATTACAATAGAGGGACAGGATTAATTACCTCGATAAGCCCAAAATTATCCAAGTTTTAATGTCGATCCTGAGCAACGTTTAGCTCCTACTCCGTGCGCTCCAACCCGCTCCAAGCAACCCTTATACGCTCCTAACCAACTCCTCTTTAAGAACCAACCTAAACAAGTGAAGAACACTAAGGTTCTTGTCCTCACAACTCTCGGCCAAGGTGAGGCTTTAGGGGCTAGGGTGTGAAATCTTTTCTAACCTTTTGGTTAATAATCTTCCTAATACACTAAGGAAGAACACTTAAGAGTTTAGGAATTTTTGGACAAAGTTTGGTTAAGGTATTTTGGGATAGTAACAATACTTGGAAAATATTTTCTACCAAGTGGGGTTTTGGACGAACTACTAGGAAGGGGGTTGGACGAACTACTAGGAAGGGGACTTGGACGAGAACTACTAAGAGGAGGGATTTTGGAGACTTGGAAAATGTTTTTGTGGATGAAGAAGTCTTGCACAAGAGGGGGGGGGGGGGTATTTATAGAACCACCAAGGGCCAAGATTGAAACAAATGGAGGGTGTAGATTTGGTAGCTTGTTCAAGTGAAGTCTTCCACCAAGTGTTCACCACAATGTTGGGACATATGTCCACCACAACATTGGGACATATGTCCCCCACAACAATGAGCCATGTGGCCCTCCACTAGGCTCACAAAACCGTCCAAACTTACCTACCCCCACTAACCCAAAAATATCTTGCAAGACTTGACCAATTGACTTGTCCACTAGGCCACCATTTTCGTCCAACCTTGCCACCTAAGGGTGACACATGTCGCCCTCCTATTGGTCCAAAATATTTCATCTCTCGGAAAAATCCGTAATCGGTTAAAATATTAAAAACGTAGAATTTCCTTCACAAGGTTCGGAATCTTTTCCGTTGAAAGTTCAAAATTCCATCCTTAACCTAATTAGGGTTTGTACAAATGTACGTACGTCCTCACATACATACTCTGGAAATACGGGGTATAACATTTTCCCCTCCTTAGAAACATTCGTCCCGAATGTTCCTTCCCAAGACAGATAACGATAAAGTTCCTCATAACTTAAACAGTTTGCAAATGCCACACATGGCCATAATACAACACGCGAAAATACTTAAATCCAAGTCCACAAGGAATCACCTCTAGCATCACAAAAGCTCCCACCCAAGGTCTAAAAGATATTCCCTTCGCACCTTTACTTCACAAAAGTAATGATCACTTCTATTCTCTTACTCGTCGTACCCTCCTCGTACACTCGAACACTTCCTAAATAAACTTACCACCTTTCTGTTATAGCTTCAGTTTCCAACATCTCGGGGTTACTATCTTCAACTTGGTCATCATTAATTGGGAACACTCTGGATGGATCTCCGATACTTTTCTGAACATAGCAACATGAAAGACCGGACGTACTGCCTCCTACGTCGGACGTCAAAGCTAACTTATAGGCAGCCTGGCCTATTCTCCAAATGATCTGAAAACGCTCAAAGTACCTCGGGCTAAGTTTTCCCTGCTTTCCAAATCTCGTCACGCCCTTCCGGGGTGGTACCTTTAAGAAAACCCACCGTCAACCTGAAATCCAAGAGTCGACGCCGATTATCCGCACGACTTCTGTTGACTTTGAGCTTCCAATAACCTCTCCTGGATAAGCTTCACCTTATCCACATCCTGCTGAATCAAGTATGAACCAACTATCTGCACATTGCCAACATCGAACCAATCGACTGGCAACCTACCCTTACGCCCATACCCGGCTTCATAAGGCGACATCCGAATACTGAAATGGTAGCTATTATAATACTCACTCAACAAGAGGCGAATAATCCTTACAGCTACCTCTGAAATCAAAAACATCGGCCCGAGGGTGAATGAAATACTGAGACTCACCTGAGTTCCTAACCTTGCCTGGTAAAACCTCCATAAAAAGAAATAGCCATAAACTGGGCTCCACTGCCCGTCATAAAGTAAAAGTAGGAACCCCGTGCAGTCTTACAACCTTCCTGATATATAACATCTCGCATAACCTGCCGAGTAAATGTGATTCCGAAAGATAAGATGGGCTGACCTCATCGGCCCGACTACTGGTCGAACGCATCCACGAACTCGTACGATGGTTAACTAAACTTGGGCCTAGCACCCTCGTGACCCTATCACAAAGCGGGACCACCACAATATTTCCTTAATTCAAACCGGGCTGCGGGTTGACCCGCACCGCCTCAACCCGACCCATTTATTGCGCCAAACTCTTGTTTCCCGATCCGGAACAATCTCACCATCAAGTCACGAAAACCTAGTGGTCTTCTTAGCTTAACTACCCTCTTTCATTTCACACTACTCAGGGACTTATCACACAAATATATCTCACGTATACTATGCACTCCGATAAGGGTCAAACATAAAAATAAATCTTTTACTCAAGATGGCCTTACCTCTAAGGTCTCTACGTATAAAACTCTAAGGCTCACACTTTCCCTATCCCCAATCTTACCCTTTTACCTGACCACGATTTCTAATCACAATTAACACAATGCTATCTTAACATAATACTTAAAATATACTCATCTTATCACACATACTAATCTCTAGAGGGTTAAGGATATACCTGTATCTACTGCTTCACTCCCCTTTGTCGTCCTAATCAATCCTGCCCTGTTGGGCGCATAGCTAGGGAAGGTGATGAACTAGCCCGATCCTGGCGGTGAGTCTCTACATCCGCGCCACCTGCCTGGACAATTTCTCGCAAAATGGCCCTTCCGCGCAAGCATAACAAGTCGAAGAAGCACGACACTCCCCACAATGACACCTACCACAACGGCCACACCGAGGTGGGGGTGGCCTCCTCTGGCTAACACCCCTTCCTCTCTGAACCACTGAATCCGCAACTGATTTGGTAGGCTGAGTCCTCCTACTTGCATCCCTCCTACTAGAACATTCTTTCGTCCACGGCCTCGGCGCGCAGTAAAACAAGCACCAACAAAAACGACATTCCCGATGGCGCCGCCACACCTGAACGAGGAAAATCAATCGGGCCGGAACCTACGTGTATCTGTGAACCAGAAGCCCTGGAGCTCTGACCAACTCCTGCATATCCCGAACGTCCTGAAGTCTGTGGAGGACCACTCTGTACTGGCGGAGGCGCATAACCGATCTGGCCGAGAAGGTCCGCCGAAGTTACCAAAGCGGTCCCTGCTCGGCCTCTTCTGCTGATCTTGGTTAACCCGTCGATCCCTACGTTTCTCGGTCTGCTGCGCATAAGCCCGTACACAGGCCATGCTCATGCCTGACTGAAGAGCTACTCTTGCACAACCCTCTCTTAGATAGTCATCAAGACCCGTGATAAATCGGTACATAATATACTCTCGTTGCTAAATCCTAGCTAGTAATGTGTCGTCTCTTTGCAATCCATACTTTCGCTCATCGCGTGGGCGAAGGTTCAAATATCATGGCCGCAGAGGAAGCTAACGCCGCGGCTAGACTTCATTGGGGTTGGCGGCGCCGCAGAACTCATGAATGAAGCACCACCTCGGTGATGATTTGGCTGTGCCTCGTAACCTCTGTGCTACTGCTCTGCTCCTGCCTTGCCGCCACGGGCGGGTTGCCTTGCGCGGAGGCATAATCGTAAGGGAAAGAAATACGTTAGAGGGTCCAACTTATAACACGCCTCTAAGGCACGATCTCGAGTGAGAAGAATGGAAACCAATCCTAAATATCCTATAGCCTCACGATTATTGGTGTAGTGCACAACACACCGATAATCAAGACTTACTAGATACGGTCTGTAGACACTTTCCGAGGATTAATCGCTCACGATACCACTTTTGTCACGACACGAACCGGGCGTGGATCGTGCCTTACCCGGCACCCAGTAGACATACATCGAGTAACCACAGAATATAAACAAGACATGAAACAATATGAAGTGAAAGCAGTTTATCTGAGAAAAGTTGCCTTTCGACATATATATATATAAAAACTTGAAGCGATTACATCCCTTTTACAAACCCCGCCACAATGTAACTACAGGACCTCTAAGAATGTTATAACAACAATGGCGGACGGGGCCCGCCATACCACGAATGTAAGTACCTACAACGAGGACTATACCCAAGATAAGCCTCCGAGACACGGAGCTTCCCAAAACGCCGAATCGTGACCCATGGCGAGGATCAACAATCGTGTACCTCTACTGCGGCATGACGCAGCCCCGAAGGAGGTCGATACAACAGTACCAAGTATGTGAAATCGTAAAGTACTTTAAATGAAATCATATCATTTTAAAACCAATTTTACAAATATATGCGAAACAACCAATGTAACGCATAGTGCCAAAGATAACCAAAAGCAAAAAATAGACATAACATAACGGGTCTTTTCTAGGCCGTTAACGATCGGGCAAGGCCAATCGCCCATAGTATCATTATGCGAGCCTAATCACTCGAACTCCGCATCGCATAGGTCACACACGCACCGCATGAGGTATTCTCGCGTCGGGGTAGCTAACCCGCGGTATCCTCCTCGACTCGCACCGTATAGTCACATAGACCGCGTAGTCACACGCATCGCATGAGGCATTCCTCGTGACGGATAATACACCGGAATGATCAATCCTCGAACTCCCGCGACTCGCATAGTCACACAGACCGCATAGCCGTATAGACCCGCGTCAAGGGTGGCAAGCCCTCGGTATAACAAGTCGGGGTATGTGATATAATAACAAGATAACGCTTAACGCTTAACAACGTAAGCACAACAAGAATAACCCCTTACACAACATCACAAGACACTAACACACGTAGCATCATAACATGTTTACTTATCAAACCAACAAGAAGTATTACAAGGCTATCACAAACCCACATAGTCAAGTTATTCACACAAGGTACTTTCTATTTTATGTCAACAAGTTCGGGTTTTTATCCCCAAAGTACTTCATACATTAACTCTTTAAAAAGATCTGTTTCTTTCACAAAAGGCACACGATACCCGTAGTATCAAAAATAGAGTGACTATCTTTTTACGTAAACCAAAACAGTTTCCCTACCTTCTTTTTTAACCAACTTAAGACAAAAGCATGCCTTCCTTTTTAAGTGAAAACACTTCAATTTTTCAAGTCTTTGTCTTTTATAAATCAAGTCCTTACTTTGAAATTTTTAAGAAAATCAAACTTGTTTATTAATGATCTTATTAAAGCAGTCATGATCTAGGAAATGTAATACAATTTTGTCTTATCTTAGCTTCTATGCAGATGGGGGTTTCTACTGGTTTTAATAATACTTACTTAGTCGATACATTTTCCTTTATTAGCACTGCAGTGGTTTCTTCGATACTTATTTCCCTTTTCCGAAATCAATACAAGGCTTTCATAAACAATTAAGTAAACCGTCCCTTTTATCTTTCTTAAGTCGTTATACCTAACTTCCCATAAAGCTAGCATAACTCTTAAGCTTTTAAAACCAAGTATTACTCTTCTTTCAAAAACGATTCATAACTCTTTTGAAATACTTCAAGATTCTTATTATTTAAAACTCAAGTCAAAAGACATCGAAGTAAAACCACGTTCAGTTACACACGTACGTCTACCGTACTATATATATTCTTTTAAAATATCATGCTCAAAAGGATAGGAAGAATCACATACCTCCTCGGCGAAATCCACCTGCCAACTCGAATATGTCGCGCGCAGAATATCAACCTATAATAGTCAAATACGTCTATCAACGTCTAGACTACTCTGTAGAATAATCTAAGCAGAAGGTTCTTACTTCTACGGAAAATTGGGCAGCACTTCCCTACCCGTCAAACTACTCAAGTCTCAGAAATACAAATTCTATGTAATTACAGTTCAATTCTCTTCTTTAACATCCTTCTATATACTTATACTCATTTCTATACTACTATAGTATGTAACCTCCAATTACAATAGAGGGACAGGATTAATTACCTCGATAAGCCCAAAATTATCCAAGTTTTAATGTCGATCCTGAGCAACGTTTAGCTCCTACTCCGTGCACTCCAACCCGCTCCAAGCAACCCTTATACGCTCCTAACCAACTCCTCTTTAAGAACCAACCTAAACAAGTGAAGAACACTAAGGTTCTTGTCCTCACAACTCTCGGCCAAGGTGAGGCTTTAGGGGCTAGGGTGTGAAATCTTTTCTAACCTTTTGGTTAATAATCTTCCTAATACACTAAGGAAGAACACTTAAGAGTTTAGGAATTTTTGGACAAAGTTTGGTTAAGGTATTTTGGGATAGTAACAATACTTGGAAAATATTTTCTACCAAGGGGGGGTTTCGGACGAACTACTAGGAAGGGGGGGGGGAGGACTTGGACGAGAACTACTGAGAGGGGGAGGGATTTTGGAGACTTGGAAAATGTTTTTGTGGATGAAGAAGTCTTGCACAAGAGGGGGGGTATTTATAGAACCACCAAGGGCCAAGATTGAAACAAATGGAGGGTGTAGATTTGGTAGCTTGTTCAAGTGAAGTCTTCCACCAAGTGTCCACCACAATGTTGGGACATATGTCCACCACAACATTGGGACATATGTCCCCCACAACAATGAGCCATGTGGCCCTCCACTAGGCTCACAAAACCATCCAAACTTACCTACCCCCACTAACCCAAAAATATCTTGCAAGACTTGACCAATTGACTTGTCCACTAGGCCACCATTTTCGTCCAACCTTGCCACCTAAGGGTGACACATGTCGCCCTCCTATTGGTCCAAAATATTTCATCTCTCGGAAAAATCCGTAATCGATAAAAATAATAAAAACGTAGAATTTCCTTCACAAGGTTCGGAATCTTTTCCGTTGAAAGTTCACAATTCCATCCTTAACCTAATTAGGGTTTGTACAAATATACGTACGTCCTCACATACATACTCTGGAAATACGGGGTATAACAATACTTTAGAAACTTACATTCTTCTTTATAACCGAGAGACTTAAACTTTCCAAACAAAACAAGTGTCAAAATACTTTCAAAAATACTTTAAGTCTCTTAACATTTAGAAAGTAAGATATCCTTAATATTTTAAACAAGTGAGTTAATTCCCTAACTCGGACATTCTTATAATAAACCAAGGATATCAAAGTAACTAAATTCGTCAAAATCTCGTACGTCTACCGTACTATACATTAACAACTTATTCATGCTCAAGAGATAAGAAAGTTCCACATACCTCTTCGGTTTAATCCACTTGCTAAGTCCAATACGCCGTACGTAGTATATCAACCTATAATGACTATAGTACGTCTATTAAATTCTTACTTCAAACGTAGAATATTCCAAGTGCAAAGTCACTAAATTCTACGGAAAATCGAACAGCACTTCCTTTGTTTCTACATACTTTGCCACCTTTTTCAAGGCCGAATTCAATAACCAAACACACCACATTTAAGGCTCAACAAAGTAGTTAACAATAGGGGATTACACGCTTAATCAAGACGTGTAAAATTCCGCCCCACAATTGACATTAAACTAGTCCAAAAATACAATGTCCATTCGGCAATTAGGGACAACAATACAAATTCGTTTCCAATCCCTTCTCAATCCAAGTGGTTTAATATAACATGTTATCTAGCCACAATTGATTATAACTACTACAATCCTCAAGTAGGTAAACATGCGACGATTCTAATTATCGACCAAATTGTATTTCAATTTCAAATGGCTTAACATGTCATTTTCGGTTTTGAGCTTCCAATTTTCCATAACACTTATCAATCTTCATAACACATATCACATGATCATTTCTAACTTATAATAACATGGAATCTTCAATTACAAAAGTAAGACGAAGATTATACCTCATTTAGCCCAAATATGATCCAAGATTACAAGTCGATCCTTAGCAACTTTAGCTCCTCCTTTCGACGTTCTAATCCACTCCAAGCAACCCTTAGAAGCTTATGAAGAACTCCTCTTCAAGTTCCAACTTCAAAGTTGAATAACTCCTTAGGTTTTCGCCTTGCGACTAATATGAAAACACCATTTTTCCGGGATCTTTCTATTGAGATACACTTACAATACCCTTAGGTACCTTGGTTTAAAGTATGGGGATTATTGGACAAAAAATGAAAAAATTTCTCTTGGAAATGGGCCATTTGCCGTGAGCTTCACAATAGGGAGCAAGAACAAGATTTCAAATTTTTTCTAAGTGTAGAATGACAAAGTCTTGCTACTAGTAAGCTTATATAACACTAGGAAGGGTCAAGATTAAAACAAATGGGTGGCTTGGATGAGTTTCACAAGGATCAAGCCAAGTGGCCCTTTGACAAGTCAACAATGTCAAGCTCTTTGTCTTTGCAAGACTTGGTCATTTAAATTATGGTCAAATGACCATTTAATCCATGCCATTTTCGTCCAAGACCACTAAGGGGGGGTGACACGTGTCACCCTCCCGTTCGTCGCAATATTTCGTTTTCCGACAATTCCATAATTCCGATAAATTTTTACTCGTCTTAAATCTTAACATTTTGAGTTCTTACGTACGTTCTTATAAACATATCCTGGAATTCCGGGGTGTAACAATAAGACTTATACCAAGTAATGGTCCTCTTATTCTACGGAAATTTGGGCATCACTTCCCCGTTTATACGTACTTTTCCACCTTTTTCAAGGCTCAATTTCAACAACCAACAAGCCCCGACTAAAGGCACAATCAATACAAAAACTAAGGGGGATTACACGCCTACTAGACGTGTAAAATTCTGCCCCACAACCTATACAAAACAATCCATAAAACAGTCCATAATTAACCAACATTAAGGGTACAATGTGAAGGCTTTAACACATTTATTCCTTAGGACTTTCATTAGTCATTGATTACACTAAACATGCAATATTTATACCAAATTTCCAGCATGCAAATAACGTGAAAACAGTCCCAAAACTGTCCACAATATCCAACAACTTCTAGCCCATTCTCGGCCAATAACAACTACATATCCAAAGCCCTTTTCCACAATTCCTTATATCCAATTCACCTTTCAACATGTTATATAATTCATATAAACTATCAACAACAATATTTCCTTCATTATATAACATGAAACAAGTGTAAATAACGACAATAATAACCAACGAATCCAAGACCCGAAAATAGCTCACTCTCGGCCCAACTTCCAAAAAATGGCCCAAATCCTTTTTAATCTTCATTCTTTTTAGTACATGCTCATTTATACATAACAACAATAAGTAATATCCAATTACTTTAAAAGAAGAAGAATCATTACCTTTAAAATAGGCCAAAAACGCTAAAATCAGTCCGTAGGAGATTGGCCCGCAATTTTCATTTTGCTCCACTTCTTCAAGTTCCAATCACATATACGTAACCCCTATAAGCTTATGATCAACTTCCCTTCATGTTCCATCACAAAAAAGTCAACGGAAACCCCTAGGATTTCACCCTCATTCTCGGCCAAGGGAGGCTTATTGGTTAATGGAGTGTTATCTTAGCTTAACACTTGGTTAGGGACCTTAATCTTGTGTTAGTGAACTAAGCTTGGAAGATTTAAGAATTTTTGGTCTCCAATATGGACCTTGGCCGAGAGCACAAGAGAGGAGAGGGATATATTTGTGTAATGAAATATGGCTAAGTGTTAGATGAAGTCTTGCACTCTTGCTATGTATATATAATCATCTCAAAGGATGAAATCTTAACAAGTGTATGGACAAGTGTATGTGGGACCTATGTCCACTTGTCCTCCTTCAAAATATCTAAGTCCAAGTCAATGACAAGTGGGGGTGACACGTGTCACCCTCCTATTGGTCCAAAATTATTTCTTCACCAATAATTTCCATACTTGGCTAAAATATCTAAAACTCTCGTGGGCCCCACAAAGTCGTAAAATTTCTTGTGGGCCCTACATGACCAACTCCGAATAAAAATCTAAAACTTCAATGTACTATAATAATTCCATATACCAAATTTGAGAATCAAATTCCAAATTATAAATATTTTTCCTTCACAAAGTTCCGAAATTTCTCTTTAGGAAAAATTGATTTTCCTTTCGTTCCAAAATTCAAATCTTATTTTCTCACATATGTTCTCATCTCATTCTCTTGGCAATACGGGGTGTAACATCCTTCCCCCCTTAGAAACATTCGTTCCGAATGTTCATAGTCGGTCTCAAGCTATACAAACTCTGGCATAGTCTCCTTACTATGCCTATCAACCAATACTTCACAAAACCAACGATGCCACACACGGCCAAAATATATCACATGTATATACACCAATGGACCTTCCATCTGTGGTTCATTCTCACAATACTCGAAGGTTGCAGTCCTTTCAAAAATGGGATCTTTTGACGTTCCTTTTCTCTTCCCGTACTAGGGATGACCCTGCCATATTCTAAGTCATAGGGCTATCATTACCTGAATCCTTCAGTCGAACTCCCACTCAACTAACTGATGCGTCCCCTCGTTTTAACTTCTCTTTTCTGTCCTCACATTAGTCAAACTACTGGTTGGTGAATGATCCTATTGTCTATCTAGCTTTGTTTACTAACCGGTGTAAACTCTTATACTAGTAGTATCTAAATCACGAACACTTATGGACAATGTTACTGAATTTAAGGTGTGTGTATCATCACAACTAACTCTCAGTCATGGTCTAAAATGAATCTCTCTCCTATCTCAAAGTATTTCTCACGCTATCTTCCCGCTCACTAGAGGTTCGCCACCTTGGCCGAAGTATTCCTACTGTACATCATCTACTATCGGTCTTTACACTGTCATGGGGTAATTACACCTTGTGAACCCTACACAACTATAGTTTCATTCACTTTATCATTCTTGTCAACATCCTTTACTCTGCACATTACTAAACAAAAATATTTCTACCTCTGAGGGTCCTATCAATTCACATCTACTAGCAACAAGGGGAAAATATACGCTAGGGCGGAATCTGAATCTATCAATGCATGTATGAGTCAAAAAGGATCAAAATATACCTGTAACCATATCTGGTGATGACTCCTGGTCACATCTACTGGTCAAAGTATATAGGCGATTCGAAGGATCGCTAAAACTGGGAACTCCCACCACGACCTCTACCGTGGCATGTTGGTGTATGGATACCCTGCCCTGCAGGGCGCCTAGCGATAGTAGATGATGAACCATCAACCCATCCCGTAGGCTGAATTATACTACATGTACCACCTCTGGAAGCACAATCTCTCATCATATGGCCCTAACGGCCGCAAGCAAAACATGCACCTGAACCAGAACGACATCCCCCAATATGGGACTTACCACACCGAAAACATGGAGGCAAGAGTGGCCTCAACTGACTAGGACCCCTGTTTCCATGAGATCCTGAAGATCTGGTGTTACACCCCGTAATTCCAGGGCATGTTTATAAGAACGTACGTAAGAACTAAAAAATGTTAAGATTTGAGACTAGTAAATATTTATCGGAATTATGAAATTGTCGGAAAACGAAATATTGCGACGAATGGGAGGGCGACACGTGTCACCCCCCCCCCCCTTGTTGGTCTTGGACGAATTGGACATGGAATAAATGGTCATTTGACCATAATTTAAGATGACCAAGTCTTGCTAAGTTTTAGAGCTTGATATTGTTGACTTAGTCAAGAGCCACTAGGCTAGATCTTTTAAATAAATTGGATCCAAGCCATCCATATGTATTAATCTTGACCCTCCATGTTGTTATATATGTATACTAGTAGCAAGACAAGGCACTTAACACTTAGAAAAATTTGAAGAACTCTTGTCTTGCTAAGATGAGCTCTCGGGTTTAGGGTTTTAAGAAACAAGAAAATTTTCGTTTGTTGTCCTATAATCTCCACACTTTAAACCAAGGTTCCTAAGAGTATTGTAAGGGTATCTCAATAGAAAGATCCCAGAAAAGTAGTGTTTTCGTATTAGTCGCAAGGTGAAAACCTAAGTCACTTTCATAGGTTTGGATTGGAAGTTAAAGGAAAGTTGTTTGTGATCTTCTAAGGGTTTCAAGTGGTGGATTGGAGTGTCAAGGAGAGGCTCTAAGTTGCTAGGGAGCGACTTCGGATCTTGAAGTGGATTAAGGCTCGTTAAGGTAACAATCTTGTTCTCTTAAGTGTTATAAGATTACATATTGTTGTAGCCTTACATTTTAACTAGCATGAAGTATATGTATTGAAGATTGATAAGTGATATGGATTGTAGAAGCCTAAATCCGAAATGACATTGTGAGCCATTTGAAATTGAAAATACAATTTGGTCGTTAATTAGAATCATCGCATGTTATCTACTTGAAGATTGTAGTTGTTATAATCGATTGCGGCTTTATAACATGTTATACTAAACAACTTGAATTGAAAAGGAATTGGAAAAGATGGTATGTTGTTACACCTTTTGGCCGAGAATGGCATTGCCTTTTTGACTAGTTTGATATAAATTGTGGGGCGGAATTTTACACGTCTTGTTAGGCGTGTAATCCCCTATTGTTAACTACATTGTTGAGCCTTAAATGTGCCGTGTTTGGTTATTGAATTCGGGCCTTGAAAAAGGTGGAAAAGTATGTAGAAACAAAGGAAGTGTTGTCCGATTTTCCGTAGAATTTAGTGACTTTGCACTTAGAATATTCTACGTTTGAATTAAGAAGTTAATAGACGTATTATGATCATTATAGGTTGACATATTACGTACGTCATATTGGACTTAGCAAGTGGATTGAACCGAAGAGGTATGTGGAACTTTCCTATCTCTTGAGCATGAGTAGTTGTAAATATATAGTACGGTAGACGTACGAGATTTTGATGAATCTAATTTCATTTGATATCCTTGACTTGTTTAAAGAATGTCCAAGTTGGTTGAGTTAGGGAATTAACTCACTTGTTAAAAAGATTAAGGATGTCTTAGTTTTTAAAGTTAAGGGACTTGAAGTATTTTTGAAAGTATATGATACTTGTCTTGTTTGAAAGTATAAGTCCCTTGGATATAAGGAAGAATGTAATTGCCTAAAGTATAAAGTTAATATAACGACTTTATGGGAAGTTGGTTATAATAACTTTATGGAAGGTTAAAAGAGTGGTTTACTCTAAGTAATGTAATAATGATAAACAACTTGAAACGAGGAAAGACAAATTGATTTGAAGGCATCAATTGCTTAAAGTTTTAAAGTAAATAGTCACTTGATTTAGAAGTCTCTAAATGTATTTCTAAAAGGTATCGTGACTTGTCTTGAAAAGTAGATATGACTTGATACTACGGTTATTAGTATCTTGGGAGTTTTATATGAAAAAGGGTCATTTTAAAAGAATAGAAGTACGTAGTACTTTGGGTTAAATTCCCGGATTTTTTAAAATGACATGTTAGTGCCTTAAGTAAACTAAAATGAGAGGGTGTATAAATAAGGTTAATAAGAAGTTAGGGGATTTTCTTAACTTGCTTATGTTATGATGTTCTAGCGCTTATGTTATGTATGATGTCGTAGTGCTTATGTTATGTATGATAGCCACTGAGCTAGTTTATGTTATTCTTACGGTAAAGCCCCGAAGTTACTACTAATTCCATGGATTTGCTACCCATGACGCGAAGAGCGCGGCGTTTGTACTCATTGCGGGCCCACCGCCTAAGCGGTGAAATAGTCCGGCGGGTGAAATAGTCTCATGCGAGCGCATCGCTCCATTGCGGGTCCGCAGGACCTATGCGGTGAAATAGTCCCACGCGAGCACATCGCTCCATCGGGTCCGCAGGACTATGCGGTGAAATAGTCCCGCGAGTAGGATTGCTTAATGATACTACGCGGGTGACCCTACTTTGATCACGAGCCTCCTATTTTTATGCAAGAAAGTATATACTTGGTTACTCATTGTTAGTAAGGCACAAGTAATCGTAATTTGATTATCATACATGTCTCCAAATTTATTTTAGTCTTATGATGTAAATTACGATTTTCCGCTTTACATACTTGGTACATCTGTTGCATCGACCCCTTTCTGGGCTGCGTTCATGCCGCAGTAGGGGTAAGCAGGTGGTGGATCCTCATTCTTAGGATCACTGATCACGTGTCAGAAGCTCCATTTCTCCGGAGGCTTGTCTTTTGGTACGGTTTCCCTGATGTTGTAGATTTATGTACATTCGTGGTACGGCGGCCCCGTCTGGCCACGCTTATTATTCTTAGGGGTCTGTAGTCATATTTGTGGATTGGGTTTTAAGAACAGAGATGTACTGTCTTATTTTTGGATTATGTATGTTTTACGGAAGGTGGCCTTATCGGCTAGCTTATTGTTGTTATTGTCTAAGTATTTTTATGTGTTGTGTATGTTCCGCTGCTATTCTCTGATGTATACCTGATAGGGGTGCCTGTGTAGGCACCGCCACGCCCGGTCGGGTCGTGACATTCGAGTTCCACCGCCCCTCGAATACCCGACGGTCAAACCTCCCGCTCGACGATCATGGAGGAGCACTCGTGGTTGAGAAGAATACCCAACACGCCGCCGAGGCTGTCGCCCGAAACTCACCAAAATCCGCTGCCCCGCCTCTAAGGCTGATCTCCATCATGACCTCTGTCTGGTTGACTCCTACGTCTGCCCTCTACCGGGCGTAGGCTGCACGGAAATATCCATGCCCGGGAAGGGCGGCTTCCATACATCCATCAATCGATAGTGGTCCACTTCATCATGTAGCGGTGCACTGCCGCCATGTCCGTTACAATAGTGAGTGTGTACCGAGCCAACGAGTCAAACTCCAGGTTGTACTATCTAATAGTCCTTCCACTCTGCCTCAAATTCAAGAAACTGTCAACACTGACTCTCCTCATCTCAGGAGGCAAGAAGTGGTCAAGAAAGGCCTCTGTAAACTCATCCCACACCGAGGAGAACTCGCCTCGACAGCTCCTACGACTCAAACTAGCTTAATCGCCATCGCACAACCGGTAAGAAGACAATACGAATGACTCGGTCTCCGATGCCTTAATCACCCTCACCGTCCGCTGAATCTGGCGGATGAACTCCTGAGGATCATCCTCAGACCTCGACCCATAAAACTCCAGCGGACTACAACTCAAGAAGTCCCGAACCCTCAACTACCGGTCCCGGTCTATACGTCTGTCCTGCTACTATCCTAGCCAGTAGCTGTACTGTATCCCTGAAGTCTCTATCCTCTGCCCCTGGCTGAGGAACTGGAGGCTCAAGTATTGAAGCCTCTGGAGCTGTTGGTGCTCTAAACTCCTCTAGTGACGGCGGCGTAATAGAACTAGTCGTCTGACGCACCACCTCAGGCATAGGCGGGCTCTGCCTCGTAACTCTCGAGTTCGACTAGCGCCTCCGCTTCGATTTTCTCTTCGCCATCGCTGTTCCGTAGAGGCATAGCTGTAACACAAGAATACGTCAGAGAGGGGTCAACCTAATAACACAACTCTATTGCACGATCTCAGAGTGAGAAGAATGGAAACCAATCCTAAATATCTTGTAACCTCCTGGGTATAAGTATGGTGCACACATACTCATACCCAAGACTCTACTAGACACGGTCTATAGACATTCCGAGGACTAACTACTCTGATACCACTCTGTCACGACCCGAACCCCTGACCCGCGACTGGTGCCCTACCGGGGCACCCTTTTACCCATACAACATAAGTAATCCGCGAAAGCTAAATAACACTTTTTTTTAAAACGAGCAAAGGAAAAGCCGACAAGGCCGCCATTATATATATATAACAAACGGAACTACAATTGTACCCAAGTTCACCCCATATATGAATACAGACCTCTAAGAGTTTGACAATAACTATGACGGGACAAGGCCCCACCGTACCTCTGAATAAACATAAGACTGCAATACAAACTCCGTACCAAAATGACAAGACCCTGGAATGGTGGAGTTGTCTTAATAGAAGCTGGATGGAGATCCTAAGCTCGCAGATCACCCGACTGAGTACCTATAGTCTGGCATTAACGCATTCCTAGAAGTCGGGTCTAACAATGTACTAAGTATGCAAACATGAAGTACATTAAATAAGATCAAACTGGCCAAAATATGACAGGGACAAGTACGAAAATCAAATACCAGATCCAACCGTGTCATATAAAATAAGAGTCAACTGTATCCTTTTAAAAATAAGATTTAACTGTGCCCTCAAATACTCTTTTGACTCTCAAAGGAATAAACCAAGTTACCACCATGTCGTGTACCAATCATTAAAATGAACTCTCTTTTTATAAAAAACCTAGGCACCAAAACATCATGTACCTATCGTTAATGAAATGACTATCTTTTTAGAAAAAACTGGTCACCAAAATATCATGCACCCAATAATCTAAGTAACCTCTTTTTAGAAAATTTGGGCACCAAAATATCATGCACCCAGTAATCTAATCAACTATCTTTTTAGAAAATCTGGACACCAAAATATCATGCACCCAATAATCTAATCAACTATCTTTTTAGAAAATTTGGGCACCAAAATATCATGTTCCCAATAATCTAATCAACTATCTTTTTAGAAAATTTGGGCACCAAAATATCATGTACCTATCGTTATAGAACATCTCTTGTAAAATCAAGGCACTTTACACTTTCAAAATCAAGTCACTTTATACTTTCAAAATCAAATCACTTTATACTTTCAAAATCAAGTCACTTTACTCTTTAGAAAACCCAAAGTACTATCAATAGGATATAGAACAATCTTTCATTTTAGAAACCCCAAGTACTATCAATAGAATGGATAGAACAACTTCCATTTTATAAAATCAAATCAAGTGTCAACAAGGATTAAAATCCACTCACTTTATAAAACCAAATCATGCCAAAAGAAGAAGGGATAGTTCACATACCTTTTTGGCGACTAACCAACTCTATAATCTAGAATACGTCTCAAGGTACTTCAACGTTATCGGCTATTCCATACACCAAGTAGAATATGCCACAAGTAGTACTTCAACCTATAATAGCAACAACACTTCTATCAACTTCAAGCTTACTAGTATAAGACTTATACAAAGTAATGGTCCTCTTATTCTATGAAAATTTGGGCAGCACTTCCCCCGTTTATACGTACTTTTCCACCTTTTTCAAGGCCCAATTTCAACAACCAACAAGCCCCGACTAAGGGCACAATCAATACAAAAACCAAGGGGGATTACACGTCTACTAGACGTGTAAAAGTTTGCCCCACAATCTGTACAAAACAGTCCATAAAACAGTCCATAATTAACCAACATTAAGGGTACAATGTGAAGCCTTTAACACCCTTATTCCTTAGGACTTTCATTAGCCATTTATTACACTAAACATGCAATATTTATACCAAATTTCCAGCATGCAAATCACGTGAAAACAATCCTAAAACTGTCCACAATATCCAACAACTTCTAGCCCATTCTCGGCCAACAACAACTACATATCTAAAGTTAACATTAACATACCTTTTTTTGTCTGGCCAATAATAAATACAAGTTCCCTTACGTCCTAATAATGATAACATATGTAGTATATGTGATTCGGATCAAGATTAGACTAATAGGTCATAAATCGATTCATTGCGACAATTCATGAAACACCTAATGTGTATTAAGCTTCATCTTCTTCAACCGTGGCAATCTAATGTCTAAACCACTTATTTAACTTTCTTTAGCCTTGTGTTCTCATCCAACAACTTTATACCAAGCTCACTTTCAAACAATAACCCAACACAAGTTACAATAGCAAGAACAACTTTTTACATGGTTACTAGCCAATTTTCCTTTTAGCTTTCAACTACATCATCAAGACCACCTTACCAATAACATTACAACATAATCAAGTTACTTCAATCATTTCCAGCCACAATAAATCATGTATTCAACCTCAAAATAAAAACATCTTTTGTTATTTGGAGAACTAACTTGTAGATTCATCATCCAACAACTACCATTAATACATAAGTAATCTCAAGAACAAGCGAGGGAGTGTAAATCTTACCTTATAACACATCCTTAAACTTTATCCCGACTCAGCTCACTAAAATCTTGAACTACACCACAACACCATAGGAGTGGTATCTTTCTTGTAGTCTAGTTATTTATGTTGGAACTTGGTGTATTGCTTTGGAATCAACCTTGAACCTTTGGAGAGTGTCTAGGGAGACTTTAGGGATGTTAGAGGTCAGTTTTGGTCAAGAAATGAGTTAAAAGGACGAGTCACCATTTAAATAAGCAAAGATGGTCGGCCATCGCTTCTCATATGCGGCCTGATCTGCATCGCATATCATTTTATGTGGCCGTAGATCCAATCATATTTCTTGGAAGTTCTATCAAAATTTCTAAGAAGGTTATACGGTGCCAAAATATGGGGCACATGCAATATGCGGGGCATATTGCTCCGCACAATACTCAGTAATTGTCGAACTTCATCGACATTTACTTCATTCGATCCGATTGATCTCAAACTTCCTTCAAACCTACTTGACACTTCGGGAAACCTTTACTTAACCTCAGAGATGGGTCTAACTCTTTTTGAGCTTATGTAGGCAAACTTGCAACATCCACAATGTCCAAAGTACGGAGTGTAATATCTTCCCCCCTTAAGAACATTCGGCCTCGAGTGTTTGGGGTAGCAGCTTAAAATAACAACTCTTAGTCTTTCTATGAAAACTTCTGCAGAGTTCCCTCTGTAATTGGGGATATCTCAACCTCTAGTTTTGGATTCCAATATTGGGGTTGTCTCATCTTTTTCTACTTTTTACATCATCTCTTCTAGATTCCTTATATCGTTCCTTTCTTATCGTTACCGCATTACAAGACTTGTTCGCGGAGACTATAATTGATGATATTTAGCTGGTAGACTTGTTGGATTCTTCACATGATAAGCTGTTTTCTAATTTGTACGTTCGCTACGGTAATGGTTCAAGAATAACTCCTGATATATTTTCTTAACACCGAAACATGGAAACTAGATGGGTGAGCTCCGTTGTTAAAGGTACGTCATTCGACTCTTTTGTCAAGCCTATACTTTGTGGCCTCACATGTATGAGATTTAAGATTTTCTCTCTTTCAAGTTTCATCACGCCTTTTATAGGGATATCCATAAGGAATTTCCCATCATCAACTTGAAACTCTATCCTTGTCCTTACATATCTGGACATAATTTTTCTAATAACACTGGACGGTCGGTGTCTAGCTTAAATATTTTTTATAACTTAATGCAATACGTCATATCCCTCTAGCTTTGGCCCATTTGCTTCTAATCATTTGACAGGAGCCCTACCATTTTACTTTCACAAAGCATTATGCAAAATCATTGTAGTACTTAGCAGGATAGTTCGTATGCAACCCATCAAGAGCTAGATGGTTATCTCAACTCCTTTTCGAGTTTAATATTCATGTTACCACATACCCTCAATGATCTGAATCTCACGCTTGACTTGTTCATTTGTTTTGAGGGTGGAGTGAACCCGAGTACCCAAAATTCCTTCGAACAAGATTTGCTATAAACCGAGCATTCTACAAAATTTCTTAGAATAGTTCCACAAAACGAGTAATCATTTCGCATACTCTTCGACCATAAAGGTAGTCTTAATTGTCAAGACGTAAACTAGAGAGTCAGACTTTCACTAATCACCCTGATGAAATCAATTGTCACAACTCCCTTTCAGGAATCGCGGTGGCACCTATACAATTCTCACTAGTGGGTGAACTACTCCCAAATCATTCACAAGATATGATATAAGTAAAAGCGAAAGGATAATAATTACTACATAAGTTATCTCATAACATAAATGCGGAAGAAATATAAGTCTGATACATTAACAATATCCCCTAAGTGATCTAGTATGTATATACAATAGCACTAATAAAATGATACAAGTCTGAAAACAAGAGCAACATAGTGCCAAAAAACCAATACGTAAGCTAAAGAGGTATGTCATGTCTCTCAAATGCAAGTAAAAGACTGAAGTAGAGAATAAACATCCAAGGGTATGCTGGAGGTAGCATCCTCACTCTGAATGCTGGGATGGATATAGATGTATTACTTGAGTTGGAAAAGTTTCACAAGTATAGAATAAATATCCAAGGGTATGCTGGAGGTAGCATCCGCACTGGTAGAAGGCACTAAATCCAAAAAGAACGTAGCAAGTATATCATGAGTACACAACGTACCCCCGTAGGCATCATAGGTCGACAATGATGGAAGACACGTAAAAAGAGATAAATATTAAGTTGACACCAAACAGTCCAATTCTAACAGTTTAAATATGCAAGTAAGATCACATTATTCACAACATATTCCATAGAATTCAATAACATCATTCCGAATATCATTGAGTAAGTACATACTTCTTTTATTTCATAAATTCAATCAAGTCATCAATAATCAATTCAACACTTGCTTCATCAATAGGTAATCGATGAATGATATATATATATATATATATAAGATATATTATAAATGCAATGCAAATGCAGGTATCTTAATCTTTCAGTATACATGCAGTCAAGTTTTTATTATGAGATGTATATTCATGGGGGACCTATGAAGTCCATATATTCCTCCAGGATTTCTCATCGGAGACCAACTCTTGGCTAAATAGAATTATATTGTAGGTGTACAACCCGTCCCCTCGAATATCATCATCATCATCATCATCTCAGTATTGTCATGATATCATAAGTAATCTCACATTTCTGGTCTCTTATACCCACATCATTCCAGACCACTCTCATATCAATATCTCATAACCATGAGTGTATGATTGCAAATGACAGTATTAGGTAAAAAGTCATGATGTAATGGGATGCAACTAAGTATAGAGGTGAAAATAACATGCTTTCAAGACTTGAACAAGTTACCAATTCAAGTACAAATCAGGATATCATATTGGAAGAAAGTGTGATGTATAAACAAACAATATCAAATACGATGACAAGCCCACATATGACAACAAGCCCAAATAAATTAGCAGTCGAAACTAGCACAAGGTTGATTCCCCAAATCACCTATCAACGTAGTTCAACACCAGTACCCACTCAACCATTTATCATAACTGGCTTAGTGGGACCCCCAAAAACTTCCAATACCCCTCAATAGTTATAACTAATTACACACTTATATTGAAGTATTGTGAAAGTAAATCATAGCGTACCTCTGGACCTGTTACACCCCTATTTTCAGACTAGGAATTTACCGCCCAACATGATCAAATTTGATCGAACTCGCATGAATAATTCATGTACAAGTATATAGATTAAGAGCTCAGTGTATAAAGTAATAAGTTTCGAAATGATTTAGGATTTAATGGTGTGATGACGGTGATTAAGAATAAAAATATTTTATGTGTGAAAAGGAGGTTATGAACTAGTACTATATCACATGATCATGATAATTAATATGTGAAGTGTGTTAGTAATTATTATTATTTAAATGAATTGGGATCAAAAAATTATTTATGCAAGTAATTAGTTAAATGTTAAATTGTAGCGAAGATAAAAGAATCAAACAAAGATATTAGATAGGTGATGAAATGTCATCACATTTCCATATGGAAGTAAGAGGGAAAGAAACTTATGACTATGCAAGGTGTATTACTGGTGGGCAGTATTTAGTAGAGACTAAGGTGACCAATTTTTATGAAATGATTATATAAGTGAACCCTACACCCACTAGGAAAGGGGATGAATATAGATGTATTACTTTAGTTGGAAAAGTATCACAAAAACGAACATATACACATGCAGTAACATTTTTATTCACGGAAAAAGGCATTCAAATGTAATATTCTTGTTCTTAGAAATTTCACATAGGCATCAAGTGTTGGAAGTAACGTGGCTTTCCTTTTTTTTTTAACAAACAATGTGAGTTTCCTTTTAGACAGCAGAACAAATTCCTCAACTTCAAGAGAATTTGAGGTGAAAAGGGTGGAAGAGTAAACATTGACTCATTGTAATCGTACATAAATTTAAAGCCAGGTATGTGACAAGTACTCTACTCTTGTAGTTGACATTCTTGCTACTTTGAAATTAAGATGTGTATAGTTTAGTTGAGTGTTTTGTGATTTGTAAGTTTGTTCCTAATTCATTAGTGTTTATTTGATTCGTTGCAATAGAATTATCGTCAATATTCAGTAAACCGACTTGTAAGAATTGGGTCATGCATTTGTTAGTCGCATGTTGTTTGTGGGTAGCATTAGTAGTATTACTTTCTTTGTTGCATTACTTGTAAATAATTGTATGTATTTTACGTATCGTATGTTGTATATTCAGAAGGGGGAAACTTTAGTTGGATGAGTTAACTACATAAATATTAGTTTATTGAGCTATACGGCCTACTGGCCTTTGCGGCTTCTTTGTCAACCTTTGAGCTTATTTGCTAGCCTTCAAGTTTATTTCCTAGCCATCGAGGCTTATTTGACGGTCATCGGAGCCTACTTGTCAATCTACGAGACCTATTTGTTGCTCTAAACTGAGCGTATTTGTGAAATCGAGCTTGGTTCTGTAAGTAGATAAGATCTAGGTCGGTTGTGATATTTTCGTGATATAATTGATAAGCATTTTTAGTAGAATGTAGCTTACATGTAAGTTCCAGTTCTTCTATAGTTGTTGTTACTCATTTACTTATTTTACTTTAAGTTCCAGCCCTTGTCATTAGATTTATTAGCCTTACATACTCGGTGCATTATTTGTACTGACGTCCCTTTTGCCGGGGATACTGCATATCATGATGTAGGTCCAGGTTTGCAGGTGACAAGTGTGAGTAGACACTCTAGTTGATCAGCACAGTTTGGTGAGCTCCACTTCTGTCTGGAGTAGCCGAGTCGAGTCACTTGCGATATAGTTATACATGCTAGTTGGGTAGGTCGGGACCTTGTCCCAATCAAGTTGTTTTTTCAAACATTCTTAAAGGTTTTTTTAGACAGACAGACACATGTGGTCAGTCGTGTTATGTGATGTTAGGTTGTACAATTGATGCCTTGTAGGACCATATATATATATACCTGTTTGGGCTCTTCTGTTGAAAGTAATTGAACATACTAAACTACTTATATTGCTGAGTATATTACTCATATAGATGTGGCACTAAGCGTCATGTCCACCCCACCAAGGTTGGGGTGTGACAGGGACGAATAGGAGCGCTAACCAATCAAGCCTCAGTGATCGCCTTGCCTTTCTGATGCACCTCGTGATAATCGAAGTATAATCATGTATGTACTACTAGTTAATGAAGAGGTTACACAACATATAAGGATATAACCCTTAATAAAGCAAGACTTTAAATACCAACCCCGGGACCACGTCACCAAGACTCAAACTTTATTACTCAAATACCAAGAACATATGCTAGGTAATCATATCCTTAAGTTAATTAGAAAATTATACACATTTGAGCCTTCAATTGAACAATATACAAAAAGTCCCGATTTGAAACCCTAGAATTTCCCCCCAATTGGAATAGGTTTCTATATTCAAATTAAACTCTACAACATGATAATCTAGTATAATCCATCACTAATTCACAATAATACAAGTAAACTAGTCCATAATCATCATTTAAATCAACACTCAACTCTCTTATTCTCAAATGGGATCATACTTCATTTTTATCAAACTCATAAACATACTAGATCACCATTAAATGACTTAGAAACATGGAATCAAATCATAAAGGATGGAATTGTTACCTCAAAGATGAATTTCTCCTCTAAACCTCTGAATTATCGCCCTTGGCGGCACTAGGTTCGAGATAAACTATTTTGAAAAATAAAATCTGACCTAAATATTATATAGGACACCTGATACAGTGATTCTGCCCTAGTAGAATTGACTCCGCTGATACAGATCCTCTACAGCGAACAAAGGCCTTGCTGAGGCAGTGTCACTTGACACATCACCTCTATACCACGATGTGCCAAACTCCGCAGAAGCGGACTCACCCCTATGGACCAACATCTACCAAGGTAGAAACTCCACACTTTCCCAACCCCTGATTCGGTGAGCCAATCTCCCATCATGGCGGACACGTCGAAGTGAGAACAGGTGCCTCCGAGGCGGACACTAGACACCAGAACATGGAAAAAATAGCCAAATCATCTACTAAACACTCTTGAGACCCCTCGAACACAAACCATACATGTTTGTCTAAGGTTAATAGTGCTACGAACTCACTCGCATCCTCGGCTTTCCCATTTAACTGAGTTAAGACATACTTTTCTAAAGAATCATTTAGAACAACCAAATATCCAAATTTTAAAAATAAGGCCACAAAATACATTTGACTGCCTCGGGAAGTGAACTTATGACTCATATAAGTCATAAACGACTCTCCGGAGCTATCTAAAGTGACGGAACCTGGAAACAAACCTATCTAATTAAAAGTCAACTTTGAGTCAAACTATCCAATTCTAAGTTTCTAATTTTAGATTTTTCACTGAACTCATATAAATGGACCTCGAGATCTATGTCACCCATTTTCGTACATCACAAAACCGTCATAGAGTCTACGAGAAGGGTCAAATAAGAAAATAAGGGTCTTAAGCTAAAAATGATCAGACAAGTCGTTATATCAATTTATGATCGTAGTAATGCTACCCTTAAGAGGTTTCATAATCCGTTAGCTCCCTGATGTTCTTAGTCAATTCCTCCAATTTCTTGTGTTAGTCCTCTATGTGCGATCTCTATAAGGTTTATTTCCACGACATTTCAATTAACACGTTCATTTAATATCAAGATATATCTTAGTAGACCCTAGGTGAGTAGACTATTACGAATGATCCCCTTTCACCAATTACCCTCTTTAATTTCCTTAAATGAAACCTTTATCTTGACTGAGTCAAAAAGTTATCATCATCCGAGTTTAACACCTGCTGGGCTACCGATGCATTTCTCGAGTCAACTTTTTTCTTTAGCTTTTATATCTTTCAGGTTAGTTGGTGCACAACCCTATAGTAGTATCTCAGTCCTAGACATCATGTAACCAATGTCACCAAATTTAAAGTGCACTTATCATTACGGTTGAATTCTTTCCGTGCTTTTCCTTATATTTGCGGTTATTGATAGTTTCCCTTCCTTATCTCTCCTTAAAAATCAATCATTTACTGTTCATATGTCTCATTCTCATTTCTTCTAAAGCATTTTGGCATACAAACGTCATCCCAGTCATTATCCCTGGTCTCAATCCTTGATATTACCACCCGATAGAGTGCGAGTCATTAATTTAATCATTTGTTATATACATGTAGGTTTTCGAAATTTTTGACATTTCAAGATGTATTTCTACTTCCCTCATCCCTAGTCACCATGGTTAGATCATTCCTTCCTTCTTCTCTTGGTTAAGTCCTGGCGCCTTAATAAAATGTTTAGTCGACCTCGAAACTGTATGTCCCTCATATCGCCCATCCCGTGGGATTCTTAGTCAACTAAACATGTTTAAACAAATATCACCATCACTAGGTTACTCCTGTTTATGTCCTTGTGTCTTTATTTCTTTACTCATTCCCTTAACACTTACCTTCTATATTTAGACTTGTTGATTTCTCTCTCACTTTCTTTATGCTCACATCGAACATTACTCGGCATTACTTTCACTTACTGATTCTTGAGTGTCGTGATGACGTTTGTGGTTAAACCAATGCTTCGCATATTTGATTCTGATTCATGACTTGATCTAATCTTGTGACTCATCCGGATCTTCTTGCCTTAGTTGTCATTTGTTCATCAATTGCTTCAATCATGTTACTTTAACGTTTCCAGTTCAAATCACCCTGGAAAGGGTCTCTTGTCTTAGTGCACTCCCTATATTATCATTCTTGAATGTCAGAGGTTGGCGCTTCTAGCTGGGGGTCCTTACTATCCCTGTTTTATTGTCATCCTTATGCTATTCCAAAGTAGTCACACTGTTATGACACCTTCATTACCATAGACTCATTCACTTGTATCCTTCTGGTCCCTTTGTTTGTCTGTTCTTACCCAAAATACATTTTTGCCTCGATACCTTGTCATATCGTTCCACTTGTCCTTACTACTTGTCTTCATGTTGCTTATAGCCATTCTTCGATTGTTCCATAGTTCTCAGCAATGACTATTTTCTACGAGATATCCTTAATCCATAAACACTTGGGATTACACCATAACACACAACGGAACCAAGGTCTTACCATTCCAATGTTTAAATCTTACCTTAGCTTGCTACTATCAGTTCGTGTAACTTTCAATAATAAGAAGTATAACTCTCTCTCAAGCAGACTAAAGGCTTATCATATTCTCTATGTTCGTGGATGATCCATTATCCTATTCTCTATGTTCGTGGATGATCCATTATCATATTCTCTATGTTCGTGGATGATCAAATATTTGTATAAGACTTAAGGTACTATCCTGGTTATGTCACTTCGCGCAATTTCCTTAAACACCTTCCAAAATGATCCTTATATGGCTTGATAGCGGTAATTCAATCTCGTTAGCAACATCCTAGAATCAACTTCTACTTCTTAGTCAAAGTTTTACCATCTGAATCGTGCGTTCACCGCGTAGTTTCTTATTCCCATCGGCGAAAATCACCATAAAACACATAGGTTATCAAAATCCTCCAATTCTTCCAATAACAGTCTTTTAATTCATCATCGCAACTCATCTTCAACTTACCACTTACCACAAAACTTGAACTTTCATACAATCAATGGTATAACGTGACGCAACAGGTTGGTAACTCATCTACCATAGTCATACAAAAGGAGGGTACATGTTGCATACTTCATCGCTATGTCGGATACGCTCCACATTCTCTTAATCCACTAACGTATATCTTCAGGGTTCTAACTATCATTCAGCAAGAATCCCCTCTTTGATTTTGTATGTACCTCCATAACTTACTCTTGTCAGTATAGCTTACCTTGTAAGTAGTACCATTAAACCAATTCTAAAAATAGGGTCAATAGTATCAAACATTAAACAGATCGAAACTAACTTTATAAGAAGCAATTAATTCAACCATAGAAATAATATCATGCATGAGCGCTTTTGCTTACCTCGGGCAGTATCAGAACTCAAAGTTCTTCATTCAGTCTCATTCTTTTATTTATGAGCCAACCGAGGACACCCCCGAATCTTCTAATCTCGACTACCATACCAAAAATAATCTCTGGTTCCCTTACAGTACATCCTAGCATACACCTGACCATACTAGTTGCAACATCGGTTGGACGACCCCACTCGATCTGTACCACTCTGACCCTGAAATACCGAGGTTTGTAATCCCTATCTCTGCCTTATCTGAGAACTCTGATCATACCTAATTTATTGCTTAGGTCTAGCATGCTGACCATATATCTATAACTCACCACTACATCATTGTCCTCTACAATCATCAATCATTCCATATTAGCTCATTTATTCTCCCCAACTAGGTCAAACCCACTAAACATCGACGGTCTCTGACCAACAATCTCTCTTAGTTGTGAGCTCCCTGACCCTTTCAAAGGTTTATCACTATCGAAATCGGGGAGGTATCATACCTGAGAAGCGACTAGTTGGGTTAATACTTGAACAACCCTCCTAACATCCTCGTTGGATGACGTTGGTGGTATAATAGATGATATGGAAAGTTAAGAATGAAATACTTATGGCTCAGCTCTATTGCAAGATCTAGATCAAGAAAGAAAGTAACTTTCCTAAATGTGTTGTAGCCTCCTATTTATAAATGTGGCGTGCTACACATCGATAAACAAGACTTTACTAGACACAGCTTATAAACACCCCTAGGACTGACCTGCTCTGATACCAAATTTGTCACACCTTAGCCTTGGGCAGTGTGGCAGGCAGTCGATGCCCTAAGGCCCGAGCATACCAGTCGTGATACTTGTAGAATACTTAACAATTCTTGGGCCGACAAGGCCTCTAACTAAAGCTATATGACCAGATGACACATCAACTAGAATACAGAAGAAGCCCAGCTAACATATATATGCATACTATGGCTGACAAGGCCAACATAAGTACAATGGATCAATAATAAGGACATACATAACTACTATGCACAAGACCATTATCTACAAGCCTTTAAGGAGTACATGAACATCATTATGTCGGGACAGGGGCCCGCCATACCCAAACTATATACATATATGCACAACATTTACCTACTAACTCATTAGACAACTCCAGAAGAAATGAGCATGACAATCAGCAGATCAGGGCATCTACTGTAAGGGGTCGTCTGAACGTCTATTTGTATCTACAAGCATGAAATGCAGTGCCCACAACAAAGGGACGCCGATAAATAAGGTAATCAATATGTAATGAGATCAGAAAATAAGTACAACACTATAAATAGGGTAAGCGAGAGACAACATGTGACTGTGAGTGCTTCTGTGGGCGAATGATATGCATACTTTCTTATATATATATAGGCAACACATCGGGCCTATCTCATCATCACTTCGTTGCTTTTTGGGGCTATCATCATCATAAACTACTTAATTGCAGTAGTGTGCACATATAAATATCTGACCGGCCAAATATAACATGGCTCGGTATTATAAAATAGATACATATGTATACAATGCATTAAGGGACTCATAATAACCTCATGGGATTGATCGGAGTGACACAAGGTCATTACCCTCCGATTATCATTATGGAACTATGTACATATCAACTGTAGTAGAATCAATAAGAACCATAAGAGACAATACAATCAGAGACACTATTGAGTGCGGGACATGCTCCCGACAAGGGATAACAAAAGACATGAAATACACCATTAGGGAGTAAACACATTTACAAGTTCAAATCTTAAGAGTAGAGTCCATTTTTAGGTATGTTCATTCTCGTTACGCTTATTCATAGGTCATGCCAAAAATAAAGAAAAGTTAGTATTAACATACATTTTTTATCTAGAAAATAATATCTCATGAGTTCCCTTAAGTCCTAAGAATGATAACCTACATACTATAGGTGACTCAGATCAAGATTAGACTAACTTGTAGATTTATCATCCAACAACTCCCATAAATACATAATTAATCTCAAGCATAAGAAAGGGAACGAAAATATTACCTTAGACAACAAGAACATCCTTAGACATCATCCCAACTCATCTCACAAGAATCCTGAACTACACCACAACACCATAAGAGTGGTATCCTTCATCTATGCTAGCTTTTGATGTTGAAACTTGGTGTAATAGATTTGAAATCAACCTTGAACCTTTGGAGAGTGTCTAGGAAGAGTTTAAGGGTGTTAGAGGTCAGTTTTGGTCGAGAAATCAGTTAAAATGATGAGCTACCATTTAAATAAGCAAAGATGGTCGGTCACCGCCTCTCATATGCGGCTTGATCTGTGGTGCATATCATCTTATATGGTCGCAGATCCAACTGCATTTCTTGGCAGTTCTATGGAAAATTTCCAAGGTGGTTATGCGGTGCCAAAATATGGGGCATATCCAATCTGTGGGGCATATTGCTCTGCACAATACTCAATATTTACTGAACTTTATCGACATTTACTTCCTTCTATACGATTGGTCTCAAACTTCCTCAAAACCTACTAAACACTTTGAGAAACCTTTACTTAACCTTAGAGAGGGGTCTCACTCTTTGTAGACCTATATCAGCTAAATTACAATGGCAACGACATCCAAAGTGCGGGTTGTAATATCAAGAATGTTTTTCTCTGTGGTGATCTTGAGGAGGAAGTTTATATGGAACAACCACCTAGTTTTGTTGCTCAGGGGGAATCTAATCTGGTGTGTCAATTACGTCAGTCACTTTATTGTCTGAAACAGTCTCCTCGAGCTTGTTTGGGTAAATTCAGCACAGTAATTTAGGAGTTTGGCATGACTCATAGTAAAGAAGATCATTTTGTATTTTTCGACATTCTGCAATAGATTTGAGTATTTATTTAGCGGTTTATGTTGACGTTATCGTTATAACTGGCAATGATCAAAATGGTATCACTAATTTAAAGCAACATCTCTTTCAGCATTTTCAGACTGAAGTATTATCTCGGTATTGAGGTTACTCAATCCATGTTAGATATTGTTATTTTGTATGCAAGTATGCCTTCGACATTCTTGAGGAGACATGAATGATCAGATGTAGACTCATTGACACTCCTACGAATTCGAATGCTAAACTTCTGCTAGGAAAGGGGGAGCCACTCAATGATTCTGGAAGATATAGATGGCTGATGGTAAGTTAAATTATTTCATAGTGATTAGACCTGACATTTTGTTCCCTATGAGTGTTGTAAGTCAGTTTATAGATTTTCGTTGTGATAGTCATTGTGATGTAGTTGTCCGTATTGTGCGATTTATAAAGTTGGCTCTTGGTAAAGTACTATACTTCGATGTTTGAGGCTATGAGCAGATTATTGGATATACAGACACTGATTGGGTAGGATTACCTTCTGATATACATTCTACATCTGAATATTGTATTTTAGTATAAGGTAATATAGTATCGTGGAAGAGTAAGAAACAAAGTGTGATTTCTCAATCTAGTGCAGAATCAGAATATCGAGCAATGATTATAGCAACTTGTGAGATAGTATGGATTAAACAATTGCTCAATTTGGAGAAATCAGACAGATGGAACTTATGTGTGATAATAAGGCGTCCCTTCATATCACATCAAATTTGATATTTCATGAGAGGACTAATCACATTGAGATTGATTGTCACTCTATCAGAGAAAAGATACCCTCTGAAGATATTGTTATAAAATTTGTGAATTCAAGTGATCATCTTGTATTAGTTACATCTATAACAAGCTCAGTATGTATGACTTGTACGCACTAGCTTGAGGAGGACTGTTAGACGATAAATAGAAATAGAATTTGTATGTAGTATCCAACATGGAAAAGAATTGGTATATAGTGTCTATAAATAGTCATCGATATAATATTGTAGATACACAATTCAATAATATTTTTCTCTCATTATTTCTCACTATGTACACGGGGAATTCATATGTCGTCTATAGTACGGGGCCTGACGTGTGGCTTATACAAAGGTATCATTTGTTGTGCATCACATGGGTCCCATGTGGTGCATACATGGGAAAGGACATATGTTGTATTCATATGTATAGGCCCTATGTGGCATATGTTTTTCCATATGCAGCGTTATATAGGGAGTCATAAGTTGCATATAGTACGAAATACGAGGGAATGGTCATATTGCGCATAAATGTATCAAGCCCTAAGTGGTGTATTATACTAAAGAGCTATTGACATATTCATGATGTATATGTATAGTGTGCACATCACTTTACCATTGTACATTGTTGACTCTACTTCATTTGTTTCTGTCATTAGCTTCTGAGTACTACATTTCATGCTACAAGTTTAGGTTTTGAGACTAGCAGGCCTCCTTAGTAAGCGGTTACAAATTTTCAGTGGTTGTTTGGTGAGCTCCACTTCCTCCTGGAATTTGGCTGAGTCTAGTTGTCATATTGTTATATGTATATATATAATTTCATGGGTAGGTCAGGGTTTTGTCCGTACTTTATTACAAATGACATGTACTCGTAGAGGCTTTTGTAGACTTATGATGTACATGTTGTCAATCGTACTCAGATGTCGTGTTGTCAGTCATACTTAGATGTCGTGTTTATATTCTTGTGGTGGGCCATTTATGTGTGTTGTGGCCTTGTATATATATATATATATATATATATATATCACATGGACATTGTCATATTCTCTATGCCTTGAGGTTATCAAATATCGTATGTTTCTTTATGTGTCATGTTCATGAGTCTTACAGGTTGGCTCACTCATTCAAGTAAGACACATGGTGCATTACTGCCTCACCCAAGTTTGGGGCATGACAGTCATGATTTTATCTCCCTTGAGCAAGGAGTTTTTATGTAAAATCCTTGTATAAAATTAGTTTTTCGCACTTTACCTTCTTGGATAGTTTCTAAAAGAAACTAGTTTTTTCAGTAAATAAGTCGCGACAAACTAACAGATAAGTACCTGCAAAATCAAAAGCTAGGTTAGTGAAAAAGTCTGCCAATATATTTCCTTCCCGAAGTACATGTACAAATTGTATATCAATGTCCTTCCTCAATATCTTGATTTCATTAGCCTCCATTTCCACACTCCAACGCATCTCCCAATTTTCATTCAATATATTCTACATAGTTAAGGAATCTATTTTTTGATAATAAAGGTGTCAACTTATTACTAACACGAAATTCCAAACCTTCTTTTATTCATTGCAGTAGCTTCAGCATTATGTAAGTAGTATCAGACGGTCTTCTCCCCTTAGCACATATTAGATCTCCAACACAGTTTCTGACAGAGAAAGCAACAAAACTAGGTCCTGAATTGCCTCTATATGCTTCATTAGTATTATATTTTTACCATCCTAGAGGAGGATTTTTCCATTGAACCAACTTATACCCATTGTGTGGCTTTTTTTCCTCCAAGAGCTCTACTAGCTGGGGCCAAGAAACAAGGACATTTTTTATCCAAGGATATCTTAATATGGTAAGCAAATGAATGGAATTGCAGAGTTGTTCTGAGTGGAGGAGCTTGGTGACATATTACTTTTCAAGACCCTAGATTTGAGCAAAATAGTAATCTTCATCCTATTTTGCCCAAGTTGTCTTAGGTGCAAATGCATTGATAATTATCTCTTCAATAATGGAGTAGCATTCTTCATATTCCTCATTTTTTTCTTCCAAGTTATGTGAGTCATCAGATTCATTTGTCACAAATTTCATTTAGTGGCTCCCTGGTAACATTAGCTTCTATCTGATCCTTTGTACACATGTAGATGACGTGTATCCTGTTTTAGGGAAAATATGCATATCAACAGAGAGGTTGATACCATCCATCTCATTAGCCAGAGGGGTAAACACATCTTATCCATTGCCCTGTCGTCCTGCCACCGTAAAATAATGAGTTCTAGAAAATGTATTTGTAGAATATCCCTCAAAAGGAAGAAATATACTAGAACAACAACAACATACTCAGTGTAATCCCACAAAGTGAGTTCTAGGAAGGGTAGAACTATTTTGTGAGGCCAGAAAGGTTGTTTCCGATATACCTTCGGCTAAAAAATTATAGTCAATGCAAGATTGCAAGAAAATAAGACATAAGAAAAATATCAAGATATAGAACTGAAAGAAATAATCCTTTGATTATTCTTATTAATGAAAGGCATATATATAAGTTACAAGGAAGATTCTCTTCCTATTCTACCTAGGAATCCCTATTCTATAAGAATACTAACTTTACAATTATGGTAATATTACACTACTAATTAAGATACAAACCTAAGTCTAATATTCACCAAATATACAAAGGAAACCCAAAGGGTCCGATATACACTTTAATACACCCCCGCAGTCATAGCGGACGATCTTCATACGCTGAGACTGTCTCTAAAATCTTCAAAAAGGACCGAGGGAAGACCCTTTGTAAAGATGTCTGTAATTTGATATCTGGAAGGGACATGGCATACGCGCACTTGTCCTTTAGCTACCTTCTCTCGAACAAAGTGAATATTCATCTCTATGTGTTTAGTCATTTGGTCGAATCGATTACGAAGGTAGATGACACTTATATTATCGCATACACCAAGGTAGCTTTCTCAATAGGACAATGAAGATCTAAAAGAAGATTTCGTAACCAACATGACTCGGAAACCACATTGGCTACCCCTCGATACTCGGCCTCTGCACTTGAACATGAAAGCGTAGATTGATGTTTGGCAGACCATGAGACCAACTTATGGGCAGCCCCAGCAGTCCAGTATACTTGGGCCTCGCCCCCATCAGGCCCACCACGCAGTGGGGCCCACCCAGACCGACATTGAAGCAGCGATGCATACGCTTGGCTTGACTCAACCGGACCCAAATTGGTACATGGACACCGGCGCCACTACCCACATGACATCTGATCAAGGTACTCTCTCATCTTATTCCAATTTGAGCACTAATTAACTATTGGTAATGGTAATTTTATTCCAATTAAGGGTTATGGTCATAAAACTTTCTCCCCTTGATTCAAGGCATATTTCAGAACGCTCTTGATATTATAAACTGTGATGGTAGGGTGAAAAGTGTTCTTATCAGCCATAGGGAATAGAATAATTCAGAGAAGGGAATTTGTGAGAAATGTTTTTGGAAGAGAAGATACTCGGTTTTTGTGAAAGAGGAAGAAATTTTGAGGAGCGGAAGCAGGGTAAAGAGAAACTAGACTCTTGATACCATGAAAGAAATAATCCCTTGATTATTCTTATTAATGAAAGACATATATATACAAGTAACAAGGAAGATCTTCTTCCTATTCTACCTAGAAATCTCTATTCTATAAGAATACTAACTTTACAATTATTGTAATAATACACTACTAATTAAGGTACAAACTTAAGTCTAATATTAACCAAATATACAAAGGAAACCCAAAGTGTCACGATCCGACCTGGTGCCCTACCTGGGCACCCTTATACCCACCTGTCACATATAATCACACGGATACCAAGGATAATGTAAACATCGGTAATAAACCTGTCTCCCGAGGAGTCACAGTTAATTCATATAACAAAATAGGCAAGCTGACGAGGCCATGTACATAGAGATATCCAAAACGGCTCACAACCGTACACATATAGAAAAAACACAACTACCATCCATAATTGTCTACATACCTCTAAGAATACGATAATGAAATATGACGTGACAGGGCCCCGTCGTTCCCCTAAATATGCATAAGTCTGAAAATAAGGTTCTGTACCATAATGATTAAGCTACGAATCAATGGAGCTCTCAATGTATGAACAGAATCTAGACTGAGGATCACCAAAGAGTACATGTACTGCGTACGAACGCAGCGCCCAGGAAAGCGGGTCGATGCGAAATAATGTACTGAGTATGTAAAACATGAAGTACTGTAAAGAAGATCATAACTGGCCAAAAGATGTCATGAGACAAATATAATAATCCAAATATCAATACAACTGTGCCTTATGAAAGTCATATAATATATCGTACCCGGCCCAATGTGGGACTTGGTAAAATGAAATCATATCCGTGGATGTCTGTCCACATATACTACCAGGCCCTCTAGTGAAGGACGCGGTGAACACATAGTCATATTTGTGGATGCCTGTCCACATATATCATATCTGCGAATGCTTGTCCACATATTATACTGCCCGGCCCTCTAGTGAAGGACGCGGTGAGCATATAAGGAACTGTGTACGAAACTTCCCGGCCCGGGACGCGGTGAAATGATATAATCTCATCAAGCACGAATAGATTATCATGAGCAACCATATGCAATTTAAATCATCATTTGACTCTCAATGGGATAAATAAAAGACATTATCATATCATGTATCATTTTAAATCATCATTTGAAACATCAAAGGCACTATCATATCATGTATCATTAAGAATTAGGATTCATTAGAACTACGTACGTCCTCCGTATACTCATTTATGTAAATCATGCCAAAAAGAAGAAAGGATAGTTTCACATACCTTATTGTCGAACTAACTAACTCATTAATTAAAGTATGTCTCGTCTAGCACTTCAACCTATAATAATAGTAACATGTCCGGCAATCCTATGCTTATTAGTGTAAGTTATATACCAAATGATGACTCTCTTTTCTATAGAAATTTGGGAAGCACCTCCCCTATTTATATGCACATCCACAACTTACAAAAAAAGCCAACAATACCAATAACAAGATGCAACTTAAATATATAACCAAAACAATCTCAAATACTCCATATACGCCATCATAATACATTCTTTTTCTTCACGTTCATGGAAGACAACAACTACAACAACCAATGTTATTAATACATCTATTTCTCATGTTAATTCAGCCCCTTAAACCACATTAAAACAACCTTAAAAACAGTTCATCAATTCTAGCAACAATAAGAGTGCAAGCTTTATAGTTTGCAACATAACACCTTTCTTCGTTTTAATTCCTTTAAGACATGTATTAGTAATTACCACAATGTATATACATGTTCATTGTTATACCCTGTAGTTCAGGCCATGCGTATGAGAACGTACGAAAAGGGTTAAGACTTAAAATTTTAGAAAGATAGGTTGACGGATTGTTTCGGACGGGTTTTTAGTCAACTTTGAGGCGGTTTATGACCCGTTACATTGAGAGTTCCTAGGTGTTTCAAAAGCCTAGTATGTAGTTCGTTGAGTCTAGTTCCCAACGCAATCAACCGTTCATCGATAGGACATTGGAGTAGAAAGTTATGGGAATTACAAGTTCAGTCTTGTGATCGGACGAGAAAAGTATTTCGGTCGTGAGAGCCGCCAAGGCCGAAAGCGAGGGCGCCGGAAGATCCGAGAGTTGGCAGAGGTTTCAGCGCGCGCCGCCATGCGCGCCGAGGCGGCTCTGCGAGGTGGGTGGAAAATCTGAACCGTTTTGTTTTAAAAGGCCATGGGAGGGTGACAAGTGTCCCCCCCATCTGATTTTGCATGTCCTATTTATTGACCAAGTCTTGAAGACTTGGTCATTCTTCAAGCTCTTCTCTCTCTCTAAAAATTAAAAGTTCTCCCTTCTCTCTAGAAAATCAAGAGGAAATCAAGGCTTGAGAAAAATCTGAAAAAGGTGGCAAGGAAACTTGTTGGAAGCTTTTGTGGTGGTGATTGTGGAAAGGAGGCTAGTGAATTTGTTGGATTATTTTGGGTAAGTTCTAAGGTAACAATTCTTTCTCTTTTTGCTAGTTTTGGTGTTGCATGTGAAGAAGAAAGAACTTGTAGTGGTAAATATTGCTCTTAGATACATTGCATGTAGGAAATATGGTTTGGATATGAAAGGATTGGATAAGAATGTTATGTAAGCATGTTATAGCCTAGATACTACCTTTAGCTAATTGATTTTGTTAAAAATGCATTGTGGGGCAGAATTTTACACATCCAAGATTAGGTGTGTAATCTCCTTTGTATTGATTGGATTGTTGGGCCTTAAAAGTGGCGTTGGATGTTGAATTCGGACCTTGGAAAAACGGTGGCAAAGCATGTAGAAACAAAGGAAATGTTGTCCAATTTTCCATAGAATTAAGTGACTTTACACTTGGGATATTCTACGTTGAAGCTAGAGGTTAATAAACGTATTGTGGTCATTATAGGTTGACGTACTACGTGCGGTATATATATTGGACTTAGCAAGTGGATTAACCCGAAGAGGTATGTGGAACTTTCCTATCTCCTGAGCATGAATAGCTTTACTTATATAGTACGGTAGACGTACAAGGTTTTGATATCCCTTACATGTTTTAAGGATGGCCAAGTTTGGTGAGTAAGGGGGATTAACTCATTTCTTTAAAAGTATTAAGGATGTCTTGAGTTTTCAAAGTTAAGGGACTTGATGTGTTTAAGTATATGATTCTTGTTTCTTTTTAAAAGTGTATGTCCCTTGGGTTTAGAAAAATGTATTTGACTAATGTATAACATTAATATAATGACTTTATGGGAAGTTGGTTATATTAGCTTTATGGAAGGTTAACAAATGAAGATTTACTCTAGGTAAAATGAGTACGGATAAATGATTTGAAGTTGTGAAAGACAAATTGATTTTTAAGGCATTAATTGCCTAAGGTTTTAAAAGAGTAGAAGTACATAGTAATTTGGGTTAAATTCCCGGATTTCATAAAGACATGTTAGTGTCTTAAGTAAACTAAAATGAGAATGTATGTGAACAAGACTAATAAGAAGTTAGGGGATTTCTTAACTTGCTTATATTATGTATGATAGCCGGTTTGTGCTAATGATATATTATTATTTATTACGGGGTCATTCCCCGGGTTGTGGCATTTGCATATTCCGTGGATTTGCTACCCACGATGCGAGGAATACCTCATGCGAGTCCGTAGGGCTCATGCGGGTGAAATAGTCCCATACGCGGCATGTACCTATGCGAGGAATACCTCATGCGGGTCCACACGACCCATGCGGGTGAAATAGTCTCAGGAGTAGGATTGCTTAATGATACTGCGGGTGGGTGACCTTGCTTTGATCATGAGCTTCCTATTTTCATGCGAGATAGTATATGCTTGATATTCTCATTATTAGTAAGGCACGTTGTTCGTAAATTGATTATCATACATGTCTCCGGCTATTTTAGACTTATGAGGTATTTTCGATTTTTCGGTTCGCATACTTAGTACATATTGTGTCGACCCTTCCTCGGGGCTGCGTTCATGCCGCAGGGTGTAGCAGGTGGTGGATCCTCATTCTTAGGATCAATGGTCTGGTGTCAGAAGCTCCATTCCTCCGGATGCTTGTTTTATTGGTACGGTTTTTCCCTGATGCTATAGGTTTTATGTACATTCAGGGGTATGGTGGGGCCCTGTCCCGCCACAGTGTTACTCCTAAAGGGTCTGTAGTCACGTTTGTGGTTTGGGTTGTAAGAACAAAGTTGTACTATTTTACTTTTGATTAAGTATGTTCTATGAAGGGTGGCCTTGTCGGCTAGCCAGTGATGTTTACTATCTACAGGTTTATGTGTTATGTATGTTCATTGCTATTCTCGATGTATACTGACGGTGCCCCGAGGCACTATCGCGCCCGGGTCGGTCGTGACAAAAAGTGGTATCGAGCGCTTAGTCCTCGGAAAGTGTCTAGACCGTGTCTAGTAGAGTCTTGATTATCGGTGTGTTGTGCACCACATCTATAATCGGAGGTCGCAGGATATTTAGGATTGGTTTCCATTCTTTCACTCTAAGATCGTGCAATAAAGCTGTGTTATAGGTTGAACTCCCTCTGATATTTTCCTTTATGTATCAGTTATGCCTCCACGCAAGGCAACCGCGGCCTAGAAGGGCAAGGCAGCTGAGGGAGCTGCTAGTAGGACGCGGAGGGTCACGAGGCACAGCCCGATCCACCGAGATGATGTTTCGGGCGGCGAGTTCCACGACGCCGGCCTCAGTGAGTTCGGCGCAGCAGCGGCCATCGAGACGCGGTACCGAGCCTCCATCCCACATCGGTGAGTATAGATTACGGAGCGATCCGGTTATTGACCAAAGATAGTAGCGAGCGGCCACGAAGCGTGCAGCCAACCCTAGAACCGACAGTTTACGGATTCGGGATTTCCTGGGTTGTCATCCACCCGAGTTCTATGGTTCGAGATCCGAGGAGGATCCTCAGGAGTTTGTTCGGCAGTTGCTTATGGCCTCGGAGACTGAGTCTGTCATGCTAGCCTCTTACCGGTTACGCGATATTGCGTTGAACTGGTTTGAGTCATGGGAGTTGTCTAGAGGTGAGGATGCTCTTCCAGCTGTTTGGGAGGAGTTCACAGAGGCCTTCCTGGATCACTTCTTGCCTCCTGAGATGAGGAGATCCCGCGTGGATAGATTCTTGACCTTGAGGCAGAACGGGAGGACTATTAGAGAGTACAGCCTGGAGTTTACTCATTGGCTAGGTATGCGCACACCATTGTAGCTGACATGGCAGATAGGGTTCATCGATATGTGATGGGGCTAGACCGTCATATGATTACTGCATGCTTGGGGGTGGCTCTTCAGCCAGGTATGGATATTGCCAGGATACAGGCGTATGCGCAGGGGATAGAGGACAGAGAGAGGGAGGATCAGCTAGACTTAGGCCAGCCCAAGAGGGCCAGATACAGGTTGTCACGACGTTCGGGGCGTGGATGCCTTACCCGGGCACCCAAGTAGTCATACATCAGAGTAATGAGCGGAACATAAGACAAGACAGGAAACATTATAAAAATAGAAACAGTTTATCTGATGAAAAGCTTGCCTTTCGGCATATATATATAACCCAAGTTTTGCAGTTACATCCCAATTGTACAATAGGACTACAGACCTCTAAAGAAGTAAACCACTATGGCGGGACAGGGCCTCGCCATACCCTGAATGTACAAAACTATCTACACACAGGAGATCATACCCAAAGTAGAGCCTCCGAGAAGATGGAGCTCGACACCAAAGCAAAGATCCTAAGGATGTGGATCTAGCACTGCCCTTGCCTTACCTGCGGCATGACGCGGCCCCGGCGAGGTCGATAACAGTACCAAGTATGTGAAACTGTAAAGTACTTAAATGAAATCAAGTATTTTTAAAACCATTTGCAAATACAATCAGTTCAATTGCACATAGTGCCATATCACAAACAAGAACAATAATAGGTAAGCGAATGTGTCCGTTTCTAGGCGCGAATGATCGGGCAAGGCGATCGCCCATAGTATCATTATGCGTGCCTAATCTCGACTCGCAATCGCATAGGTCACACACCGCATGAGGTATTCCTCGCGTCGGGGTAGCTAACCGGTACCCTCTGGACTCCGCATCGCATAGTCTCGATAGACCGCGTAGTCACATTGCATCGCATAGGCATCCCCGCGACGGATAAAACACCGGAATGATCAATCCTGGAACTCCGCACTCGCATAGTCACATAGATCGCATAGGTCGTATAGACCGCATCAAGGTGGCAAGCCCTCGGTATAATAAGTCAAGGGTAGGTGATATAATAACGATACAGCGGACTTACCGGTTAGCAACGTAAGCCAGCAAGAATGACCCCCTTTCACAACATTACAAGACACTAACACGTAGCATCATAATATGTCTACTTATCAAAACAATCTTACTACACTTAATGTAAATCAATACAAGGCTTTTATAATCAAACAAGTAAATGATTCCTTTTATCTTTCTTAAGTTGTTATACCTAACTTCTCATAAAGCTAGTATAACTCTTTAAGCTTTTGTTTAAATACCAAATATTTCTCTTACATTAAAAATGATTCGATATTCTTTTGAAATCATCAATATTCTTATTATTCGGGCTTAAGTCAAAGACATCGCCAGATTTATTATTCAGCTTAAGTCAAAAGACATTGCGTAATTATTATCCGATTAACACGTATGCGTCTCACCGCATTTATATATATATCTTAAAATATCATGCTTAAGAGTATAGGAAGAATCACATACCTTCTCGTAAATCCACCCAGTCGAGTATGTCGCGGCAGAGAATCAAATATATAATCAACACGTCTATCAACGTCTAGATCTTTGTATAAAGCTCTAAGCGAGAGGGTTCTATTCTACATGGAGATTTAGGCGACTTCCCTACCCAGAAACTACTCAAGTCTCTGTAATACACCCCTATGTGAGTCTGATTCAATTATTCTTCTTTTATTCCCTTCTACTTGTGATACAGTTCAATTCTATTCTGTAATATCCTTCTAAGTATTTATACTTATTCCTATACTTCTACGAGATGTATTCTCTAATTACAAAAGAAGGATAAGTTTATTTACCTCGATAAGCCCAATATAATCCAAGTATAAACGTCGATCCGAGCGAGGTTTAGCTCCTAATTGAACGCTCCGATAGCTCCAGAACCCTTGAAGTTCTTCACAACTTCTACTAAGTACTAAGGGATTTGGGCTAGGTATTTTGGGCATTATAACAATACTAGAAGGGAACTTTTCTACCAAGGGAGGGGGGGTAGGTTTCGGCTAGGCTGGGGGGGGTGCCTCGGCCAAGCTTCACTCAAGGGAAGGGGGAGAAGGCTTGGACGAAACAAGCTCACAAGGGAGAGGGGAGGATTTTCAAGACTTTGAAAGTAATTTGTGGATGAAGAACTCTTCATCTTAAGGGGGTATTTATAGGTCAAGCCATGGCCAACCAATGGCCAAGATGATGCCAAGTGCAAGGCAAGTGTAGGGTGAGGATTTAGGCAAGTGTCCATTCTATCTACTACACAAAATATCCTACCAACTCCTTGACAAAATAAGCTCTTCCAATCGGCCCTATTGCCGTCCCACATCCATCAATGAGAGGGTGACAAGTGTCGCCCTCTCGTTGGTCCAAAATGTTTCGTCTCTCGGAAAAATCCGCAAAAATTAGAAATGACATAGCCGGAATTTATCCTACGCGAGTCTTGTTAAACGTTTCGTCGGAAAACGATTCTTTTAGTGAGTTGTGCCCAAAAAACGTCCCATGCCTAGACTTTAAGGCTAAACTTTCGTACGTACGCCCTCACGTACATACTCTGGAAATACGGGGTATAACATTCTCCCCTCCTTAGAAACATTCGTCCCGAATGTTCCTTCCCAAGACAGTTAACGATAAGGTTCCTCAAAACTTAAACAGTTTGCAAATGCCACATACGGCCACAAAACAACACTTAGGCATAAACGATAAATTAAAATTTACAAATAGGAAAGTGAATTACCTGGAGGTGTGGGGAATAGGTGAGGATACTTCTGTCTCATGTCCTCCTCAGCTTCCCACGTCATCTCCTCCCTGAGCTCGTTCCGCCACAAGACTTTGACGGAAGCCACGTCCTTAGTCGCAGACGCCTAACTCGACGATCGATTATCGCTATGGGAATCTCTCATACGATAACCCCTGGTCACACTGGACATCGTCAATCGGATGCACCTAGATGGATCCCGATACATCTCGCCGGTATAGAAACATGAAACACCGGATGCACGCCTCAGACGGACGGCAGATCCAACTCGTAGCAACCTTGCCTACCTGCGGACAATCGATAGGGCCCAATGTACCTTGGGTGAAGTTTCCCTTCTTCCCGAATCTCATCACACCGCCATGGGTGACACCTTCAGAAAACCCAATCATCAACCTCGAACTCCGGATGCCGACGACGATGATCGCGTATGACTTATCGACTCGAAATGTCAAGAACCTCTCTGGATAAGATTTACCTTATCCATCGATCACTGCACCAAATCTGGTCCCACTCGTACCTCGCCCACATCGAACCAAATATAGGCGATCTGCACTTTCTCCCATACAAGGCCTCATAAGGCGCCATCCCGAATCTGGAGTGGTAGCTATTATTATCGCGAACTCAACTAGAGGCAAATGATCCTCGGCTACCCACGAAGTCAATAACACGGGCTCGCGGCATATCCTCGAGAGTGCGGATAGTGCGCTCTGCTGTCGTCTGTCGTGGATGGAATACGATACTCGAGCTCACTGCGTCCTAAACCCTTTCGGAAGGACCTCCGAAGTTAGCCAGAATCGGCTCCTCGCCGATATGATCGAAATAGGGACTCCATGCGATCGGCGATCTCTGATGTAAAGTCGGAATAATCCTCAGAAAAAGTCGCCCTAACGGGAAGAAAGTGGGCTGATTTAAATCGTCGATGCCGATGATAACCCATATAGAATCATGTCTCTCGAGTGCGAGGTAATCCCGTGATGAAGTCCACGTTGATCACCTCCCACTTCGTGTTGGTATCTCTATCGTCAGAACAAACCACGGGCCTCGTGCTCTACCTTCACCGCCGACAACACGGGCACGAGCTACGAACTCGCAACGTCCTCTTCGCCATCCCACCAATACACGGATCTAAGGTCGTGGTACATCTTGTCGACCACGGATGGATGAGTAACGCTGCCAGGTGCTTCCCCAAGAACCTCGCCAAGTCTCAAACATCCGAACACACAACCGCCCTCAAATCTTAGCACCCCATCGTGCTACCTCAAAAGGACCCTTCCTCACGAAGAGCCAGATCACGATACGAATCAAAAGCGGATCCTCAACCGTTGCATCTTCACCTCTCGACGATGGAAGACTCGGCAACCTCACGAACTCTAACCCCATCGCTATCGTAATCAAACAAACCGACACCAAGGCTCGCTAATCGATGAAAATCACGAACCATGCCCTCCTCTCTAGCGCGCATCCGATAGGCTCCCATCGACCTACGACTAAGAGCATACGCCACAACATCGCCTTCCCGTGGTACAGATATCAACATCGTAATCCTTAAGAAACTCTAACCACCGCCTCGCCGTAAGTTCGGCTCCTGCGGGTCAAGATATCTGGAGGCTCTTGTGGTGCGTATAAATATCCACGTGACCCCCAGACAAATCGTGCCTCCAGATCTTCAACGCGTGAATCACGGCTGCCAACTCCAAATCATGGGTGGGGTAGTTCCTCTCGTGTTTCTTAAGCTGTCGGGATGCGTACGCTATAACTCTACCTGCTGCATCAACACATCCCAGCCCGATGCTCGACGATCACAATACACAACATAACCGTCTCGACCTCCGGAAGAGTAAGAACGTGAGGTCGCCGCCTCCTTCAAGAATCGAAACCCCGCCACACGCATCGGCTCAAACTTAGCCGCTTCCGAGTCGGCCTAGTCAATGGTGCGAGATAGAAGCAAACTTCTCTGAACCGATAATATCCTGCAAGGCCCGAACTGCGAACCTCTGCCGGAGTAGTAGTTCAGGCCAAGTCTGACGCCTCGATCTTGGTCGTATCCACTGAATGCCATCACCCGACGATATGCCCAAGAAAAGCCACCAAGCCAACCAAAACTCACATTTGGAAAACTTGGCGTATAATCGCCGTCGGAGAACTGTCGGCCGATCGCCAAATGCTCGCGTGCTCGCTCTGGCGAGAATAAACCAAGATGTCATCAATGAACAATATCACAAACGTGTCCAAAATGGCTTGAACACTCGGTTCATCAAATCCATGAATACCGCCGAGCATCGTCAACCCAAAAGACATGACCACGAACTCATAATGCGTCATCGTCCGAATGCGATCCTAGGGACATCCACCTCTCGACTGTACTGATGATAGCCCGATCGCAGATCAATCTTGGAGAAACATCTCGCGCTCGCAATCGGTCGAACAAATCATCAATCCGGGAAGGGTATCTGTTCTTAATGGTCACCTTGTTCACCGGTCAGAAGTCAACACACGCGCGGCGTCGCCCTTCTTCTTCACGAACAATCGCGCTCCCTGGGAGATACACTAGGCGATGAAGCCCTTCTCCAAGCAAATCTCTCACCGGTCCTTCAACTCTCTCAACTCGGCAGTGCCATTCGTATGGTGGAATGGAAATAGGCCGAGTGTGCAAAGACATCGATACAAAACTCTATCTCCTCTCGTGAGGATACCGGAGGTCGTCAGAAACACGTCGGGAACTCTCGACTCTGAATCGATCAAAATCTGGTACCGCAGCCTCGAGATCAAACACCGAACGAGATGGTAGATATACCCTTCGCACCATCTTCCTAGCCTTGAGGTAAGAAATAAACCTACCCGCCGGCGTCTGATGTTCCTCCCACTCAACAACCGGCTCTCGTGAAGCGGAACCGCATCACTCTCTCCTGCGCTTCTACATGGGCATAGCAAGAAGCTAGCCAATCCATACCCATGATCACATCGAAATCACCATGTCCAACTCTATCAAGTCGGCTAGGTCGACGACGTAAATGGTCATCGACAAGCCCTATATACCCGCCGAGCTACCATCGAATCACCCGCGTAGCTACTCGAAAGGGTCTATGGACTCGTGCTCTATCCCTATCCTACTAGCAATAAGGGAGATATATAGGGGAGTAGAACCCGATCTATCAAGGCATACACATCAAATCCGAACCGATAAGGTACCGTGGCGACATCGTGAGGCCTCCGATCCGCCACCGATAAGGCATAAATGCGCTCGAGGACCGCTAGAATCGACCCGCGCCACGACCTCGCCGCGACTGGCCCATGAGTACCTTTCCCTCCGGCGAGTAATCGCGGGATGAAGAACCCAATCGACCGCAGGCCGACCCTACCATCGTGTTGCCGCTTCGACAGACTTCTCGCAAATGACCTGCCGCCACAAGTAGCAAGCTCCCGAGTAGTATCGCAACCCTCGAATGGAACTCGCCATGGGACACACCGAGCGGACTCGACGGTTAGCACCTCGCTACCCTGGAAGTCCGACTCCGGGCCCCGACCGCCTCGATCGCTCTGGGCTGACCAAACGATGTAGGAGTGCTCTGAGCCGGCTGTGGTGCAAATCTAGACTTCTGCTGATGCCGTCCACCCTGAGGGCTACCAAAAGAACCGGCCGCTCGCCTTCTTCTCACCGATATCGGTCTACCCGGCGGTCTCTACGCTCCTCGCATCCCAGTGCATGAGCCTGCATACGGGTAATGTCCATGCCTGGCTGAAGAGACACACCCGCACAAGACTCGGCCATATAATCATCTAGCCCGGTGACGTAGCGATGCACCCGGTCCTCCATATCTGCTACCAGTGCAGGGACATATCGAGCCAATGAATCGAACTCGACATTGTACTCCCTAACTGTGCGTCCTCCCTGCCTCAGCAACAAAAATCTGTCGGCCCGTGCCCTCCTCATCTGCGGAGGCAAGAAGTGTGTGAGAAAAGCCTCTGAAAACTCATCCCATACTGCTGGAGGTGCATGCTCTCCCCGGGAAAGCTCCCACGAATCAAACCAATCGACTGCGGTATCACGCAGCCGATGCGAACCAAAGGTCACAGACTCGGTCTCTGAAGCCTTGATCACCCGCATGATCCTTCAGAATCGACGGATGAACTCGCGGATCATCCTCGTGCCTCGACCAGTAAAACTCGCGGCTACAACTAAGGAAATCCCAGAGCCTCAAACTCGCTCTCGGGTGAACCACGGCACGATCGGGCTGGAATCGAATCACAGATCCAAATTTATCCTCGTGTCGCCACAATCCTAGCCAATAGCCGGGCCATCTCCTTGTACCTATCTCTCCGCCTGTGCCGTGGGACGAGCGCGGCACCGTGGTTCGCTGGGCCGGCGGCGGCCATGGAACTCGCTCCTGTATAGATCGGGCTCGAGCCCTCGAATCCCTGTCCTACTAGCGCCTCCTGCCGCTTTGCCCTTCTCGGGGCCCGGTTGCCTTACGTGGAGGCATAATCAGCATAAAAGGAATACGTTAGAGGTCCAACTTATAACACAAATCTAAGGCACGATCTCGAGTGAGAAGAATGGAAACCAATCCTAAATATCCTATAGCCTTCGATTATTGGTGTGGTGCACAACACACCGATAATCAAGACTTACTAGATACGGTCCTAGACACTTTCCGAGGATTAATCGCTTCGATACCACTTTTGTCACGACTGCCCGGTGCCGTGGATCGTGCCTTACCCGCACCCAAGTAGTCATACATCGAGTAATCGAACATAAGACAAGACAGAAACATTATAAAAATAAAGCAGTTTATCCGATGAAAAGCTTGCCTTTCGCATATATATATAACCCAAGTTTTGCGCTACATCCCAACTGCATAATAGACTACTGCACTTAAAGCAGTAACCACTACATGGCGGACAGGGCCCGCCATACCCGAATGTACAAAACTATCTACAATACAGGAGATCATACCCAAAAGTAGAGCCTCCTAGAAGATGGAGCTCCGACACCAAAGCAAAGATCCTAAGGATGTGGATCTAGCACTGCCCTTACTGCGGCATGAATGCAGATCGCACTTCCGAAGGAGGTCGATAACAACAGTACCAAGTATGTGAAATCAGAAAGTACTTAAATGAAATCAAGTATTTTAAAACCATTTGCAAATACAATCGGTTAATTGCACATAGTGCCATATCACAAACAAGAACAATAATAGGTAAGTCAGAATGTGTCCGTTTCTAGGCCGCGAATGATCGGGCAAGGCCAATCGCCCATAGTATCATTATGCGCCTAATCTCGACTCCCGCACCGCATAAGTCACACACGCACTTCGCACGAGGTATTCTCGACGGGGTAGCTAACCCTGCATTCTCCTCGACTCCCGCACCGCATAGTCTCAATAGACCGCATAGTCACAGCACCGCATAGGCATCCCCGCGACGGATAAAACACCCTAATGATCAATCTCGAACTCCCGCACTCGCGATAGTCACATAGACTGCATAGTCGATAGACCCGCATCGGGTGGCAAGCCCTCAGATAATAAGTCGCGGGTAGGTGATATAATAACAAAGACAACTGACTTACCGGTTAGCAACGTAAGCACAGCAAGAATGACCCCCTTTCACAACATTACAAGACACTAACACATGTAGCATCATAATATGTCTACTTATCAAAACAATCTTACTACACTTAATAGAAATCAATACAAGGCTTTTATAAACAAACAAGTAAACAGTTCCTTTTTATCTTTCTTAAGTTGTTATACCTAACTTCCCATAAAGCTAGTATAACTCTTTAAGCTTTTTGTTTAAAAACCAAATATTTCTCTTCTGTTAAAAATGATTCAGTATTCTTTTGAAATGCATCAATATTCTTATTATTCAGGCTTAAGTCAAAGACATCGCCGTATTTATTATTCAGGCTTAAGTCAAAAGACATTGCCGTAATTATTATCCAGTTAACACATGTACGTCTACCGTACTATATATATATATCTTAAAATATCATGCTTAAGAGTATAGGAAGAATCACATACCTTCTCGGCGAAATCCACCTGCCAAGTCGAGTATGTCGCGCGCAGAGAATCAATTTATAATACCAACACGCCTATCAACGCTCAGATCAGATCAGATAAAGCTCTAAGCAGAGGGTTCTCTATTCTATGGAGATTTAGGCAGCACTTCCCTACCCGGTAAACTACTCAAGTCTACTGTAATACAGTCCTATGTGAGTACAGTTCAATTATTCTTCTTTTATTCCCTTCTACTGTGATAACAGTTCAATTCTATTCTGTAATATCCTTCTAAGTATTTATACTTATTCCTATACTTCTACAGTATGTATTCTCTAATTACAAAAGAAGGATAAGTTTATTTACCTCGATAAGCCCAATATAATCCAAGTATAAACGTCGATCCTGAGCGAGGTTTAGCTCCTAATTTGAACGCTCCGATAGCTCCAAGAACCCTTAGAAGTTCTTCACAACTTCTACTAAGTACTAAGGGATTTGGGCTAGGGTATTTTGGGCATTATAACAATACTAGAAGGCAACTTTTCTACCAAGGGAGGTAGGTTTCAGGCTAGGGGGGGTTGCCTCGGCCAAGCTTCACTCAAGGGGGGGGGCGGGGGGGAGAAGGCTTGGACGAAACAAGCTCACAAGGGAGAGGGGAGGATTTTCAAGACTTTGAAAGTAATTTGTGGATGAAGAACTCTTCATCTTAAGGGGGTATTTATTGGTCAAGCCATGGCCAACCAATGGCCAAGATGATGCCAAGTGCAAGGCAAGTGTAGGGTGAGGATTTAGGCAAGTGTCCATTCTATCTACTACACAAAATATCCTACCAACTCCTTGACAAAATAAGCTCTTCCAATCGGCCCTATTGCCGTCCCACATCCATCAATGAGAGGGTGACAAGTGTCGCCCTCTCGTTGGTCCAAAATGTTTCGTCTCTCGGAAAAATCCGCAAAAATTAGAAATGACATAGCCGGAATTTATCCTACGCGAGTCTTGTTAAACGTTTCGTCGGAAAACGATTCTTTTAGTGAGTTGTGCCCAAAAAACGTCCCATGCCTAGACTTTAAGGCTAAACTTTCGTACGTACGCCCTCACGTACATACTCTGGAAATACGGGGTATAACAAGGGTCTCGTGGCGCTGAGGCGACAAAATTCTCACAGCAGACTAGGTCCACATTTCACCAAAGACAGAGTGCTCCTTCCGGTTTCGGCGGGAGGTCCGATCACCGGTCATTCAGAGCGTGTCGTGGCTCCAGACTTCGGGTTTCAAGGAAGCAGAGACCGCTACCGATCGAGACCACCCCCATCTCGATGTGTTTGATGCGGTAGGTCTCACCCAGGCGAGTGTCGTGTTCCTCCAGGAGCTTGTTACTCTTGTGGCCAGCAGGGCCATTTGAAGAGGGATTGTCCGACCAGAGGTGGCGGGAGTGTTATGGTTCACCGACAGTCGGGCTTGGATCTTCGTCTTCGACGGCATGCGCCTGCAGGCGGGTGTTCATCGCCGAGGCCGCGAGGGGTCGTGGAGGGGTCCCAGCCCACGACCTCGAACCGCATTTATGCTATGTCCAGTCGTCAGGACCAGGAGGCGTCACCAGATGTCGTCACAGGTACATTATTGGTTTCATGCTGTGTGTATATGCTTTGATAGATCCAGGTTCTACCTTGTCCTATATATCTCCTCATATTGCCGGTAGAATAGGGATAGAGCCTGATTCCATAAAACCTTTTGAGGTGGCTACGCCAGTAGGTGATTCGGTGGTAGCCGAGCGGGTATATAAGGTTTGCCCAGTGGCTATGTACGGTCATCAGACTCTAGACGACTTGATAGAGTTGGATATGACGGATTTTGATGTGATTATGGGTATGGATTGGCTAGCGTCTTGCTATGCCAATGTGGACTGTAGAGAGAGATTGGTACGATTCCAGTTTCCTGGTGAGCCGGTTATCGATTGGAAGGGGAGTACGGCGTCGCCGAGGGGTAGGTTTATTTCTTACCTCAAGGTTAGGAAGATGGTGCGGAAGGGGTATATCTACCATATGGTTTGGGTATTCGATACTGAGGCCGAGATACCTGTTACACCCCGTAAATTCAAATATAAGATAAGTTGGCAACCATGTGTCGAACGGATTTTAAGTCTTCTTGGGAATGTTGTACCCCAATATGTTTTTTTTTTTTTGTAGGTGTTTAGCTAGCCTAGTATTCAGTGGTATGAGTCTAGTTTCCAACGCAACAAACCACTAATCGAGGGACATCGGAGCGGAGGGTACGGGCGTTAGAAATTCGATGAGCGCAGAGGAAGGATTTTCGTGTCGTGTCTCGGCACAGCCGCCAGCAGGTCGCGCGCCACTAGTCCCAAGATCCTCGGAGGTTTCAGCGCGCCGAGAAGCAGGCGCGCGCCAAGGCGGGAATTTTCTCATGAATTGCTAAAAACAGGGGATATTTTCGAAAAGAGCCTATGGGAGGGTGACAAGTGTCCCTCCCATCTTGTTGACCACGAAAAGAGCCCTATTTTAAGACCAAGTCTTGAAAGACTTGGTCATTTCACCTAAGAACACCTAGAAACCCCTCTCCCCTTCTCTCTTGAGATTTGAGAAAGACCTAGCTTAGTGGGTGTTGTTGGAGCGGCGGTATGAAGGCAAGTGCTGGTAAGCTTGTGGGAAACTCACAAGGACGAGTTTGACGGGATTAGAAGTTGAAGAGAGAGAGCTTTGGTGGGCTAACCCAAAGGTAAGAGACTTCCTCTCCTCTTAGAAATTGATAGAAATCCTTGTTAAAGTTGATATTGGCCACGTGAATCATGTTTTAGATTGATATGTATAATAGGTTTGGTGAGCCAATTGGGGCTGTTTAGTTATGCATTATATTGGACTACTTTATATAAATTGCGTGAGCCAATTGGGGCTGTTTGGTTATTGTATTCGGCCTCGAAAGAGGTGGCAAAATGAGTAGAAACAAAGGAGGTGCTGTCCGATTTTCCGTAGAAAATAGAGACTTAACACTTATAATATTCTACGATTGAAGCAAGGCTTTAATAGACGTATTGTGAATATTATAGGTTGACATACTACGGGCGGGACTTTGCACTTGGCAAGTGGTTTGACCCGACGAGGTATGTAGAACTTTTCCTATCCTTTGAGCATGACTAGTTTCACGTATATATAAGATGCGGTAGACGACAAGACTTTGACATTCTTTACTTGTTTTTACGCATGCCAAGTCGGGTGAGTTAGAGATTTAACTCACTTCGAGGATATTAAAGATGTCTTAAGTCTTGTTAAAGATAAGGACTTGAAGAGTTTTAAAGTATGTAATACTTGTCGCTTTAATCGTATAAGTCCTGGATAGAAAAATGTACTGACTAAAGTATAAAGTGAATATGACGACTTTATGGGAGTTGGTTATATTGACTTTATGCAAAGGTAAATGGCTAGTGTTAATGAAAGGCAAATTGATTTTAAGGTATCAATTGCCTAAGATTTTAATAAGAAAAGGGTCACTTGATTTAGAAACCTACTTTAATTCTAAAGGTATGGTGACTTGCCTTGATATGTACTTAGACTTGATGCTATGGTTAATAGTGTCTTGGAAGCTTTCTACTAAAATGAGTCATTCGTTTTAAGGAGTAGAAGTACGTGGTACTTTGGGTTAAATTCCCGGATTCTTATAAAAGACATGAAAGTGCCTTAAGTAAACTAAAATGAGAGTTGTAGAAGAATAAGACTAATAAGAAGTTGTGGATTGCTAACTTGCTTAATTATTGTATGACGCCGTTGTGAGATAGGTAAGAGTATCGGTGAGGCAAACCCCAAGACGCTATACCACCTTCTCCGGATAAGAGTATAAATGGAGGTAAGCCCCCAAGACGTTATACCACCTCAAGCATTATTTTCTACAGATAAGAGTATAAATGGCGGCAAACCCCAAGACGTTATACCACCGCTTTAGGATAAGAGTATAAATGAGGGGTAGGAACCCCAAGACGTTATACCACCTGTTTTTATGGGTTCGCTACCCATGGTATGATCGGGAGACTGCTATTATGATGTTATACGTATTCTCTGGATGTACTCTCATTGTTAGTAAGGCAATCGTGTCGTAATTTTGTTATCATACATGTCTCCGCTTTCTTTTAAACTTATGTTGTAATTACGATTCTACGCTTTACATACTTAGTACATATCATGTGTCGACCCTTCTTCTCGGGGCGTTCATCATGCAGAAAGGAGTAGCGTGTTGCGGATCCACACTCTTAGGATCACTTATCAGACGTCGGAAGCTCCATTCTCCGGAGGCTTGTCTTTCTTTTGGTACAGTCTTGTCCCTGATGTTGTAGATTATGTACATTCAGGGTATGGCGGCCGCCCCGCCATACGCTTGTTATTCCTGAGGTCCGTATTCACATATGTGGTTGGGCTATAAGAACCGAGTCGTAAGTTGTACTTTTGACTTTGTTTATGTTATGGAAGGCGGCCTTGTCGGCAGCGTGTTGTATACTATTTACACGTGTTTACGCTGTGTATGTTCATTATTATTCTCGATGTATACAACGGGTGCCTGTGTAGGGCACCGATCGCGGCGGTCGGGTCGTGACAAAGTGGTATCGAGCGATTAGTCCTCGGAAAGTGTCTGAGACCAGTGTCTAAGTAGAGTCTTGATTATCGGTGTGTTGTGCACCACATCTATAATCGGAGGCCGCAGACATTTAGGATTGGTTTCCATTCTTCTCTCTGCGAGATCGTGCAAGAGAGTCGTCTTATTAGGTTCAATCCTCTCGACCTCTTCTTATGGAACAGCTATGCCTCCCGGAAGGCTACCAGGCCCGAGAAGGGCAAAGCGTGGCAGAGGCGCTAGCGGTACTCGAGAAGGTCACACGGGCTCGTGCACGCACTATGCCCGAGGTAGTAGGCGGTCGTTGAGTTCAGCCACGCCGACAAGACAGAGGCCGAGAGCGGCAGAGCTCCGAGGTTCCGATGCACCCTCCATTCCACGGCCCGGTGCGAGTATAGAGACTACGGGAAAGATTGGTTGTTGACCAAGATAGTAGCGGCGGCAAGGGAGGCGAGCACCCGCTGTGAGCCGATTTGCGGATTAGGATTTTCCGGATGTCATCCACGAGTTTTATGGTTCGAGGTCGATGAGGATCCGCAGGAGTTCGTTCGACTACAGCGGACCATGCAGTTCTTAGGGCTTCAGAGACGAGTGCATTACACTAGCCTCTTCGGTTGCGCGATATTGCGTTGAACCGGTTTGAGTCGTGGTTGCTTTCGAGAGGTGACTTTGCTCTTCCACTGTTTGGGAGGAGTTTACGAGGCTTTCATGGATCACTTTGCCTCCGAGATGAGGAGGGCCCGAGTAGATGATTTTTGACCTTGCGGCGAGCGGAGGACCGTCGAGTACACCGAGTTTGACTCCTTGGCGTGCATGCTCACACTATTGTAGCTAGCATGGCGGATAGAGTTCATCGTTATGTGATGGGGCTAGACCGTCATATGATTACAGCATGCTTGGGGGTGGCTCTTCAGCCCGGTATGGACATTGCTAGATGCAGCCTATGCTCGAGGATAGAGGATAGAAAGGAGGACCAGATTAGCGAGCCGGCCAGAGGGCGTGACATCGTGGTCTCAGGCGCTGAGCGGGCGATCTCAAGAAGTAGGTCCACATTCCAGCCAGCACAGAGCGCTCCATCACGGTTTTCTGGCAAGAGGTCGTCGGCCAGTCGATCGGGAGCGGTCGTGGCTCCGGACTCTGAGGTTTCGAGGAGGCGAACCGTCACCGATCGGGACCACCCACACCTCGGTGTGCTCGATGCGTAGGTTCCACGGCGAGTGTCGCAGAGCCGGGAGCTTGTTACTCGTGTGGATGCAGGCCATTTGAAGAGGATTGTCGTCAGAGGCGCATGGGTGGTACGGACTGGCCGACGGGATCGATTCTTGGGTCTTCTTCTCCTTCAGGTTATGCGCCGGGGCGTGGTTCGTGGACAGCAGGCGCGGTAGAGGTCGAGGTGGTGGTTCTAGTTCTAGCGGTCCTCGTAACCGCATATACTCTCCTAGCCGCCAGATCGTGAGGCTTCCACGCCGTCGTCTGCGGTACATCGATTTCAGCCGTGATGTTTATGCATTGATAGATCGAGTTCTACCTTGTCCTATGTGTCCCCTCTTATGCGGGTAGAATCGGGATAGAGCCGTGTCGATAGAGCCGTTTGAGGTAGCTACGCCATGGTGATTCGTGTTAGGCGGCGGGTATATAGAGGTTGTCGGTATTTATTTGATCGTCGACACTTGCAGACTTGATAGAGTTAGAGATGGATTTTGATGTCATTATGGGTATGGATCGTTGGCTTCTTGTTATGCCAACGCTGGTCGTAGAGACGAGTTGGTTCGGTTCGCTTCTGGCGAGCCGCTTATCGAGTGGAGGGCAACACAAAGACGCCGGCGGGTAGGTTTATTTCTTACCTCAAGGCTAGGAAGATGGTGCGAAGGGTTACATCTATCATCCAGTGCGCGTATTTGATACAGAGGCCGAGGTGCAGTTCTTGATCGCCGGTGGTTAGGAGTTTGCAGATGTGTTCCCGCATGATCTTCCGTATCCCTCCCGAGAGGAGATTGAGTTTTGTATTGACACGTTGCGGACACTCGACTATTTCCATTCCGCCATACTGTGATGGCACTGCCGAGTTGAGGAGTCAAGGACCACCAAAGATTTCTTTGGAAAAAGGCTTTATTAGGCCTAGTGTATCTCCCTGGGGAGCGCCGGTATTGTTTGTAAAGAAGAAGGATGGGACGCTGCGTATGTGTGTGGACTACAGGCAGCTGAATAAGGTCACCATTAAGAATAGGTACCCCCTCCCCAGGATTGATGATTTATTTGACCATTGCGAGTGCGAGGTGTTTTCAAAGATAGACTGCGATGCAGTTATCATCGAGTTCGAGTTCGAGCGGATATCCCAAAGATCGCATTCAGACCGGTATGGGCACTATGAGTTTAGTGGTTATGTCTTTCGGTTTGACCAACGCTCCAGCGGTATTTATGGATTTGATGAACCGGGTGTTCAAGCCATTTTTGGATACATTTGTGATTGTATTCATTGATGACATCCTGGTTTATTCACGGACAAAGAAGGAGCATGCAGATCACTTGAGGATTGTACTTGGGATTCTCCGGAGCCGGCAGTTATTCGCCAAGTTCTCCGTGTGAGTTTTGGTTGGCCTCGATGGCATTTCGGGCATATTATCGGGTGATGGTGTTGGGTAGATACGACAAAGATTGAGGCGATCAAGTCTTGGCCGAGACCTACTACTCCGACCGGCGCGATTTCTTAGGATCGCGTGTTATTATCGCAGTTTGTGGAGCGGTTGCTTGATTTCAGCACCGCTGACTAGGGTGACTGAAAGCGGCCAAGTTCCGATGGGCGAGGCTTGCGAGAAGGGTTTCCAATTGTTGAAGGAAAGGTTGACTACGGCTCCGCTTACTCTTCCGAGGTTAGATGGGCACGTGATCTATTGTGATGCCTCGTATCGGGCTAGGGTGTGTTTTGATGCAGACGGCAAGGTTATAGCCTATGCTTCCTGCGATTCACGAAGCATGAGAGGAATTACCCTACCCATGACTTAGAGTTGGCGCGTTATTCATGCCTTGAAGATTTGGAGACATTATTTATGCAGGGTTCATGTGGATATTTATACGAGACCACAAGAGCCTCAAAGATATCTTCGTGCAGAGGCTGAACACGAGGCAGGCGGTGGTTAGAGTTCGAAAAGATTATGATGTTGATATTCTCTACCATCCGGAAAGCCAACGTAGTTCTTGATGCCTTGAGTCGTAGATCGATGGGGAGCCTATCAGAGGTACGGCCATAGAGACAGGACATGGTCCGTCAGATCCACCAGTTAGCGAGCCTTGGGGTTCGATTGATCGATACCGACGATAGTGGGGTACGGGTTCGTGAGGTTGCGAGTCTTCCATCATTGATGAGGTGAAGATCGGCGATTTGAGGACCAGTGTTGGTGCGGTATCGAGGCGGCTCTTCGGGAGGAGAAGAGTCTATTCGAGTAGCGCTGATGGTCTTGAGATTTGAGGCGGTTGTGTGTTCCGATGTGGTGGACTCACAGCGGTCGGGAGGCACACAGTGCTCGTTATTCTATTCATCCAGGGTCGACCAAGATGTACCATGACCTCAGATGTTTGTATTGGTGGGATGGCCTGAAGAGGACGTGGCGAGTTTTGTTGCACAATGCCTAATTGCCCGGCGAGTTAAGGTCGAGCACCGAGGCCCGGTGGATTATTGCGATCTATCGAGATTCCGACTTGGAAGTGGGAGATGATCAACATGGACTTCGTTACAGGTTACCTCGCACTCGGAGGAAATGCGACTCGCTTGGGTTATTGTTGTGGTCGAAATCGGCCCATTTCCTTCCCGGTCGGACGACGTTTTGGTGAGGACTATGCGGTGTACATCGTGAGATTGTGAGTGCGGTGTCCCGGGTCGATTATTTCGATAGGGAGCCCGGTTCTGGCTAACTTCTGAGGTCTTTCCGAAGGGTTTGGGGACACTGGTGAGTCTCAAGACGACTTTTCATCCTCGGTCGACGGGCAGCGGGCGTACTATCCGCACACTTGAGGATATCTTTGCGAGCTGCGTGATTGATTTCATGGTAGTGGGAGGATCATTTGCCTCTTGTGGAGTTTTCTTACAACAATGGCTACCATTCCGAAGATACGAATGGCGCCATACGAGGCTTTATATGGCGGAAATGTAGATCGCCGATTGGTTGGTTCGACGTGGCGAGGTGCAGTTGGTTGGCCTGGACTTGGTACACAGAGTGGATAAGGTGAAGCTTATCCAGAAAGACGATAGCGGCTCGTAGTCGGCAAGTCATATGCGGATAATCGGCGTCGGCATTTGGAGTTTGGTGACGATTGGGTCTTGAAGGTGTCACCCATGAAGGGGTGATGAGATTCGTAGTAAGAAACTCAGCCCAAGGTACATCGGGCCCTACCCGGATCGTTCGTAGAGTGGGCAAGGTTGCCTACGAGTTGGATCTGCCATCGAGTTGGGCGGTACATCCGGTATTCCATGTTTCTATGTTGCGGAAGTGTATCGGTGATCCGGTGAGTTTTCCTACTAGTGAGGTCCAGTGACGGAGGGTTATCGATGAGGAGAGTCCCATACGATACTCGATCGCCCAGTCGAGCGGCGGACCAAGGATGTAGCTTCCACAAAGTCTGTGGAGGAATGATAGCAGAGAGATGACTTGGGAGGCGGAGGAGGACACGTTGAGAAGTATCCTCACTTATTTCCTACACCTTCAGTAATTCATCTTCCCTCATCGGTCGTTTTAATTGAAGCATTTCTTTTGCTTAAATGCTATGGTGTGGCATTCTTGGTATGTCGGGAATGTGAAAGGAAACTATGTCGCTATTTCAGTTTGACTCCGAAAGAACATTCGGGGACGAATGTTTCTAAGGGGAAGAATGTTACACCAGTAAATTCAAATATAAGATAAGTTGGCAACCATGTGTCGAGCGGATTTTAAGTCTTCTTGGGAATGTTGTACCCCAATATGTTTTTTTTTTGTATGGGGTGTTTAGCTAGCCTAGTATTCGATGGTATGAGTCTAGTTTCCAACGCAACAAACCACTAATCGAGGACATCGGAGCGGAGGGCATGGGCGTTAGAAATTCGTGCGAGCGCGAAGGAAGGATTTTCCGTGTCAGTGTCTGTAGCCGCGCCAGCGAGGCTGGCGCCACTAGTCTGAAGATCTCGGAGGTTTCAGCCGCGTGGCCAAGCGAACATGGCGCCAAGGCGGGAATTTTCTGCATGAATTGCTAAAAGCGGGGATATTTTGAAAGAGCCTATGGGAGGTGACAAGTGTCCTCCCATCTTGTTGACCACGAAAGAGCCTATTTTAAGACCAAGTCTTGAAAGACTTGGTCATTTCACCTAAGAACACCTAGAAACCCCTCTCCTTCTCTCTTGAGATTTGAGAAAGACTAGCTTAGTGGGTGTTGTTGAGCGGCGGTATGAAGGCAAGTCTTTGGTAAGCTTGTGGGAAACTCACAGGGCGAGTTTGTGGGATTAGAAGTTGAAGAGAGAGCTTTGGTGGGCTAACCCAAAGGTAAGAGACTTCCTCTCCTCTTAGAAATTGATAGAAATCCTTGTTAAAGTTGATATTGGCCACGTGAATCATGTTTTAGATTGATATGTATAATAGGTTTGGTGAGCCAATTGGGGCATTTAGTTATGCATTATATTCGACTACTTTATATAAATTGCGTGAGCCAATGGGGCTGTTTGGTTATTGTATTCGCCTCGAAAGAGGTGGCAAAATGAGTAGAAACAAAGGAGGTGCTGTCCGATTTTCCGTAGAAAATAGAGACTTAACACTTATAATATTCTACGATTGAAGCAAGGCTTTAATAGACGTATTGTGAATATTATAGGTTGACATACTACGGGCGGGACTTTGCACTTGGCAAGTGGTTTGACCCGACGAGGTATGTAGAACTTTTCCTATCCTTTGAGCATGACTAGTTTCACGTATATATAGTGCAGTGACGTCTGAGACTTTGACATTCTTTACTTGTTTTTACGCAATGCCAAGTCGGGTGAGTTAGGAGATTTAACTCACTTCCTTGAGGATATTAAAGATGTCTTAAGTCTTGTTAAAGATAAGGGACTTGAAGAGTTTTAAAGTATGTAATACTTGTGTCGTTTTAATCGTATAAGTCCCTGGATAGAAAAATGTACTTGACTAAAGTATAAAGTGAATATGACGACTTTATGGGGAGTTGGTTATATTGACTTTATGCAAAGGTAAATGGCTAGTGTTAATGAAAGGCAAATTGATTTTAAGGTATCAATTGCCTAAGATTTTAATAAGAAAAGGGGTCACTTGATTTAGAAACCTACTTTAATTCTAAAGGTATGGTGACTTGCCTTGATATGTACTTAGACTTGATGCTATGGTTAATAGTGTCTTGGAAGCTTTCTACTAAAATGAGTCATTCGTTTTAAGGAGTAGAAGTACGTGGTACTTTGGGTTAAATTCCCGGATTCTTATAAAAGACATGAAAGTGCCTTAAGTAAACTAAAATGAGAGTTGTAGAAGAATAAGACTAATAAGAAGTTAGGGGATTGCTAACTTGCTTAATTATTGTATGACGGCCGGTTGTGAGATAGGGTAAGAGTATCAGTGAGGGGCAAACCCCCAAGACGCTATACCACCTTCTCCGGGATAAGAGTATAAATGAGGGGTAAGCCCCCAAGACGTTATACCACCTGCGTTACTATTTTCTACAGGATAAGAGTATAAATGAGGGGCAAACCCCCAAGACGTTATACCACCTGTTTTAGGATAAGAGTATAAATGAGGGGTAGGAACCCCAAGACGTTATACCACCTGTTTTTATGGGTTCGCTACCCATGGTATGATCGGGAGACTGCTATTATGATGTTATACGTATTCTCTGGATGTACTCTCATTGTTAGTAAGGCAATCGTGTCGTAATTTTGTTATCATACATGTCTCCGCTTTCTTTTAAACTTATGTTGTAATTCAAGATTTCTGATTTTACATACTTAGTACATATTGTGTCGACCCCTTCCTCGGGCTGCGTTCATCCGCAGAAAGGGTAGCGAGTTGCGGATCCACACTCTTAGGATCACTTATCGGGCGCCTAAGCTCCATTCTCGGAGGCTTGTCTTTCTTTTGGTACGCCTTGTCCTCGATGTTGTAGATTATGTACATTCGGTATGGCGGGGCCCCGCCATACGCTTGTTATTCCTGAGGTCAGTATTCACATATGTGGTTGGGCTATAAGAACCGAGTCGTAGTTGTACTTTGACTTTGTTTATGTTATGGAAAGCGGCGCATCGGCTAGCTTTGTGTTGTATACTATTTACACATGTGTTTACGTTGTGTATGTTCCGTATTATTCTCGATGTATACGAGCAGGGTGCCTGTGTAGGGCACCGATCGCGCCCGGGTCGGTCGTGATAATACCGCACCTTCACCGATTCGGTTGTTAGAGAGTTTCCAGACGTGTTCCCAGACGAGCTTCCAAGTATCCCTCCTGAGAGGGAGATTTAGTTTTGCATTGATATGTCGCCAGACACTCGATCGATATCTATTCCGCCATACAGGATGGCACTTGCGGAGTTGAGGGAATTGAAAGACCAGCTGAAAGATTTGCTAGAAAAAGGTTTTATCAGGCCAAGTGTTTCTCCCTGGGGAGCGCCAATGTTATTTGTAAAGAAGAAGGATGGGACGCTGCGTATGTGTGTTGATTACAGGCAGCTGAATAAGGTAACTATCAAGAACAGATATCCCCTCCCCAGGATTGATGATTTGTTTGACCAGTTGCAGGGGGCGAGGTGTTTTTCCAAGATAGACCTGCGGTCTGGTTATCATCAGGTGCGAGTTAGAGAGGCAGATATCCCAAAGACTGCATTCAGGACCCGGTATGGGCACTATGAGTTCAGGGTGATGTCTTTCGGGTTGACCAACGCCCCAGCAGTATTCATGGATTTGATGAACCGGGTGTTCAAGTCATTCTTGGATATGTTCGTTATAGTATTCATTGATGATATCCTAGTATATTCGCGCACAAAACATGATCATGCGAATCATTTGAGGACGGTACTGGGAGTCCTCCGGGACTGGCAGTTGTATGCCAAGTTCTCAAAATGCGAGTTTTGGTTGGCTTCAATGGCTTTCTTAGGGCATGTTATCGGGGTCGATGGCGTTCGGGTTGATACAGCAAAGATTGAGGCAGTCAAGACTTGTCCTAGACCCACTACACCGACGGAGGTGCGCAGCTTTTTGGGCCTTGCGGGATATTATCGGAGATTTGTGGAGAAGTTTGCTTCCATCTCAGCACCTTTGACTAGGTGACTCGTAGCGCTATGTTCCGATGGGACGGATGCTTGTGAGAGAGTTTCCGATTCGAAGGAGAAATTGGACGATCGCCAGCTTACTCTACCAGAGGGTTTAGACGGATATGTGGTTTATTGTGATGCGTCGGGTGTCGGGCTCGGATGCGTCTTGATGCAAAGAAAGTTATAACTACGATCTCGACATTCGAAAGCATGAGAAGAACTATCCCACACATGACTTAGAGTCGTTGGCAGTGATTCATGCCTCAAGATCCGGAGACATTATTTGTATGGAGTTCATGTGGATATTTACACAGACCACAAGAGTCTCCAGTATATCTTCAGCCAGAGGGAGCTGAACTTGCGGCAGAGACGGTGGTTGGAGCTACTTAAGGATTATGATGTCGATATCCTATACCACCCAGGGAAGGCCAATGTAGTTGCAGATGCCCTTAGTCGCAGATCGATGGGTAGTCTGTCAGGTGTGCAGCCATACAAAAGGGGTATGGTTTGCGAGTTACATCAGCTAGCGAGCCTTGGGGTTCGTTTGATTGGTTCTGATAGTAATGGAGTCCGGGTTCGAGAGGTTGCCGAGTCTTCCATCGTCGAGGAGGTGAAGAGGCGACAGTATGAGGATCCGATTATGGTACGGTATCGAGATGCAGCTCTTCAGGAAGAGAAGAGTCTATTTGAGGTAGCGCCTGATGGGGTGCTAAGATTTGAGGGCCGGTTGTGTGTTCTGCGAGGACAGACTTCGGCCCAGATTTCGGGAAGCACACAGTGCTCGTTATTCTATTCATCCGGGGTCGACTAGGATGTACCATGACCTCAGGTGTATCTATTGGTGGGATGGCCTGAAGAGGGACGTTGCAGAGTTTGTGGTGCAGTGTCCGAATTGTCGGCCAGTCAGGTTGAGCACGAAGCCCGGTGGGCTATGCAGCTATTGATAATCCGACTTGGAAGTGGGAGGTGATAAATATGGATTTTATTACAGGTTACCTCACACTCGTATAAGCATGATTCCATCCGGTTATTGTCGGCAGTGTGAAATCAGCCCATTTTCTTCCATGATGACTTTTTCGGCCAAGGATTATGCCAGATTGTATATCTGAGAGATTGTGAGACTGCACGGAGTTCCTACATCGATTATTTCGGACAGAGGAGCCCAGTTCACGGCTAACTTCTGGAGGTCTTTCCAGAAGGGATTAGGGACACAGATGAGTCTCAAGATTTGCTTCACCCTCAAATCGGACAAAGCCGAAGCGCTATCCGCATACGAGGATATCTTTGCGGGCCTGTGTTATCGATTTCAGGGGTATCTGGGAGGATCATTTACCTCTTGTGGAGTTTGCGTATAACAACAACTACCATTCTAGTATCCAGATGGCGCCTTATGAGGCCTTATACCGGAGGAAGTGCAGGTCACCGATAGGCTAGTTTGAGGTGGGAGAAGTCCAGTTAGTCGGGCCAGACTTGATTCAGCAGGCAGTGGATAAGGTGAAGCTTATCAAGGAGCGGTTATTGTCAGCTCAGAGTCGACAGAAGTCATATGCAGATCATCGGCGTCGACACCTGGAGTTTGAGGTAGATGATTGGGTCTTCCTGAAGGTATCACCCATGAAGGGCGTGATGAGATTTGTGAAGAAAGGGAAACTTAGCCCAAGGTACATTGGGCCTTATCAGATTGTCTGTAGGGTAGGCAAGGTTGCCTAAGAGTTGGATCTGCCGTCCGATCTGGAGGCAGTACATCCAGTTTTTCATGTGTCTATGTTGCGGAAGTGTATCGGAGATCCATCTAGAGTGCACTCGATTCGTGATGTCCAGGTGACAGAGGGGTTATCATATGAGGAGAGACCCATAGCGATACTCGACGCCAAAAGTTAGACGATCATGACAAAGGATGTGGCTTCCGTCAAAGTCCTATGGCGGAACTAGAACAGGGAAGAAATGACATGGGAAGCAGAGGAGGACATGATGAAGAAGTATCCTCACTTGTTCCCTACACCTTCAGGTAACCCATTTTCCTGCTTGTTAGTTTTAATTTGGAGATTATGCTTTAGTATTGTTATACATAGAAGGAACATTCGGGACGAATGTTTCTAAGGGGGGGAGAATGTTATACCCCATAGTTCAGGCCATGCGTATGAGAACGTACGAAAAGGGTTAAGACTTAAAATTTTAGAAAGATAGGTTGACGGATTGTTTCGGACGGGTTTTTAGTCAACTTTGAGGCGGGTTATGACCCGTTACATTGAGAGTTCCTAGGTGTTTCAAAAGCCTAGTATGTAGTTCGTTTAGTCTAGTTCCCAACGCAACCAACCATTCGTCGATAGGACATCGGAGTAGAAAGTTATGGGAGTTACAAGTTCATCTTGTGATCGGACGTAAAAGTATTTCGATCGAGCCACGGGCGCACGGAAAGAAGGGCAGCGGCGCCGGAAGATCCGAGAATTGGCAGAGGTTTCAGCGCGCGCGCCGCAGTGGCGCGCCGAGGCGGATCTCGCGAGGTGGAAAAATCTGAACTGTTTTGTTTTTAAAAAGGCCATGGGAGGGTGACAAGTGTCCCCCCCCCCCATCTGTTTTTGCATGTCCTATTTATTGACCAAGTCTTGAAGACTTGGTCATTCTTCAAGCTCTTCTCTCTCTCTAAAAATTAAAAGCTCTCCCTTCTCTCTAGAAAATCAAGAGGAAATCAAGGTTTGAGAAAAATCTGAAAAAGGTGACAAGAAGGAAACTTGTTGGCAAGCTTGTAGGAGCTTTTGTGGTGGTGATTGTGGAAAGGAGGCTAGTGAATTTGTTGGATTATTTTGGGTAAGCTCTAAGGTAACAATTCTTTCTCTTTTTGCTAGTTTTGGTGTTGCATATGAAGAAGAAAGAACTTGTAGTGGTAAATATTGCTCTTAGATACATTGCATGTAGGAAATATGGTTTGGATATGAAAGGATTGGATAAGAATGTTATGTAAGCATGTTATAGCCTAGATACTACCTTTAGCTCATTGATTTTGTTAAAAATGCATTGTGGGGCAGAATTTTACACATCCAAGATTAGGTGTGTAATCCCCTTTATATTGATTGGATTGTTGGGCCTTAAAAGTGGCGTTGGATGTTGAATTCGGACCTTGGAAAAAAGGTGGCAAAGCATGTAGAAACAAAGGAAATGCTGTCCAATTTTCCATAGAATTAAGTGACTTTACACTTGGGATATTCTACGTTGAAGCTATAGGTTAATAAATGTATTGTGGTCATTATAGGTTGACGTACTACGTGCGGTATATATATTGGACTTAGCAAGTGGATTGACCCGAAGAGGTATGTGGAACTTTCCTATCTCCTGAGCATGAATAGCTTTACCTATATAGTACGGTAGACGTACAAGGTTTTGATATCCCTTACTTGTTTTAAGGATAGCCAAGTTTGGTGAGTAAGGGGGATTAACTCATTTCTTTAAAAGTATTAAGGATGTCTTGAGTTTTCAAAGTTAAGGGACTTGATGTGTTTAAGTATATGATTCTTGTTTCTTTTTAAAAGTGTAAGTCCCTTGGGTTTAGGGAAATGTATTTGACTAATGTATAACGTTAATATAATGACTTTATGGGAAGTTGGTTGTATTAGCTTTATGGAAGGTTAACAAAGGAAGATTTACTCTAGGTAAAATGAGTACGGATAAATGATTTGAAGTTGTGAAAGGCAAATTGATTTTTAAGGCATTAATTGCCTAAGGTTTTAAAAGAGTATAAGTACATAGTACTTTGGGTTAAATTCCCGGATTTCATAAAGACATGTTAGTGCCTTAAGTAAACTAAAATGAGAATGTATGTGAACAAGACTAATAAGAAGTTAGGGGATTTCTTAACTTGCTTATATTATGTATGATAGCCGGTTTGTGCTAGTGATATATTATTATTTATTACGGGGTCATTCCCCTGGTTGTGGCATTTTCATATTCCGTGGATTTGCTACCCACGATGCGAGGAATACCTCATGCGAGTCCGTAGGGCTCATGCTGGCGGGTACAGCCTATGCGAGGAATACCTCATGCGGGTCCAAACGACCCATGCGGGTGAAATAGCCCCAGGAGTAGGATTGCTTAATGATACTGCGGGTGGGTGACCTTGCTTTGATCATGAGCTTCCTATTTTCATGCAGTATAGTATATGCTTGATATTCTCATTATTAGTAAGGCACAGTGTTCTGTAAATTGATTATCATACATGTCTCCAGTTATTTTAGACTTATGAGGTATTTCAGTATTTTTCCAGTTTCGCATACTTAGTACATATTGTGTCGACCCTTCCTGGGGCCGCGTTCATCCGAGGTAGGGGTAGCGGTGGTGGATCCTCATTCTTAGGATCACCGTCCGTGTCGAGCTCCATTCCTCCGGAGGCTTGTTTTGTTGGTACGGTTTTTCCCTGATGCTATAGGTTTTATGTACATTCAGGGGTATGGCGGGGCCCTGTCCCGCCACAGTGTTACTCCTAGAGGTCTGTAGTCACGTTTGTGGTTTGGGCTGTAAGAACAAAGTTGTACTGTTTTACTTTTGATTAAGTATGTTCTATGGAGGGCGGCCTTGTCGGCTAGCCAGTGATGTTTACTATCTACAGGTTTATGTGTTATGTATGTTCCGCTGATATTCTCTGATGTATACCTGACGAGGTGCCGGTGAATACGATCAGCGACCTGGGTCGGTCGTGACATTCATAACTTATATTTTCAGCATTATAACTTAGCAAAAACTGTCCATACTTCAACACAACAATGTCCAACAATTTCATGAAGTTCTCGGCCAACAACCATAATACTATAACTCTTCTCTTAATTCCTTAGAATCCAATTCACCCTTTTAATAATTCATATAACCAATCTACAACTTTTAAATATCAAGATTTTCTTCAATTTTAACATGCAATTAGTGACAAGAATAGCAACAACAACACTCAAATCCAATGTGTACAAAATAGTCCCCAAAATCGGTAAACCACACCAACACCATCACATGCAGTGTCTTAATTCCAATTTTCTCTTAACACAAGTTCATTCCTTAATTTACAACATCATGCAACTCCAATTATACTATAAGAGGAAGAAGTCTTACCTTAATTTTTGCCCAAAACAGTCCCTAAAAATCGGTACTCACTGCCCCAAGTTCTTCGCCATTTTCACCATTTCTTCAACCCAAAATGACATGCATGCATTCTACAAGTTTAATCCATCATTCCTACATATTTCTCCTCCAAAATGTTCATCTTCAAAGCCACAATTTCTTGGCTATGTTTCGGTCCAGATTGTCGAATTCCCCACTGTTTTGTAGAGTCTCTATGGCCTAGAACCTGTAGAGGAACTTAATCTTGGAATGGGACTTAATGTGGTCTTTTCTTGGATTTGGAGGGTGAGGAAATCTGTTTGGAGGAGAGAAGGTGGAGTGTTTGAAGGGGGGGAGTGTCACGACCCGACCCCGGGGCCGCGACTGGTGCCCTACCTGGGCACCCCGTTCAGGTATACATCAGAGAATAGCAGTGGAACATACACAACATACAACATTTAGACAATAATAACACAGGCTAGCCGATAAGGCCGCCTTCCATAAAATATGCATAATAAAAATCAGATAACTCGGTTCTTACCCCCAAACCACAACATGTGACTACAGACTTAGGAATAACAAGGCGAGACAGGGCTCGCCATACCCCCGAATGTACATAAATCTACAACATCGTGGAAAATCGTACTAAAAAGACAAGCCTCCGAGAAATGGAGCTTCGACGTCGATATGTGATCCTAAGAATGAGGATCCACCACCGCTACCCCACCTGCGGCATAACGCAGCCCAGGAAGGGGTCACCACAATATGTACTAAGTATGTAAAATCGAAAAATCAGAAATTTCATCATAAGTTTAAAACAAAGCGGGAGACATGTATGATAATAAAATTACAAGACACAAAGGCCTTACTAACAATGAGAGTAATCGATAGTATACGTCAACATAAAAAGCAGAAGCTCACGATCAAATCGGGACCATCCGCCCGCAATATCATTAAGCAATCCTACTCGACTATTTCACCCGTGATAGTCGTGTGGACCCGCATGAGGTATTCCTCGCGATAGTCAGATCCGCCCGCACGGGACTATTTCACCCGTAAGCCCATAAGGACTCGCATGAGGTATTCCTCGTGATCGTGGGTAGCAAATCCACGAAAACGTGGTATAACTATCTTGGGGATTTACCTCAATTATACTCTTACCTCAAGCGGTGGTATAACTATCTTGAGGATTTACCCTCGATATACTCTTACCCCGAGAAGGTGGTATAACTATCTTGGGATTTACCCTCGGATATACTCTTACCCTATCTCAACCTACCATCATACATAAAGTAAGCAAGTTAAGAAATCCCTAACTTCTTATTCATATACACTCTCATTTTAGTTTACTTAAGGCACTAGCATATCGCTTATAAAAAGCTGAATTCAACCCAAGTACTACATACTTCTACTCTTTTAAAACAAATGACTCTTTTAGTATAAAACTTCCAAGATACTATTAACCGTAGTATCAAGTAAAATTACTTTTCAAGACAAGTCACAATACCTTTAGAAATAAGGCTAGGTTTCTAAATCAAGTGACTCCTTTTCTTATAAAACCTTAGGCAATCGATGCCTAAAAATCAAATTGCCTTTCATTAAATCAAGTCATTTATCTTTCCCAAAGCTAATATAACCAACTCCCATAAAGTCGTTATATTAACTTTATACTTTAGTCAAATACAATTTCCTATCCAAGGGACTTATACGTTTAAAACGAAACAAGTATCACATACTTTAAAATTCTTCAAGTCCTTAACTTTAATAAAACTTAAGATATCCTTAATACTTTCAAAGAAGTGAGTTAATCTCTAACTCACCCGACTTGGCTATTCATAAAACTAGTAAAGGATATCAAGGTCTTGCACGCTCACCGTACTATATACGCAACTAGTCATGCTCAAAAGATAGGAAAAGTTCTACATACCTCTTCTGGTCAAACCACTTGCCAAGTACAAATTCCCAGTAGAATGTCAACCTATAATATCCACAATACGCCTATTAACGCCTTACTACAAACGTAGAATATTATAAGTGTAAAGTCTCTAAATTCTACGGAAAATCGGACAGCACCTCCTTTGTTTCTACTTACTTTGCCACCTTTTTCAAGGCCGAATACAATAACCAAACACGCCACATTTAAGGCCCAATCAATGCAACCAACAATAGGAGATTACACGCCTACTAGACGTGTAAAATTCCGCCCCACAAACGATATCAAATTAATACAACTTACTAGGCCAATTCGGCTAACTTGAGGTACTATAACATCAATTCTTATCCAATTTCCATTTCAATCCAAGTTATTAGCCTAACATGCTATCAATTCGCAATCGATTAAAACTACTATAATCTTCAAGTAATTAACATGCGACGATTCTAATAAGCGACCAATTTGTAATCCAACTTCACATGGCTTACATTACATTTCGGATTTTAAGGCTACAAGCAATCCATAATACTTATAAACTTCAACACATATACTTCATGCTAGAAACATGTAAAGCTAACAACAATATAAATAATCTTGTAACACTTTTAAGAGACAAGATTATACCTCAACGAATCTTAATCCAACTCCAAATCCGAAGTCGATCCTTAGCAACTTAGAGCCTCTTCAAGACACTTCAATCCGCTACTTGAGACCCTTAGAACAACACCAACAAATTTCCTTCAAACTTCCAAACAAAACCTAGAAAGCAACTAGGTTTTCACCTTGCGACTAACACGAAAACTCTCTCTTTCCGGGATTTTTCTATTGAGATACACTCATGAACCTTGGTTTAAAGTGTGGAGCTTAATGATCAAGAAACAAAAATTTTCTCTTTTCAAAATGCCTTGAACCCGAGAGCTAGTAGCTCTTGTTCTTCAATTTTCTTGAAAATTTTTCTAAGTGGTAAGCTTGTCTTGCTACTACTAGTATTATATAGTACAATGGAGGGTCAAGATGTAAACAAATGGGTGGCTTGGATGAGGTCTTATTAAATATCAAGACTTTGTGGACCCATTGACCAAGTCAATTATCTCAAACTCACTACTTGCAAGACTTAGTCATCCTAAGACTATGGTCAATGACCATTTTGGCCATGACATTTTCTTCCAAGGCAACAATAAGGGGGTGACACGTGTCGCCCTCCCATTCGTCACAATATTATGTTTTCCGACAATTTCATAATTCCGATAAATTTTTACAAGTCTCAATTCTCAACACTTGTGAGTTCTTACGTACGTTCTTAAAACATGCCCTGTAAATACGGGGTGTAACATTCTTCCCCCCTTAGAAACATTCGTCCCCGAATGTTCTTTCGGAGTCAAACTTATAATTAGCGACATAGTTTCCTTTCACAACCCCGTCATACTAACAATGCCACACATGGCCACATAATAGCATTTACACAAAACAAATGCTTCAATTAAAACTTGACAAGTAAGGGAAAAGAATTACCTGAAGGTGTAGGGAATAAGTGAGGGTACCTCCTCAACATGTCCTCCTCCGCTTCCCAAGTCATCTCCTCCCGGTTATCATTCCTCCACAAGACCTTGACGGAAGCCACATCCTTAGTCCGCAGTCGTCTGTGTTATACCCCGTATTTCCAGAGTATGTACGCGAGGACGTACGTAGAATTTTCGAACTACAAGTTGGCTTGGCCGAATAAAATTTTGTGCACAACCCCGCTAGAGTCGCTGACGAAACGTTTCCACAGCTTTCGTAGGGGAATTTCCGGCTATGTCATTTATAATTTTTGCGGATTTTTCCGAGAGACGAAACGTGTTGGACCAACAAGAGGGCGCCACTTGGCACCCTCTCATTGGTGGACTTCAAATCGTCCATTTGGACGAAATGAAGAAGGAGTGGCACGTTTTTTGTGCTTTGTCAAAGTCAAGGGTTGGTAGGATATTTGTGTTTGGTAAATCCTAGCCCTACACTTGCCTCACACATGGATTGATCTTGGCCTTTGGTTGGCCTTCACTTGACCTATAAATACCCCATTAGTTGATGAGTTCTTTCATCCACAAAATGTTCTAAGTGTAAAAATCCCTCCCTCCCTTTTTGTGTTGTGATCGTCCAACACCCTTCCCCCTCCCCCTTGGCCGAGAGTCTCCCCCCCCTAGTGGGGTAGGCCGAGGGGTAGACACCCCCCCTCCTAGTGGTGCTAGCCGTGGGGTACCCCCCCCCCCTAGCCTAGTTGCTTTCGTATAATACCCCCCTTTGTGGTGTAGAAATACTCTCAAAAGTATTGTTATAATGCCCAAATTACCTTAGCCATATACCTTGTTGTATTCTAAGGTTATACCTTTACGAAAAGCCCAGAAATACTATTATACTTCCCGTCAGTCACAAAACCGAAACCCTAGGAAAATCTCCATAGTCTGTTGGAGTATTGTGTAGAAGTTGGTTAGAACTTCTAAGGGTGGTTTAGAGCGGGTTGGAGCGCTCGGAGTTGGAGCTAAACCTTGCTAAGGATCGACATCAAACTCGGATAATTATGGGCTTATCGAGGTAATTATCTTGTCCCTCTATTGTAATTGGAAATTACATAATGTTAGAATATATAGTTGAAGTATACTATATATAGTACTGAACTTAATGTTGTGGCAATGTCCTTGGACTTAAGCCCAAGAATCAACTAAATCAGAATTACATGGATCAGTATTACAGAGACTTATGTAGTTTGACTGGTGGAAGCGTGCCCAATTTCCGTAGATCTTGCATCTAGATTTATTCTACCGAGTAGTCTAGACTTTGATAGACTTATGTAACCCGTATAGGTTGAATGTTCTGAGTAGCATGTGCTACTTGAGAAGGTGGACTGTGCTAGCCGTCATACCGAAGCGATTTGCTAATAGTCGATAATCGTCGCGAGGTATGTGAACCTCTTCCTATCTCTTCTAGCATGATATGTATATAACTATGTAGTACGGTAGACGTACGTGTATTAATTGAACGTAGTTGTACGGCAATGTCTTTTGACTTAAGCCCGAATAATAATAATCTTGAAGTAGTTCAAGAGAATTAAGATCTGTTTTTAAAAGAAGAGTGATACTTGGTTTTAAAATCTTAAGAGTTATACTAGCTTTATGGGAAGTTAGGTATAATGGCTTAAGAGAGATAAAACGAATGATTTATTTATTGAGAAGTTAAGAGACTTGATCTTGTAAGATAAAGAGACTTAACTTAAATAAATTATATGAATGTTGTGTGAAACCTCATTCGTGAGTAATGAGAACTTGAGTTTTAAAAGGGATAATGTTTTACTGATTTCGGAAATCAGAAATGTGTATCGACAAACCACTGCAGCGTTAATAAAGGAAAATGTATTGAATAATTAAGTATTATTAAAACCAGTAGAAACTTCCATCTGCATAGAAGCTAAGATGAGACAAAATGATATTTCCTAGATCATGGCTGCTGTAATAAGATTGTTATAAACAAGAATATCCTACTCACATATAAGGCTTATGTTTCTTAAACGGTTTAAAAGAGAATTATATTCTTAAATGAATAAGGCTATGAACCATTTAAACCTGTCTAAACTAAGAAACGTGAACATTTGAAATTAGGCAAACTTGGACGTTTGGAAAATAATGTTGTTACTTGATTTTACAAAGGTAAGTGTTTTGGTTTACTTAAAAAGACAGTCACTCTATTTTTATACTACGGGTATTGCGTGACTTATGTGGAAGAAACGGATCTTTTAAAGATTTAATGTGTGAAGTACTTTGGGGATAGATACCCGAACTTGTTAGTAGAAAGTACCTTGTGTGAATAACCTGATTGTATTGGTTTGTGATAGCCTTGTAATACTTTCTTGTTGATTTGATAAGTAAACATGTTAGGATGCTACGTGTGTTAGTATCTTGTGATTGTTATGTAAGGGGGGTCACTCTTGTTGTGCTTACGTTGTTAAACGTTAAGCCCGTTGTACTGTTATTGTATCACATACCCTCCGACTTATTATACCGAGGGCTTGCCACCCTCGATGCGGGTCTCTACGGCTACGCGTCCTCGTGACTACGCGAGCGCGGTAGCTCGAGATTGATCATTCCGGTGTTTAGCCCGATGCGGGGATTCTATGCGGTCCGCTGAGACTATGCGGTATTTTGAGACTATGCGGGTCATGGAGCCTGGCGGATACCGGGTTGCGCGCTCGATGCGGGGTATACCTCGGTGTGGGACCACGATTCGAGAATACCTCACGCGGGTCCGTGTGACCTATGCGGGCTGCGAGAGTTCCAGAATAGACGCGCGGTGATCTGCGGGCGGTGGCCGCCTTCGATCATGTGGTGCGGTCAGAAAGACCTCGTGATACGCTTTATGACATTTGTGGTACCGGGTCTTAGTAGTCGGCTATGCCTTCGCATTACTTACCGTGCGGTTTTATTGTGATGACTTTGAGGGCGCGAGTCCCGACTTGACATGATCGCTATTATGAATCAGTAGTTTGGCTATCATACATGTCTCCCGCTTTATAGACTACTATGATTTCATTTACTGATTTATTTTCGATTTCACATACTCTGACTGCATCGACCTCTCCCGGCTGCGTTCACGCCGCAGTAAAGGTACACCGATCGTTGATCCTCGCCTTAGGGTCACAGCCAATTTGGGAAAGCTCCGCTTCTCCGAGGCTTATTCGCATAGTCCTGTTGTTGTAGGTGCTACATTCGGGGTATGACGGGCCTGTCCGTCGTTGTTGTCGATCATTTCTTAGAGGTGCAGGTAATCGCTGTGGCGTGGTTTGTAAAAGGATTAAACTGCTCATTTGTAAAAGTGGTTATTTATATACGAAAGGCAAGTTTTCCTCGACATCGCTTTGTACTTCACTTGTTCATATATGTGTTTTATGTTCGTGACACTCGATGTTGTGTAACTAGGGTGCCCGGTAAGGCACTATCACGGCCCTGAACGGTCGTGACAAAAGTGGTATCGAGCGCTAATCCTCTGAAAGTGTCTACAGATCGTATCCAGCAGTCTTGATTATCGGTGTGTTGTGCACCACACCAATAATCGTGAGGCTATAGGTATTTAGGATTGGTTTCTATTCTTCTCACTCAGATCGTGCCTTAGAGTGTGTTGTAAGTTGGACCTCTAAACGTATTTCTTTCCCACCGCCAGTGCCTCGCGTAGGCAACCCGGCCCAGAGGCAAGGCAAGGCAGAGGCTGCGAGTAGAGTTCGTGAGGGTCACGAGGCACAGCCCAAATCATTACCTAGGGTAGTGCTTCATTCGGGATTTCGCGACGCCACTAGCCCCAAAGAGTTTAAGCATGGCGACGGCTTCCTCGCGCCATGATATGTGAACCTTCGCCCACGACCGAACAGAATGTAGATTGCAAAGAGGCAACCCATTTACTAGCTATGGATTTGGCTACGAGAGTATACCGATGTACCGCGAGTCTTGAGGACTTTCTAAGAGAGGTTGTGCGAGAATAACTCTTCGCTAGGCTTGAGCATGGCTCGTATCGGGCTTATGCAGCAGCCGAGAAACGTAGATCGACGTTAACAAGGGACAACGTAGAGGCCAGAGCAAAGAATGTCCTTTGGTAACTTTCGAGGCGAGTCACCACCACAGATTAGATTATGCACCTCCGCCCGGTCAGAGTGGTCTTCCGGGGTTCAAGACGTTCGGTATGCAGGAGTTGGTCAACCTGTGGTTTTCGACCATCAGTGTGCACGCCATCCCGGAATGTCGCCTTTAGTTGGTACTTGTTGTACTGTGGCGTCGCCGGCCATGTGTCGAATGGGTGACCTAGCAGGAGGATTTTTCCTTCGCATCGGTGGGTAGTTCGTCACCTTCCTTAGCTATGCGCCTACGGGCGTGTTTGATTAGGACGACTAAGGGAGTGAAACAAGAGTCGCGGTATATCCTTAACCTCTGAGATCAAGATGTGTGATAAGGTGAGTATACCTTAAGTGCTATGTTCTGATAGCAGTGGGTTAGTTTTGATTAGAAATCATGGTTGTTTAACCGAATAAGTTTTTGGGGGATAGAGAAAGTGTGAGCCTTAGAGTTTTGTTACGTAGAGACCTTAGAGGTAAGGTCATCTGGAGTAAAAGACGTATGGTTATGTCGATCCTTATCAGGTGCCTAGTGCACGTGAGAGATGTTTGGGGATAGGTCCCTGAGTAGTGTGGAATGAAAGAGGGTAGTTGAGCCAAGAAGACCGCTAGGTTTTCGTAACGTGATTAGTGAGATTGTTCCGGATCGGGGAGCTAGTATTGTGCGTGTTGCCGGGTCGGGTTGAGGCCACGCTGCGTCAACCCGCGGCAGGTTTGGTGGTGGGGTCGGTTGTGGTGGTCCCGCCTTGTGTTAGGTTACGAGGGTGTTAGGCCCAAGTTTAGTTAACCAACAGACGAGTTCGTGGACGCGTCGACCGATGGTCGGGCCGATGGGCGCCCATCGTGTTCTTGGCCGACCGCTCACTCGGCATGTTGATTTATCGTAAAGATTGTAAGGCTGCACGGTGCCTACCTTCACCTTAGGATGCATGTCAAGCCCGCGAGGTGGCTATTTTCGCTTTCTAAAAAGTTTTACCAAGCATGTGTTAAGAACTCGGTGAGTCTCAGACCGCGTCGCCTCGGCCGTGTTTCGATTTCGCGGTAGTTGCGGGATTGTTGTCTCCTGTGGAGGGAGCGTTTAAGCTACCATTTCAGTGTTCGGAGGTCGCCTTATGAAGCCTTGTAGGGGCGGAAGTGTAAGTTGCCGGTCGATTGGTTCGATGTTGGCAAGGTTCAGATGGTTGGTTCAGGCTTGTTCCAGCAGATTGTGGATAGTGAGAAGCTTGGCTAGAAGAGGTTCTGGCAGCTCAGAGATATCGTGCGGATAAGCGGCGACGACGCCAGAGTTCGTGTCGACGGTCTTCTTGAAGGTACCACCCCGGTTTGGGTGTGACGAGTTTTGGAAATAGAGGAACTTAGCCCGAGTTATTTTGGGCCTTTTGAGTTCATGTGAAGAATAGGCCAGGTTGCCTATATGTTAGCAATTGCCGTCCGACTTAGGAAGGCGACGTCCGGCTTTCAGATTGTTATGTTCGGGAAAGTATCGAAGATCCATCCAGAATGTTCCCAGTTAATGATGACCACGTTAGAGATAGTAATCCCGAGTTTTGGATACTAAAGCAGTATCAGAAATGGGGTAAGAATTCGAGTGTACGACTTCTGATCGCGTACGCCTGCACCATTTGTTGGGTCGTCGGAGTAAGGCTCGCGACAAAGTGACAAAGTGGTATCATTTTGGTGAGGTTAGAGGTGTTTCCTCGTGGACTTTGATGTAAGTAGTTGCGCAGTTGTATCTGTGGCCAGGTGTGGCAGGATTGATTCTCGTGAGTATAGTAGTAAAGACTATACTGGCGCACGTTTGTTTTGAGGCTTGAAGGAACATTCGGGACGAATGTTTCTAAGGAGGGGAGAATGTTATACCCCGTATTTCCAGAGTAAGTACGCGAGGACGTACGTAGAATTTTCGAACTACAAGTTGGCTTGGCCGAATAAAATTTTGTGCACAACCCCGCTTAGAGTCGTTTTTTCAAACGCTTCCACGATTTTCGTAGGGAATTTCCGCTATGTCATTTATAATTTTGCGGATTTTTCCGAGAGACGAAACGTGTTGGACTAACAAGAGGCGCCACGGCACCCTCTCATCGGTGGACTTCAAATCGCCCATTTGGACGAAATGAAGAAGAAAAGGGCACGTTTTTGTGCTTTGTCAAAGTCAAGGGTTGGTAGGATATTTGTGTTTGGCAAATCCTAGCCCTACACTTGCCTCACACATGGATTGATCTTGGCCTTTGGTTGGCCTTCACTTGACCTATAAATACCCCATTAGTTGATGAGTTCTTTCATCCACAAAATGTTCTAAGTGTAAAAATCCCTCCCTCCCTTTTTGTGTTGTGATCGCCCAACACCCTTCCCCTCCTCGTCGAGTCTCCCACTAGTGGGTAGGCCGAGGCAGACACCCTCTCCTAGTGGTGCTAGCCGTGGGTACCCCAAGTAACCTCCTAATTGTGGTGTAGAAATACTCAAAAGTATTGTTATAATGCCCAAATTACCTTAGCCATATACCTTGTTGTATTCTAAGGTTATACCTTACTGAAAAGCCCGTAAATACTATTATACTTCCCACAATACAAAACCAAACCCAGGAAAATCTCCATAGTCCGTTGTGTGTAGAAGTTGGTTAGAACTTCTAAGGGTGGTTTAGAAGCGGGTCGAGCGCCTGAGTTGGAGCTAAACCTTGCTAAGGATCGACATTAAACTCGGATAATTATGGGCTTATCGAGGTAATTATCTTGTCCCTCTATTGTAATTGGAAATTACATAATGTTAGAATATATAGTTGAAGTATACTATATATAGTACTGAACTTAATGTTGTGGCAATGTCCTTGGACTTAAGCCCTCAAGACGAACTAATCAGAATTACATAGATGTATTCAGATGAGACTTGTGTAGTTGTGGGTAGGGAAGAGTGCCCAATTTCCCGTAGGATCTTGCATCTAGATTTATTCTACCGAGTAGTCTAGACTTTGATAGACTTATGTAACCTGTATAGGTTGAATGTTCTGCGAGTAGCATGTGCTACTTGAGAAGGTGGACCAGGCTAGCCGGGTCATAGCCGTGGAGCGATTTGCTAATAGTCGATAATCGTCGCGAGGTATGTGAACCTCTTCCTATCTCTTCTAGCATGATATGTATATAACTATGTAGTACGGTAGACGTACGTGTATTAATTGAACGTAGTTGTACGGCAATGTCTTTTGACTTAAGCCCGAATAATAATAATCTTGAAGTAGTTCAAGAGAATTAAGATCTGTTTTTAAAAGAAGAGTGATACTTGGTTTTAAAATCTTAAGAGTTATACTAGCTTTATGGGAAGTTAGGTATAATGGCTTAAGAGAGATAAAACGAATGATTTATTTATTGAGAAGTTAAGAGACTTGATCTTGTAAGATAAAGAGACTTAACTTAAATAAATTATATGAATGTTGTGTGAAACCTTATTCGTGAGTAATGAGAACTTGAGTTTTAAAAGGGATAATGTTTTACTGATTTCGGAAATCAGAAATGTGTATCGACAAACCACTGCAGCGTTAATAAAGGAAAATGTATTGAATAATTAAGTATTATTAAAACCAGTAGAAACTTCCATCTGCATAGAAGCTAAGATGAGACAAAATGATATTTCCTAGATCATGGCTGCTGTAATAAGATTGTTATAAACAAGAATATCCTACTCACATATAAGGCTTATGTTTCTTAAACGGTTTAAAAGAGAATTATATTCTTAAATGAATAAGGCTATGAACTACGAAACCTTTCTAAAATAAGAAACGTGAACATTTGAAATTTGGCAAACTTGGACGTTTGGAAAATAATGTTGTTACTTGATTTTACAAAGGTAAGTGTTTTGGTTTACTTAAAAAGACAGTCACTCTATTTTTTATATACTACGGGTATTGCGTGACTTATGTGGAAGAAACGGATCTTTTAAAGATTTAATGTGTGAAGTACTTTGGGGATAGATACCCGAACTTGTTAGTAGAGAGTACCTTGTGTGAATAACCTGATTGTATTGGTTTGTGATAGCCTTGTAATACTTTCTTGTTGATTTGATAAGTAAACATGTTAGGATGCTACGTGTGTTAGTATCTTGTGATGTTGTGTAAGGGGGGCATTCTTGTTGTGCTTACGTTGTTAAACGTTAAGCCCGTTGTACTATTATTGTATCACATACCCCTCTGACTTATTATACCGAGGGCTTGCCACCCTTGATGCGGGTCTCTACGGCCTATGCGGTCCTTGTGACTACGCGAGCGCGGTAGCTCGATTGATCATTCCGGTGTTTAGCCCGATGCGGGGATTCCTATGCGGTCTGTGAGACTATGCGGTCTTTTGAGACTATGCGGGTTGCGGGAGCCTAGGCGGATACCGGGTTGCCGCCCTCGATGCGGGGTATACCTCGGTGATGCAGGACCATGATTCGAGGAATACCTCATGCGGGTCCGCGTGTGACCTATGCGGGCTGCGAGAGTTCCAGAATAGACGCGCCGCGGTGATCTGCGGGCGGTGGCGGCCGATCATGTGGTGCGGTCTAGAAAGACCTCGTGATACAGTTTATGACATTTGTGGTACTGGGGGTCTTAGTAGTCGGCTATGCCTTCGCATTTACCCGTCGGTTTTATTGTGATGACTTTGAGGCGTGAGTCCCCGACTTGACATGGCCTTATTATGATCAGTAGTTTGGTTATCATACATGTCTCCGCTTTATAGACTACTATGATTTCATTTACGATTTATTTTGATTTCACATACTCGCAATTTGTTATCGACCTCCTTGGCCGCGTTCATGCCGCGAGTAAAGGTACACCGATCGTTGATCCTCGCTCTTAGGTCACGATTCGGCGTTTGGGAAAGCTCCGCTTCTCCGAGGCTTATCTTCGTATAGTCCCCGTTGTTGTAGGTGCTACATTCGTGGTATGGCGGGCCCCGTCGTCGTTGTTGTCGTATCATTTCTTAGAGTGCAGTAGTCTTGTTGTGGCGGGAGTTTGTAAAAGGATTAAAGCATTCATTTGTAAAAGTGGTTATTTATATATGCCGAAAGGCAAGTTTTCCTCAGACTTGTTTTGTACTTCACTTGTTCATATATGTGTTTTATGTTCCGATTACTCGATGTTGTGTCACTAGGGTGCGGGGTAAGGCACGATCCACGGGCCGAACGGTCGTGATACCGACTGGCGATCGAGTATATCGCTATGGGACTCTCTCATACGATAACCTCTCGCCACCGGACTCACTAGCGAGGAAAACTCTCTGGATCTCGATACACTTCGCAACATAGAAACATGGAAGACCGGATGTACCGCCTCTAACTCGATGGCAGATCCAACTCATAGGCAACCTTGCCTACTCGACGGACGATCTGGTAGGGCCCAATGTACCTTGGTGAGTTTCCTTCTTACCGAATCTCATCACACCCTTCATGGGTGGCACCTTCAAGACCCAATCGCTCACGAAACTCCAAATACCGACGCCGATTATCCGCATATGACTTCGCGACTCGAGCCGCTATATCTCTCCTCGATAAGCTTCACCTTATCCACCACTTGAACCAAGTCCGCCAACTAATCGCACTCGCCCACGTCGAACCAACCAATCGGCGATCTACATTTCCGCCCATATAAAGCCTCGTATGGCGCCATCGTATCTTTGGAATGGTAGTCGTTGTTATAAGCAAACTCCATAAGAGGCAAATGATCCTCCCGGCTACCCACGAAATCAATCACGCAGCTCGCAGACATATCCTCGTGTATGCGGATAGTACGCTGCACCGTCCGTCGAGGATGAAATGTTGTCGAGACTCACTGTGTCCCTAAACCCTTCGAAAGACCTCCGGAAGTTAGCCGTAATCGGGCTCCCTATCGATATAATCGACACCGACACCGTGCAGCCTCACAATCTCTCGATGTATAATCGGCATAATCCTCAAAACGCGTCGTCATCGAAGGAAATGGGCTGATTTCGTCGACCAACAATAACCCAAATGGAGTGGTACTTCCTCCGATGCGAGGTAACCTGTAACAAAGTCCATGTTGATCACCTCCCACTTCCAAGTCGGAATCTCAATAGCTCGCAATAATCCATCGGGCCTCTGGTGCTCGACCTTGACTCTGGCAATTAGGACATCGGGCAACAAAACTCGCCACGTCCTCTTCAGCCATCCCACCAATACAAACATCGAGGTCATGGTACATCTTGGTCGACCCGGATGAATAGAATAACGAGCCGCGTGCCTCCCAATATCTGGCGAAGTCTGCTACATCGGAACACACAACCGCCCTCAAATCTTAGCACCCAGCGCTATTTACCTCGAATAGACTCTTCTCCTCGAAGAGCTGCATCTCGATACCGTACCAACACTGGGTCCTCAAACTATCGCCTCTTCACCTCATCAACGATGGAAGACTCGGCAACCTCACGAACCCGTACCCCACTATGGTCGGTATCGATCAATCGAACCCCAAGGCTCGCTAACTGGTGGATCTGATGGACCATGTCCTGTCTGCAGTTGTACCTCGATGTGCTCCATCGATCTACGACTCGGCATCAAGAACTACGTTGGCTTTCCCGGATGGTATAGAATATCAACATCATAATCTTTCAAAGAACTCTAACCACCGCCTCGCCGCAAGTTCACTCCTCTCGCTCGAAGATATCTTTGAGGCTCTTGTGTTCTGTATAAATATCCACATGAACCCCATACAAATAATGTCTTCAAATCTTCAAGGCATGAATAACTGCGGCCAACTCTAAGTCGTGGGTAGGATAATTCCTCTCATGCTTCCGTAACTGCCGGGAAGCATAGGCTATAACCTCGCCGTCTGCATCAAAACACACCTAGCCCGATGCCGAGGCATCACAATAGATCACATACCCGTCTAACCCCTCAGGAAGAGTAAGAACTGGAGTTGTAGTCAACCTTTCCTTCAAGAATCGAAACCCCTCAAGCCTCGTCCATCGGAACTTGGCGCCGCTCGAGTCACTAGTCAATGGTCTGAAATCGAAGCAACCGCTCCACAAACCTACGATAATAACCGCCAAATTCTAAGAAGCTGCGCACTCGGTCGGAGTAGTAGGTCTCGCCAAGACTTGGCGCCTCAATCTTTGCCGTATCACCCAACACCATCGCCTCGATAATATGCCCGGGAATGCCACGAGGCCAACCAAAACTCACACTTGGAGAACTTGGCGAATAGCTGCGGCTCGGAGGACCCAATCTGATCGCCAGTGATCTGCGTGCTCTCGCTCTGTCGCGAATAAACCAGATGTCATCAATGAATACTATCACAAATGTATCCAAGAATGGCTTGAACACGGTTCATCAAATCCATAAATACTGGGCGTTGGTCAAACCGAAAGACATAACCCCGAACTCATAGTGCCCATACGGGTCCCGAATGCGATCTTTGGGATATCGCCTCTCGAACTCGCTGATGATAACTGCATCACAGTCTATCTTGGAGAAACATCTCGCACTCCAAAGAATCGTCAAACAAATCATCAATCACGGGAGGGTACCTATTCTTGATGGTTACCTTATTAAGCTACTGTAATCAACACACATACGCGGCGTCCATCCTTCTTCTTCACAAACAAAACCGGCGTTCCCCAGGGAGATACACTAGGCCTGATAAAGCCTTTCTCCAAAGAAATCTTTCGGTGGTCCTTCACTCCTCAACTCGGCAGTGTCATCTGTATGGCGGAATGGAAATAGGTCGAGTGTCCGCAACGTGTCAATACAAAACTCAATCTCCTCTCGGGAGGATACCCAAGATCGTGCGGGAACACATCCGAAACTCCTAACCACTGGCATCGATCGAAGAATCGCACCTCGGCCTGCTGTATCAAATACGAACCGGATGATAGATGTACCGCTTTACGCACCATCTTCCTAGCCTTGAGGTAAGAAATAAACCTACCCCTACGACGTGTGTTGCCGCTTCCACTCGATAATCGGCTCGCTAGAAATCGAACCGAACCAACTGTCCCTACGATCAGCGTTGGCATAACAAAAGCCCAAATCCATACCCATAATGACATCAAAATATGTCATCTCCAACTCTATCAAGTCTGCGCGGTCGACGATGTAAATAAACAACTGGACAACCTCTATACACGCTCATTAACACCGAATCACCCATGGCGTAGCTACCTCAAAGGCTCTATCGACACGGCTCTATCCCGATTCTACCCGCAATAAGAGGGGACACATAGGACAAGGTAGAACCTGGATCTATCAAAGCATAAACATCACAGCATGAAATCAATAATGTACCTGTGACGACGTCAGGGGAAGCCTCCTGATCCTGGCGGCTGGCTAATGAATATATGCGGTTCTGTGGACCGCTAGAACTGGAACCACCACCACGACCTCTACCGCGGCCTGCCGGTCCGTGAGTACCCTGCCCTCCGGGGCGCATAACCACAGAAGGAGAGGAAGACCCAGCAATAGATCCTGTCGGCTGCACCGTACTACCCATGCCGCCTCTAGACGGACAATCTCTCTCAAATGGCCTGCCGCCACAAGAGTAACAAGCTCCGGGCTATGCGGCACTCATACAGTAAGACCTACCGCATCGAGCACCGAAATGTGGATGGTCTCGACGGTGACGGTTTGCCTCGAAACCTCAAGTCCTGGAGCCCGACTCGCTTGAATGACTGGTGATCGGACCTCGCCGCGGAAAATCGTGAAGGAGCACTCTGTGTTGGCTGGAATGTGGACCTAGTCTGTTGCTGAGGCTGTCTGCCTCATCGCCCGAGACCATTGCCCCGCCTCTTGGGCTGAGTCAATCTGGTCATCCCTATCTCTATCCTCTATCCCCTGCGCATAGGCCTGCATCCTGGCAATGTCCATACCGGGCTGAAGAGACACCCCCAAGCATGCAGTAATCATATGACAGTCTATCCCCATCACATAACGATGAACTCTATCCGTCATGTCAGCTACAATAGTGTGCGCATGTCTGGCCAATGAGTCAAACTCCAGGCTGTACTCCCTGATAGTCCTCTCATTCTGCCTCAAGGTCAAGAATCTATCTACACGGGCTCTCCTCATCTCAGGAGGCAAGAAGTGATCCATGAAGGCCTCTGTAAACTCCTCACAAACAGCTGGAAGAGCATCATCACCTCTCGACAGCTCCCATGACTCAAACCAGTTCAACGCAATATCGCGTAACCGGTAAGAGGCTAGCATAACAGACTCTGTCTCTGAAGCCCTAAGAACCTGCATAGTCCGTTGTAGCTGCCGAATGAACTCCTGCGGATCCTCCTCAGACCTCGAACCATAAAACTCGGGCGGATGACAACCCGTAAAATCCCGAATCCGCAAACCGCTCACAGGGTTAGCCGCTGCTCTGTCGTGGCGCCTGCTACTATCTTGGTCAATAACCTGACCGCTCCCGTAGTCTCTATACTCGCCTCTGGTGTGGGATCGAGGCTCTGCACGAACCTCTGGAGCTACCGCCGCCTCGGCTCCTCTATCGCGGGCGTGGTGAACTCGCCGACCGCTTACTACCTCGTGCATAGTGCGTACGAGTCCGTAACCCTCGAGTACCGCTAGCGACTCGCCGCTGCCTTGCCCTTCTGGCCCCGTCGCTCCGTGGAGGCATAATCATTTCATAAAAATAGGTCGGAGGATTCAACCTAATAAGACAGCTCTCGCACGATCTCGCAGAGAAGAATGAAACCAATCCTAAATGTCCTGCGACCTCCGATTATAGATGTGGTGCACAACACACCGATAATCAAGACTTTACTGAACACGGTGCGTAGATACTTTCGAGGACTAACCGCTCGATACCACTTTTGTCATGACCGACCCGGGCCGCGATCGTGCCCTACCCGAGCACCCTGCGTATACATCGAGAGAATAGCGGAACATACACAACATACAACATTTAGACAATAACAACACAGCTGGCGATAAGGCGCGCCATAAAATATGCATAATAAAAAAAAGACAACTCGGTTCTTGTACCCCAAACCACAACATGTGACTACTGACCTCACAGGAATAACAACGGTGGCGGGACGTGGCCCGCCATACCCCGAATGTACATAAATCTACAACATCGGGGAAAAAGCGTACCAAAAGACAAGCCTCCGAGAAATGGAGCTTCGGCGTCGATATGTGATCTTAAGAATGAGGATCCACCACTGCTTTACCCTACTGCGGCGTGAACGCACCCAGGAAGAAGTCGATGCATAATATGTACTAAGTATGTAAATCGAAAATACGTAAATTTCATCATAAGTTTAAAACAAAGCGGGAGACATGTATGATAATAAAATTACGATTACCAAGGTCTTACTAACAATGAGAGTAATCGATAGTATACGTCTAACATAAAAACAGAAGCTCACGATCAAATCAGACCATCCGCGCAATATCATTAAGCAATCCTACTCCTGGACTATTTCACGCGTAGGTCGTGTGGACCCGCATGAGGTATTCTCGCGTAAGTGTATCCGCCCGCATAGGACTATTTCACCCGCATAAGCCCATAAGGACTCGCATGAGGTATTCCTCGCATCGTGGGTAGCAAATCCACAGAAACAGGTGGTATAACTATCTTGGGGATTTACCCCTCAATTATACTCTTACCCTGAAGCAGGTGGTATAACTATCTTGGGGATTTACCCCTCAGATATACTCTTACCCTGGAGAAAGTGGTATAACTATCTTGGGGATTTACCCCTCAGATATATTCTTACCCTATCTCAACCGGCCATCATACATAAAGTAAGCAAGTTAAGAAATCCCCCTAACTTCTTATTCATATACACTCTCATTTTAGTTTACTTAAGGCACTAGCATATCGTTTATAAAAAGTCGGGAACTCAACCCAAGTACTACATACTTCTACTCTTTTAAAACAAATGACTCATTTTAGTATAAAACTTCCAAGATACTATTAACCGTAGTATCAAGTAAAAATTACTTTTCAAGACAAGTCACAATACCTTTAGAAATAAGGTTAGGTTTCTAAATCAAGTGACTCCTTTTCTTATAAAACCTTAGGCAATCGATGCCTAAAAATCAAATTTGCCTTTCATTAAATCAAGTCATTTATCTTTCCCTAAAGCTAATATAACCAACTCCTCATAAAGTCGTTATATTAACTTTATACTTTAGTCAAATACAATTTCCTATCCAAGGGACTTATACGTTTAAAACGAAACAAGTATCACATACTTTAAAATTCTTCAAGTCCCTTAACTTTAATAAAACTTAAGATATCCTTAATACTTTCAAAGAAGTGAGTTAATCTCCTAAGTCACCCGACTTGGCTATTCATAAAACTATTAAAGGATATCAAGGTCTTGCACGTCTACCGTACTATATACGTGCAACTAGTCATGCTCAAAAGATAGAAAAAGTTCTACATACCTCTTCGGGTCAAACCACTTGCCAAGTACAAATTCCCGCCCGTAGAATGTCAACCTATAATATCCACAATACGTCTATTAACGCCTTACTTCAAACGTAGAATATTATAAGTGTAAAGTCTCTAAATTCTACGGAAAATAGGACAGCACCTCCTTTGTTTCTACTTACTTTGCCACCTTTTTCAAGGCCGAATACAATAACCAAACACGCCACATTTAAGGCCCAATCAATGCAACCAACAATAGGGGATTACACGCCTACTAGACGTGTAAAATTCCGCCCCACAAACGATATCAAATTAATACAACTTACTAGGCCAATTCGGCTAACTTGAGGTACTATAACATCAATTCTTATCCAATTTGCATTTCAATCCAAGTTATTAGCCTAACATGATATCAAGTCGCAATCGATTAAAACTACTATAATCTTCAAGTAATTAACATGCGACGATTCTAATAAACGACCAATTTGTAATCCAACTTCACATGGCTTACATTACATTTCGGATTTTAAGGCTACAAGAAATCCATAATACTTATAAACTTCAACACATATACTTCATGCTAGCAACATGTAAAGCTAACAACAATATAAATAATCTTGTAACACTTTTAAGAGACAAGATTATACCTCAACGAATCTTAATCCAACTCCAAATCCGAAGTCGCTCCTTAGCAACTTAGAGCCTCTTCAAGACACTTCAATCCGCTACTTGAGACCCTTAGAACAACACCAACAAATTTCCTTCAAACTTCCAAACAAAACCTAGAAAGCAACTAGGTTTTCACCTTGCGACTAACACGAAAACTCTCTCTTTCCGGGATTTTTCTATTGAGATACACTCACAATACACTCATGAACCTTGGTTTAAAGTGTGGAGCTTAATGATCAAGAAACAAAAATTTTCTCTTTTCAAAATGCCTTGAACCCGAGAGCTAGTAGCTCTTGTTCTTCAATTTTCTTGAAAATTTTTCTAAGTGTTAAGCTTGTCTTGCTACTACTAGTATTATATAGTACAATGGAGGGTCAAGATGTAAACAAATGGGTGGCTTGGATGAGGTCTTATTAAATATCAAGACTTTGTGGACCCATTGACCAAGTCCATTATCTCAAGCTCACTACTTGCAAGACTTAGTCATCCTAAGACTATGGTCAATGACCATTTTGGCCATGACATTTTCGTCCAAGGCAACAATAAGGGGGTGACACGTGTCGCCCTCTCATTCGTCACAATATTATGTTTTCCGACAATTTCATAATTCCGATAAATTTTTACAAGTCTCAATTCTCAACACTTGTGAGTTCTTACGTACGTTCTTAAAACATGCCCTGTAAATACGGGGTTTAACAGGGAGGTTCTCGAAAACAAGGGGGAGGGAAATGAGTGGAGCCTAGGTAAATGTAAGCATGCAAAAACTTAAAATTATGGCTAAAAAAAACGTGAAAGGGGGTGCTAGTTCCCATAATTGTCCACTAATTCTCACTTATTAAATAATCAATCTCCCATACTTAGTCAATCTTATAAAATTTGAAAATTTGAAATGTTCAACCAACATAATCAATTTCCATCGTCACACTCGTAGTATTCAAAAATTATTCCGGAATCATATCCTTTGTATACTAATTTTCGTATTAGCATATGTAAATATACTTTGCATCCAATATTCGAATATTATTTTCTTAATTACATTCTCAAATTATTGCCCTAAGATTACGAGGTGTAACATCCTTACCTCCTTAGAAACATTCGTCCTTAAATGTTCATAATAGGTCTCATGCTACAAAAAAATCGACAGATTCTCCTTTATAACTCTACCTACCAACCTATATCCAGCAACCCAAAGATGTCTCACAGGGCCAATATATATCACAAGTATTATTCACCAATCAACATAATCAAGTAAGGAATTGAATTACCTGCAGACATAGGGAACAAGTGAGGATACTTCTTCTTCATTTCGTCTTCTGCTTCCCAAGTCATCTCTTCCCTATTATTGTTTCGCTATAACACTTTGATGGAAGACACATCCTTTGTACGTAACCTTCTTACCTTGCGATCAAGTATAGCTATGGGGCTCTCTTCATAAGATAACTCCTCTGTCTCCTGGACATCATCTACCGGTAATACTCTAGAAGGATCGCCAATATATTTACGCAGCATCGATACATGAAAGACTGGATGTACCGCTTCCAAATCAGATGGAAGATCCAACTCATAGGCAACCTTTCCTATCCTACGAATAATCTGGTAAGGTCCAATGTACCTTGGTCTAAGCTTCCCCTTCTTACCGAATCTCATTACACCCTTCATAGGTGACACCTTCAGGAATACCCAATCACCAACCTGAAACTCTAAGTGTCGATGTCGATTATCTGCATAGGACTTCTGTCGACTCTGGGCTGCCAATAATCTCTCCTGAATAAGCTTCACTTTATCAACAACTTGTTGAATCCTGTCTGGGCCTATTAACTTAGTCTCACCTACATCGAACCAACTGATAGGTGGCCTGTACTTCCTCTCATATAAGGCCTCGTACGGTGTCATCTGGATACTAGAATGGTAGCTATTATTATAAGCAAACTCAATAAGTGGTAAATGATCATCCCAACTACCTCTGAAGTCAATAATACAGGCTCTCAACATATCCTCTAGTGTCTGAATAGTACGATCAGCCTACCCATCAATTTAAGGATGAAATGTTGTGCTAAGACTCACCTGCGTCCCCAATCCCTTTTGGAATGATCTCCAAAAGTTAGTTGTAAACTGAGCTCCTCTGTCCGATATGATAGATATGGGAACCCCGTGAAGTCTCACTATCTCCCTGATGTACAATCTCGCATAGTCTTCAGCTGAATAAGTAGTCCTGACTAGAAGAAAGTGGGCTGATTTCGTCAGCCTATCCACAATAACCCATATAGAGTCACACTTCCGCTGGGTGCGAGGCAAGCCTGTAATGAAGTCTATATTAATCACTTCCCATTTCCAAGTTGGAATCTCTATCTCCTACAATAAACCACCAGGCTTTTGATGCTCGACCTTAACCTGTTGACAATTCGGGCACTGAGCAACAAACTCCGCTATGTCCTTTTTCATGTCATCCCATCAATACAAACATCTGAGGTCATGATACATCTTTGTTGACCCCGGATGAACGGAATAACGGGCATTGTGCCTCTCCCATAACCTGTCGTCGTAGCCCTGCAATATCCGGTACACATAGCCTGCCTTCATACCGTAGTACTCCATCAGGTGCAACCTCAACCAGAGTTTTCTCCTTTCGAAGAGTTGTATCTCTATACTGTGCCAGAACCGGATCCTCATACTGATGTTTCTTTACCTAGTCTATGATATAGGACTCAGAAACTTCTCGAACAAGAACTCCACTGTCTCCAGAATCGGCCAACCTGACTCCAAGGCTCGCTAGCTGGTATATCTCACGAACCATCTCATTTCTTTCCGGTTGCACATCCGTCAAGCTACTCATAGATCTACAGATAAGAGCATCCGCTACAATATTTGCTTTCCCTGGATGGTACAAGATAGCAACATCATAATCCTTTAGTAACTCAAGTCACCGTCTCTGTCGTAAATTCAGCTCTTTCTGCTTAAAGATATATTGGAGACTCTTGTAATCTGTATAAATATCAACATGAAATCCATATAAATAATGTCTCCATATCTTCAAAGAATGAATCACCGCTGCTAACTCCAAATCATGAGTAGGATAATTCTTCTCGTGCTTTCTGAGCTGTCAGAAAGAATAAGCTATAACTCTGTCATGCTGCATCAACACACAACCTAGTCCAACACTCGAAGCATCACAATAGATAACATAACCATCTGGCCCCTCAGGAAGAGTCAGAACTGGAGCCGTAGTCAACTTGTCTTTCAACAACTGGAAGTTTCGCTCACAAGCATCAGTCCATTGAAACTTAGCTGCCTTCTGAGTTAGCCTGGTTAAAGGCATCAAAACCGAGGCAAACAGTTCCACGAACCTCCTGTAATATCCTGCGAGCCCCAAAAAACTACGTACCTCAGTAGGCGTCGTAGGTCTGGGACAAGTCTTTACTACCTCAATCTTCTGTGTATCCATCCGAATACCATCAGCTCCGATAATATGCCCCAAGAATGCCACTATAGTCAACCAGAATTCACACTTAGAAAACTTGGCATACAACCTCTGGTGCTGGAGCACCCTAAGTACTGTCCTCAAATAGTCTGCATGCTCCTTTTCTGAACGTGAATAAACCAGTATATCCTCAATGAATACAATAACAAACATATCCAGGAATGGCTTGAACACTCGGTTCATCAAATCCATAAACACCGCTAGAGCATTGGTCATCCTAAAAGACATCACTCTAAACTCATAATGTCCGTATCGGGTCCTGAATGTTGTCTTCGGAATATCTGCCTCCCTTACCCGCACCTGATGATAACCTGACCGCAGGTCTATCTTTGAAAAATACTTAGCACCCTGCAACTGGTCAAATAAATCATCAATCTTGGGGAAAGGATACATGTTCTTGATTGTTACCTTATTCAGCTGCCTATAATCAATACACATCCGTAGCGATACATCCTTCTTTCTCACAAATAACACCGGTGTTCCCCAAGGTGATGTACTAGGCCTAATGAAGCCTTTTTCTAACAAGTCTCTCAACTGCTCCTTCAACTCTGCAGGTGCTATTCTATAGGGAGGAATAGATATGGGTTGGGTACCTGGCAATACATCTATAGTGAACTTTATCTCCCGTTCTGGAGGAAGACCTGGAAGATCATCTAGAATACATCTGGGAATTCACTAACTAACAGAACTGACTGAAGAGCCGGTACTTCTGCTTCGGTATCATGCACCCGAACCAAATGATAAATATAACCTTTCCTAACCATCTTCCTTGCCTTGAGGTATGAAATAAACTTACCCTTCGGTGACGTTGTATTCCCCTTCCACTCTATAATTGGCTCGCCTGGAAACTGAAATTGAACTACCTTTTCTCTACAATCGCCATTAGCATAACAAGAAGTCAACCAATCCATACCCATAATAACATCAAAGTCAGTCATGTCTAACTCTATCAAATCTGTTATGGTATGACGACCGTATATAACCACCGAACAATTTTTATATACTCGCTTAGCTATGACAGAATCTCCTACAGGTGTAGCTACCTCAAATGGTTCTATCAACTCAAGTTCTATTCCGTCTCTACTAGCAACAAGGGGATATATATAGGATAATGTGAAACCTGGATTTATCAATGCATATACGTCTGGGAAAAAAGATCGATAATATACTTGTAACCACATTTGGTGACGCCTCTTGATCATGTCTACTAGCCAAAGCATATATGTCGTTCAAATGACCACTAGCACTGGAAACTCCGCCACGACCTCTACCACGGCCTGCTGGCATATGAGCACTCTGCCCTCCGGGGCGCTTAGCTATAGAAGAAGATGAACCAGCAACCGATCTGGTAGACTGAGTCATACCACCTGTACCACCTCTATAAGGACATTCTCTCATCATATGGCCTTGACGGCCGCAAGAAAAACAAGCACTTGTATCAAAATGGCATATCCCAGAATGGGACCTACCACACCGAGAACATCGAGGCAAAGGTGGCCTCGATTGACTAGAACCCCTTTTCTCCTGTGAACCTACAGCTCTGGAGCTCTGACCAGCTCCTGAATACCCCGTGCGGTCAAATCTCCTACCTGTAGATTGTAAAGGTGCACTCTGTGCTGGTTGGGAAGAATATCTGACATGCTGTTGAGGCTGCCCACCTCGAGACTCGCCTGAATACCCAGCCGACCTAGCCCTCTTGTGCTGGCCTCTGTCGTGATCCCTATCAGACTGACATCCTCTGTGTCGGTCTTCTACCCCCTGTGCATATGCCTGTATCCGAGCAATATCCATAACCGACTGAAGAGCCACCGCCATACAACCATCAATCAAATAGCGATCTAACCCAATCACATAACGGTGCACTCTATCCGTCATCACAGCTACAATAGTGGGCGCATATCTAGTCCAATGAATCAAACTCGAGACTATACTCCCGAATGCTCCTGCCACCCTTCCTCAACTATAAGAATCTATCGACTCTGGCTCATCTCATCTCTGGAGGCAAGAAGTGGCGAAAGGAAGGCCTCCACAAACTCATCCCATACCACTGGAGGAGCATCATCACTTCTAGATAACTCCCAAGACTCATACCAATTAATCGCTACATCCTGCATCCGATATGAATCCAACTCAACAGACTCAGTCTCCGAAGCCTTGATCATCCTCAATGTACGCTACATCTGTCGGATAAACTCCTGTGGGTCATCCTCGGGATTTGACCCGAAAAACTCTGGAGGATTACAACTCAAGAAGTCACGAAACCTCAAACTATATGATCTAGGGTCAACTTCTAGTCCCTGTCTGCGAGTCTGCCCTACCACTAGTCTGGTCAGCAGCTGAATTGCATCTCTCATGGCCCTATCCTCTGCCCCTGGCTGAGGAGCTGGAGGCTCGGGTGTTGGTGCCTCGGAAACTGGTGGTGATGCTGCCCTCTGAACTGGGGCCTCTGGAGTTGGCGATGTAGCAGATCTCGTCGACTGGGGTACAGTCTCAGGCATAGACTGGTTCTGGGCCCTAGTAACTCTCCAGGTCTGACTAGTAGCTCCTGCTACTGATTTGCCCTTCTGGGTGGTTGTCGCTTTCTTCGGAGGCATAGCTGTAAACACATTAATTCGTCATAGAGGGGAATTATCCTAATAACACACCTCTATCGCACGATCTTAGAGTAAGAAGAAAAGATAACATCCTAAATGTCTGGCAGCCTCCTGCGTATAAGTATGGTGCACAACATACCCATACACAAGACTCTACTAGACACGGTCTGTACACATTCCGAGGACGAACTGCTCTGATACCATTTTTTGTCATGACCCAACCCGACGGGCCGCGACCCAGTGCCCTACCTGGGCACCCTTATACCCACCTGTCACATATAATCACACGGATACCAAGAATAATGTAAACATCGGTAATAAACTTGTCTTCCGAGGAGTCACAGCTAATTCATATAACAAAATAGGCAAGCCGACGAGGCCGCCACTGTACATAGAGATATCCAAAACGGCTCACAACCGTACACATATACAAAAAACACAACTACCACCCACAACTATCTACAGACCTCTAAGAATATGATAATGAAATATGATGTGACAGGGCCCAGTCGTGCCCCTAAATATGCGTAAGTCCGAAAATAAGGTTCTGTATCAAAATGGTTAAGCTCTGAATCAATGGAGCTCTCCGAACAACTGAACCGGAATCCTAGACTGGAAGATCACCAAACTGAGTACTTGTACCTGCGAGCATGAACGCAGCCCCCCGAGGAAAGGGGGTCAGTACGAAATAATGTACTGAGTATGTAAAACATGAAGTACTGTAAAGAAGATCATAACTGTCCAAAAGATGTCAGGAGATAAATATAATAATCCAAATATAAATACAACTGTGCCTTATGAAATGAGAGTCAACTGTGCCTTATTAAATGAGAGTCAACTGTGCCTTATAAAATGAGAGTCATGTATAAGCCATATAATATATCGTACCCGGCCCAATGTGGGACTCGGTAAAATGAAATAATATATGTGGATGCTTGTCCACATATACTGCCCGACCCTCTAGTGAAGGACGCGGTGAACACATAGTCATATCTGTAGATGCCTATCCACATATATCATATCTGCGGATGTCTGTCCGCATATCATACTGACCATCCCTCTAGTGAAGGACGCGGTGAACATATAAGGAACTATGCATGAAACTTCCCGGCCCGGGACGCGGTGAAATGATATAATATCATCAAGAACGAATAGATTATCATGAGCAACCATATGTAATTTAAATCATCATTTGACTCTCAATGGGATAAATAAAAGGCACTATCATATCATGTATCATTTTAAATCATCATTTGAAAAATCAAAGGCACTATCATATCATGTATCATTAGGAATTAGGATTCATTAGAACTATCTACGTCCGTCGTACACTCATTTATGTAAATCATGTCAAAAAGAAGAAAGGATAGTTTCACATACCTTATTGTCGAACTAACCAACTCACTAATTAAAGTACGTCTCGTCTAGAACTTCAACCTATAATAATAGTAACATGTCCGTCAACCCTATGTTTATTAGTGTAAGTTATATACCAAATGATGACTCTCTTTTCTATAGAAATTTGGGCAGCACCTCCCCTATTTATATGCACATCCACAACTTAAAAAAAAGCCAACAATACCAATAACAAGATGCAAATTAAAGATATAACCAAAACAATCTCAAATACTCCATATACATCATCATAATACATTCTCTTTATTTACGTTCATGGAAGACAACAACTACAACAACCAGTGTGATTAATACACATATTTCTCTTGTTAATTCAACCCCTTAAAACACATTAAAACAACCTTAAAAACAGTCCATCAATTCTAGCAACAATAAGAGTGCAAGTCTTATAGTTTGCAACATAACACATTTCTACGCTTTAATTCCTTTAAGACATGTATTAGTAATTACTACAACGTATATACATGTTCATAGTTTATATTTCCAGCATTATAACTTAACAAAAACAGTCCATACTTCAACACAACAATGTCCAACAATTTCATGAAGTTCTCGGCCAACAACCATAATACCATAACTCTTCTCTTAATTCCTTAGAATCCAATTCACCCTTTTAATATTTCATATAACCAATCTACAACTTTTAAATATCAAGATTTTCTTCAATTTTAACATGCAATTAGTGACAAGAATAGCAATAACAACACTCAAATCCAATGTGTACAAAACAGTCCCCAAAATCGGTAAACCACACCAACACCATCACATGCATTGTCTTAATTCCAAGTTTCTCTTAACACAAGTTCATTCCTTAATTTACAACATCATGCAACTCCAATTATACTATAAGAGGAAGAAGACTTACCTTAATTTTTGCCCAAAACAGTCCCTAAAAATCGATACTCACTGCCCCAAGTTCTTCGTCATTTTCACTATTTCTTCAACCCAAAAATGACATGCATGCATTCTAAAAGTTTAATTCATCATTCCTAGATGTTTCTCTTCCAAAATGTTCATCTTCAAAGCCACAATTTCTTGGCTATGTTTCGGTCCAGATTGCCGAATTCCCCACTGTTTTGTGGAGTCTCTATGTCCTAGAACTTGTATAGGAACTTAATCTTGGAATGTGAGTTAATGTGGTCTTTTCTTGGCTATGGAGGGTGTGGAAATCTGTTTGGAGGAGAGAAAGTGGAGTTTTTGAAGGGGTGGAGGTTCTCGAAAACAAGGGGGAGGAAAATGAGTGGAGCCTAGGTAAATGTAAGCATGCAAAATCTGAAAATTATGGCTAAAAAAACGTGAAAGGGGGTGCTAGTTCCCATAATTGTCCTCTAATTCCCACTTATTAAATAATCAATCTCTCATACTTAGTCAATCTTATAAAATCTGAAAATTCGAAATGTTCAACCAACATAATCAATTCCCATCGTCACACTCGTAGTATTCAAAAATTATTCCGGGATCATATCCTTTGTATACTAATTTCCGTATTAGCATATGTAAATATATTTTGCATCCAATATGCGAATCTTATTTTGTTAATTACGTTCTCAAATTACTGCCCTAAGATTATGAGGTGTAACACAAAGGGTCCCATATACACTTTAACAAGAACAAATAAAGTATTATACACATTGGAATAATAATCTACGTGATTCCTAAATACTACTACTAAGAAAAGGAAAAAAGGAGATGGAAATGCTAGCCCCTACCTCACTTACACACATCACGACAAGACTCAACGACCTACTAACCTTCTATACTAATCCTCGATCTCCATATCTTCCTATCTACAGCCATTGTCCTCAGTCAGCTGAAGTTGTTACATGTCTTGTTTAATCACCTCCATGCAGTTCTTTTTCGATCTACCTCTACATCTCCTTACTCCTGCGACCACCAATATATCACACCTCCTAACTGACGCATCCACATACCTCCTCTTCACATGCCCGAACCATCTCAGTCTCGCTTATCTCATCTTGTCTGCCACGAAAGCCACTCCAACCTTGTCATGTATAACATCATTTCTAATCATATCTCTCCTAGTATGACCACACATCCATCTAAGCATCATCATCTCCACTACTTCATCTTCTGAATGTGAGCGTTCTTAACCGGAAACATTATGTCCCATAAAATATTGATGGTCTAACCACCACTCTGTAGAACTTATCTTTCAGCCCAGGCGATACGTTCTTATCACAAAGCACCCCAGAGGCGAGCTTTCATTTCATCCACCCTACTTTAATACGGTGTGTGACATCATCAGCAATCTCACCGTCCCCTTATATTATGGACCCAAGGAGGAAGAAATATACAGTTGAAAAAAATAGTCATGGCATAAACAGAAGAATATAATTAATACAATTGGAACTCCATTACTTTGGCAAAAACCTTTCTAATTGACGAAAAATCATAGGGATGTGTTTTTCTTACAAATATTTGGCCAAAAAAAAAAGAAGAAACACATTTTTGAAACAAATAGTCATTTTATATCTAAATAATAATAAAAAGAAATACAAAGTTGAGATAAATATGCATTTTATATTAATAAGAAACAAGAAGAAATACAAATATGGAATAAATAAATCAATATATATGTTTAAAATACCACATTTAAAAGCTATTTTTTCCATTCCCATATGCATAAAAGAAAATATATTCACACTCTTTGTCATGTCAACGTCTAGGAGTATTTGAAATTAAATTAAAAGTTTAGGGATCCAAAAATATTGTCCCAACGATTATTATAGGATGACTTATTAAAAGAAGCCTAGAATTATGTTTTGGTGAAGTGGTGGATATAAGCCACGCGTAAGCTAGATATTTAAGGGTCTGGATTCACTTTATTTTATTGCTCTTTAGTTAAGTTTTCAATTGTATTTTATAAGTTGAGAAATAATAAATAAATGCAAAACAGAGGCTCAATTCTTCTTCATCATTCCAAACAATTCAATCCACAAAAAGCCTAAAGCTTCCGCTAGACAAAGCTCACAACACTTTTGACCTGCTTAACATTTCAAAAGTTTCTCAGACCCATTTCAAAAGAAGTATATATGTTCTAAAATTTGGCAATCTCAAAGAAATCCAACTCCCAAAATGAAAAACCAAAGCTTCTCATATGAAAGTATTGTGAAAAAGTTAGCACCTGAGTTTGAAAGAAATTTGCGTCAATTCAGTTTTGGTTGATCTCCAATGGCAAGACATAGTGTCCAAGTGTTGTACAAAGGTAGAGAAGCAGCAGCAACATATCGAGCCTACATGGAAGCAGCAACATCACAACAGAAATTCACTCACACACATTGTGTGAGGTTGATTAAATTTGTTAGGAATTGGTTAAGTTTGTTAGAGTATGTTAGAAGTTAGTTAGGGAGATTGTGTTTGTTATGTATCTTGTTTTTCATTCTAGTCTGATTCTAGATCTAATAGTATTACATTGTATGTAGGTGAAACAATTATAACAAAAGCTTCCATAAACACTCTTCTCTCCTATATCGATTTCTTCAAATTTGCATTCAATATGAACTGGATTGCACATGCAATCCAGAATTGATTCAGTACAAGTAAATTAACATGGTATCAAAGCTATTACAAAGTGAATCGAGGAGATTTCTGCATGCATCAAAGCAGAAAACAGAATGATGCACTATGAAGATCTGAATTGATTTTCTAAAGTTTTCGATTCAATTCTAATTGTTATCTTTTAATTATGTGAGTAGTGTAATCGATTTCTAGTATTGTGTTGTTGAAAGATTATTTGATTGAGGAATTTATGGAGAACACGAACACATCCCCAGTTGATTCGTCGATTGCTGCAAAGAGTTCAAATTCTGCTTCGAATATAGATGATCACAATCATCCTTTGTTTCTAAGTCCATCGGATACAGCTGGTGCAGTACAAGTAGAGATTCAATTGGCAGGTATGGAGAACTATAGCTTATGGAGTAGAGCTATAAAACTGATTTTGTTAACAAAGAACAAAATTGGATTCATTGATGGATCTGTCAAACGAGATACATTTGGTCTCAATCAAGTGAGGCAACGAGATCGATGTACTGCAATGGTTATTTCATGGATTATGAGAAATGTTAATAAAATTTTGTTGAGTGAAATATTGTATAGATCTACAGCTCATGCAGTGTGGAAGGATTTGAAGGAGAGGTTCGATAAGATAAATCTATCCAGAGTTTATCAATTAAAAAGGGAACCTACAATGTTGAATCAAGGAGTTTCACCAGTGTCGAGTAACTATTGAAGGATGAAGTATCTATGGAATGAAATTGATTCAATCATCCCTCCACCAACATGTGATTGCACAAGTCCTAGAGTATACATAGAACATTTGCCTAATCAAAGGCTGCTGGAGTTTCTGATGGGATTAAATGATGGTAAGGAGTCATATTCTCTTAAAGTCTCCTACTCCAAGTGTTAATCAGGATCATGCAATGATTGCACAATATGAAAGCCAGAAGTACATAACAGGAGGGCACACATCTATAGGAGAACATAGCCCTGATCAGCAAAGTTCATCAAAACAGACAAAAGAAGCCATACAATTCATATGCATTCTGTGATCATTGTCAGATGAAGGGACATACTAGAGAAGAATGTTACAAGTTGATGTATTGTGATTATTGTAAGAATAAAGGACATGTTAGGGATACATGTTATAGACTCATAGGATATCCTTCAGATTTTAAAGGAAAGAAGAATGTGAATGCAGTAATGGCAGGGATGCCACAGATGGAAGGACATGGCACAGTGCAGCAGCATTCTGGAAGATATGTGGAGCATTCAAATCAGAGGACCTTGGAAGGCAGTAGGCATCTATCTCAGGATCAGCATGAACAAATCAACTATTTGCTGAGATTATGCACTCCAGATAAGTTTGAAAAGGTGATGGCCATGATGAATCAAACCATAAGAACAAATGCTAGTGCACAACATGGCAATGCAGTAATTCCTAAAGCTTATATGGCATGTAAATGTGTATCTAATAAATAGAGCAGTAATACTTGGATAGTTGATTCAGGAGAAACTAACCACATGGTAAGTGATAAAAGTATGATTGAAAAACTTAATTCGTTAGAGAATGCAGGGCAAGTTCAATTGCCTACTGGTGATTCTGTAATAATTACTCAGACATGGAATTGCAGGTTAACAGAAGGTGATCTTATAAAAATGTGATATGTGTACCAAGTTTCAAATTTAATCTTAGTTCTCAAAATTAACAAGAGAATTGAATTGTAGTTTAAGGTTCTTTTCTAATTTCTTTGTACTACGGGATATCTTCACTGGGAAGGTGAAGGAGATTGGTAAGGAATTAGATTGACTATAAATGTTGGAGTCAAAAGGAAGATGTCCTAAACTGATGCATGCACATGCACATATGTCAGTGGGTTACAACAGATGAGTTGAATGAAGAATTTTGGCACATGAGACTAGGACGTGTGTCAATGCGTGTTCTCAAGAAAATAGATAGTTTCAATAATAAATCTAGTTTTACAATACAATAATGTGAAATCTGTCCTATGGCAAGACAAATTAGGATGTCATTTCTTGTTAGCAGTAGTAGAACTGGTGGTGCTTTTCAGTATTGCATCTTGATGTGTGGGCACCATACAGGACCCCAAGGCTAGTGTCAAAGGGATACAACCAAAAGAAAGGAATTAATTATCAAGACACTTTTTCACCAGTGGCAAAGATGGTGACTGTAAGATCAGTAATCTCAATTGTTGCAGCAAATGGCTGGATTGTGCATCAAATGAATGTATTCAATGCATTTTTGCAAAGAGATCTTAATGAAGAAGTTTATATAAGTTTGCCACAAGGTTTTTCACATAAGAAAGAGAAGGTATGCAGGTTGCTAAAGTCATTATATGTGCTGAAACATGCTTCAATACAGTGGAATATAAAGTTAACCACTGCCTTGATATCTTCAGGTTTTGTTCAAAATTATTTAGATTATTCTCTTTTCACAAAGAATGATAATAACAAGATGGTTGTGGTTCTTATTTATGTGGATGATTTGCTTATCACTGAGAATGATAAAAACCCCGTTAAAGAAATCAAGCTTATCTTGCAACAGAATTTCAAGATCAAGGATTTGAGAGAGTTAAGATATTTCTTGGGTTTTGAATTTGCCAAAATCAGTGGTATTGTAATACATCAGATGAAATATGCACTTGAATTGATAGCTAATTTAGGACTGATAGCAGGCAAAACAGTTGGATTATCAAGGAGTTAAATGTGAAACTCACTTCAGTTGTATATGATAAGAAGGTAAATGATGACGCAGTTACTGATGGATCTGGGACTGTGCTCAATGATCCCTTGTTAGATGATCCAGCCAGTTATCAGAGGTTGATTGGCAGACTTTTATATTTGACTAATAGCAGACCAGACATAGCCTTTGATGTTCAGAGTATGAGTCAATTCATGCAAGCACCTAAGATTTCTCAACTGATGGCAGCTCATAGGGTGGTCAGATACATAAAGCAAGCACCAGGGCTGGGTGTTTTCATGCCAATAGGAAAGTCTGAATGTTTGTCTGCTTATTGTGATGCTGATTGGGCATTATGTCCCAACACCAAGAAATCTGTCACACGATATTTGGTATTCTTTAGTTCTTCTCTTATTTCTTGGAAGTCTAAGAAGCAGCCAACAATTTCTAGAGGCTCAGCAGAAGCTGAGTACAGAAGTCTAACTTCTGTTGTGGCAGAAGTGATCTAGATTTCTAGTTTGTTCACTGAAGTGAACATACAGTTGAATTTGCATATTCCTTTGTTTTGTGATAGCAAATTTGCTATCCATATAGCTGTCAACCTTGTATTTCATGAATGTACGAAACACATTGATATTTATTGTCATTTTATCCGAGAGAAGGTGCAACAAGGACTGGTATCTACTTTACATGTTCCTACTGCAGACCATCCTGCTGATGTGCTGACTAAAAGTTTAACTCAGGGCCATCATGGCTATCTAATATCCAAGCTAGGATTGAAAAACTTGTTTTCAGTACCTTACTTGCAAGGGGGTGTTGAACAGTACAAAGGTGCACTACAGAGAAGCAGCAGCAACTCCAAAGCAGAAATTGACTCACACACATTGTGTGAGGTTGGTTAAGTTTATTAGGAGTTGGTTATGTTTGTTAGGTTGTTAGAAGTTAGTTAGGGAGATTGTGTTTGTTATGTATCTTGTTTTTTATTCTAGTCCTATTCTAGATCTAGTAGTATAAATATAGAGACACATTCACATTGTATGTAGTAGAAAGAAATAAAAGAAAAGCTTCCCCAAAAAATTCTCTTCCATTTCGAGTTCTTCAAATCTGCATTCAATATGAATTGGATTGCACATGCAATCCAGAATTGATTCAGTACAAGCAAATTAACACCAAGGAATTTTCTTGATCTGCTTCTATTTATTTTTTTCAGGTTGTAAAATACAATTGAAAACTTAATTAAAGAGCAATAAAACAAAGTGAATCCAGACCCTTAAATATCTAGCTTATACCCAGCAATGCACCAAACCTTACTGGACCAAAAAATACTGGAGGGGATCCTAACCCTAGAGTTTTTGTGGGCTCAAGAAATTCCCTTATACGCATAGAATGTATAAAACAATGGTTGACAAATAAGCGCAATCCAATTTAAAGTTGGTTTTTAAATAGAAAAATAAGGGATGAATATGAAAAATAAAAGTATGTAATTTTATACAATTTGTCGAAATTGTAAAAGAGTCGCCATTGACCCTTCCTTTGACCCATAAACGTAACCTCCAGCAAACAACAAACAACTACTTCTATCTCCCCTAATAATTTTGTCCCACGTCTTTATCTTACACTTATTATACCTCAACCTACCTGAACACGAGTTTCTTTTAAATTGTTATCTTTAGTTTGATTTTAGAACAAGGGAAGCTGAAGCTTGTACAAGTCTGACAAAGAAGCATTTTAAGAAATGGGAAACATTCTTGGGAGAGGTAAAAGGACAGTGAAGGTCATGAAAATAGACGGCCAAACCATGAAATTCAAGACGTCAGTGTATGCCAGGGAGGTGCTAAAAGATTATCCAGGTTTAGTTTTGCTAGAATCTGAGGCAGTAAAGCAATTTGGTATTCGAGCAAATCCATTAGAATACCAGCAAGAGCTACAACCCAAAAGGCTGTATTTTCTTGTAGAAATGCCCAAAGAAGATAAAGTCATGACGAGAAGGGTCCGTTCAGGGATCCAAATGAGCGCAAAAGATCGACTGGAAAGCTTAATGCTAGCACGAAGATCAGTGTCAGACGTTTCACTCATGAAACCTGCTATTAGTATTGTGACAACGACAGAAGAGGAGATCAATGGAACAACAGTGATGAGGATGAAATTGAGACTGCCCAAGGCGGAGGTTGAAAAGCTGATGGCCCAGACCAACCATGAGCCGCCTGACATAGCTGAGAATATAGTGAGACTTTGCATGCTCAACAAAAATACTCGAAGCGGTACCTTGTTGGAAAAACAAGGTTATCGGAAGGACTATCACAAGAAAGGAATCAATTCACAAAAGGTATGTTTTAATTTCTTTCATTATGGTCATTATATTGATCCACTTTTCATGTCATGTCTCCTGCTGCTTTATTTTTTGTTTGTTCAAATTTTCGCATCGTACGTGACTCCAAATCATATAAAAAGTAAGTTCAATACATGTAACTTAGTTTATAGGGGATCAGCTTAATTAGTAGTAAAACGTTAGACATGTCGCTATTAAAAATTCTCTATTTTTTCACTGAAAAATATTCAGTGGTTATTGAAAGAAATAATCTCTTGATTATTTTTATTAATGAAAGACATATATATACAAGTTACAAGGAAGATCCTCTTCCTATTCTACCTAGAAATCACTATTCTATAAGAATACTAACTTTACAATTAGGTTAATATTACACTACTAATTAAGGTATAATTCTAAGTCTAATATTTACCAAATATACAAGGAAGGGCAAGGGCCCCACTGGACTTGGAACGTGACCCATACGGTCACTGTTTAACATACTCCCTCAGTCATAGCAGGCGGTCTACGTACGCTGAGCCTGTCTCTAAAATATTCAAAAAGGACCGAGGGAAGTCCCTTTGTAAATATGTCTGCAATTTGATATTTTGAAGGGACATGACAGACGCGTACTTGTCCTTTAGCTACCTTCTCTCGAACAAAGTGAATATCCATCTCTATGGGTTTAGTGCGCTGGTGCTGAGGAAGAGGATGAGGCCACCCCTACTGGGTGGGGAAGGGAGAGTGGGAAGTGCTCTCTTTCCTTATAGTCAAACGAGTTGCTTTTCGCTCCTTTCCTTTTATAATAAAGTCTTCTATCTACGATGCCACTGGTGGTACGGGATCGACTTATTCCATCCCATTCCATTCCGGGATAGGCGGCTAATACTAAAATAATAAGTGAAGTAGTCGTCGTCTGACCAATCGGCTCGGACACCAGACCGCCCGTGCCCGCCCATTTACCAGAAAGGTAGATGGCACTTATATTATCACAATAAACCAAGGTAGCCTTCTCAATAGGACAATGAAGCTCTAATAGTAGATTTTGTAACCAACATGACTCAGAAACCACACTGGCTACCCCTCGATACTCGGCCTCCGCACTTGAACGTGAAAGCGTGGATTGACACTTAGCAGACCATGAGACCAAGTTATTACCTAAAACATGCAATAGCCAGACGTAGACCGTCTGGTGTCACGACAACCACCCCAATCAGCATTTGTATAGGAGACTAGTGTAGACGTCGACGAATGATACAAATGCAAACCATACTCAAGTGTTCCCTGAATGTACATAAGAATGTGTTTGAGCGCATTCATATGTTCAACTCTGGAATCATGCATAAACAAACACACCTGTTGTACGACATATGTAATATCAGGTCGCATGAATGTCAGATAATGAAGGGCGCCTGCAAGACTACGATAGCGGGTTGGATCCTCATAGGGAGAGCTAGCTACAACATCCAACTTGGGTTTAGTATCAACTGGAGTAGAAGTGGACTTACAGGATGACATCCCAACCCTCTCAATGATCTCTGCTGCATACTTTCTCTGTGACAAGAACAATCCACTTGCATGAAGAGTGACAGCAATCCCCAAAAAGTAACTCAATAGGCCCAAGTCCTTCATGACAAACTCAGAACTGAGCATTGTCATAATAGACTTGTGCAAAGCATCAGAAGAGGCAGTCAAGATACTATCATCAACATATAATAGTATATAAGCCATGGAAGATCCTCGCCGATATATGAATAATGAATTATCAGACCTGCTGTGAGAAAAACTCATAGTCGAAACAAAATCAGCAAACCTTTTATACCAAGTCCGTGGAGACTGCTTAAGCCCATACAAGGACTTCTTCAATAGACAGACATGATTAGGATATCTAGTATCCCTAAACCCCAAAGGCTGATGTATATACACTGTCTCCTGAAGATCACCATATAGGAAAACATTCTTCACATCTAGCTGATGAATGAGCCATGATTTTGAAAGAGTCAAGCTGGGCACAGTGCGAATGGTAGCCGACTTGACCATCGGGCTAAATGTCTCACCACAATCCACACCAACCTGCTGAGTTTTACCATCACCTACAAGTCTAGCCTTATGCCTCGCAAATGAACCATCAGAATTTTCCTTATGAACAAAAATCCACATAGATCGAATAATATTAACACCAGATGGACGGGGTACCAACTCCCACATCTTATTATCAAAGAGCATTATATTCCTCGGTCATGGCAATTTTCCAATTAGGGTCATTTAAAATAGACACAAGATTACGGGGTAAGGGGTATTTAAGAATATTAGAATTCAAATTAAAATGTCTCTTTGGTTTAAAAATACCTCGTTGACTGCGAGTGACTGGACCATGACTTTGGGCTAGATTGGGGGAATTTTTAGAAATTTTGGAAATTACCATCGGAAGAGTCGCGACGCATGAGGCAGGGGCCGCGGTGTTGGAAGAACTGCAGAGCTCTCTGAAGTTTTGCCGCCGCGGAGCTTCCCCAGAGGACCGCAGCGCTAATGACGGTATTGAAACTATTTGGAAACTGGCTGGCAGGCGCCGCGGCGCCTCCTCTAAGGGCCGCGACGCTGACGTCGTTTTTTTTGAAGAATCTGAAAAGTTACGGAGAACATAGGGGGAGACATCCTCATCCAAAAAATCATAAGAACTAGACACATATTTTTCTACTTTAGAAAAGGAACATTGAGATTCATCAAAGAGAACATGACAACTAATGATGATTCATTTAGAGGAAAAATCAAAACATTTATAACCACGGTGATTTGACGGAAAATCCAAAAATACACAAGGAGTAGAATGTGCCTGAAGTTTGTTGATCGTAGTGGATGAAAACAGTGGATAACATAAGCATCTGAAGATCCTAAGATGAGAATATGACGGAGTCTTATTGTATAACACTTTGAGATGGGATGAATATGTCAAACCTTTAGAGGGAAGAATATTTAGTAGATCGATAGTCATTTGTAGTACATGATGCCAAAATAATGGAGGAACGGAAGAATGAACCAATAAAGTGCGGACAATATTATTAATGGTACGAATTTTTCGCTCAGCTTTCCCATTTTTTGAAGACGTATGAGGACAAGAAAAACGAAAATTTATCTCATTTTGAGCACAAAACTCTCTAAATTCCCCATTGTCATACTCTTTGTCATTATCACATTGAATGTTTTTATTTTCCGTTCGAATTGCGTTCTTATAAAAGCTCTAAATTTTATGAAAATGGGAAAAACATGAGATTTTTTCGCAATTGGAAACGTCCATAAATATTTAGAATAGTCATCTAAGAATAAAACATAATAACGATGACCCATAGAACTGAAAATCGGAGATTTCCATAAATCACTATGAATAATCTCAAATGGCATTGAAGTATTAGAATTTAAAGCTACAAATGGTAACTTAATATTTTTTCCCAAAACACAGGATTGACAAAGTGGAGTATTACGCGTACCCTTACAAGAAATAAACTTATGTGTATCTAAAGAAGATAAAATAGACGACCCCGAATGACCTAGACGAGCATGCCACAGGGAATGAGCAAGAGTTGCAAAAGTGGATGGCATAACTTGACGCGAGATGCTGAGACTCGGTGTGATTGGATAAAGATCCCCCCTACTGTCACACCTCATGAGATAACTCCACGTCTTGAAATCCTTCACAGAAAACTCAAATGGATCAAAATTAATAGAAACCCAATTATCAGTGGTGAATTTACGGACAAACACCAAATTTTTAATCAATTTTGGGGCATGAAGGATATGTTTCAGGACAAGTGGTGGATGAGGAGGAGACAAAGTTTTATGACCATAACCTTTAATTGGAATAGAATTCCATTACCAACAGTTATACCACGATTAGTGCTCAAATTGGAATAAGATGAGAGAGTACCTCGGTCGGATGTCTTGTGGGTAGTGGCGCTGGTGTCCATGTACCAATTAGGGTCTGGTTGAGTCAAGCCAAGCGTGTGCATCGCTGCTTCAATGTCGATCTGAGTGGGGTCCACTGCGTGGTGGGCCTGATGGGGTGAGACCGAGTATCTTTGGATCTAGTCTTTGCCCAGTCTAAAACACGGATTCGACTGGAAGACGCCAGCCCGGCGCTACAGCCGGCCGATCTTCGCGGCGCTTGTGCGCTGTAAAGGCGAGCCGCGTAACCGAGCCGCGGCTCTGTGAGGGACCTTGGGACCGCCACTGTCGAGGGGCCTCGTGGGCTAGAACCGATCTTTGACGGTTCCCCGTTGTTGCCGCCATGATTCTTGTCATTATTCTTCCGATTTTGGCCCTTCTTACCGCCCCCGTTGTTGTGATTTTGGGTCACGTTGGTTGGATTGGAAGGAGAAAATTTGGAACAACAAGGCTGGCCCCAATCGCCACTTTCTTAGCCAATCCGGCTTCTTCCAAAGTAAGCATAGAACGGGCTTGATAAAATTTTGGCAGGGGGTTACTTTGACAAATAACCGAAGCAACATCGCTATAGGCCTCTGACAGGCCTGCAACCATCTGAAGAACTAGACTACTATTAGAAATAGGAGACCCACGTTGCTGAGTTGGTCTTCCAAGTCCTTGAGACGTTTGCAATAAGAAGAAACATTTTGAAAATTCACCATAGCCACCTGTAAAAATTCCTGCTCAATGATAACAATTCGAGAATGACTGTTATCTTGGAATATGTCTCGCAATCGATTCCACGCCGCCATAGCTGTGGAGTTGGGTTCCATAATTGTCTGTAAAATATCCAGGGATATAGTCACAAATCCACTGAAAACCTTGGCATCAAACATGATCCATAATTCTGGATCTGCTTCTTTAGAGGGCACAACCGTCGTATAAGTAGACGCCGTATCACCCTCTTTTGGAGGAGTTGGAGGAATGATGTGGTGGAGGACTTTATGTGCCAAAGCATGAATCTTAAATAATTCCGCTCACGTCCCATAGTGGACGTTTTAGGTCAAGAACGATAGGGATAACACTCTTGATGTTAGAAAATGTGATGGCAGGATGAAAAGTGTTCTTATCAGCCATAGGGTATAGAACAACAAGATTCAGAGAAGGGAATTTGTGAGAAATGATTTTTTAAGTAAATAAGGGTCGCGGCGTGAGGGAAGAAAGCCTAGAGGGTCGCGGCTGTTAACTGAACATAAAAAAATCGAGAGAGAAAATTTGAGGAGTGGAAGCAGGGTAAAGAGAACCTAGACTCTTGATACCATGAAATAAATAATCCATTGATTATTCTTATTAATGAAAGGCATATATATACAAGTTACAAGGAAGATCTTCTTTCTATTCTACCTAAAAATTTCTATTCTATAATAATACTAACTTTACAATTATGATAATATTACACTACTAATTAAGGTACAATTCTAAATCTAATATTTACCAAATATACAAGGAAGGGCAAGGGCCCCACTGAACTTGGAATGTGACCCATACGGTCACTGTTTAACAGTTATTTTTCATGAAAGTCGGTGGTAGAAATCTAAATAATAGTGTTTTTACCCAAAGAAAATAGAAAATTTCCCACCAGACATTTTCCCAGTGAGCTAATTCGGTGGGATGAGGTGAAAAATCATGTTTTATATGACAAATCTTTTACACAGAAAAAACTCTATTAGTCGTGCGTTTTTATCTTTAAAAAGTTCTTTTCAAAAGATTCTTCCGAAATAAAATACAACAAAGTTACGTTCATTTGAAGACTAATATAAAAGACTTGTTCACAAAAGTTGATTCCCGAAAACATTTTTAGAGAACTAGTTTACAAAAATTAAACCACACCAAATTCAAATGCTACTAGCTAGAAAATCGTTATGAACATCATAACTTTCAAGTTCTTGTAAGACTCACTTCTCTGTTAGTATAAAGATGAGATCTCGAGTTCCAACTGACCTTCATATAACATTATACTATACTTTTGTTTTGAAAAAATGATAATTAGTGAAACAAAAATAACAACTTTTAGGTAAATATTGAAAATTCTCAAATGTGTATCATTCCCGTTTCAAAAATTTGAATGAGTCGTATGAAAATCTAATTAGTTAACCATGTAATAATATCTGTGCTACAAAATTACCATGAAAAAGTTAGGCCAAGTTATTAAGAATATTGACTTTTGCATGTGCTGATATACAGCTCTTAAATGCAATACATCTCCAAATCAAACAGTTTCCTTTATTGACTGCTTCGTTATTTTATATGCTCGTCTTTTTTCAATCAATTTCGCCTCATTCTGACTGAAACCAGTAAATTTTGACAACTTCTTTCCTTTAATAAGTTTTCTTTCATGCATATTAGGGATAAAACACAATATTCAGTCGTATGTACGCAAGTACATGCACGGCTGTACAAATTGATTTTCAATTAATACCAAGTTGGAACAAATAATAAAGAATATGTTTTCTAACATAATTATTTTATAAGATCTAATATAATTATATTTTAATATTTTCCTCCAAAGTTGTTTTCTTTTTCGCTTTCTTAAACCATAATCCATATTATATACTTCCCCATCTTTAATTTGTTTGAATGTTGGTCAGTTTAGGAGTCAAACATCTATTTCTTTTACTATAATTGTTGAGGATTAGTATACAAGTGTTATTCTGTTTTATTCTTCTTCTTAGTTTCAGTATACGCAATATACGCAGTATACACTTCTAGGGGGTTAATGTGGTTGTTTCTGTAATAAGGGTTATAGGCTTAAGTAGTGTTAGCTAGTGCAAAGGTTCTACTATAAATACTTTGTTAGACTACAAATTTGGATACACAAGAAAAGATTTCACAAAACTTCTCTTCTCTTCTTCTTTTACTTCCTCTGTCGAATATTGTTCCATTAATGGAACTTGCATGCATGTTCAATTAATCTTGTCTACTAAGATTGAATCCAGAATTATAACATGGTATCAAAGCCAATTAAGATGAATCGATCCATGAACTGTTGATATACAACAGAATCTGAGAAATTTGATTCACGAAGATTTGGCGATTTGCATTTTATAATTTTTCGACTGATGTCGCGTTCTGGTAGTCAATCGATCTATATTGCATCTATATTTGTCTCTTAATTCTAGTCACAATTTGTTGTTATCAATCGATCGTTATTACAAATCGATCGATCTCTGTCTAATCGATCATTTGAACATCTGCGGTTTCGATTTAGTGTTATTTCACCATATACTAGTGTGTGATTACCTTGTTTACTGTGTTGATTTGAAATTATGGAGAATACAACAACGTTACCTTCTACAGTGTTGGAGTAGAGCCATGCAGTTGTCGTTATTAACGAGGAATAAAATTGGTTTCATCGATGATTCTATGAAGCGTGATACATATGGACCTACACACATAAGGCAATGAGATAGATGCAATGCATTAGTTATGTCATGGATTATGAGGAATGTTGATAAGAATCTCTTTAGTGGAATCCTATACAGGTCCAATGCAGCTGCTATTTGGAAGGATTTGAAGGAGAGGTTTGATAAAATCAATCTCTCGCGAGTATACCAACTGAAGAAGGAGTTGTCGATGTTGAATCAGGGAGTATCGCCAGTAGAACAGTATTATTCCAGAATGAAAGATCTATGGGATGAGATAGACTCAATAGTACCACCACCTACATGTGAATGTTCAAGTCCGAGAGAATATATAACTCATCTGGGGAATCAGAGACTATTAGAGTTCCTTAGTAGTTGAGGAAAGATTTCAGGAAGGAGACCATGCTCAATCCACAAGCCAACCAGCAGATAATCCTAATCTTGAGTCTGAGCCACTATTGAGAAGGTCAGACAGAAGAAAACAGCAATCAGCATGGATGAAGGACTTTGTGCAGACATCACACAAAAGTGCTGCAGCAGGTCGACAAGACTGCTTGTATCCTATGACTAACAACCTTAGTTATGCTGGGTTGAGTGCAACATAAAAGAGCTATATTGCTAAAATTGAAGCTGAAGATGAGCCAATATCCTATTCTGCAGCTGTGAAGGATCCAAGATGGGTAGATGCTATGAAGCTTGAAATGCAGGCTTTGGAGAACAACAATACTTGGGAAGTAACTGATCTTCCTAAGCTCAAGAAGGCAATTGGCTGTAAGTGGGTTTGTACGATAAAGTATAAGGCAAATGGTGAAGTGGAAAGGTTCAACGCAAGATTGATAGTAAAGGGATACAATAAAAAAGAAGGAGTTGATTACCTTGACACTTTCTCACCAGTAGCAAAGATGGTGACTGTACGAGCAGTAATTTCAGTTGCTACTTCTAAGGAATGGCCCATATATCAAATGGATGTATACAATGCATTCTTGCAAGGTGATCTAAATGAAGAAGTATACATGACTATGCCACCAAGATTTGATAACAAGCAAGAAAAGGTATGCAAACTAGTAAAGTCATTATATGGTTTGAAACAAGCTTCTAGGTAATGGAACATAAAGCTTACCACTGCCTTGAAGACCTCTGAATTTGTACAAAGCCAATTAGATCATTCTCTTCTTACAAAGAATGTTGGTGACAAGATAGTGGTGGTTCTCATCTATGTAGATGATCTTCTCATTACTGGTAATGATGAGACTCTTATTCAGGAGACAAAAACAGCTTTGCAACAGAACTTTAAGATCAAAGACCTGGGTAATTTAAGGTATTTTTTGGGTTTTAAATTTGCAAGGAACAGCAGTGGGATAGTAATGCATCAGAGGAAATATACTTTGGAGTTGATTTCTGATCTTGGTTTATCTGGTGGAAAGACAGCTCGATCACCTATGGAACCCAATGTTAAGCTGACCTCTGTTTTATATGATAAACATGTTCAGGAGAATGTGTAGATTCAGGATACTGCATCAAGGAATAATGATCCTCTCTGGAAGATCCAACCAGTTATTAGAGGCTAATAGGCAAGCTGTTGTATTTGACAAATTCAAGACCTGATATATCTTTTGTTGTCCAGTGCCTGAGCCAGTTTATGCAGTGTCCAAAAACATCACATCTTGTAGATGCACATTGAGTAGTCAAATATCTCAAACAGGCACCAGGATTGAGACTTTTTATGCCAACAGGTGATACTAACAGTCTCACTACATACTATGATGCTGATTGGGGTTCCTGTCTCAACACGAGGAGATCCATTACTGGTTACTTGGTATTCTTTAGGTCCTCTCTTTTCTCATGGAAATCTAAAAAGCAACCAACAGTCTCAGGTTCAGCATAAATTTGAATCTGAGTTTGGCTTCGCAGATTCTTTGAAGTAGTTTGGCTTTGTGGGTTATTTGCTGAGTTACATGTCCCTATTACTCTTCTAGTACCTGTGCATAGTGATAGTAAGTCTGCATTGCAGATAGCAGCCAATCCTGTTTTTCATGAGCGGACCAAACATATCAATATTGATTGTCACTTTGTTCGGGAGAAGATATTTAAAGGACTGGTTCACACTGTTTATATCCCTACTGAGGAGCAGCCGACTGATGTTCTTACAAAGGGATTGGCACAAGGTCGACATGAATATCTATTATCCAAGCTAGGAATAAAAAACTTATTTTTAGTGTTACACCCCGCAATTCAAGGACATGTTTAAGAGAATGTATGTAAGGAACACAAAACTTGAAAAGGGTACGAAAGGAAGAATTGTTTTTCCGACGGAAAATCTTCCGAACGTCGGAAAGGAAAAATGTTCGTTGGTGAGAATTAGATTCTCAAAATGCATTAATTGAAGAGTATGGAACTTATTATCATTATGGAAATTTATTTTTACGGATTTGGTCATGTGGGGCCCACCCGGGGAATTTTACGTTTTGTGAGACCCACGAGGGTTACGGAATTTTATGGACGAATGGGAGGGCGACATGTGGCACCCCCCCACATTGGTCTTGGAAGAAATTATGCAAGGGTAGTATGGTCATTGACCATGATAGAAGACCAAGTCTTGCTAATTAAAGAGCTTGATATTGTTGACTAAGTCCAAGGGCCACTTGGCTTGATCTCTTCCATCCAAATCTAACATGTGTTATAATCTAGACCCTCCAATGTGTTATATAAACATACTAGTAGCAAGATAAGGCTATTTTACACTTAGAAAATTTGAAGAACACTTGTTCTAGCTATTCATGCTCTCGGGTTTGGGTCTCTCTTCAAGACAAAATTTTGCAATTGTTGTCCTATATTCACAAGACTTTAACCTAAGGTCCCTAAGGGTATTGTAAGGATATCTCAATAGAAAGATTTCAGAAAACGCAGCGTTTTTACGTTAGTCATGCGAAACCTAGGGTGTTCTTCAACTTTGAAGATGGAACATGAAGATGAGTTCTTCATGAGATTCTAAGGAGTGCTTGGAGCGGATTGGAACATAAGAAAAGGAGCTAAGAATTGCTAAGGAGCGACTTTGAATCTCGGATTTTATAAGGGCTTGTAAAGGTAAAAATCTTGTCGTTTTAGCAATTAAAGATTTCTTATTGTTGTAGCTATGGATATTAGCAAGCATGAAGTATTTAGTATGAAGTTTGATAAGTGTATTGGCTATTGGAACCCTAATCCGAAAACTAGCATGTTTAACCCTTAAGATTTCAATTCAATTGGATTATTAGTGTAAGTCGTCACATGTTATTTAAAGAAGGAAATTGTAGTTGTTGAAGTTGTCTATGACTATATAACATGTTAGACCTAAGGACTTGGATTGAATAAAAAGAATTGGAAAGGACTTTGTGTTATCGAATAAGTTAGCCGAGAATGACCTTAATTGAGGACTTAGTTGGTATTAATTGTGGGGCGGAATTTTACACGTATTGTAAGGCGTGTAATCCCCTTTGATTGGTTGTTGTATTGGGCCTTAAATGTGGCGTGTTTGGTTATTGAATTCGGCCTTGAAAAAGGTGGCAAAATATGTAGAAACAAAGGAAGTGCTGTCCGATTTTCCGTAGAATTTAGTGACTTTGCACTTAGAATATTCTACGTTTAAAGCTAGAGGTTTAATGGACGTATTATGGCCATTATAGGTTGAAGTACTAAGAATAGCGTATTCTACTTGAAGGATGGAATAACTATCAAGGTTGAAGTACTTCGGAGCATTTTGCTATTTGTCGATAATCGTCGCGAGGTATGTGAACCTCTTCCTTCTTTTGACATGATTCTATGTATGGAATATACATGTAGTACTATTTCATGATTCATTCTACTCTTAGAAGTTAAGAGGTATGTATGTTGATTTACTCTACGTAAAGGTTATGTCTAAGTTATCCTAAGTTCTTACCAAGTCTTATGGGGGATGTTGGTAAGAGTCGTTAGAGGTATTTGGAGCAAGTTGACTTGGCTAAGTTCTGACACAAATGAGAATAAGTATCAGACAAGCCACTGCAGCGTTAATAAAGGAAAATGTAATGACAATCAATTGCTAAAATGAGTAGAATTCTCCATCTGCATAGAAGCTAAGATAAGACAAAATTGTATTACATTTTCTAGATCATGGCTACTTGATTAAGATCGTTATAAATAAGTATAACTTATTCACAACGCACCAAAGTATATGTTACTTAATTTATAAGAATTTACGTATGAAGTTTTAAGACTATGAACCTCAAATTTTTAAAAGGTTAAGGGACTTTATTTTTCAAGTTATGGGACTTGATTCTTAAAGGAAGAAATGAATTGATTTAAAAGTATAGAATACTTGATTTGGAAAGTATTGATTTCTTGCCATTCTAAAGTTAAGAAACTTGTTTTCTTAAAAGTTAAGAGACTTGAAGTATTTTGAAAGCTATGTGATTTGATTTGAAAGTATAAGCCTCTTGGTTATAAAAGGAATGAATTTGTCTAAGACATAAAGAGTTATAACGGCTTTATGGGAAGTTGGTTATAACAAATTTATGGAAGATTAAAAGAATGGTTTTCTTCAGTAATGTAAGCAAAGAAATGACTTGAAATAAAGAAGGGCAAATTGTTTTAATGGTACCAATTGCTTAAGGTTTTAAAGAAAGAAGTCACGTGATTTAGAAGCCTATAATTGTATTTCTAAAAGGTAATGTGACTTGTCTTGAAAAGTATATATGACTTGATACTACGGTTATTAGTATCTTGGAAGTTTTATTTGAAAAAGAGTCATTTTAAAGGAGTAGAGGTACGTAGTACGTTGGGTTAAATTCCCGGATTTTAGAATGACATGTTAGTGCCTTAAGTAAACTAAAATGAGAGTGTATATGAACAAGCTAATAAGAAGTTAGGGGATTTCTTAACTTGCTTAGGTTATGTATGATAAGCCGGTAGTGCTTATGTTATGTATGATAAGCCGGTAGTGCTTATGTTATGTGTGATAGCCGGTTGAGCTAGGTTATGAGTATGATTGAGGGGTAAGAGTATAAATGAGGGGTAAACCCCCAAGACGTTATACCACCTTCTGTGTATGATTGAGGGGTAAGAGTATAAATGAGGTGTAAACCACCAAGACGTTATACCACCTACGTATGATTGAGGGTAAGAGTATAAATGAGGGTAAACCCCAAGACGTTATACCACCTTCTCGTATGATTGAGGGTAAGAGTATAAATGCGGTAAACCCCAAGACGTTATACCACCTTCTGAGTATGATTGCGGGGTAAACCCCCAAGACATTATACCACTCCATGGATTTGCTACCCATGATGCGAGGAATACCTCATGCGGGCCCCTACGGCCCTTGCGGGTGAAATAGTCCCAGGAGTAGGATTGCTAAATGATACTATGGGCAGGTGACCCTAAGTGGATCATAAGCTTCCTATTTTTATGCGAGACACCTTACGGGCGCACTTATGTGATTTTATCGCGTCCCAGATTGGGCCGGGCAGTATACCTTATGGGCAGACTTATGTGACTTTATCGCGTCCTAGATTGGGCCGATAGTATAGGCGTCCCTCCATAAAGGGCCGGGTTATGTTATGCAAGGTAAGTAAGTTATATGGTAATAAACTTGACGATTTTTCCTAAGTATGTACGTAAGAATGTGGCTATAACTTTATTGAAAAATGGGAAAAGATAATAAGGTGCGATTAAGTTGGTGACGGTAATGACACGGTAGGATCTAGTATTTACCCTTTTTATACTTGCCCGTCATTCTTTTATCTGATTATGATTGGTTTCACGTACCTTATTTACATTCCATATTCGGTACTGTTGTCGACCCCTTCTGGGGCCGCGTTAAATGTCGCGAGTTTAGGTACCTGAGTTGTGGATCTGCGAGCTTAGGATCCCTGGTTGACATTTTGAGATAGCTCCAATGTTCCGAGCTTGTAAATTCATGGTTATGTATATATCTGAAGCAGCGGAGCCTTGTCCGTCATAGTATTTGTTCAAATCTTAAGTGCAGTATTCATCCGTAATTTGGACTAGCTAGAGTTGTTTTTACATTGTTAAACAGTGTAGACCCTTTCGGGTAATTTTTATGTTATGGCCGCCTTATCGGTTTGGCCTTAGTTTTTTTTTTAAAAAAGAGTGTTATTTATCTTCCGCAGTTTGTTATGTTGTATGATTAGAAGGGTGCCCAGGTAGGGCACCAGTCGCGGGCCGGGGTCGGATCGTGACATTTAGTTCCTAGCTTGAGGGGGCGTGTTGAGGATTAGTATACAAATGTTATTCAGTTTTATTCTTCTTCTTAGTTTTAATATACGCAATATACACAGTATACACTTCTAGGTGGTTAATGTGGTTGTTTCCGTAATAAGGGTTATAGGCTTAAGTAGTGTTAGCTAGTGCAAATGTTCTACTATAAATACTTTGTTTGTCACGACCCGATTAAGACCGTGGTAGTGCCTTACCCGGGCACCTGGTGATACAACATCCAGTAATCAGTGAACGTAAAGCGATACAAGACATATTATGAAATATGAAACAATAATGCGAGAAAAACTTGCCTTTGGCATATATATAAATAACAACTTTTACAAAAAGAACGGTTTAATCCTTTTTACCAACCACGCCCAGCGGTACTGAGACTAAGAAATGATCACGACAACAATGGCGGACGGGGCCGCCAAACCACGAATGTAAACACCTACTACGACGGACTATACCATCTGATAAGCCTCCGAGAAACGGGCTTCGGCCAAACGTGACCACGAGCTAGGATCAACAATGGTGTACCTCGCTGCAGCATGACGCAACCCGAAGGAGGTCGATAACAGTACCAGTATGTGAAACTAAATATACATCGTAAATGAAATCATAGTAGTCTATACAAGCGGGAGACGTATGATAACCAAACTACTGATTCACCATAAATAAGCGATGTATCGTCGTGACTCACGCCTCAAGTCATCACTAATTTAACAATGGGTCTCACGCCCACTGCATCAATCGTGCCGTGGAATACCTTCGCCGGCTGGCGATTTATGATATACAAGCACTAAGGAATACACGTGAACACGGGTCCCACTGTCCTAATAAAACGATGCGGGGTAAATGCGAAGGCATAGCCGACTACTAACACCAGATGCAACAAGGTCATAAGTGTGTCATGATATCTGTCTGACCGTCACATGATAAAAGCTCGGTCACTCGCCCGCGATATCAAATGTGCGCGTCTAGCCACTGGAACTCTCCGCGACTCGCATAGGCGGTCGGATAGGCGCGTGAGGTATAACCCGCGTCGAGGTAGCTACTCCGGCGTCGTCCGGACTCGCGATCGCGTAGCCACGAGACCGCGTGACCACAAGGGCGCACACTAACTCGGAGCTCCGTAGCTCGCATGGATCCCTGGACCCGCATGAGGTATTCTCGAATCATGGTCCCAGACCGCCTGAGTCTACCCCGCATCGGAGGGCAGCTTAACCTCCGGACACAAGTCAAGGTGAGTGGTATAATACCAACATAACGGCTGATAGTCAAACAACTTTAAGCGCAGTCGAGGGGAACACCCCTTTACACTAACATCACAAGATACTAACACACGTAGCATCCTAACATGTTTACTTTATCAAATCAACAAGAAAGTATTACAAGGCTATCACAAACCAATACAATCAAGTTATTCACACAAGGTACTTTCTACTAACAAGTTCGGGTATCTATCCCCAAAGTACTTCACACATTAAATCTTTAAAAGATCTGTTTCTTTCACATAAGTCACACAATACCCGTAGTATAAAATAGAGTGACTGTCCTTTTAAGAAAACCAAAACTCTTACCTTTATAAAATCAAGTAACAACATTATTTTCCAAACGTCCAAGTTTGCCTAATTTCAAATGTTCACGTTTGCCTAATTTCCAATGTTCAAGTTTCTCATTTTAGAAAGGTTTCGCAGTTCATAGTCTTATTCATTTAAGAATATAATTCTCCTTTAAACAATCTGAGAAACTTAAGCCTTATATGTGAGTAGGATATTCTTGTTTATAACAATCTTATTACAGCAGCCATGATCTAGGAAATATCATTTTGTCTCATCTTAGCTTCTATGCAGATGGAAGTTTCTACTGGTTTTATTAGTACTTAATTATTAAAAACATTTCCTTTTATTAACGCTGCAGTGGTTTGTCGATACACATTCTGATTTCCGAAATCAGTAAAACATTCTTAAGCCGTTATACCTAACTTCCCATAAAGCTAGTATAACTCTTAAGTTTTCAAAAACCAAATATTACTTCTTCTTTCAAAATGATTCAAAAATCTTTTGAAATACTTCAAGTTCTTTATTAACACATAACAAGCGATTATAGTTCAAATCGATTACCTTTTTAAAAACCACATGTATTTTCTTACCAACATAAAGTCATTGTAACCAACTTCCCATAAAGCCGTTATAACACTTTATGTTTTAAATCAATCAAATACATTTAGCACGTATCGTCTCCGCACTACATAGTTCCATAGCATATCGTGCTAGAAGAGATAGGAAGAGGTTCACGTACCTCATGACGAGTATCGACTAATAGCAAAACGCTCAGTACTTCAAACCGTCGGCTACTCCTTAAGCCACGTAGATCGCACCACACGTGGTCTTCAACCTATAAGGCCACGGACTTATTAATATCTAGATCTCATCGTAGAACATTCTACTGAAAATTCGCGGCAAAGACTCCTGCACACACCCGTAAATCTCTTCCTCTATCGAGGGCTACCAAGCCAACCGGGGGTTATCATCTAACCCTACCGGTACAATTCTACTCCACTACTACTACACAAGTCTCACCTGTCTGACCCTATGTAATTACGGTTCAGATCTTCTTTAAATTGAGCTTAAGTCGCAAGACATTCTGTAAGTATTATTCAGCTTAAGTCAAAAGACATTGCTGATAACTACGTTCGGGATTATATTATATAGTATACTTCAACTATATATTCAAGCAATCATGTAATTTCCAATTACAATAGAGGAACAAGATAATTACCTCGATAAGCCCATAATTATCGAGTTTAATGTCGATCCTTAGCAGTGTTTAGCTCGACTCAGAAGCGCTCAACCCGCTCTAAACCACCCTTAGAAGTTCTAACCAACTACACAATACTCAATCGGACTATGGAGATTTTCCTAGGGTTTTGGTTTTGTGGTATTGGAAGTATAATAGTATTTACGGGCTTTCAGATAGGTATAACCTTAGAATACAACAAGGTATCTGACTAAGGTAATTTTGGGCAGTATAACAATCCTTTTGAGAGTCTTTCTACACCCCAAAGGGGGGTATTATCCGAAAGCAACAAGGCTGAGGGTACCCACTACACACTACTAGGAGTGGCACTACTTCCGGCTAGCACCCTACAGAGGGTGCTCTCGCCACATGGGAGGCCCTTGGCCGAACTCAACACAAAGGGGAGGGAGAAGGAGAGCTTTCAAGACTTAGGCAAATTTATGGATGAATTAGTCTTCAAAGGGGTGGGTATTTATAGGTCAAGTGAAAGCCAACCAATGGCCAAGATTACACCAAGTGTTAGGCAAGTGTAGGGTGTGGATTAACTATACACAAATATCCTACCAACTCCTTGACTTTGTCAAGGCACCAAAAACGTGCCAACTTGCTCCAATTCGTCCAAATGGACGATTTCAAGTCCACCAATGAGAGGGTGCCAAGTGGCGCCCTCTTGTTGGTCCAAAATGTTTCGTCTCTCGGAAAAATCCGCAAAAATTAAAAATGACATAGCCGGAAATTCCCCTACGAAAGCTGTGAAAACGTTTCGTCGAAAAACGACTCTAAACGGGTGTTGTGAACAAACATTAATTCGGCCAAGCCTTACTTGAAGTTCGAAATTTCCTACGTACGTCCTCGCGTACATACTCTGGAAATACGGGGTATAACATTGTTAGACTACAGATTTGGATACACAAGAAAAGATTTCACAAAACTTCTCCTCTTCTCTTCTTCTTTTACTTCCTCTGTCGAATACTGTTCCATTAATGGAACTTGCATGCATGTTCAATTAATCTGTCTACTAAGCTTGAATTCAGAATTATAACAATAATTTTCTCCAACTCTTTTCATATACTGTGAATTATCAATTATGGAGACTTATAGTACTTTTTATGTAGTTTTCAAATATGTAAATTTTATTATAAAATACTCGAAAAATCTATATTTAAAATTAAGTCAAGGAAAAAGTTGTTTGACTCCCAAAACTGATCAGCCTTCAAACAAATAAGGACGAAGGGAGTAAAACTTTTAACTTTTCAGGCTTCAAAAGGAAACAAATAGGTAAAGAGAAAACTAAAAAAAAAAACGGGTTTACTGCTGAATAAAAGAAATTGGTTCATGATCGTTCAAAACTCGTCCTAACAAGAAAAAGCGGTTGTCGCAAATATAATTCTATTTAAATTCGATGTCGAATCCACGAAGAACTATTTCAATCACACTTTCGTATCAGCAAGACAATTAATTCAATCAACTTTTTGGAGCTATAATATTTTTGATTTGTAACGTAAACTAACAAATAATTAATAACAAGAGTAATAAAGCTAGTATTAAATAAATAACAGTTATTTCGACAATAAAAGCCTAGGATAATAATTTTTCCAATTATCAGAATAAGCTGTGTGTTAACTATAATCTCGCCGAACTATTCTCTATCGATCGTGAGTCTTAACTTATCACAATTATTTATCAATCAATTGTAGTAATTGTCTAGAGTATATTCTCTCGAACTAACCCTACAAGATCACGGCAAAGCTTCATTATCTCTAATCCCATTTTTAAAATTTAAGTAATTAATATCTTAACAACTAATTAAAAGTAACGTTGTTCAGCTAGAAGTCTAGAACATAATCTTGTAATCTTTCCCAAGCAATATAAGATATAATTCTCAACAATACAACATATAATGGCACTGTTAACTAGTTGCCCTTCAACTAACAACAAGAAAACGCAGTTGAGCAAATAGAGACAAGTAAATCCTATACTAGATAGTTCCATATTCCAGATAAGTCACGATAGTTCATGTACAAGTCCACCAAAATCAACATGCCACTTATTTCATATATGACCTCATAATTATAAGAGATGTTATACCCCGTATTTCCAGAGTATGTACATGTGGACGTACGTACGAATTTTGAGCCTTAAGTTAGGCATGTTTCGAAATTTTGTGCACAACCCCCGTATAGAGTCGTTTTTCGAAAGCGTTTCCACGACTTTCGTAGGAAAATTCGAACATGTCATTTATAAATTTTGGATTTTTCCGAGAGGCGAAATATTTCGGACCAGCGGGAGGGTGACGTGTCACCTCACATTGGAAGCAAGTGGGGGCTTGGACGATTTGGGCGTCCAAGAGGCCTTGGTTGGCCTTGGCCGATTGGCTCCCCCTTTTGTGCCTTGTTTTGTGGCTTGTTTTGTGGAGTGTTTTGTGGAGTAGGGTTAGGGTGCACTTGGCTTGATCTTAACCTTACACTTGCATTGCGTGGCGATCTTGGCCATTGGTTGGCTTTTGGTTTTGCTATAAATACCTAAGTGTGAAGACTTCATCCATTCCAAATATGTTCCAAGTCTTGCTATCCTTCACTCCTCTTGTTTGACTCTCGTCAGAGCCCCCTCTCACTAGATAGGCCACTTTGGCCGAAGCTCCCCCTAGCTGTAGTGGTTGGTAGTAGGTACCCCACTGCTAGTTGTTTCGTATAAATACCGCTTGTTGTGGTATAGAAATACTCTCATAGTGTTGTTATAATGTCCAAATGCCTTGGCCCAAATACCTTGTAGTATTCCAGAGTTACACTTATACAAGCCTGTAAAATACCATTATACTTTCCTCGGTCATTCAAGCGAAACCAGTAAATCTTCACCCGTTGTTGAAGTTGTAAGTAGAAGTTGGTTAGAAGCTTCTAAGGGTTGTTTGGGCGCTCGGAGTAGGAGCTAAGCGTTGCTCGGGATCGACTTTATACTTGGATAATTTTGGGCTTATCGAGGTAAACATCATCGCCTTCTATTGTAATTGGAAATTGCATGTTAGATATATAGTTGAAGTATACTATATATAGAACTATACTTAGTCTTGTGTGATGTCTTTTGACTTAAGCTGAAGAATTAAATGGCTGAGAAGCTGAGCAGACGTAATTACATAGAGGTGTATTACCGATGAACAGTGACTTGTGTAGTATTCTTGTGTGAGTAGAATATGTACCTGCGTCAGGTTAGGCGTGTAAACCCCACTGGACGACAGTTGTCAGTGGCCGCCTCGATAGAGAAGGAGATTTACCCTTGTGGCCAGGGAGATCTTTGCTTGTGCAATTACTACGTAGAATATTCTACGTTGTGATACAGATGATATGAGCGCGCTTTGTGGCCTTATAGGTTGAAGTACCCTACGTGTGCGCCCTTGATTTACTTGGCAAGGAGTAATGCCATTGTTTGGAGCGTTTGCTATTAGTCGATACTACGTCTTGGTATGTGAACCTCTTACATCTCTTACTAGCGTGATATGTGTGTAACTATGTGAAATGCGGTGAAGCGTCACATTATGTTTAATGTATTTGATTGATTTGAAACATAAAGTGTTATAACGCGAACTTTATGGGAAGTCGGTTATAATAGCTTTATGTGGATAAGCAAATACTTTGTAGTTTTAAAAGGTGGCGATTTGGTTATAAGCGGAGCTTGTTATGTGTTAATGAAGAAGTTGAAGTATTTCAAAAGATTTGTGAATCGTTTTGAAAGAAAGAAGTAACACTTGATTTTAAAGGTTTTAGAAAGAGTTATACTAGCTTTATGGGAAGTTAGGTATAACGGCTTAAAATGGTTTCTTGGTATGTTAGAAGTTAGAGACTTGATCTTATAAGATAAGAGACTTAACTTATTTGTTTTAATGTGAATGTTTGTGTGAAACCTCGTTCGTGAGTAATGAGTACTTGGTTTTATTTAAAGGGATAATGTTTCTTGATTTGGAATCGAAGGAATGTGTCGACAGAGATTATTTGCGAGCGTTAATAAGGAAAATGTATTAAATAATGATGAATTGTATTAAAACCCACGTTAAAAACCTCGTGCATAGAAACTAAGATGAGACAAAATGATATACATTTTCTAGATCATAGATTCTTGTAATAAGAATGTTGTAAACAAGAATAACTACTCGCGTGAGGACATATATTACTCGATTGTTCTAAAAAGGAATCAGTGATTAAGTTTATGAACTATGAAACCATTTGAAAATGAGAAGCTTGAGTAATTGAAACTAAAAGCCATTTGGAACTTAGGAAAGAATGTTGTTACTTGATTTTGAGAAAGGAATGTGGGTTGAGTTGGATTCTGTCTACGGAGTATCGGGTGAGCTTTTATAAAAGTAATGGATCTCTTTTAAAAAAAGAACTTAACGTATGTAGTACTTTGGGGTTAAAAACCAGGACTTTGGCGTAAAATGAAAGTACTTTGGAGTTGTAGTGTGAAACTGCCTATGCTTGTTGTTGTGAAACTTTGTATCTTTGTTGTTGTGAAACTTGACCGTATTATACGTGTGATAGCACTTTGTTATTGCTAATCTGTGTTGACTTGATTCTGGGATTAAATGCAGGAATGTATCTCGCTCGATTCTGGTTAAATGGGAATGTATTCCTGGAAACTAAGTTTAAATCAGGAATGTATTATTTCGCCGACTACAGGTTAAGTAGGAATGTATTTCATAGACTAGGTTAAATCCAGGAATGTATTCCGCACGTTTCTATATTGGAGTCCATGCAGAGATGGTAGAGACACGTTATCGTATCACGTGATTTGTACCTGAACATTGCTATACTGGCGATAGAAATTCCGCGGTATGTTTCCGTTTTGATTCTTTATGTCTTGTTGTTGATGTCACGTGGAGCGTATCTACACCTTGGAAAGTCTGATGTGTCCAGAACATGTGGCCGTCGCGGCTGAGTTGTGTGTTGCATGTCATGGGCATGTCTCGCGCCCGATGTCCGGTATTAGGGGCATGCGGCCGTAGTCGAGCATGATGGATGTTGTGGCGTGAGACCACATGAATTATATTTAATTAGTGACTTTGAGGCGTGAGGTCACGACTTGGCTAACTTTTATGTTTAATCTGCGTCTTGTATTTTGGTTATCATACATGTCTCGCGCTTTTTGCTGTTATGATTTACTTCTGAAGGTATTTTCGATTTCCACATACCCAACACTGTTGTCTGCGACCTCGCCCGAGAGCTTAACGTTAAATCTTAGCATGAGGTAGAGAATGCATCGATGCGTGGATCCATTTCTTGGATCTCGTTTAGTTTGTGTCGAATAAAGCTCGGAGTTCCTTAGGAGCTTATCTTTGGTGTATGTTTCCACTGAGTTGCCAGGTTAGCATGTACGTTCGGGGTATGTGAGGAGCCACATAAACCATGGTTGTTAACATATCTTAAGTGCATGCTTAGCCTTTATTGTGAAAGCGGGGTTGTAAAAAGAGATTAAAGCTGTTCGGGAGTTTATGTATATCTTGAAACCTGCTTTGTTTTAGTTGGCTTTAATTTATTTATCATATGTCTCATTTCGTGTTTAAAGTTTTTATTTATTTGGTTTTCTCTGATGTTGTATCATTGCTAGGGTGCGAGGTAAAGCACCGGTGTGCGAACGAGGTCGGAGGCGTCCGCAAAGTGGTCTCGAAGCCAGTTAATCCTCGGAGAAGTGTCTACCGAGACCAGTGTCACAGTAGAGTCTTGATTATCGATGTGTTGTGCACGGCACGTCTATGTCGAGGAAGGCTATAAGACGTTGGGATTAGTTTCCATTAACCTGATTACGAGATCGTCGCTTAGGCATTTGTGTTGTAAGTTGGACCCATACGGCGTGTTTCGTTTTTACGATTATGCCTCTGCGAAGGCAACCGGGGCCCGAGAAGGGCAAAGCGGCCAGGAGCGCTAGTAGGATTGAGAGTCTGGCGCGAGCGTCGATACACGAGTAGTGCTTGAGCAGCCCGAGTTTTCCGGCGCCCGGCGCCAAGATTTAAGCGCAGCGGTGTCTTGAGACCTCTGATACACGAGCCTCGATCCCCCGATGCAGGCGGGAGATGAGTCCGCAGAGATAGCCCGATTGTGGCGTTGTGGCAGATATGAGAGATAATTTGGGCCTTGTGATTCGATTCAGCGCGCATAGTGCGCCCAGAAGCCGAGCAGTTTGAGGCTACGGGATTTCTTAGATGTAGCCGCTGAGTTTTTCTGGTCGGGAGGATGATCAGCGGGAGTTAAATCCGTCGGATTCTGAAGAAGGATCGATCACGGGTGATCGAGGCTTGAGTGTGCTGCGTGACATTTTTATGTTCGCGTCAGTGCGTGATACCGCGATCGATTGGTTTGACTTCGTGGGAGCTTTCGGGAGAGCATGCGCTTCTTCCGTTTGGGGCGAGTTTTGAGGGCCTTCGGCACATTTCTTGCCTCGCGGATGAGGAGGGCTCGGTAAACAGTTTTTTTGATGTTGAGGAAGCAGGCGTCTGATTCGGGAAGTACAATGTGGAGTTCGACTCGTTGGCGGTATGTTCCGCGTTAGTGGCAGTATGGAGGATCGAGTGCCGATATGTTCTGAGGGCTCGATGATTACCTAGCGAGAGAGTTGTTCGGTGTTTCTTAGTAGGCATGGACATTACCGCGCGTGAGGCTCGTACACTTGGAGTGCGAGGCCTTGAAGATCGGCAGGTGGACGGCTTTGTGAGAAGAAGGCGAAGGCAGGATATTTTGGCGACTTGAGGCGGACCGCCTCGGCCGGAACTAGTTATGTACCTCCATTGCAGTGGTCCTCCTCCGCGGCCGCCGGGATACCGCCCGAGATCGGGGCTCCCGGCTCCCAGATGTTCGGAGGTAGTGGGTGTTGGCGGATCGATCACCACCTCTCGGTGTAGGATGTGTAGCGCATTTGAAGTGTCGTAGTACGAGGAGCTTATTCTTGCGACGGCAGCAGACGGGCCATATGGCTGTCGAGCGAGTGGTAGGACCCAGTGGATGCGCCTGAAGCGATTCTGCGGGCCAGCGTAGGTGTTCGCGGTGGGATTCGATTTTGCGGTCCTTGAACACCGCCTAGTTTGAGTATATCCTTAACCTGCGATGATCTTGTATGTATTGATGTTAATGATGTGTTAAGTGTTATGTTAGGATAGCTTTGTGCTATAGTGTGATTTAAAAATGCTGGTTAGTGTGAGATGGAAGTAGTGGTAGCTTCCATGATGTGATTAGTGAGGGCGGAAGTTGGCGCTCTGATGTAGGTCGGGTTGGGGCCGTGTTGCGGGCCAACCAGCGTCCGAGGAAGGAGTCGGTCAGCTGCAGGTGGTCGCGGTGGCGAGGAGTCCGCGAGGTGCTAGGCCCAGTTTAGATGACCATCGTATGAGTTCGTATGTTAGGCCGAGTCGGTTCGTGAAGTGCGAGAATGGCCTTAAATCGAGTAATAGAGATGAAGTTTGGCGGTAGGAGAGAGGAAATGCGAGTTGGAAGTGTTAGTACCGTGTGGAGGTACATGTGTGCGCGAGAATGGAAGTAGGATGTTCGAAATGTAGTGAGTGTGATCGAATGAGGTAGCGAGGTGATGTTAACTTTTTGGTAGAGGAACTTTTGTGATAGCGAGTGATTCTCGTGGAGTCTTGGGATTTCGTATTATTGTGCAGGCTTTTTGTGGTGTGGCGTTGTGGATTGTGATGTTAGAAGTTAAGAGACTTGATCTTATAAGATAAAGAGACTTAACTTATTTGTTTTAATGTGAATCGTTTGTGTGAAACCTCATTCGTGAGTAATGAGTACTTGGTTTTATTTAAAGGGATAATGTTTTACCGATTTGGAAATCGAATGTGTATCGACATGCACACCGCAATTAATAAAGGAAAATGTATTAAATAATGATTAATTGTATTAAAACCGGTAGAAACCTCCATCCGCATAGAAACTAAGATGAGACAAAATGATATACATTTTCTAGATCATCACGTAATAAGAATGTTGTAAACAAGAATAACCTACTCACGCGAGACATATATTACTCAATTGTTCTAAAAAGGAATCAGTGATTAAGTTTATGAACTATGAAACCATTTGAAAACGGAAGCTTGAGTAATTGAAACTAGCAAACCGAACTTAGGAAAGAATGTCATACTTGATTTTGAAAAGGAATGTGGGTTAGTCATTATAATACTACGGGTATCGGGTGACTTTTATAAAAGTAAGGGATCTCTTTTAAAAGAACTTAACGTATGTAGTACTTTGGGGTTAAAAACCCGGACTTTGGCATAAATGAAAGTACTTTGAGTTGTGTGAAACTCGCTATGCTTGTTGTTGTGAAACTTGCCTATGCTTGTTGTTGTGAAACTTGACCATGTTACGTGTGATAGCCTTGTTGTGCTAGTCGTGTTCACTGATTCACGGTTCATCCGAATGTATCTCACTCGACACGGCTCATCCGGGAATGTATTTCACCGACTAACGGCTCATCCGAATGTATTTCACTTGACTACCGGCTCATCCGAATGTATTTCACCGACTAAGGCTCATCCGGAATGTATTCCACACGTTTCTATATTAGGTCCATGACGATGGCGAGACCTTATCGTATCACATGATTTGTACCTGCATCGTGGCGATGATAGAAATTCACGGGTATGTTTCCATTTGATTCTTTCGCTTGTTGATGCTACGTGGGCCTACACCGACAAGATTCCGGCATGTGGCCACGCGGCTGGTTATTATTGTTGCGATCATGGACATGTCTACACCACGCAGATTCCGGGGCACGCGCCGTGATCACGAACATGATGGATGTTGTGGCGCGAGACCCATAGTTATATTTAGTGGTGACTTTGAGGCGTGAGTCCCCGACTGATCGCTTTTATGTCACATGCGTCGTATTTTGGTTATCATACATGTCTCCGCTTTTTGATCAATTATGATTTAACTACGGTATTTTGATTTCACATACTTGGTACTGTTATCGACCTCGCCCGGGCTGCGTTAAATCGCAGGTAGAAGTACATCGGCCGTGGATCCCCGCTTAGGATCTCATTTGCCTGAAAGCTCCGTTCCTTGAGGCTTATCTTTGGTATGTTTCCACTGAGTTGTAGGTTCTTGTACATTCGTGGTATGGCGCCTCGTCCGTCATAGTTGTTAATATATCTTAGAAGTGCAGCCATTGTGGCGGGGTTGTAAAAGGATTAAAGCTGTTCGTGGTTTATGTATATCTGAAGGTAACTATTTTGGTTGGCTGTTTATTTATCATGTCTCATTTCATGTTTAAAGTTTTTATTTCAGGTTTTCTCGATGTCAGACGCTAGGGTGCGGGGTAAGCCAAATGTGGGCCGGGTTCGGGGCGTCACAGTTATCCAATTATAAAAAGTTTAAATAACAACGCTTAGTGCTTAGCGATCAGTTCTAAATTCTCATTTATCCAAAAATCAACCAAGTCTTCAACTTACCAAACCCCATATAGAGTTTATACGAAGTGTCAAATAAGTAAATAATAGTCTTTAGCTAAAAATGACCGGACCAATCTTTACACCTTTACCTCTTAATCCTTTGTATGGAAATGCTCTCAAGGATAATTAACCAGCAGGTGTAAGTCAAGATCTGGATCCCTCATTAGCATTAGTAGAAATGACCTTAGGATCTCCCACTTGTTCTTTGCCGATGAGTTGACCCCTTTTACCAGAGCCAATGATAATAGCTGTCTTTCAATCGTCAACACCCACAATGAGTTCAGCTCTTAATCAGGCTAAAAGATAAACCATTATGAAAGTAAGGTTGTCTATAGTGCCAACTGCATTTAGGAAACCAATGACCAGTGCTCCCATATCTTGTCCATCAATGAGAGAATCAACTTTGGGGAATACCTTGGGTCTCCAATTTTTCACTCTAGACCAACCCATAGTAATCTTCAGCTCGTCATTGATAACATGAATACCAAACTTGCAGAGTGGAAGACTAAATTGCTTAGCATAGCTGGTAGGACAATGTTGGCCAAATCTGGGCTAGGCAACATCCCTAGCCATATGATGCAGTACATCCAACTACCTAAACACACTACTAAATTGTAAATAGGCTCCAAAGGAACTTCATCTGGGGCACTACCTCAGAGAAGAGGAAAATCAACCTCCTTGGTCGGGATACCATCACCGTAACTAAGAAAGAAGGGGTTGGGATTGAAAAAGGCTGAGATGAAAAACGCTTCCATTAATGTTGATCTCTCTTGGAAAGTGTACTCCAGTCCTAGTTCGTTTTGGGCCAAAACCCTGATCTCCAAGAGCTTTAGTGCAAACATTATTAGGACAAGCCCTTCCTCCATAACTTAGAGATGCATTCTTAATGGTTGGAAGGTTTTGCTAAGGCCATTAGATGGATAGTTTCCAAAGGAATAAAGTTAACCTCCTACATGGATGGATTAGTGGCAATCTCCCTTTCGAGACTTTGTATAGCCCTCGCTTCCTGTGGATACGCACACCAAATCGAGCGCTTTGATCCACATAGGAACCGCTCCTCCATAAGATTTGCTTATCATCTCATTGTCTCTAATCCAAAAGCTTTTAGTGAATTTGGGAACTCAATATTCTCAACAAAATCAAGTACTTTTTACGCTACTTTATCATAAAAGACTCCCACTGTAAGTACCTTAATGGTATTGGCACGAATATCAATCCTGGATTTTATTACTACAATGGTCCAACAAAATATATTGAGCATATCTTCTTCTAGTGCCCTAATAACCGGATCTTTTGGACCAATCTCATCCGTAAATATCAAGGACGGACTATCCCTTTACAAAGAATATCACCTCTGCGCCTAGTCCGAAATTCATTAAACACAATGATTTCAACAACACAATTGAGTGGAATTATATCATTCCCTTCATCTTCTAAAATATTTGGCTCATCAGAATGGAAATATCTCGACAATAAGAAAGATTCCATTAGAGTTCTCAACATCATTGCTGCTCATTTGGAATCCTTCCACATCATTACAAATGAAAAATATGATACAACAAAATCAGATTATCATTGTGAAATTGAAACCTTCGACAGTGATGGATTAGCCTGGGAATCACGGAATAGGAGTAATAAGAGATAGGTTTATGAGTTCCATTAAAAAGCTATCCTTACACCACTAACAATCATGTGGACTTATAGAAGAATTAGCTATAGCTTGGGAGCACAAGTTGATACCCCTTCAAGTTGCTACTGCCTCTACAGATGTTATAAACATTCTTAAAGAAGGACATAACCCAATTATTGATGAATGTAAGTCATTAAATCAGGAAGTTGGGGAATCAAGCACTCCTACTACGAGCAGAATCAAGTAGCTGATTTGTTAGCTAAGGAAAGATCAAAAAGACACTTTTTGGAAGTCCCACAGTGTATGCGGTTTGGACAAATATTTCGGGAACTTCTTTTGATGTGCATACTTTGGCTTGTAATATAATGAACTCTCCCGCAACTTTTGCTATTGATGAGCAGTTGCAGGTAGGGCTGCACAAAAGTCGGTCCGGATCGAAAAATCGGCCGGATCGAACCTGTTCGGACCAGACCGAGAAATTCGGTCCGGTCTTCGGTCCCTGTGATTTGAGATTTCGGTTTGGTCAGTCGGGTTGGTCGTCCTGGACCAAAATATTTTTTATTTTTATTTTTATAATATATATAATATATATAATTCCTAATATATATTGAATTATATAATTCCTAATATATATAATTTATAATTTTCTAAATTCCTAATATATATAATTCCTAATTTCTAATATATAATATTATATAATTTCGGGTCGGGTTCCGGGGCCCGGTTTTTTTAAAAAAATTGAATTTCCAATACTGAAATTGACATTCTCGGACGTGGTGCCACGAAATTTTTATGTTGAAATCTATTGTACATCGCGAGATATTTAGATTTGAAAATGGGAAAAACGTAACGATTTGGGGGAAAAGAGAAACTGAGGGGCAAGATGGATGTTTTTGGAGAAATCGGCGGAATCAATAGCAGTTTGGCCGCCCCCGTATCAAAAAAATACGCGAAATCAAATTTTTTTTTAGGTAAAAAGGACGTCCGAGCGCAAAGTTATGACCATATAAAGTTTGATCAATTTACAACCTATATTTGATATGTCAATACGCCCGTCTTGTGAAATTGGTGAGTGATCGAGTCTAGGGTCTTTGTGGGTGGGGTGAATGGAGTCTAGGGGTCTTGCGAGGGTGCTGGAGTCTGAGTCTTCGTGGGCCGATCGAGTCTGGGAGTCTTGTGGTAGGGCCGATCGAGTCTTGTGAGGGTCAGGGGTGCATTCGGTCCATTCGGTCCGAATCGACGGACCGACGAGAAATTTGGTCCGATCTTGGCCCTAATAATCCGGATTATCGATCTTGGTCGGTCGGTTTTAACCTTTATGCGGGACCCCTAACTAGGCCTAACTCCTAATGTAATAGCGTGCTCCTTATTTATAAATAGTAATTTATTTTTACCAGAGTAGAGAATTAATTGATTGTACTAATTATATTTCATACTTATTAATAGGGAAAATGGCATATCCCAAGAGTTCCTAATTTACTCATTTACCTTATATATGTGTGTGTGTGTACATTAAGGAATAATTTATGCTTTCACTAGTATTTATGAAATTCCTCAATGATTATTACTAGGAGTATTGTTATTATCATTTGTAATATTCTTTTTTAAAAGAAGTTCGGGGGAGTTAGAAAGTATTTAGCTAAGTTTATAAACTGGTCAAACTAACTTATAAATATTTTTTGACCTATCTACGCCTAAGTACCAAAAGCATGTATAAGTCAAAATCATCAAAAGCCATAAATTTGTTGCCCCGACCTATAATTTTACACCGTAAAATACTTTTAAATTGACCAAATCTTTTATGATTGTATACATACTATCCTTTGTAATATCGGAAATACTCTTCCTAAAACACAACTTTAAATTTTCTCTACTGTATATTTATCACCTTTCATTTTTTTGCAATTATATATTCTGTAAATAATTTTAAGATTATTTAACACATTTTTACCAAATACACTAATTACTTATTAAAACGTTCAATATTGTTATTAGAATACACAACTATTTATCTATAAAATTAATTTTAACACCTAAAAAAGTTTTTCAAACACTCAAGGCTTAGAGCACTCTTATAGCTTGTTTTGTCAGCTTGTTTTGTAAAGTATTTTTGATAAGAACCGTTTGGTTTGAATAATTAATTCAAAAAGTAGTCTTGAGGGACATTAGCTTCTAAACAGTGATAAAATATATAGTCCATTATACTGAAGCGTCCTCACAATTCTATCCACATCGTTATCCTATTCATGGCGGCATCATCTTCTCCTCTGCTTTTGCACTCCTCTTTTCACAGTGAATTTCCGGCCCATTCCGTTCGATTACCGGCTAAGGTCCGGCCCAATAAATTGACTGTGAAAGCCTCATCCGAAATAGTATTGGTGGATAAAAGTGAAGCTGAAAACCTTAATCGCCTCAGAACTAATTACCTCCAAAAGATTGTCCCCTTGTTGAAGGATGAATTCAACTACATCAATATTCACCAGGTACAACACTTGTTTCTGCATACTCACAAATACTATTCATTTTGATATGGCATGTGGAATAATTGTGTTTTAGGTTCCCAAGGTGGAAAAGATTGTGGTAAACTGTGGTATTGGAGATGCTGCTCAAAATTCCAAGGGTTTGGATGCAGCAATGAATGATTTGGCACTAATTACAGGGCAAAGGCCCGTCAAAACGAGGGCTAAGAATGCAATTGCTACTTTCAAAATTAGAGAAGGTCAACCGCTTGGAATTGCTGTTACACTTCGAGGAAATGTATGTTCTCTTGGTATTCTAATTTTTACCAGTCAAGTATTTTTCTTTTTTGAAATTCCTTATCTTACCTAAAAAAAATCACTTGCAGTTCCAATGCTATTATGTGATTTGTATTTAGATCATTTTATTGGATGAACTTCCTTAGTGTAATTATTTTATCAAAACATGGTAATACGGAATTTAGGAGCAAGACTAAAACTGATAAACAGAAAGCAAGAATGAGTAGTGAACTTTTTTGATCTATATATCAATTCTATCCTAAAATATGATCTGTCCCAGAGTAGGCCTAAGCTCATTGTCAGTCAAGTTCCAGCCTAAACCTGGTTATAATGTGCTAACAATAGTGTATAATGTAGAAAGTCCCGGAAGAAAAGCTAATGAAAAAAGATGTTCTCTGCAAACTTTTTCGTCCTCTTCCCACTATCAGACCTTTTGAACTCCATCTCCATTCATTCTTCCTCAATGTTAAGTAAATAGACACAACTCATGAGGTGAGGATTGCCTAAAATTATACAAGGAGACAACAACTTATTTGCTCAATCAATGTGGGACTCTAACACCCCCTCCTTTTGCACGTTCAAGGCTGGACATCTAGCACGTGAACATCGTAACATAGGGTCCAACATTTGTAAATCTGCATTCTTTTCACCCCAAAGCAAATTTCTTTCAAGATGTTAAATGTGCTCCAATGCTGAATTGAAAATTGATGAAACATTTGTTGTGTTAAAGCTTTTGCATCTGCATTCTTTTCTCCATATACATGTAGCGGCTGGCCTATTAAATTGGATTTGTTCAATTGTGTTTTCTGAAGCACGAAAGTTGACTCCTTTTGAAGAATTTTATCAATGAACAACTTTGCTGCGGGAAATATATCGAAAGAAATTGACAACTTACCAGTTCTATCTCTTCATTTTATCCTTCTTCGCCTGTCGTCCTCCTTCTCGTAACCAACCCTCATCCTCGCCACCCACTTCCATACCACACTTGCAGATGGACATGATGCAGCAGGCCATTAATATCAAGTTAAACAAGTAAGGTTCTTTTAATAGGAACGGCTGTTTAAATATTGTTATATTAGAAGGCTTTGTTGCAGAGCCATAGATGGAGGAGTAAGAGGAATAAAATGAGGGGAAAGTTTAATGGAAGAGGGTCTTGCTATATAACATGTTGTTAGCTAAGCAGAGGTTCACAGAAGAAGGGAAATGGTTGGGAAAAGAAGCAGAGAAGTAATAGCAGAAATGAGGTATCAAATCTCTTATCAAAAGCCGCCGAAACCTATATGGTTACATGATACATATGGAAAATACCTTGGGGATATAGCAACAAACTGACTAGTCGAGACTTGGAGACTGAGCTAAATTGACCTGGAAATCAAGCTACTTTTGCTGCCAGTCAAACACAGTGGCCAAGTTTCGGGTGTCTATCAAAATTGCTTGATGTCCAAGTTTCTATTTCGTGAGCTGCTAAGTACAACAAAATGCCACTGTACTACAAATCCGATCCATAAAAGAGCTTAAAACCGAAAATAATAAAACCAATGACCACTAAAAAGAAGGTAATGAAACTACTTGCGAAATAAAATAATCTTAAGAAAGTTTTCTATTGAACTTGTCAACTCTTGTTGGAGTATGATTTACATCAGGTGAAATGGCAAGTATGGGAAGAGAAGGTGCTAAGGTTATGAAAGATCTCATATAAGCATTTTTTTTGGGGGTGTGGGGGATATCATGGCTTATTTCCGAAAGACTCTCGGCTCAAGACATAGCACAGACACAAGCAAAACAAAAGACACTACGGATCTTGACAAGAAATTTAAGGCAGTATGAAAATGATGGTAACAAAAGTGAATAAGCCATGATAACGCATTCTGACAAAGAAGTCGTAACTAACACAAGTAAATAAGATAAATAAAGTACACTAAAAAAACATAGCAACAGAAATCAAATGACAGGGGGCTATAAAGTAATATTGCGTCTACTAATATGATAGACTAAGCATACCTACAATAATAACACTACAACTACCAGTTTGCAAGCGTAGGTAGGACTACGTTTGACCACCTACTATCCTTCTACCCTAGTTCGTGTCCTCCATAACCCTCTATCTAAGGTCATGTCGTAAGTTGCTCTTCAATACTTCTTCGACCTACCTTTACCCCTCCTGAACTCGTCCATAGCCAACCTCTCACACCTCCGCACTGAGACATTTGTGTCTCTCATCTGCACATGCCCAAACTATCTCAAACTCGCTTTTCGCATCTTATCCTCCACCGAGGTCACTCTCACTCTGTCCCGGATATTATCATTTCTAATTTTATCCCTTCTTGTATGCCCACACATCCATTTCAGCATCCTCATCTCCGCAACTTTCATCTTTTAGATGTGCGAAGTCTTGACTGTCAACACTCCGTCCCATACAACATAGTCGATCTAACCACCGCTCTATAGAACTTGTCTTTAAGTTTTGGTGGCACTTTTTTGTCGCATAAGACTCCAGATGCGAGTCTTTATTTCATCCACCCTGCGCCAATATGATGTGTGACATCGTCATCAATCTCTTCATCCCTTGGATAATAGACCCAAGGTACTTGAAGGTTCATTTCTTTGGAATGTCCTGAATACCAAGTCTCACCTCCACGCGTGTCTCAAGGTCGCTCCCGTTACTGAACTTGCACTCCAAGTATTCTGTATTGGTCCTACTCAGCCTGAACCCTTTAGACTCCATAGTCTGTCTTCAAACCTTAGCGTTCACTCCGCTGCGAGTCTCATCAATCAGAACTATGTCGTCACCATAGCACCTCCCCTTGGATTTGTCGCGTCAGTCCATCCATCACCAAGAAAAATAAGAATGGGCTAAGAGTTATCCCTGGTGTAGCTCCATCATCACTAGGAAGTGCTCTGAGTCTCCTCCTACTCTCCGTACCCTGGTCTTGGCTCCATCATACATATCATTGATCATCCTAGTGTGCGTCACATGTGCACCTCTAACCTCCAAACATCTCCATAGAACCTTTGTCGTATGCCTTCTCGAGGTCGATGAAAATGACTGTTCCACCAACCTCCTAATAAGATGAATGGCTTCTATGGTCAAACGCCCCGGCATTCCAAATTAATTCTCGGAAATAGACACGCCTCTTCTCACCCTAAATGAAATTTAATGAGAATTTACTCGAGTTACCCACTAATAAAGAGAAGCTTAGAAGCACTTCATATAGGTTTGATTTAGGATAAGACTGATGTAGTTATTGAAGAGTAATTATGTTCCAATAGAGATCGACGGTATTTTATTTGAGAAATAATTGTTCTTATTTCTTAATATGACAAAAAAAGGGCAGCCCGGTGCATTGAGCTCCCGCTATGCGTAGGGTCCGGGGAAGAGACGGATCACAAGGGTCTATTGTACTCAGCCTTACCCTACATTTCTGTAAGAGGTTGTTTTCACGGCTCGAACCCTTGACCTCATGGTCACATAAAAAATACTTGAAAAAGTTTAGATAAAGGTTTAAGTATTTTCAAATTTGAAAATAATGTAAAATACTTGTTGCCAACATTCAAATTTTGAGCTTATAAAAATTTGTTTTTTGGGTCGAATGTTCAAGGACCAGTAAAAAGGACAATTTATCCCTCTTCCATTTAGAAGTATTAAAAAATAATGCTGACAGTTAAAAGTTTGCCAAATATTCCTGGAATGCTTTATTCACAAATTTGGATGGAATGTTCCTATAGTATTTGTTCAAGAACAGGAGTTGGAGGTTTTTAGTGATTAAAAATGTATGTACAATAGCACAGCGACATAAAGGACAACATGTAGTTAAAGATGGAAAAAATCTCACTAAGCACCGCTGAATTGCTAAGAAGTTGACCAAGTATTACTGAATCCGTTGTAATTGAATCACGTATCTGGTAACAAAAATAAATCAACGAATCAGGAAAAGGTAAAAACAAAGAACAGTATATCAATGATTAATAATTACAGAAATTGAACACAAGTAAGATTGAAAATGGAACGATATTGTCTCCTCGTAGCTGCTATGGAATCTACAGCCTCAATAATCATCAAACATAGTGTATTCATGTGTTATTAGTGTATGAAGGGTGAATTGTGCAGATTTATGAAGGGTGGCAATGGAAGAAGGAAGAAGAAAGGGAGTGGGTAGGGAAGTACAATTTGGAGATTATAAAAAAATAATAAGGGTAATAAGGCAAAATATTTGGTCAAATCCAACTATCTTTAACCCAAAAAGGCAAAAGTTGGGGTGGACCAACTTGTGGCTTTTGGCTTGTTTTGACTTGTTTGGCTTAAAAGCACTTTTTAAGTTTGCCAACACCAAAATAAGCCAAAAAGTGATTTTAAGCTGGTTTGATCAGTTTTTAAGCTGATCCTAACACCCTCATGTATAGTCTTGTGCTACCCTAGGTGCTTTTCTAATGTAATGAAAGAACTTACGTGTGATCGTGCATCCTGCCTTAAGTACTTATGGAACATATGTGTTGAATTACTTCCTTCACAATTCTCAGTCACTATCATAGTTTGGTACAGTAAAAGTATTCTTAGCTTTTTAGATTTTTGAACAAATGGAAGAGTTCAAGGATATGACTCATCTGTTAATGTCAACCTCATTTGGAAGTGTTTCGTACTTATAGAGCTGCTGGCATTCAATATGCTAGCTACTAATCCTAGTCAGAATTTTCTTGAAAGAACCTTGTGGTGCAAGTCATTTGAGTGGCGTTTGAGGTACTTTTTTGGAATTCCAAAAAAAAAAATGTGTTTAGTGAAAGTTTTGAAAAAGGTGGTCATTAATTTTTTGTAAGTTTTGAGATCTCAAAAAGTTACTGCAAGAAAATTTTCCAATTAAAAAGTTTTCCTTGCAAAAAATGAGCGAGGATGTCAACGGAAAGCTTGAACTATTTTGAAGCACTATAGAGAGTAAAGAGTTTTAGGCTAAGTAGAAGTAAGACTGAACTTGCGCTGCAAGTGAGGTCAACATAAGAAAAGTTAATAGAATAATAAGGGTAATAAGGTAAAATGCTTCAATTCATGTTAATTACCTCAAGTCCTATGCTTTTCTAGGAGTTGTTTTGCCTTTTGGAGATTTATACGTCGGTAGCAAATATAATATAGAACTTTTAATACTTCCATTTTTATTGTATTATTATCTTAATTTTATATAAATTTGGCTTGAGATGAGCATAGATATAATAACATGGTCAATGAGGATTCATATAGTCAACCCCAATTTATTTCGGACATAGGTGTTGTTGCAAATCTTTTCTTTTTTGTTTTGCAAAAACTCCAAAGCCTCACCAAATCCACCATCTTGATATCTTGATGCAACAACAACAACATACCCAGTTATCTGGGAGGGTAGTACGCAGACCTACACCTACCTTGGAAGGTAGAGAGATTGTTTCGATATCTTGATCTAGAACAAACTTATTTGGTTGAAGGGACTTAGCGAAACTTGAATTACTATGATCATAGCCGAAGAGAAAGTAAGATGATTTGGACTTGGACAATCCATTGCTCCGCTCCTAGCTCTACCATTATATGTTATTTGCTTTATATGCTAAAACTCACGCCTGCCTCTTCATGTTAGGTGATGTATTCATTTCTTGACCGGCTAATTAATCTGGGGCTTCCTCGAACGAGGGACTTCCAAGGCGTAAATCCCAATAGCTTTGATGGTCATGGAAATTATAGCATTGGCTTTCGTGAACAGAGTGTCTTCCCAGAGCTAAGTTATGATGCTCTGGGTAAGCCAAGAGGAATGGATGTTTGCATAACAACAACAGCAGAGACAGATAAAGAGGCACACAGATTGTTGGCCCTCATGGGTATGCCATTTAGAGAAGGTGCTGTTGGACAGACAAATGTTATGCGAAAGAAAAAGCTTAGAGCTCACCATTTCGACTCAAAGGCGAAGCAAAGGTCTAGGAGATGAGGTTGATCCATTTTCCAAGGATAATGAGTTGATTCGTTGAGAGTGGCTAGCTTAACTCTGAGGAAGAGACCAAAGAAATGTGCTTGCCCCCGGTAGTGTCCTCCTTTCTTTCTAAACTAGCAGAATTGTGGGTTTGCTGTTCCATAAATTTTCGGTTGTTTATGGCACGTACAACTCGAATGAAAAATCTGTAATTGCCCATTTACTATCTCGTTATCTTGAAGATACATTATTTATGTTTTCCTCTGCACATTGCCACATTGTTTTTGTGATTTCAATCCTGCAATACACTGGTAGAGGACTCCAATCTCATTTCTTCATGTACTTTCTATTTTCTTGTCTGTTGAAAGAGTTGGTATTTTAGAAAACTCCTAAACCTTTTGTAAGTTTATTACTTGGATTATGGGGTGTTTACTTTACTCCCTTAAACTAGAACAATTCATATTTAAAGTCACATGTAGTTCCCCAGTTGCATGGAGAGTGACTTCAGTACTCTTTGTAGTGTGGAAGTTAGAAAGTAGGCCAAGAAAAACATACATATACTCCCCCCACTTCAATTTAAATATCTTATTTTCTTTTTTAGTCTGTTCCAAAAATGCCTCTTTTTGTATTTAGTAAGTTGACAATTCGAATATCCTACATGGCAAGTGTAAAACCACAACATTCAAATGACACGTACATTACACACATCTTTAATTTAGGACTACAAAATTTAAAAGTCTCTTTTTATTTCTTATACTTTGTGTCTAGTCATACTATGACTAAATTGAGACGGAGGAATAATATTTAACATTCATTTTTTTAAAATTAATTATTGGTATTCCTTATTTGTTATATATATATATATTGTTATTCGGTTTTTTCTTGTTCAAATGTATACATCTTTTGTTAATAACGGTAAACTAGTTGAAACCCATAATCTTAAATTAACGTAGTAGTAACATTAAAAACAAAATAATAAATCTAGTTAAAAAAGATAACTCTAAAAATAGAATATTACAGTATAGTACAACTTTTTCTTATTTCTCTTTCTTTTTCAAAATTCAGTTGAAACCCCATATGCCTAAAATAATAGTAATAGGGGTAATCCGAATTGAAAAAAATGAATATCCAAATAAATATTGTGTGTGTTATGATCAAACCTGCCATTATTATGAAATTTAGTTGTAATTAGCAATTGGGTTTATTATTGTTTGCAAAAGATGTAGAGTTCTTTTTCGGTAAACAATCAATTCCATTAACCAAAACTGTAGCAAGTCAATAGAATAGACTTTACACATTACAACAAAGAAAAATAGACATCACAGCTAAAAATCAAGTAAAATGAATATCCTATATATGGAGATCCATGCAAATACTGTCAACTTTGAAATCTAATTAAGCATGTTCCTTTCCATTTGGTGCATGCCAATGTCCAGATTGATAACTCAATTGAAGATTGTCAACAATTATTATCACCCGTTTCAGGGCAAATAAGATGAGCTGCCTGTTGCCTTATTTTAATTACTAGAAGAGTATACTTTCAATTTTGAGCTCAATTATGTAAGTCTTACCAGCTCTTTGTAAGCAAGAAAGGAAGTGCTCCCATTAGAGATAATTCACCACCAAGTGAATGATGAAGTTTAAGGACTAAAGTTTTAGCTGATCCGCTTGTTGGGTATTTAAATATGTGAATTTCCCATACTGGCCAACTTTGTGGGGACAATGAATTAAAGATGACAAAAAAGTTTCAAATTTGAGTAAATGTGAATCATCTATTAAGTTATATATATTGAACGATTTAGTAATTGATTACATCGGCAGTGCCAAGCTCATCAGGTGTGGTCTCTCTCTCTTTTCTTTGTCGCCGGGTTCATCTCATCTTTGCTCTTAAGAATATCATTTTGAGCCTTGTCCACTTTAACTTCTTCAAGGCCGCAGCATACGAAGCATAAAACGCGTGAACAAGTTTCGGATAGTAAGGCCCTGGAGGTGCGGTGAAGATGTCCCACATATGTATATTAATTAACTCCAATATCCGACACTAAACCGCTTTTCTTCATTGACGTTCTGCTTCTCTTTGCTCTACAAGAAGAATTATTTCATTCATGGGACTCCATTAAAACCTTAATGAATCCTCCTAAGTTCAGCCAACCTGGGTGCCTCCATGGACTGCCTCCTTGCGGCAGGCATCACCTGATCAGATAAGGGGTCCTCCTCAGCCCTAGTGTATCTCTTGCTCGATATGATTCTGCACCTTTCTTGTTACCCTATATTCTAGCAGCCCGAGGATCGGCGAGAAGTCATGATGCAAGAAAATGAGTCATTAATAACATGAAAGTAACATACTTTTGTGATTTTGTGTTTATCAAATGTAAAAACAAAGATTAAGAAAGGAAAGAAAAAGAAACACTAAAAACTAAAAAAAACTTTGAAGTGCAGGAAATCAAGCCTTCTGCGCTGTATAACTGACTGGATAAGGGCTTATGCGACGCAGAAGGCATCGCATATCAGCTCCAATTCAGCCCACAAAATGGATAAGGTATGCATAAGGTTCTACGATCGCATAATGGATTATGTGATGCAGACCTTAACACATATCAGGTTTCCCACAACACCCACACTTGAAAAACATGTGTGACATCGTCATCAATCTCTCCATCCCCTTGGATAATAGACCCAAGGTACTTGAAGCTTGTTTTCTTTGGTTTTCCACAACACCCACACTTGAAAAACATGTGTGACATCGTTATCAATCTCTCCTCCACGCGTGTCTCAAGGTTGCTCCCGTTAGTGAACTTGCACTCAAAGTATTCCGTCTTGGTCCTACTCACCAACCTGTGAGTCCGTAGTCTGCCTCCAAACCTCCAAAGCGTGCACTCATTGCGAGTCTCGTCAATCAGGACTATGTCATCTGTGAATAACATACACCATAGCACCTCCCCTTAGATTTGTCGCGTTAGTCCATCCATCACCAAGGAAAATAAGAATGGGCTAAGAGTTATCCCTGGTGTAGCCCGTCATCACTGGAAAGTGCTCCGAGTCTCCTCCTACTGTCTGTACCCTGGTCTTGACTCCATCATACATATTCTTGATCATTTTAGTGTAAGCCATATGTGCACCTCTCACCTCCAAACATCTCCATATAACCTCCCTAGGGACTTTGTCGTATGTCATCTCGAGGTCGATGAAAACTATATGTAAGTCTTTCTTCATCTCTCTATACTGCTCCACCAACCTCCTAATAAGATGAATGGCTTCAGTAGTCAAATTCCCCAGCATGAATCCAAACTGGTTCTCGAAAATAGACACGGCTCTCATCGCCCTTGTCTCCACGACTCTTTCCAAACTTTCATAGAGTGGCTCGTGACTGATACCCTATAGTTGTTCTTTGTTAAGCGTTGTCCAGAAAATCTGAGCTCAATGTATTACGTGCAAATGAGTTCCGATTTTGTGTATATTTGGTATATATTAGAATTAGTCTTTTACCTTAATTACTATTATAACATTACCATAATTGTAATGTAGTCTCCTTATAGAATAGGGTTTTAGATGTATAGTAGGAATATGATTCTCCTATTGTAACTTATATATATATGTCTTTCATTAATAAGAATAATCAAGGGATTAATTCTTTCATGGTATCAAGAGACTAGGTTATTTCACGTTGCTTCCGCTCCTCTCTTTTTCTCCTAGTTTGTCGTGAAAATCCCTCCATAAACCCGAGACACTTCTCGGTTTCCTCCTTGTTTTCTCCAACAAATTCCCTTCTCCGAATCTTGTTGTTCTATTTTTTATGGCTGATAAGAACGTTTTTCATCCTGCCATCACAGTTTCTAACATCAAGAGTATTCTTCCTATCGTTCTTGATCTAGAGAACGTCCAATATGGGATGTAGGCAGAATTATTCCAGATTCATGCTATGACACATAAAGTTCTTCACCACATCATCCTTCTCACTACTCCTACGTCTACAACGGTTGTGCCCACTAAAGCAGCAGATCCAGACTTATGGGGTATGCTTGATGCCAAGGTTCTCCAGCGGATTTATGCCACTATCTCCTTGGATATTTTACAGACGATTATGAAACCTAACTCCACAGCTATGGCGCCATGGAATCGATTGTGTGACATCTTCCAAGATAACAGTCATTCTCGCATTGTTATCCTTGAGCAGGAATTTTCTCAAGTTTCTATGGCGAATTTTTCAAACGTTTCTTCTTATTGCAAACGCCTCAAGGATTTGGCAAACCAACTTCGCAACGTGGGTTCTCCTATTTCTAATAGTCGTCTAGTTCTTCAGATGGTTGTCGGTCTATCTGAGGCCTATAGAGGGGTTGTTTCGATTATTCGTCAAAGTAACCCTCTGCCGGAGTTCTATCAAGCCCGCTCCATGCTCACTTTGGAAGAAGCGGGTTTGGCTAAAAGGGCATCGATTGGAGCAAATCCCATTGCCATGATGACTACTTTCAATTTTCTCCCTTCCAATCCAACCAACGTGACCCAAAATCACAACAACGGGGGTGGTAAGAAGGGCCAAAATCGGAAGAATAATGGCAAGAATCGCGGCGGCAACAACGGGGGCAACCGTCAGCAGCAGCAGCAGTTCTGGGGCCCCTGGACAGTGGCAGTGGGTCCTAGCTCCGCAAAGCGTCGCGGCTCAGCATTACAGCGTCGCGGCTCAGCCTTACAGCGGCTGACCACTTCTGACCCGCGATGCCTCGAGATCAGCCGCAAGCACATGCCCAGCCTTCTTCCTAGGTCGGACTCGGGTTCGGACGGTGTATGGGCAGCCCTGGAATCCAAAGATACTTGGGCTTCACCCCCCTCAAGCCCACCACGCAATGGGCCCCACTCAGACCGATATTAAAGCAATGATGCACACTCTTGGCTTAACTCAACCAGACCCTAATTGGTACATGGACACAGGTGCCACTACCCACATGACATCCGACCAAGGTAATCTCTCGCCTTATTCCAATTTGAGCAGTAATCGTGGTATAATTGTTGGTAATGGCAGTTCTATTCCAATAAAAGGTTATGGTAATAAAACTTTTTCCCCTCCCCATCCACCACTTGTCCTGAAACATACCCCAAAATTGATTAAAAATTTGGTGTCTGACCGTAAATTCACCACTGATAATTGGGTCTCTATTGATTTTGATCATTTGGATTTTATGTGAAGGATTTCAAGACGGGGAGTCCTCTCATGAGGTGTGACAGTAGGGGGGATATTTATCCAATCACACCGAGTCTCAGCATCTCGCGTCAAGCTATGTCATCCACTTTTGCAGCTCTTGCTCCTTCCTTGTGGCATGCTCGTCTAGGTCATCCAGGGTCGTCAATTTTATATGTTTTAGATAAAAATAAGTTTATTTTCTGTAAGGGTACGCGTAGTACTCCAAATTGTCAATCTTGTTCTTTAGGGAAAATTATTAAGTTACCATTTGTAGCCTCAAATTCTAATACTTCAATGGGATTTGACATTATTCATTTATGGACATCTCCGATTCTCATTTCTAGGGGTCTTCGATATTATGTTTTATTCTTGGATGATTACTCTAAATTTTCATGGATGTTCCCAATTGCGAAAAAAATTACAAGTTTTTTCCATCTTCGTAAAATTTAGAGCTTTCATAAGAACCCAATTCGAACGGGAAATAAAGAACATCCAATGTGATAATGGTAAAGAGTATGACAATGGGGAGTTTAGGGAGTTTTGTGCTCAAAATGGGATAAATTTTTGTTTTTCTTATCCTCATACGTCTTCACAAAATGGAAAAGTTGAACGAAATATTTGTACCATTAATAACATTATTCGGACTTTATTGGTTCATTCTTCCGTCCCTCCATTGTTTTGGCATCATGCGCTACAAATAGCTACTGCTATACTTAATATTATTCCCTCTAAAGGTTTGACATATTCCTCCCCTCTTCAAGTTTTATACAATATGACTCCTACGTATTCTCATCTTAGGGTCTTTGGATGCTTATGTTATCCACTGTTTCCATCCACCACAATCAACAAACTTCAGGCACGTTCTACCCCGTGTGTGTTTTTGGGCTATCCGTCAAATCACTGTGGTTATAAATACTTTGATTTGTCCTCTAAACGAATCATCATTAGTCGTCATGTTCTTTTTTATGAATCCCAATTTCTATTTTCTAAAGTAGAAAAACCCGTGCCTAGTTCTTATGATTTTTTTGGATGATGATGTCTCCCCCTATGTTCTCCGTCATTTTTAGATTTTTCACAAAAGACATCGTCAGCGCCGCGGCCCTTAGGGGAGGCGCCGCAACGCCTGCCATCCAGTGGACAATTATATTTAAACATGTCATTAGCGCCGCGACCCTTAGGGGAAGCGCCGCGACCCTTAGGGGAAGCGCCGCGATGCCAAAACTTCAGAGAGCTCTGCAGTTCTTCCAGTGCCGTGACCCTCACTCCCTGTGTCGCGGTGCCTCCGACAGAATATTTCCAACACTTTCGAAAATTCTCAAAATTCACTCAATCCAACCCAGAGTCATGGTCCAATCACTCGTAGTCAACGGGGTATTTTAAAACCAAAAAGATATTTTAATTTGAATTTTAATGTTCTTAAATCACTCTTACCCCGTAATCTTGTGTCTGCCCTAAATGACCCTAATTGGAAAATTATCATGACCCGATGAATATAATGTTCTTATTAATAATAAGACGTGGGAGTTGGTGCCCCATCCATCTGGTGTTAATATTATTCGGTCTATGTGGATTTTTGCTCATAATGAGAATTCTGATGGTTCGTTTGCAAGGCATAATGCTCGTCTTGTAGGTGATGGTATGACTCAGCAGGTTGGTGTGGATTGTGGTGAGACTTTTAGCCGGTGGTCAAGCCGACGACTATTCGTATTGTGCTTAGCTTGGGTATTTCGAAATCATGACCCATTCATCAGCTAGATGTGAAAAATATTTTCCTACATGATGATCTTCATGAGACAGTGTATATGCATCAGCCCTTGAGGTTTAAGGATACTAGATATCCTAATCATGCCTGTTTATTGAGGAAGTCCTTGTATGAGCTTAAGCAGTCTCTACGGGCTTGGTATACGAGGTTTGTTGATTATGTTTCGATTATGGGTTTCTCTCACAGCAGGTCTGATAATTCATTATTCATATACCGTCAGGGATCTTCCATGGCGTACATTCTATTATATGTTGATGATATTATCTTGACTGGCTCTTCTGATGTTTTGCGAAAGTCCATTATGACAATGCTCAGTTCTGAGTTTGCCATGATGGACTTGGGCCCATTGAGTTACTTTTTGGGGATTGTTGTACTCGTCATGCAGGTGGATTGTTCTTATCACAGAGATATTATGCAACATAGATCATTGAGAGGGCTGAGATGTCATCCTGTAAGTCCACTTCTTCTCCAGTTGAAACTAAACCCAAGTTGGGTGCTGCAGCTAGCTCTCCCTATGAGGATGCGACCCGCTATCGTAGTCTTGCAGGCGCCCTTCAGTATCTGACGTTCACATGACCTGATATTACATATGTCGTACAACATGTGTGTTTGTTTATGCATGATACCAGAGTTGAACATATAAATGCGCTCAAACACATTCTTAGGTACATTCAGGGAACACTTGAGTATGTCTTGCATTTGTATCCTTCTTCGACATCTACACTAGTCTCCTATACAGATGCTGATTAGGGTGGTTGTCCTGACACCAGACGGTCTACGTCTGGCTATTGCATGTTTTTAGGTAATAACTTGGTCTCATGGTCTGCCAAACGTCAATCCACGCTTTCACGTTCGAGTGCAGAGGTCGAGTATAGAGGGGTAGCCAATGTGGTTTTCGAATCATGTTGGTTACGTAATCTACTGTTAGAGCTCCATTGTCCTATTGGCAATGCTACCTTGGTGTATTATGATAATATAAGTGTCATCTACCTTTCTGGTAATCCAGTTCAGTACCAGCGTACTAAACACATATAGATGGATATTCATTTTGTTCGAGAAAGGTAGCTAAAGGACAATCACGATTCACATGTCTTCCGGATATCGATTGCGGACATCTTTACAAAGCGGTCTTCCTCGCCATTTTTGAATATTTTAGAGATCTCCTCAACAGAAGACCGTCATGCTATGATCATGGGTGTGAAACAATTTTCAAAAATCGAGCTCACACACACTGCCGTGAATGTTGTTCGATTTTATGTATATTTATTATATATTAGAATTAGTCTTTTACCTTAATTACTATTGTAATATTACCATAATTATATTATAGTCTTCTTATAGAATATAGTTTTAGATGTAAAGTAGGAATAGAATTCTCCTATTGTAACTTGTATATATATATGACTTTCATTAATAAGAATAATAAAGGGATTAATTCTTTCAGTTGCAACTCTGGATATCAAGGGATTAATTCTTTCAGTTGCAACTCTGGATATCACATTTATGAATAGGAGACTTGTACGAGAAGTTTCGGATGCTAAAATTAAAAAGGTTGCATTTGCTATGCATCCCTTAAAAGCTCTTGGAATAGATGGTATGACTCTTTTATTTTAAATATATATATCGGCATATTATTGGTAATGATATATGTGAGGCTGTAAGAAATTTCTTTTCTTCGGGAATTTTAATTTCAGATTGGAATCAGACCTTAATTACTTTGATCCCTAAAGTTAAAATTGTTGTAAAAGCTGTGGGTACGAACGGGAGTAGAAGAACTGAAGGTTAGACACAAAGAGATTTAGTCCATTTTTTGTCGAGTAGATTGTTTGACAATCTCTCCTTAATATAAAATTATCCCCGTATATAATGGCTTACGGTAGATGGATAATAGTCTCCCAAGATAAAATGACAGTACTTTCTCAAACACAAGCCAAATACTTGAGAACCCTTGTAGAAGAAACAAGAACAAAAGATTGCTAGAAGAATAATAGAAGCTCTCAAGAATTTCCAGATTTTTGTGTTGTATTGAAGCGTATAAAATCTAATTTTGAAGCCTCTATTTATAGGTGCAAGATTGTGGATCACAAGACATGTGAATGCCTTAAATAGGGTGCATAGATCTTACCAAAAGGCATCTTGATCTTACCAAAATGCACCTAGATCATGCCAAGAGTTGGATGATCTTTGGCCCTTCAAATCAATCCATGAATAAGAAGATTCTGGACATTTTTCGATTCATCACTGGCCGCACCGCGGTCTTCGCGCACCGCGACCCAAAATCGATCGAACAAACTTGAGCCATCGATCGGAGGCACCGCGCTCCCTGCCAGAGGCACCGCGGCCCTTGGCCAGGTGGCACCGCGGTGCTGTCCTATCTTGGCTCGGTGCCGCGGTCCTTTTTCCCCGAGGCCCCGCGGCTCTTCCCCATTTTCAGTATTTTGTACATTTCTTCTTTTCTTATACTATCGTGGGAGATACATTAATTTGGCCAATTAATCGTCCATCCTTACCTAACTTAAGAACACTTTAACATGTGTACCAACATCTCTTTCACTACGTGAAATTTAGCTAGACATTGTACGACGTATGCATGTGTGTGGAAATCGTATTTCCGACATGCGGGGCCCCATGTGTTCAAGTCATTAAGGACGGGATAACTCAATCCCACTAGGTAAATTTCCAACAATCCCCTCTTGAAAGAGGTGTTGGTTCATGCAGAGTGCCAACCAATAGAAATCTAGTAGCGAAAGTGTATTGCATCGGAATAGGTAGCACGCAGCTTTGAACCTTTCCTAGTCAACTACCATCGGACATATTTACTGAGGGTGAACGTGATTTCTTGAACCGTCAATGTTTAGTATATGCCAAGACAATGATAGAGACACAAATAACTGTCCAATCTCTTGTTTCTTCTCATATTTTGTCCGTTGTGGCCGTGGACACGCTTGGATTCTTAAGTGCGTACAATTGAGGCGGCCTATCCTCGCACTTAAATAGGTGCTCTCCCACCAGGAGTCATTAAAAGTATTTTCATCTTAACCTCGACTCTCGAGTATTGTGTTAAGATTTTGACACTTAACCATGTACCCATATTCAGGCAGCACTTTAATGTCTATCGCGGGAAGGGTTTGGATTAGTGTTTCCATAAGGAATCAATATCCGAAGTTCTCTTGCTTTTCTATAAGCTCTCAACTGGATCTTTACAGCTTAGTTTTCCCATTGAACCAAATTTCTAGGATTTTCAGTCAGTATGGATGGGTTACCACCATATCGGTCCTTTAGTGATTGGGTTTTAAGCTCATTCCCTTAGACAAGCAGTTCATCTGATCATTGGGTAATCCCTTAGTCAAGGGGTCAGCTATATTCTCCTTTTATTTTATGTAATCGATGGAGATAATACCCATGGAGATCATTTGCCTAACGGTCTTATGTCTCCGATGTATGTGTCAAGACCCGAACCCGGGCCCGTGACTGGTGCCTTACCCCGGGCACCCTAGTGATACAACATCAGAGATAACCAGCGGAAAAAAATAAAACTTTAACAAGAAACAAGATATATGATCATAAGACAGGTCAACCAAACGGTTACCTTCCAATAGAATATATGTATACAACTCTTTCAAAACGAACAGTTTAATCCTTTTTACAAACCCCGCCCACAACAGTACTACAGACCTCTAAGATTTACAACAACTATGACGGGACAGGGCCCCGCCATACCCGAATGTACAAGAACCTACAACTCGTGGAACACATACCAAAGAATAAGCCTCCGAGAAACGGAGCTTCCTAATACGCTGAATCGTGATCCTATGAGCGAGGATCCACTACCGACGATGTACTCCTACCGCGATGAACGCAGCCTCGAATGAGGTCAAGACAACAGTACCAAGTATGTGAAATCAAAATATCGCGGTTAAATCATAACAACTATATAAAGGTGAGACATGTATGATAACCAACATACAAGACGCAATATAAAAGTCAAGTCGTGACTCACGCCTCAACGCCATCACTCAATATAACTACGGGTCTCACGCCCACAACATCAATCATGCTTGCATCACGCCACGCCCCGAATTCAGACGGTGTAGACCGCCCATGATGCAACAATAATAACAATGCCCCACGGCCACATGCCCCGAACCAGACGGTGTAGACACGCCCATGTAACATCAACAACAATATATCGGGTGATCAACTCGCCGCACGCCACATGCCCCTAATTCTACCTCGGTGTAGACATGTCCATGTAACCACAATAACAATATATCGAGTAATCAACCCCGCCGCACGACCACATGCCCCCGGACTCAGACGGCAGACATGTCCATGTAACCTCAATAACAATATATCACACAACCAGACTATCACAAACAAGCTCAAGCAAATTACCATACTTCTAGACTTTTATAAAAAGATCCACTCTTTCTCAAGAAGTCACACAATACCCGCAGTATAAAAATAGAGTGACTATCTTTTTAAGTAAAGCAAAATACTTCCCTTTGTAAAAATCAAGTAACCACATTATTTTCCAAACATTCAAGTTTGCCTAATTTCAAATGCTCAAGTTTCTCATTTTAGAAAGGTTTTATAACTCATAGTCTTAATCCCTTTTAAAACAATTGAGTAACATGTGTCTTATGTGTGAGCGTTTATTCTTGTTTACAACAATCTTGTTACAGCAGCCATGATCTAGGAAATGTAATACAATTTTGTCTTATCTTAGCTTCTATGCAGATGGAGGTTTCTACTGGTTTTAATAACAATTAGTTATTTGTCAATACACTTTCCTTTATTAGCGCTGCTGTGGTTTGTTCGATACTTGTTCTCCTTTCCGAAATCATTAAAGCATTATTCTTTTTAAAACCAAGTACTCATTACTCGCGAATGAGATTTCACAACACTTTTAACAAAAAGTTAATTAAGTAAAACAAGTTAAGTCTCTTATCTTTCAAGATCAAGTCTCTTAACTTTTACAATCAATAAACCATTCTTACTACATGTAGTCGTTATAACTAACTTCCCATAAAGTCGTTATAACACTCTATGTTTTAAACCAACCAACTCATTTAGCACATGTACGCTCACCGCACTACATAGTTTACAAAACATCATGCTCAAGGATAGGAAGAGGTTCACATACCTCGCGACGATTATCGACAATAAGCAAAACGCTCCACAAGATCAGAATCGGCCAGCCGCTTTCCACTCTTCAAGTAGAATACGCCACTCGTAGTACTTCCACCTATAAGGCCACAAACGCCTATTAACTTCTAACCGCATCGTTCCATGTTCTACGTAAAATTGGCAAGACCTTCCCCGCAACAACAGAAATCTCCTCCTCAATCGAGGCTGGCTACCAAGCCCACCAGGGGGGGGGGGGGTTTTCACGTCTTACCGGACGTTTACCATTCTACTACACAACAATGCTACACAAGTCTATCAGAATACACCCTATGTAATTACAGTTGAGTTCTCTTCTTTAAATTCAGGCTTAAGCCAAAAGACATTGCCGCACAATAATTTTCAGTTCTATATATAGTATACCTCAACTATATATTCCTACCACATGTAATCTCCAATTACAATAAGGGACAAGAATATTTACCTCGACAAGCCCAAAATTATCCAAGTTATAATGTCGATCCCGAGCAAGGTTTAGCTCCTACTCACGTGCGCTCCAATCCGCTCCAAACAACCCTTGAAGTTCTAACTAACTTCTACTCAAATACTTCAACCAACTATGAAGATTTCCTTAGTGGTTTCGGTTTGAGACTAAAAGGACAAAAGGTAGTATTTCTGCTCTACGATAGAGGTAACTTTGGAATACTACAAGGTAAAGGTTAAGGTATTTTGGGCATTATAACAATACTTGAGAGTATTTTACCATGAGGGGGTGTATTATACGAAACAACTAGGCTAGTGGGGTACCCCTAGTGGCACCACAGCGGGGAGTGAGGCCTCTGCCAAAGCCCACACGGTGGAGGGGGAAGGCTCTCGGCAGAGCTCACAAAGGGAGGAGAGGGTTTCAAGACTTGGAAGTTTTGGATGAATGAAGTCTTCAAGCTTAGGGTATTTATAGCAAACCAAAAGCCAACCAACGGCCAAGATCAAGCCATGTGCAAGGCAAGTGTAAGGCCTTGATCGCCAAGTGCACCCTAGCCCCTACTCCACCAAACATGGCACAAAACAAGCCACAAAACAAGGCCAATAATAAGGACCAATCGGCCAAGGCCAACCAACCTCGACCGCCTCTAAACCGCCCAATGAGGGTGACAAGTGTCACCTCCCGTTGGTCCAAAAATGTTTCGCCTCTCGGAAAAATCCGCAAAAATATAAATGACATAGCCTAATTTTCCTACGAAAGTCGTGGAAACGCTTTCGAAAAACGACTCCTTTCGGTAGTTGTGCACAAAAATCGATCCAATGCCTATCTAAGGCTCAAATTTCTACGCACGCCCCACGCATATACCGAAATACGGTATAACAAGATGTACGAGATTTGCCGTCAGATATGCTACTTCCTTCCCTTCCTAATGTCGACTGACTATCGCAGTGGATCATTACCGAAGGTAAGGGTTTATCCCAGCAAGGGATATCCTAAGAAGTTATGAAGCCACTCAGCTTCTTCACCTGCTTTGTGTAAAGCGATGAACTCCAATTTCATGGTGGATCGGGCGATGCATGTTTGTTTGGAGGACTTCCAGGACACAACCCCACCACCAATTATAAACACATACCCACTGGTAGACTTGGTGTTCCACATATCGGATATCCAATTTGCATCACTGTACCCCTCTAGTACAGCTGGATACCTTGAGTAATGCTATCTGTATGACATGGAATATTTCAAATATCGGAGTATTCGATTAAGCGTTTTCCAATGGTCATCTCCGGGATTGCGTGTAAACCTCACCAACTTATTGACGACATAAGCGATATCAGGTCGGGTACAGTTTGTTACATACATCAAACTGCCTATTATCTGCGCATATCGCTCCTGGAGCACGAGTGCACCACGATTCTTGTCAATGCTTTGACTCATATCCATTGGTGACCTTAATGGCGGACAGTCAAACATCTCAAACTTTCTCAATACACTCTCTATGTAATGAGACTGAGATAGAACTAGTCCGTCAGATGACTTAAAAATCTTAATTCCTAAGATGACATCTGCGATACCCATGTCCTTTATGTCAAAACATTGTTTCAATATGTTATTTGTTTCCAGTATCATGGCTCGATTACTGCCTGTGATAAACATGTCATATACGTAGAGGCAGATCAAAACAAAGGAGTCAGAGTCTCCTTTCTCATAGACACACTTGTCATACTCGTTAATGGAGAAACCTTTTGACGGTAGTGAACTATCAAATTTTTCATGTCATTGTTTTGGAGCTTGTTTCAACCCATATAGAGACTTGATAAGTCTACAGACTTTCTTCTCTTGTCCTGAAACTACATACCTCTCGGGTTGTTCCATGTATATCTCTTCTACCAAATTACCATTTAGGAAGGCTATCTTATGTCACGACCCGAACCCCAGGCCCGTGACTGGTGCCCTACCTGGGCACCCTTCTAATCATACATCATAAGTAAAATGCGGAAGATAAATATCACTCTTTTTTTTCCCTAAACAAAGGCAAAACCGATAAGGCTGTCACCATACATACATACCTAACAAAAGGACTTACATCTTTTCAAAGTACAACCCATATACATGACTACAGACCTCTAAGAGTTGGACATAACAACTAGGACGGGACAGGGCCCTACCATACCCCTAAATGTACATAAATCCACAACAACAGGGACCCATACCAAAAACAAGCCTCCGGAGTAAATGAAGCTTCTTCCTAAAGACTGAACAGAGATCCTAAGAGCAAGGATCACCAATCTGTGTACCTAACACTTGCGGGCATAAGCGGCCCCAGAAATCGATAACAGTCGAGTATGGAGCAAATAAGGTCTGATAACCAAATCATAACTGTATAAAAGAAAGACAGGGCAAGTATAAAAATGAAATACCAGATCCTACCGTGCCATTTTAACTCATGAGATCAATCGTACATTAATCGTTCTTTTCCTTCTTTCAATAAGAGAATTATAAACATATTCTTACATACATACTTAAGAATTTTGATCAAGTTTTTCCACATAACTTATATAACATAATTCGGCCCTTTATAGAGAGACCCGGTGTAACTTCCCTTACATAACGTAACCCGACCCGTTTGCGGGACACGGTGTACTGATGAATCATGTGACATAACCCGACCCACATGTGGAGATCGGTGTACTGTGGAATCATGTAACATAACCCGGCCCGCCTATGGGGCTCGGTGTACTGGGGAATCATGTAGCATAACTCGGCCCGCCTGTGGGGCTCGATGTAAAATGACGTACCCCGACCTATGTGTAGGCTCAGTGTAATATGGCGTAACCCGGCCTATGTGTAGGCTCGGTGTATCTAATAACATAACCCGACCTATTTGCAGGCTCGGTGTATCTCATATCATAACCCGGCCTATTTGTAGGCTCGGTGTGTCTCATATCATAACCCGGCCTATTTGTAGGCTCGGTGTGTCTTTCCTTACATGACATTTTAAATCACCTTTTCACTTCTTCTTACGTCGTCATAACAACTTCCCATAAAGCTATTATAATCACCTTTCATTTTAGAAAACTTAAGGCGCTTTTATTTCATATTACATTAGGGAAACTAAACCCCAAAAGTACTACATACATACATACTTATAAAAGAATCATGGCACACCCTCTCTTTTAAATCAATAAATTCTTCTTTTTAAAACTCAAGTTACATACTCTTTAAAATCATGTCGCTTATACATATAAAATCATGTCATCTATACTTTAGAAATCAAGTCCCATAACTTGAAAAATAAAGTTTCATAACCTTGTAAAGGAATCAAAGTTCATAGTCTTAAAACCTCATAACATAAACTCTTTTAAATTAAGTAACATATACTTTTGTGAGTTGTGAATAGGTTATACTCGTTTATAACGATCTTATTAAAGCAGCCATGATCTAGAAAATGTAATACAATTTTGTCTTATCTTAGTTTCTATGCAGATGGAGAATTCTACTTATTTTAATATAATTGATTGTCGCTATATTTTTATTAACGCTGCAATGGCTTGTTCGATACCTATTCTCATTAGTACAGTAAATTTGCAAGGTCGCCTCGACTCTACATACTTCCTAACGACTCTTACCAACATCTCCCATAAGACTTGGTAAGAACTTAGGATAACTTAGACATACTTTTTTACATAGAGTAAATCAACATACATACCTCTTAACTTCTAAGAGTAGAAGGAATCATGAAATAACACCACATGTATATTTCATACGTAGAATCATGCCAAAAGAAGGAAGAGGTTCACATACCTCGCGACGACTAACGATACGTAGCGCTATGCTCCAAAGTACTTCAACCTTCCTATATTTTCCACCCTTCAAGTAGAATACGCTACACGTAGTATTTCAACCTATAATAACCATAACATGTCTATCAACTCCTAGCTTATAACGTGGAATAATACTAAGTGCTAGGTCTCTAATTCTACTGAAAATTGGGCAGCACTTCCTTTGTTTCTACATACATTTCCACCTTTTTCAAGGCCCGAAATCGACAACCAACATGCCACTTTTAAGGCGCAACAAACCAGCAATTCAAAGGGGATTATACGTCTAACATGACGTATAAAATTCTGCCCCACAATTAAAGTAAAATTGTCCAATAACTTGAGCCATTTTCGGCAATCACAAGGATAACACCACATCTATTCTTTTCCAATTCCTTTTCAATCCAAGTTGTTAAGTCTAACATGTTATATAGTCGCAACCAACTTTAACAACTATAATTCCTTCTTTATATAACATGCGACGACTAAACTAATAACCAAATTGAATTTCAATCTCCAAGTCTAAACATGCTAGTTTCGGATTAGTGGTTCCAATATCCATAACACTATCAATCTTCATAATATATATCTCATGCTTGTTTAGGTATATAACTACAACAATAATCTTTAATCACTAAGAGGACAAGATTGTTACCTTGACAAGCCCTAATATAACTTCAAGATCCAAAGTCGCTCCTTAGCAACTTAGCTCATTTCCTTCACGCTCCAATCCGCTATTTGAAGCCCTTAGAAGTTCATAAACAACTTCCCTTCAATTTCCAAACAAAACTTATGAAAACAACTTAGGTTTTCATCTTGCGACTAATGTAAAAACGTAGCTTTTCCGGGATCTTTCTATTGAGATATCCTTGTAATACTCCTAGGAACCTTGGGTTTAAGTATTGTGAATTATGAACAACAAATGAAAAAAAATTCTTCTTCTATTGGAGCTTAGCCGAGAGCTCTTAGAAAGAGCACACAAGTTTCTCAAATTTTTTCTAAGTGTTGAGACTTGTCTTGCTATATGGGTGTATATATAATTAAATGGAGGGTCAAGATTAAAACACTTGTGGGGTTTGGATGAAGAAGATTTAAATATCTTTAGTCAAGTGGGATCATTGACTTAGTCAATTATATCAAGCTTTGGGCTTGCCAAGACTTGATCATCTAAACTTGGTCATTTGACCATTTTAGCCTTGGCTAAAATTGACCAAGTCCATGTGGAGGGGGGTGGCACGTGTCGCCCTCCCATTCGTCGTAATATTTTATTTTCCGACATTTCCGTAATTTCGATAAATTCTACAAGTCTCAAATCTTAACGTCCTGATTTCTTACGTACATTCTCTTAAACCTATCCTGGAATTACGGAGTGTAACATTCCCCCCCCCCCCCTCCTTAGAAACATTCGTCCCCAAATGTTCTTTCGAGGTTCAATCTAAACGGATATCGCATAGTCCCATTTAACTACATACCCAACATAATCACATATGCCACACCTGGCCCATCGTCGTACTTAATTCTCATTCTTATCCTGACATAAACCTTACTACCCGAGAAGGCCTTGCACATCTAAAGTCTTTGCGGTTATCAATATTCTACGGTCCTCAATATTCTATGTCCCAAACTTACATTACCACATAACCAGGTTGTCTTAATAAAAAAACTCAATATTGCCCGTAAATAACACTTAAACATACAACAATCTTATCAATACATACAAGTCTCTAAAGGATCAAAGATATGCTTGTAACTATTGCTCCATTGCCCCTTTATCACTCTTGTTCGTAATCCTGCCCTGCAGGGCGCATAGCTATAAAAGGTGAAGAACCGGCAACTGATCCAGGGATGAGTCATCCCACCTGTATCCCTCCTACTAGGATAATCCCTCATCATATGGCCCTGACGGCCACAGGCAAAACAGGCACCAGTAGTACGACGACATTCCCCATGGTGATGTCGGCCACACAGTGAACACTGAGGGAAAAGTGGTCCCGACTGAACCCATGTGCACACTCGAATCCGAAACTCTGGAGCTCTGACCAGCTCCTGAATAACCCGGCTGATCAAACCTCCTGCCAAAAAATTGGGAAGGAGCACTGCGTCGCTGAAATGTAGACCTAGGTCGCCGAAATTTGTCCGCCTCGAAAGTTACCTCAAACCACTCGCTGCCCCGCGCTCTTGGGCTGGCCTTGGTCTGGTTGGTCCTCTCTCTCTCTGTCTTCATTTCACTGTGTGTATGCCTGCATCCTGGCAATATTCATACCGGGTGAAGGGCTACTCCGTGCATGCGATGTCATGCGGTCTAGCCCCATCATATAACGATGAACTCTATCAGCCATGTCAGCTACAATAGTGAGTGCATACCTAGCTAATGAGTTAAACTCCAGGTTATACTCTCTGATGGTCCTTCCATTCTGCCTCAGCGTCAAGAACCTATCCACACGGGCTCTCCTCATCTAAGAAGGCAAAAAGCGATCAAGGAAGGCCTCTGTGAACTCATCCCAAACAGCTGGAGAAGCACCCACACCCCTAGACAGTTCCCATGACTCAAACCAGTTCAACGCAATATCGCGTAACCGGTAGGAAGCTAGCACAACTGAATCTGTCTCCGAGGCCCTAAGTACCTGCATAGTCCGTTGATTCGCTGAATGAACTCCCCGAGGATCATCCTCGTGTCTCGAACCATAGAACTCGGGTGACTACAACCTAAAATCCCGAATCCTCAAACTGTCGGCTCTAGGATTAGCTACCTGCTCCTGTCGGCGCTGCCCTGCCACTATGCTAGTCAATAACCTGATCTGCTCTCCATAATCTCTATACTCCGCCGGTCGAGGATCGAGGCTCGTATCGTAACCTCTGAGCTGCAACGCTCGGCCATCTAATCTTCGACGGCGAATCGCACTTCGCCGGGCCACAACCTCAGGCATAGTCTGGGCCTGAGTCCTAGTAACTCTCTGTGTCCCACTAACAGCTCCTACTGATGACTTGCCCTTCTGGGCCCTGGTCGCCTTCCGTGGAGGCATAACTGATACATAAGAATAGGTCAGATAGGATTCAACCTAATAAGACAGCTTTACTACACGATCTCAGAGTGAGAAGAATGGAAACCAATTCTAAATGTCCTGTAGCCTCCTGGTTATAGATGTGGTGCACAACACACCGATAACCAAAACTCTACTAGACACGGTCTGTAGACACTTTCCGAGGACTAACTGCTCTGATACCACTCTGTCGCGACCCGAACCGGGCGTGGTGGTGCCTACCGCACCTTCTAATCATACATCATAAGTAAAACGCGGAAGATAAATATCACTTTTTTTTTTCTAAACAAAGGCAAAACCGATAAGGCTGCCACCATATATACATACCTAACAAAAGGACTTAGATATTTTCAAAGTACAACCCACATACATGACTACAGACCTCTAAGAGTTGGACATAACAACTAGGACGGGAGAGGGCCCCGCCATACCCCTGAATGTACATAAATCCACAACAACAGGGACCCATACCAAAAACAAGCCTCCAGAGTAAATGGAGCTTCTTCCCAAAGACTGAACAGAGATCCTAAGAGCAAGGATCACTAATCTGTGTACCTAACACCTGCGGGCATTTAACGCAGCTTCCCAGAAGTCGATCAAAAATTTAGTATGGAACGGAAATAAGGTACAGTAACCAAATCATAACTGTATAAAAGAAAGACAGGGCAAGTATAAAAATGAAATACCAGATCCTACCGTGCCATTTTAACTCATGAGATTGATCGTACATTAATCGTTCTTTTCCTTATTTCAATAAGAGAATTATAAACATATTCTTACATACATACTTAAGAATTTTGATCAAGTTTTTCCACATAACTTACATAACATAATTCGGCCCTTTATAGAGGGACCCGATGTAACTTCTCTTACATAACGTAACCCGGCCCGTTTGCGGGACACGGTGTACTGATGAATCATGTGACATAACCCGACCCATATGTGGAGATCGGTGTACTGAGGAATCATGTAGCATAACCCGGCCCGCTTGTGGGGCTCGGTGTACTAGGGAATCATATAGCATAACCCGGCCCGCCTATGGGGCTCGGTGTAAAATGACGTAACCCGACCTATGTGTAAGCTCGGTGTAAAATGACGTAACCCGACCTATGTGTAGGCTCAGTGTAATATGGCGTAACCCGGCCTATGTGTAGGCTCGGTGTATCTAATAACATAACCCGACCTATTTGCAGGCTCGGTGTATCTCATATCATAACCCGGCCTATTTGTAGGCTCGGTGTGTCTCAAATCATAACCCGACCTATTTGTAGGCTCGGTGTGTCTTTCCTTACATGACATTTTAAATCACCTTTTCACTTCTTCTTACGTCGTCATAACAACTTCCCATAAAGCTATTATAATCACCTTTCATTTTAGAAAACTTAAGGCGCTTTTATTTCATATTACATTAGGGAAACTAAACCCCAAAAGTACTACGTACATACATACTTATAAAAGAATCATGGCACACCCTCTCTTTTAAATCAATAAATTCTTCTTTTTAAAACTCAAGTTACATACTCTTTAAAATCATGTCGCTTATACATATAAAATCATGTCATCTATACTTTAGAAATCAAGTCCCATAACTTGAAAAATAAAGTTTCATAACCTCAGTAAAGGAATCAAAGTTCATAGTCTTAAAACCTCATAACATAAACTCTTTTAAATTAAGTAACATATACTTTTGTGAGTTGTGAATAGGTTATACTCGTTTATAACGATCTTATTAAAGCAGCCATGATCTAGAAAATGTAATACAATTTTGTCTTATCTTAGTTTCTATGCAGATGGAGAATTCTACTTATTTTAATATAATTGATTGTCGCTATATTTTTATTAACGCTGCAATGGCTTGTTCGATACATATTCTCGTTAGTACAGTAAATTTGCAAGGTCGCCTCGACTCCACATACTTCCTAACGACTCTTATCAACATCTCCCATAAGACTTGGTAAGAACTTAGGATAACTTAGACATACTTTTTTACATAGAGTAAATCAACATACATACCTCTTAACTTCTAAGAGTAGAAGGAATCATGAAATAACACCACATGTATATTTCATACATAGAATCATGCCAAAAGAAGGAAGAGGTTCACATACCTCGCGACGACTAACGATACGTAGCGCTATGCTCCAAAGTACTTCAACCTTGCTATCTTTTCCACCCTTCAAGTAGAATACGCTACACGTAATATTTCAACCTATAATAACCATAACATGTCTATCAACTCCTAGCTTATAACGTGGAATAATACTAAGTGCTAGGTCTCTAATTCTACTGAAAATTGGGCAGCACTTCCTTTGTTTCTACGTACTTTTCCACCTTTTTCAAGGCCCGAAATCGACAACCAACATGCCACTTTTAAGGCGCAACAAACCAGCAATTCAAAGGGGATTATACGTCTAACATGACGTATAAAATTCTGCCCCACAATTAAAGTACAATTGTCCAATAACTTGAGCCATTTTCGGCAATCACAAGGATAACACCACATCTATTCTTTCCAATTCCTTTTTCAATCCAAGTTGTTAAGTCTAACATGTTATATAGTCGCAACCAACTTTAACAACTATAATTCCTTCTTTATATAACATGCGACGACTAAACTAATAACCAAATTGAATTTCAATCTCCAAGGCTAAACATGCTAGTTTCGGATTAGTGGTTCCAATATCCATAACACTATCAATCTTCATTATATATATCTCATGCTTGTTTAGGTATATAACTACAACAACATGTAATCTTTAATCACTAAGAGGACAAGATTGTTACCTTGACAAGCCCTAATATAACTTCAAGATCCAAAGTCTCTTCTTAGCAACTTAGATCCTTTCCTTCACGCTCCAATCCGTTATTTGAAGCCCTTAGAAGTTCATAAACAACTTCCCTTCAATTTCCAAACAAAACTTATGAAAACAACTTAGGTTTTCATCTTGCGACTAATGTAAAAACGTAGCTTTTCCGGGATCTTTCTATTGAGATATCCTTGTAATACTCCTAGGAACCTTGGGTTTAAGTATTGTGAATTATGAACAACAAATGAAAAAAAATTCTTCTTCTATTGGAGCTTAGTCGAGAGCTCTTAGAAAGAGCACACAAGTTTCTCAAAAATTTTCTAAGTGTTGAGACTTGTCTTGCTATATGGGTGTATATATAATTAAATGGAGGGTCAATATTAAAACACTTGTGGGGTTTGGATGAATAAGATTTAAATATATTTAGTCAAGTGGGCTCATTGACTTAGTCAATTATATCAAGCTTTGGGCTTGTCAAGACTTGATCATCTAACCTTGGTCATTTGACCATTTTAGCCTTGGCTAAAATCGACCAAGTCCATGTGGGGGTGACACGTGTCGCCCTCCCATTCGTCGTAATATTTCATTTTCCGACATTTCCATAATTCCGATAAATTCTACAAGTCTCAAATCTTAACGTCCTGATTTCTTACGTACATTCTCTTAAACCTATCCTGGAATTATGGAGTGTAACATCTTAACACCCATTTGATGGATTTCAATGTCATGCAGTGCTGCAATGGAAATGAATACCCTTATGGAAGTCATTCTCGATACTGGAGAGTACGTGTCGAAGTAATCAAGACCCTCGTTTGTCGGTACCCTTTGACTACCAACCTAGCATTGTATTTGTCTATAGATCCATCATCTTTGTACTTACGTTTAAGTACCCACTTACAATCTAGTGGTTTATTTCCCGGAGGAAGGTCAACCAACTCCCAGGTATGATTGTGCATGATGGACTCTATCTCACTTTTCATAGCTTCTTTCCAAAGCGGTGCTTCTGGAGTTGACAATGCTTCTGCAATTTTCCGAGGTTCATTTTCAACCAAGTAAGCTAGAAAGTCCGGACCAAAAGATTTCTCTTTCCTGGCCCTTTTGCTTCGCCTAGGTTCTATTTCAGGATCAGTTGGAGTTTTATCCACATCTGTATCCATTTGATCAGACTCGTCAGATCCCGGGGAATCATGACTCCTTTTGCGCGAGGCCACTTCATTTTCCTTCTTAGGAAATATTGTCTCAAAGAATTCATCATTCCTTGATTCTATGATTGTACTCTCATGGATATCTGGTATATTTGACTGATGTACCAGAAAACGATAAGCACTACTGTTATTTGCGTATCCAATGAAGATGTAATCTACAGTCTTAGGTCCTATCTTGACCTGTTTTGGTTTAGGTACCTCGACCTTGGTCAAACAATGTAACGACGTTCGCCCGGTTGCCATCGTGCCTTACCCCGCACCCTAGTGATACATACATCGAGAAAATCAGCGGAACATAAAACATGAGTCATTTAACAAGAGATATAATAAATAAACAGCCAACCAAAACAATAGTTGCCTTCGGATATACATAAAACCAGAACAGATTAATCCTTTTACAACCCTGCCCACAACAGTACTACAGACCTCTAAGATATACAATGACTATGACGTGACAGGGCCCCGCCATACCCCTGAATGTACAAGAACCTACAACTCAGGGAACACATACCAAAAGATAAGCCTCCGGAGAAAACGGAGCTTCAATCTGTTGGCGTGATCCTATGAGCGAGGATCCACGACCGCATGTACCTACTGCGGCGTACGCAGCCCGGCGAGGTCGCATAACAGTACCAAGTATGTGAAATCAGATAATATCAGAAATGAAATCATACTAGTCTATATAAAGCAGAGACATGTATGATAACCAAACTACGCTTCACAACATAAAGCCATCATCCGATATAACTATGGGTCTCACGCCACAACATCAATCGTTCGCATCACGGCCGCATGCCCGGAATCGTGACGGTGTAGACATGTCCACGTGACCTCAACAACAAGACAAAGAATCAGATGGAAGATACCCGCGCTACGATCGTGTCGTGATGTCCAAGGGAAACAATAAGACAACTTTCCAAACGGACGATACCCGCAGCGCCACGATCGTGTCGAGATGTCCAGAGGAAACAATAGACAAGATTCCAAATGGACGATACCCGCAGCGCCACGATCGTGTCAAGATGTCCAAAAGGAAATCACAAGGCGATAATCAAAATGAAACATACCCGTGCGCCACGCGTCGTGTCGAGATATCCAAAGCGATTAATCACAAGACCTTAACCAAAATGGAAGCATACCTGCGCCACGATCGTGTCGGTATGTCCAAAGCGGTTAACAACAATAATACTATCAACAGAACGCATCTGCGGAATTTCTCCACATCGCCGACGCCCAAGTAAGTTCTCAACTATCCGACCGACTCATCGAGAGACGCGGTAACAAAGAAACACAACGATTGTACAATAAAGGCTATCATCACAAGCATAGGCAATTTTCACAACAACAAGCATAGGAAATTTTCACAAAAATCAAATTACTTTCATTTTATGCAAAATTCCCGGTTTTTAACCCCAAATTACTACATACGTTAAGTTCTTTAAAAGAGATCCATTACTTTTATAAAAGTCACCCGATACCGTAGTATTAGAATGACCAACCCACCTTCCTTTTCAAAATCAAGTAACAACATTCTTTTCCTAAGTTCCAGTTTGCCTAGTTTCAATTACTCAAGCTTCTCATTTTCAAATGGTTTCATAGTTCCCAAACTTAATCACTTGATTCCTTTTTAGAACAATTGAGTAACATATGTCATATACGTGAGTAGTTTATTCTTGTTTATAACGATCTTATTACAGCAGCCATGATCTAGAAAATGTAATATCATTTTGTCTCATCTTAGCTTCTATGCAGATGGAGGTTTCTACTGGTTTTAATACAACACATCATTATTCAATACATTTTCCTTTATTAACGCCGCAGCGGTCCTGTCGATACACATTCCGATTTCCAAATCGTGAAACATTATTCCTTTAAAACCAAGTACTCATTACTCACGAATGAGGTTTCACACAACATTCACATTAAAACAAATAAGTTAAGTCTCTTATCTTATAAGATCAAGTCTCTAACTTCTAACATCAAGAAACCATTTTCACTTACATAAGGTCGTTATAACTAACTTCCCATAAAGCTATTATAACACCCTATGTTTTAAACCAACCAAATCACTTAGCACATGACGTCTACCGCACTACATAGTTCACAACAATCATGCTAGAAAAGATAGGAAGAGGTTCACATACCTCGCGACGAGTATCGACTAATAGCAAACGCTCCAAACAACGGCTACTCCTAAGCCAAGTAGATCGCGCCACACGTAGTACTTCAACCTATAAGGCCACAAGGCGCCTATTATCATCTAGACCACAACGTAGAATATTCTACGTAAAATTCGCAAAGATCTCCCGCCACAACAGAAATCTCCTCCTCTATCGAGGCCGGCTACCAAGCCAACCAGTGGGGTTTCACACGCCTAACCTGACGTGTACAATTCTACTACACAAGAATACTACACAAGTTCATCAGAATACGCCTTATGTAATTACAGCCTCGGCTTCTTAATTCTTCAGCTTAAGTCAAAAGACATCACACAAGATTAAGTATAGTTCTATATATAGTATTCTTCAACTATATATTCAAACATGTAATTTCCAATTACAATAGAAGAAGAGTGTTTACCTCGATAAGCCCAAAATTATCCGAGTTTAATGTCGCTTCCCGAGCAAGGTTTAGCTCCACCCGTGCGCCCAAACCACTCCAAACAACCCTTAGAAGTTCTAACCAACTTCTACTCACATACTTCAACCAACGGCTTAAGATTTCCTTGTGGTTTCGGTTTGAGACTAAAAGGACAAAAGGTAGTATTTCCTGACTCTACGTGAAAGAGGTATCTTTGGAATACTACAATGTACAAGGCTAAGGTATTTTGGGCATTATAACAATACTAGGGAGTATTTCTATACCACAACAAGTGGGTATTATACGAAAACAACTAGGCAGTGGGTACCCCACGCCAAGGCACCACAAAGGGGAGGGTGTTTCAAGACTTGGAAGTTTTGGAACGGATGAAGTCTTCACACTTGCAGGGGTATTTATAGCAAAACCAAAGGCCAACCAACGCCAAGATCTGCCAAGTGCAAGGCAAGTGTAAGGCCAAGATCAAGCCAAGTGCACCCTAGACCCTACTCCTTAAAACCTCACAAAATCTACACAAATATCAAGCCCAACTTGACTTCTCACGGCCAAGTCACGCCCACTTGCCTTCATCGCAGGTGACACATGTCACCCTCCCGCTGGTCCATAATGTTTCGCCTCTAAAAATCCGCAAAAATACAAAACGACATAGCCGGAATTTTCCTTCGCAGTTACGCAAAACGCTTCGTCGAAAACGACTCCAACCAAAGTGTCAGGCCCAAATGTAAATCGGCCATGGTGCCACACGGGGTGACACGTGTCGCCCCGATTCGCCTGCAATATTTCATCTTCCGAAATATCCAATTTAATGGAATCTCAAAACAAAGCGCCCTACAAAATCAGAATTTCTCCCTGGCCCTACATGACCATTTCCAAAATAAAATCTCAAAATTCTAATATAATCTATGAAGTCCAAATACCAAATGGGAATCCAATTCCATTAACGAACCTTTTCTTCACAAATAACCGAAACTTTTCCGTCAAAACTCACATCTTTCTTTCTTTTCAAAATTTTCGCGCACTCGCACGCACGTCCTCACATACATACCGCAACTACGGGTATAACATTCTCCTCCTTAGAAACATTCGTCCGAATGTTCCTTCTCAAGACGGATATCGATGAAGTTCCTCTAACAAGTTGTCAACGCCACGCCGCCACGAAATAACACACGCCCTCTTCTTTCCTTACTCGTCGTGGCCCTTCTCGAACACTTGAACTCTCCCAAGACGCACCATACTTCACCATTACTCCGCTCCGAAAATCTCCGAGTCACTACCTCCAAACTTGGTCATCTTACTAACCTCAAACTTCCTTAAGGCCATTCCCGCCTTTACGAACCGCTTCGTCGAACGCGCCCACGAACTCATACGTTGGTCACACAAACTTGGGCCTAGCATCCTCGTGACTTACCACCGCGGGACCACCCAGAACTGACCCCACCTCAAACCGGGTTACGGTTGACCCAGACACGCCCTCAACCCGACCCACAACCGCGCAAACTCTTGTTCCCGATCCGAACAATCTTACTAATTCACATCATAAAGCTACCACTTCCATCTCACACTACCCACGGACTTATCACACAAATAAAACCCACGATACTACTACCCCGATAAGGGTCAACAATAAATCTTAACTCAAGACGACCTACCCCTAAGGTCTCACCGTGACATAGTCTAAGGTTCATACTTACCATGCCTCCATACGTATCCTTCCAACTAACCATGCATTCTAACTCACACATATCACAATGCTATCCGCATAGCACACAATAATGAGATCATCATAACAAGCATACCAAAACTCTAGAGGGTTAAGGATATACGAAGCTACCGCCCACTCTAATCATAGGCCCACTGCAGGCGATATAGAAGGTGATAAACCACCACGCATCCTCGGCGTCGAGTCGTAACATCCGCGCTTCCTTGGTAGACAGTTCCGCAAATGGCCCGCTGGCCGCATGCAAAACAAACTCCCAATCTAGCACGACACTCTCCAAAATGGAGTCTACCACAATGGTCACAACGAGGTAGGTGGCTTCACCGTTAACACCCCGCTCGCCGAAAATTCAACCTCGAGCCCCGACCGCCTCAAGACGGTGGAGGACCACTGCATCGTGGGGTATATAACTAGCTCGCCGAGGCGGTCCGCCTCGAAAGCCACCAGCGACCGCCGCCCCGCCCTCTTCTCGCTGATCCAGTCATTCCGCCGACCCTCCGTGCCTCACATCCTGGTGCATGAGCTCGCGTGCGGGCAATGTCCAAGCCCGGCTGAAGAGAAACACCCCCACAAGATTCTGCCATATAATCATCAAGCCCGCTGACGTAGCGATGCACTTATCCTCCATATTCGCAACTAGCGCAGGACATATCGAGCCAAAGAATCGAACTCGACATTGTACTCCCGACAGCGCGCCTCTGCCTCGCAGAATAAAATCGCTACTGCGTTCTCCTCATCTGCGAGGCAAGAAGTGCGTGAGGAAAGCCCTCAAAACTCATCCCATACCGCTGAGGTGCATGCTCTCCCCGGGAAAGCTCCCATGAATCAAACCAATCGACTGCGGTATCACGCAGCCGATGCGAACCAAAGGTCACAGACTCGGTTTCTGAAGCCTCGATCACCCGCATGATCCGCTCAGAATCGCCGATGAACTCCTGCGGATCATCCTCGTGCCTCACCCATAAAATTCTCGGGCTACAACTCGTAAAGTCCCGTAGCCTCAAACTATCTCGCCGGTGAACCATCAGCATCGGAACCGAATCGCTGATCCACTGTCTCATATCCGCCACAACTCGCCAATAATCGCCATCTCTCGCGACTCATCTCCCGCCTGCATCGGGATCGAGGCTCGTGTATCAGAGTCTCATCCCATCGCCGCGCTCAAACTCTCTTTGGCTGGCGGGCGCTAAACCCGCCGTCAAGCACAATTCGTGTATCGTCGGGCTCGCGCTGCATTCTCTCGTATCTCACTAGCAAGACTCGGCCGCTTGCCCTTCTGGCTCTGGTTGCCTGCGCAGGCATAATCGTAAAAACGAGATACGCTGAGGGGTACAACTTACAACACAAATTTCTAAGGCACGATCTCTGAATGAGAAGAATGGAAACTAATCCTAAATGTCCTATAGCCTCCTCGATTATAGATGTGGTGCACAACACACCGATAATCAAGACTCTACTAGACACGGTTCAGACACTTTCCGAGGATTAATCGCTCGATACCACTTTTGTAACGATCTGCCCGGTTCGCATCGTGCCTTACCCTGGGCACCCTAGTGATACATACATCAGAGAAAATCAGCTGAACATAAAACATGAGTCATAGAACAAAAGATATAATAAATAAACAAAGCCAACCAAAACAGCTTGCCTTCAGATATACATAAAACTCGAATAGTTTAATCTTACAACTCCGCCCACAACAAGATTACATGCACTTAAGATATACAATGACTATGACGGACAGGCCCGCCATACCCTGAATGTACAAGAACCTACAACTCAGGAACACATACTAAAAGATAAGCCTCCGAGAAAACGGAGCTTCAAATGCTACCGAATCGTGATCCATGAACGAGGATCCACGATCGATGTACTTACCGCGGCAGATGAACGCACTTCAAGGAGGTCGCATAACAGTACCAAGTATGTGAAATCAGAATATCAGAAATGAAATCATACTAGTCTATATAAAGCAGAGACATGTATGATAACCAAACTACGCTTCACAACATAAAACGATCATCCGATATAACTATGGGTCTCACGCCACAACATCAATCGTTCGTGATCACGGCCGATGCCGAATATCGTGATCGGTGTAGACATGTCCACGTGACCTCAACAACAAGACAAGAATCCAGATGGAAGCATACCCGCGCTACGATCGTGTCGGATGTCCAAAGGGAAACAATAAGACAACTTTCCAAATGGACGATACCCGCGCTACGATCGTGTCGTATGTCCAGAGGGGAAACAATAGACAAGATTCCAAATGGACGATACCCGCGCGCTACGATCGTGTCGAGATGTCCAAAAGGAAATCACAAGGCGATAATCAAAATGGAAACATACCCGCGCGCCACGATCGCGTCGAGATATCCAAAGCGATTAATCACAAGACCTTAACTAAAATGAAGCATACCCGCGCTACGATCGTGTCGATGTCCAAAGCGGTTAACAACAATAATACTATCAACGAACGCATCTGCGGAATTTCTCCACATCGCCAAGACGCCCAAGTAAGTTCTCAACGAGGCCGACCGACTCTATCGAGACGCCAGAATACGTAAACACAACGATTGTACAATAAAGGCTATCATCACGAGCATAGGCAAGTTTCACAACAACAAGCATAAGCAAGTTTCACACAACTCAAAGTACTTTTCATTTTATGCCAAAGTCCGGTTTTTAACCCCAAAGTACTACATACGTTAAGTTCTTTTAAAAGAGATCCATTACTTTTATAAAGTCACCCGATACCGTAGTATTAGAATGACTAACCCACCTTCCTTTTCAAAATCAAGTAACAACATTCTTTCCTAAGTTCCGCTTGCCTAGTTTCAATTACTCAAGCTTCTCATTTTCAAATGGTTTCATAGTTCCCAAACTTAATCACTTGATTCCTTTTAGAACAATCGAGTAACATATGTCATATACGCGAGTAGTTTATTCTTGTTTATAACGATCTTATTACAAAGCCCATGATCTAGAAAATGTAATATCATTTTGTCTCATCTTAGCTTCTATGCAGATGGAGGTTTCTACCGTTTTAATACAACACATCATTATTCAATACATTTTCCTTTATTAACGCCGCAGGGTCCTGTCGATACACATTCCGATTCAAATCAAGAAACATTATTCCTTTAAAACCAAGTACTCATTACTCACGAATGAGGTTTCACACAACATTCACATTAAAACAAATAAGTTAAGTCTCTTATCTTATAAGATCAAGTCTCTTAACTTCTAACATCAAGAAACCATTTTCACTTACATAAGGTCGTTATAACTAACTTCCCATAAAGCTATTATAACACCCTATGTTTTAAACCAACCAAATCACTTAGCACACGACGCTCACCGCACTACATAGTTCACAACAATCATGCTAGAAAAGATAGGAAGAGGTTCACATACCTCGCGACGAGTATCGACTAATAGCAAAACGCTCCAAACAAATGGCTACTTAAGCCAAGTAGATCGCGCCACACGTAGTACTTTCAACCTATAAGGCCACAAGCGCCTATTATCATCTAGACCACAACGTAGAATATTCTACGTAAAATTCGGCAAAGATCTCCCGCCACAACAGAAATCTCCTCCTCTATCGAGGCCTGGCCAAGCCAACCAGTGGGGTTTCACACGCCTAACCGGACGTGTACAATTCTACTACACGCAATACTACACAAGTTCATCAGAATACGCCTTATGTAATTACAGCTCATCGCTTCTTAATTCTTCAGCTTAAGTCAAAAGACATTGCCACAAAGATTAAGTATAGTTCTATATATAGTATTCTTCAACTATATATTCAAACATGTAATTTCCAATTACAATAGAAGGACAGTAGTGTTTACCTCGATAAGCCCAAAATTATCCGAGTTTAATGTCGCTCCTGAGCAAGGTTTAGCTCCACTCCGCGCCCAAACCACTCCAAACAACCCGTAGAAGTTCTACCCAACTTGTACTCACATACTTCAACACACGATGACGCTTTCCTTGGGGTTTCGGGTTGCGCCTAAACAGGACACAAGGTAGTATTTCAGTACTCTACGTAAAGAGGTATCTTTGGAATACTACAAGGTACAAGGCTAAGGTATTTTGGGCATTATAACAAGACTAGGGGAGTATTTCTATACCACAACAAGGGGTATTATACGAAAACAACTAGGCTAGGGGGGGGGGGTACCCCACGGCCAAGGCACCACAAAGGGGGGAGGGGTGTTTCAAGACTTGGAAGTTTTTGGAATGGATGAAGTCTTCACACTTAGGGGGGTATTTATAGCAAAACCAAAGGCCAACCAATGGCCAAGATCTAGCCAAGTGCAAGGCAAGTGTAAGGCCAAGATCAAGCCAAGTGCACCCTAGACCCTACTCCTTAAAACCCTCACAAAAATCTACACAAATATCAAGCCCAACTTGACCTCAATTCGCCAAGTGCGCCCACTTGCTCTCCATCGCGGGGTGACACATGCCACCCTCCCGCTGGTCCATAATGTTTCGCCTCTGAAAAATCCGCAAAAATACAAAACGACATAGCCGGAATTTTCCTCTTCGCAGTTACGCAAACGCTTCGCCGAAAAACGACTCCAACCGTGTCAGGCCCAAATGTAAAATCGCCAAGGTGCCACATGGGGTGACACGTGTCGCCCGATTCGCCTGCAATATTTCATCTTCCGAAAATATCCAATTTACCGGAATCTCAAAAACAAAGCGGCCCCACAAAACCAGAATTTCTCCCGTGGGCCCCACATGACCATTTCCAAAATAAAATCTCAAAATTCTAATATAATCTATGAAGTCCAAATACCAACTGGGAATCCAATTCCCATTAACGAACCTTTTCTTCACAAATAACCTAAACTTTTCCGTGAAAACTCACATCTTTCTTTTCTTTCAAAATTTTCTCACACTCAGACGCACGCCCTCACATACATACCCTGCAACTACGGGGTATAACAAACAACCCCATACCCTTATGTATTTGTAAGAGGGTGTCTTTCCTTTCCATAGTTCATATGGAGTTTTTTCCTTGCTTCTGTGAGGGACTCTATTGAGTATCATGTTGGCAGTAAGCACTGCATCTCCCCACATATTTTGCGCAAGACTGGAATTGATAAGCAAGGCGTTCATCATTTCCTTTAGTGTACGGTTCTTGCGTTCCGTCACACCGTTTGACTGTGGAGAGTACAGTGCAGTTGTTTGATGTATTATGTCGGTTTGGGCACAATATCCTCAAACAGATCTACATAATCTTCCCCTATATCTCTACGAATCGCTTTAATTCGTAGACTTAGTTGGTTTTCAACCTCAGCTTTATAGCGCTTAAAGGCGTTGAACGCTTCGTCCTTACTTTTGAGTAAGTAAAGGTAATAGTACCTTGTACTATCATCTATGAAAGTCACAAAATACTTATTCCCCCCTCTAGTTTGAGCGAACTATAAATCACAGATGTCCGTGTGTATAAGTTCTAGAGGAGCGGTATCTCGTTCTACGGAACGGAAAGCCAGTTTGGTATGTTTTGCCTCTACACATACCTCGCATTTGGATTGAGGGTTTATAGCGGCAGACGACAATAACTCCAACTTTACCAATCGTTTATTGACTGATAGTTTACATGTCCCAGTCTATGATGCCATAGACTGGGTGACTCAAGAAAGTAAGAAGATGCATTTTCATTAATGTTTCGAATTACAGACATGACGTTCAACTTGAAGAGGCCTTCATAGGAGGACCTTCTTCCAACGAACACACCATTCTTAGTAATAACAAACTTACCGGATTCGAACACAACTCGAAGTTCGGCCTGAACTAAAACATTAACAGAAATTAAATTCATCCGGATGTCCGGAACATGCATGACGTTCTTCAACTTGAGGTATTTTCTAGACGACATCTTGAGTACTACAATACCTTCCCCCAGCACATCTGAGGTAATATTGTTTCCCATGTATAGTTTCTTACCATCAAAGTTGCATAGGTAGAGAAAGCATTTCTGTGGGAGCATATGTGACGGGTCGCACCAGTATCCAACCACCACTGTTTTGGATTTTCCACCAGATTTGCTTCTAGCACAACGGCCGAGAAGTCTTCACAAAGATCATTAAGGATCTTGTCTTCAACCATGTTGGCTTTGGCCTTCTTATTTCCTTTGTCCTTCTCCCCTCCCGCCGCCGGCGCGTGATCTTTGACCACGTGGCCGCCTTTGCCACAAGGTGACACGCTTCTTGAATTTCAATGGTCTGAGTTTTCCCTTCCTTCAGAAACTTGCGTTTCTTACTTGCGTTTCCTTTGGTATCAACCAAGTTAGCCGTGACATCAGTTGTTGCCTTGCCTTTGATCAAGTTAATCTTATTGTCCTCATGGATATGAAGTTTGATGACAAGCTCTTCAAAACTCATCTCCTTGGATTTGAGTTTCAGATAACTAGTGAACTCACCCCATGAAGGAGACAGTTTCTCAATAAGTGAAGCGACCAAAAATGATTCATTGGGATTCATCCCCTCTAGATCCAGATCGTGGATGATTAATTGGAACTCCTGTACTTGTGACATGACTGATTTGTCATTCACTATTTGGTACTTCAGAAATTTTCCAACTATAAATTTCTTAGCACCCGCATCATGAGTGTTGTACTTCTTCTGCAACAGATCACATAGCTCCTTTGCGGTATTTATAATGCAATATACCATGTAGAGTGGGTCGCACAGGCAATTCAGGATGTAGTTCCTGCACATGTAGTCATTTTGACTCCAGGAGTCAAATATCATCATCAGGCCACCAGTAGCCTGGGTATCCTGACCCGTCTGAACCGTGTTGTCGGTTTGGACGTCCATATCATCTCCAACAGTAGGAGGATCCTCAGATAAGTATTTTGTCATACCTAGTACGGTGAGATAAAACCGCATCTTTTGCTGCCACCTTTTGAAGTTGGTGCCAACAAACTTTTCGGGTCTCTCAGCTTGGAAGTTGGGAGGAATCATAGTATTCCCAATGGTATCGAAAGTGATATCAGCAGCAGTAGAAGTGCCAGAAGATGTGGCGTTGTTGGAAGCAGAGACTTGTTCCTGTCCATTCACCATCTTTAGTTCTTCGTAATAATAATTTTGTCTTAACTGTTGTAAAAGTTGTGGGTACGAACGGGAGTAGAAGAACTGAAGATTAGACACAAAGAGATTTAGTGCAATGTTTGTCGAGTCAATTGTTTGACAATCTCTCCTTAAGACAAAATTATCCCCGTATATAATGGCTTACGGTAGATGGATAATAGTCTCCCAAGATAAAATGACAAGATAAAATGACAGTTCTTTCTCAAACACAAGCCAAATGCTTGAGAACCCTTGTAGAAGAAACAGGAACAAAAGATTGCTAGAAGAAAAATAGAAGCTCTCAAGAATTTCCAGATTTTTGTATTGTATTGAAGTGTATAAAATCTGATTTTGAAGCCTCTATTTATAGGTGCAAGATTGTGGATCACAAGACAAGATCTTACCAAAAGGCATCTTGATCTTACCAAAAGACACCTAGATCATGCCAAGAGTTAGATGATCTTTGACCCTTCAAATCAATCCATGAATCGGAAGATTCTGAACATTTTTCGATTCAGTGTACCGTCGCCACCGCGGTGCCTCGAGAGGCACCGCGACCCAAAATCGACAGAACCGAAACTTCAAGCTACTGAATGGGAGGCACCGCGGTCCTGCCAGAGGCACCGCGCTGCTTGGAGCACCGCGGCCTTTGGCCAGTGGCACCGCTGCCGTCCTTCGCTCTGCGTCGCGTCCTTTCTCCTCGAGGTCCTGCGGCTCTTCCCCATTTTCCGTATTTTGCACATTTCTTCTTTTCTTATACCATCGTGGGAGATACATTAATTTGGCCAATTAATCGTCCATCCTTACCTAACTTAAGAACACTTTAACATGTGTACCAACATCTCTTTCACTACGTGAAATTGCATTATTAAAAGCTTGTGGTAAGAATGAGTTTCGTTCTAGTGCTATAAAATAATATTCCATTTCGTATGTTCTCCATTACTTGTGTGGATAAGCCCTATATTATAGCTAGACATTGTACGACGTATGCATGTGTGTGGAAATCATATTTCCGACATGCGGGACCCCATATGTTCAAGTCATTAAGGAAAGGATAACTCAATCCCACTAGATAAATTTCCAACAAAAATTTCTACGTCTGTTGCTCAATTTCGACCAATAAGTTTATGCTCTACTGCATAGAAAATTGTTAGTTGCTAGAATAAATGAAGTTCTACCTATAGTAATTTCTCCTAATCAGTCAGCCTTTCTAGGTAATAGGCAAATTATTGATAATGTTGTGCTAGATCATGAATTTATGCATTTGCTAAAGAATAAAATAAGAGGGAGAGAGAAATTTATGGCGATGAAGCTTGATATGTCCAAAGCCTTATCATAGAGTGAATTTTTGTTGAAGAAATGCTTTTAAAAATGGGTTGTGATCAAACATTTATAGGGTGAATAATGGAATGTATCCAAAGATAGTGGCCCAGTGACCATTAGTCAAATTTATGGTCTTAGGGTCACAAGTTCGATTCTCGGCGGATACATTCTCCAGGCCATATGCCTCGTATTAAAGTCTGGTAGCTTAACCGCGCGGGCATGTTACAGTGTGGGTTTGATACTCCCTCAGACAATCCCTGTTGGGGGGTCGGACCTTGTAGCATTGATCCGTTGGTGGCGATCAGACACTGAATGCGGGGCGCACATCCCGCGATTTACCTGGCGGTGGCGGCTAAGAACGGGTTCCATTCGCCTCCAGGAGCATAGTACCAGTACTTGTGCAGGTACTAGCGATATGGGGGTACTAAGGCCACCCCGAGATCTGAATTATCAAAAAAAAAAAAAAATAATAATAATAATAATGGAATGTGTAACTTCTACAACCTATATATTTAATATAAAGGTGAAGTTGCTGGATTGGTTAAACCAACTAGAGGTCTAAGACAAGGTGAGTCGTTATCTCCTTATTTATTCTTGATATATGCTGAAAGTCTATCAACTCTCCTTAAAAAGGCTAAGAAACAGGGTGATTTCGAGGGTTAAGCCTAAAAAGAAATGGACCTAGTGTTTCTTATTTGCTTGTTGCTCCTGAATTCTTAATTTTCTGTTCGGCCAATAATCAGAGTGCTAGGACTGTTTTTGACATATTAGGTACATGCGCTAAATGTTCGGACCAAATGATTAATGTAGAGAAATCTGCTATTTATTTTAGCAAGAACATTTTAGAGGCGGACACTACAAGAAAAACAGGCTACGGTGACAGGTAAAAATTATCATCTAACTCCTAAGATAACGATTTCTGTAAGTGTCATATTTGTCACTGTCACAAACAGATGAAGGTTATGTATCTGTCACACGACATGTGACGGTTTTTACCCGTCACACAAATGTCACAAACATGACGATTCAAACCCGTCACACAAATGTCACAAACAGATGACGGTTCAAACCTGTCACACAAAAGTCACATAAATTTAAATTTTGATTAATTTTTTTTTTACATTTCTATTAAATTAATAATTTATTTTAATATGGCAGGAAATTAAATTTGGCAGGATTTTTTTTGGCAATTTATTTGGCGGATTTTTTTTAGCAATTTAATTTAATATTGCAAATTGAGTGCACCGATGAAATGAAATAAGAATTTAAATAACACCAAAAATATATATTAAACAACTAGAATCTGTTGTACAAAGTCATCCCAAAATGGATAATCATTCAAAGTGTTATTAAAGTGTTTAATACAAGACTAAAACATTGTTAATCAACTATCTTATCAATCTAAAATATTTTTTCTCAGAAGCTGAGCCTTCTAAATCATTCTCTCCTATCTCCGGATCAACCTTTTGAGCTATGTGTACATCATTTAGATCCACATCGTTCTCCCGGAGAAACGAAATGAGGTCTTGAAAGTTTTTTGGATAATCCTTTGCCTTGAAGATTTTCTTCTGTAAAATTCCCCAAATTCGATGGCCAAGTTGTTCGTTACCTTCCGTAGTATGTGGGTTTACAAATGCTTGAGCTAGGCTTGAGAATATTTTCACCACTTGTGGCTTCCCTGCAAAATGTAAAATTTAAACAACTATTCACCCCTTAAAGAATAATGAAGATCAAACAAACATTGATGTTGAAGCTGCAGTGATTAATACCCGGGGAACCACATGTTTAGCTATAAGATTAAAGTGTATGTCGCTGCATCTTTTATTTCATGATATTAAGCATAGGTAATATTTTCCACTTCTAGGAGAATGACATAAATAAAGGCATATCATGCAGAACATCAATAGGATGGCTGAAAAGAAGAGTTTGATAGAAATATCATGTCATAGAAAGATACACAAAGTGAATATTAAATGCTAAATGCTATATAACAAATGAGCCAGACATGCTTTATAAATCTACCTTACTCTTAAGTTACTTGAAGCAGGTTCAGATATATACAAAAATATATTAGTTCAAATTCATTCTTAGATTAATCCTAAAAGCAATCAGTGAACACATGCTTTATAAATAAACTACATACTTTATAAATCAACTACTCAGATTCACAATAATACAAATCATGAATAAACACTTAAATTACTCTTAAATCAGGGACATACATTACTTCATAACTACTTAAAAATATTTATGATCATGAAAACATACTACTTTAGGTTCATCTTTGAACTTAAGATAAACTAGAGACAATTAATAAACATACACACTTAATAAGTTAACCAAACATGCTCATAATCACATAATGCTCATAAAAACAGTTAAGTTAAATAAAAAGATTAAAAGAAAGGTAAATACCTTTTGTGGAGGCACAGAACAATCATCTTGGGATCATACTGACTTTTTCTTTGTTTGAAAACAATATGGAGTTACCAAGATAAATTAAACAGACTTTCCAACCCCCACCTTCTGACCTATAATGTTGTTTAAACTAAGTATGAATATCATTTAGAGCCTAAATGGACTGCTATTCCTCAGGAACATCTAATCACCAAGTTTTCTAAGCATTCTTTACCCTATTCATACTTTCAGAGATTCTATATGGCATTTATAGGTATAATGGAGCATTATTAACTACACTACCAAGCTCATAGGTAATGCAAGTGCTGATAGAATAAAAGTGTGTAGTGCCACTGTAAAGAAGGGGCATGTGCTAACACTAGATCAACTGAGAGGTGTTGGACGCCATCACTAGGCATCTGCACCGTTGCCGCCGCCGGCTCCACCATCAACACCGCCGCTGACCCACCGGAAAAAGTACAAAATTCAAATATGTAATAATTGTCGATTGGGATTGGGTGTATGGTGTAGTGGACGTTGAGACGAACTCACTGGTACTAGCCATAATACTCGATGCTACCGTATCTGACTGGAATTCGCCAAAAACCCATCGAAAATTTGGTTTGGTCGACCGGACGATTGGCTAGGAATTGGAGGTGGTGAGTTGGTGTAGGACGTCGGCCAGAGGATGGCGAGTCTTGTAGTACCAATCACGATCGTTAATTTCTTCACAAGACACCAAAAAATGGCCGACGGCGCCTAGGGTTTCGGTATCAATCGATCCGGGCGTCGTGGCTTTTAGAGCAATGTCGAGGCACGGGGATGGTATAGAAATTATGGGGAGATGATGGTGGTCACAATGGTATTACCCACTCCGCCGACACCACCTCGTGCCACCGAAAAGCAAAAACTAAACCCGCGTTTGGAAGCTTTGATCGTAAAATGGACTACGATAATGGCGTAATCAGTGTCGAAATTGGTATATATTGGAAGAGGAGGACGAGACGAGTCTGTTGGTATATGGGTGTTCGCCGGAAGTTGCTTGAGTCGACCGAAAAATTCAATTTTCGGGCGACGTTACTGTAGCATCACGATTTCGCCCAAAATTGAGATGGGGTTTAGGGTTTTTTTGGGAGTTGGGTTTGGGGCCTTTGACTAAGGGGTTTAGGTGGTTTTTTGAACTCTTGGGTAGTTTTAGTATTTTATTTTATTCATGGGTTGTGATTTAAAATAATTTATTATTAAAAGATGTTGTGCACAACTATAAATTATAAAGATAAAAATACCCATGTGATAATATAATATTTAAGAAATGTTTAGTGGTTAATGTAGAATGTGATGGTATTTTATAAATACAATAATATAGAATGCTAGGGCGAAATCATGATTGTGATAAAAACGCGCGATTATATATATGTATATATATTAAAATTATTTTGTGGTGTCGAAAAAATAATTTAATTGTCGATAAATAATCGGAATAGATGGTCAAAATTGGGTGTCAACAATCGTGAAGACACTTAGTATTTTTACAGAGTTTTTTATCTTTTACTTTTTAAAATATTAAAACGACAACGTTTAGTTTGTTTTTATTAAAAATAATTTTAAAAAAGAAATAAAAATTGTGTAGGTCTTAATTTGAATTTAAAAAGTGCTAAATAATTAATAAAAATGGTGTTGTTTTAATTTGTCAAATGTGTCATTTTTGGTCAATTGAAAACACACGTCACTTATTTATGTGACATTTCACAAACCCGTCACACAAACGTCATAAATAAATGACACTTAAAAAAAACGTCACACAAATGTCATAATTTTATGATACTTAAAAAACTCGTCACACAAATGTAAATTATGATACTTAAAAAAATCGTTACACAAATGTCATAATTTTGTGACACTTAAAAAAACCGTCACATAAATGTCATAATTTTATGACACTTAAAAAAACCGTCACATGAATGTCAAGAAAAAACATAAATTTAGTAAAAACATGTGACACTTGCATTTCTGTCACATGTAAACTGTCACCGTAGTCTGTTTTTTCTTGTAGTGGGATAAAGAAAATATCTTTTCTATATTGGGACAACACCAAGACAATCAAATGGGTATGTACCTTGGATTACCGGCAGCCTAGGAAGGTCTAAAAAGAAAGTGTTAGATTTTATTAAAGATAGGGTATGAGCAAAAATTAAAGGATGAAAAGGGGTGTTTTTAAGTCCAGTTGGGTAAGAGGTTATGTTAAAGGCGGTATTAACCGCTGTAACTATGTATGCTTTATCTTGTTTTCAACTTCTTGAGAGCTTATGTAAGGAAATAACATTCATTCTCTCGTTGAAGTCAGGATGATTAGAAGAAAAAGAATTATTTTGAAAAATGGGATAAACTATGTGAATCAAAAGCTTGTGGGGGCTTAGGCTTTAGAGATATTAAAGCTTTTAATAAAGTTGTGTTGGTAAAAATGACTTGGAGAATATTGACTAATCCCGATTTACTTCTATCAAGAATCTTAAAAAGTAAGTATTTTCCAAATGTTTCCTTCTTGAATGCTTATCAACATCTTGGATTTGGAAAAGTATCGTTTGGAGTTGAGAATTGTTAGAAAAAGGTCTAAGATGGAGAGTTGCTACTGGCGAGAAAATTTATGTGATGAATTCCTAAGGCCACTGGGTTTAAACCTTATAGACCTATTGCTTCTGAAAATTTGGACTTAAAAGTGCTTGATCTAATAAATGTAGAATACCAGACTTGAAAGATGAACGAATTAGATAAACCTTTTAGTTTGAATGATGTTAATGCTATTCTGACTATTCTTCTATCTGCTACAGGTTCTAAGTGTTAAATAAGGAATATACACTCGTGATATACACTTACCATATTGGGTGTATATCACGGCCACTGTTTTTAGCTTACGGTAATTAGCCACCCGATTGTGGTCAAATTACTTAGTGTATATATTGTGTATTAATTAGTCTTGTAGACTTACCATAATTGTAGGATTCTTATATTACTATAATAGGATTTTAGTATTAGAATAGGAAAACGATTTTTCTATATGTAACTTGTATATATACCATTTCATTAATGAGAATAATCAAGAGATTATTTTTTCATGGTATCAAAAGTCTAGGTTATTTTTTCTTTGTTTCTGCTACTCTCTATTTCTCGATTTCTGTGACTAAAATCCTTCCCCCATCCTCTCGGTTTTTCCTAAACCCGAGGCCAAAACATTCCCTTCTTGGCCAAATTTTGTTCTATTCACCATAACTGATAAGAACACGTTTCATTCTTCCCTAACGGTTTCTAACATCAAGAGTGTTCTTCCTATTGTTCTTGACCTAAAAACGTTCAATATGGGACGTGGACAGAGTTGTTCAAAATTCATGCAATGACACATCAGGTTCTCCACCACATAATCCCTCCGACTCCTGATACGGAGGGTGTGCCCACCAAAAAGGAAGATCCTAAATTATGGATTACTCTTGACGCAAAAGCTCTCCAGTGGATTTATGTCACTATCTCCCTTGACCTCTTACAGACGATTATGGAACCTAACTCTTCAGCTATGGCTGCTTGGAATAGATTGAGTGATATATTCCAGGATAACAATAATTCCCGCACTGTCACCCTTGAACTGGAATTTTCTCAAGTCGCTATGGAGAATTTCCAAACGTTTCAACTTATTGAAAATGACTCAAGGACTTGGCGGATCAACTTCGCAACGTGGGTGCTCCTGTTAGCAATAGTCGTCTCGTTCTACAGATGGTTGCAGGCCTGTCTGAGGCCTATAACAGCGTTGCTTCGATCATTCGTCAAAGTAACCCTCTACCAGAATTCTATCAAGCCAGCTCCATGCTTACGTTGGAAGAAGAAGTTGGTTTGTCTAAGAAGGTGGCTACCAGTACTAGCCCCATAGTCATGATGACGTCTTCCACAAATTCTCCAGGTTTTATTGATAATTCGAGCCAAAACCGTGCTCACGGGAATGGCAAGAATAATCGGAAAAACAATGGGAAAAATCGCGGGGGCAAACGTGGCAGTTCTGGTGGACAATATTGGAAGTGGGCCTCGTCCGATCGGTGATGGGCCACCACCCCCGGTCCTGGCCGGGCCCATGGCGATGGGGCTAGGCGGTGGGCGTGGCCCAACAACGCTTATTTTTCAGGCTCTTCCGCTAGCATCGATGGGCTGATACCACCTTACACGCCTAACGATGAGTCGAGGTTGTGGCCAGGTTGGGGCGGCGAGGTGGGCTGCGGGCCTCGGCCTCTGCGAGCATTCTCGGCGATGGGACCACACCTACTCAAACCGATATAGAATTCGCGATGCACACACTGGATTAATTCAACCGACTCGGGTGGTACATGGACACCGACGCCACTACACACATGACCTCTGATCGAGGTACTCTTGTCTTATTCCAATTTGAGCAACCTCCGTGGTATAATTATTGGTAATGGTAATTTTATTCCGACTCGTGGTTATGGTCATAAAACGGTGTCTCCCCCACATCCACCCCTTGTCTTAAAAATGCTCTTCATGCCCCTAAATTGATTAAAAATTTGGTGTATGTTCGTAAATTCACAACTGATAATTGGATTTCTGTTAATTTTGATCCTTTTGGGTTTTATGTGAAGGATTTCAAGACGGGGATTCCTATCATGAGATGTGATAGTAGGGGAGATCTTTATCCTATCACACCCACGCCCAGTTTTTCGTGTCAAGTCTTGTCATCTACTTTTGCGACTATTGCTCCTTCCATGTGGCATGCGCGTCTCGGTCATTCGGGGTCATCTATTTTATCTTCCTTAGCTAAAAGTAATTTTATTTCTTGTAAGGGTACGCGTAGTACTCTAAATTGTCAAGATTGCTCATTAGGACAAATTCTTAAGTTTCCATTTGTAGAATCTAACAATCATACTTTAATGTCATTTGATATTATTCATAGTGATCTATGTACGTCTCATGTTCTTAGTTCTTTGGGTCATCGATATTACGTTCTTTTTTTGGATGATTATTCTAAATTTTTATGGACGTTTCCGATAGCGGAAAATTCTCAAGTTTTTTCCATCTTCCTAAAATTTAGAGCATTTATTCGAACCCAATTCGAACAAAAAATAAAAAATATTCAATGTGATAATGGAAATGAATATGATAATGGGGTGTTTCGGGAATTTTGTGCTAATAATGGAATCAATTTTCGGTTCTCTTGTCCTCATACCACTTCAAAAAATGGGAAAGTCGAACGCAAAATTTGTACCATTAATAACATTGTCCGAATTTTATTAATTCATGCTTCCATACCCCCGTCTTATTGGCATCATGCTCTACAAATGACTACGTATCTTCTTAACATTCTTCCTTCCAAAGGTTTGACATATTCGTTCCCTCTTCAAATTTTATATCATAAGACTCTTTCGTATTAACATCTCAGAGTCTTTGAGTGCTTATGTTATCTGTGGTTTCCATCAACCACAATTAATAAACTTCAGGCTCGTTCTACTCCTTGTGTGTTTTTGGATTATCCGTCTAATCTTCGTGGTTACAAGTGTTTTGATTTATCATCTAATAAATTCATCATTAGTCATCATGTTTTGTTTGATGAGTCCAAATTTCCATTTTCTAAGGTTAGTACTCCTGTGCCTAGTTCCTATAATTTTTTGGATGATTGTATATCCCCGTATATTATTCACCATTTTTCGGACATGTCCCGCATTCAAAATCCACCAGTTGGCCTCACACCGGATCCACTATCTTGTCGAATACCATTGTTCTCGATCCGTGGATCGATCTCGAATGTTGGGCGATTACCCGCATCAAACTGCTCCAGTCTTAGGAATTTCCAGTTACCGTTCTGGTCCAGCAGTCCCAATGCATGCTAGCTCATCTGTCACGTGTCCCGATGTTTCCCAAAATTCACTCAATTCTCCGCCGAGTCATCGACCGGTCACTCTTAGTCAACGGGGTATTTTTAAACCAAAAAGACATTTTAATTTACATTCTAATGTTCTTAAATCACCCTTACCCCGTAATCCTGTGTCTGCTTTAAATGGCCCGAATTAGAAATTTGCCATGATCGATGAATATAATGCTCTTATTGATAATAAGACGTGGGAGTTGGTGCCCCGTCTATCTGGTGTTAATATTATTCGGTCTATGTGTATTTTTGCACATAAGGACAATTCTGACGGTTCATTTGCAGGGTATAAGACTCGTCTTGTAGGTGATTGTAAGACTCAACATGTTAGTGTTGATTGTGGTGAGACATTTAGTCTGGTGGTCAAGCCGACTACCATCCGCACAGTGCTCATCTTGGCTCTATCGAAAGCATGGCTCTGTCACGACCCGAACCCTGGGCCTGCGACTGGTGCCCTACCTGGGCACCCTTCTATTCATACAACACAATAAACCGCAAAAGATAAATAACACTCTTTTTTTCTTTAAACAAAGGCAAAGCCGATAAGGCTGCCATAATATAAATAACCCGAAAGGGTCTACACTGTTCAACAATGTAAATACAACTCTAGCCATTCCAGCCCACATATTAATACAGACCTCTAAGATTTTGGACAAATACTATGACGGGACAAGGCCCCGCCGTACCTCTGAATACACCTAGTCATAATGACAAGCTCCGGAACATTGGAGTTATCCCAAAATGCTGAACAAGGATCCTAAGCTCGAGGATCCACAACTGAGTACCTAGACCTGCGGATATGAACGCAGCCCCCCGAAGGGGGTCAGTACAACAGGTACTAAGTATGGAACGGAAATAAAGTACAGCAAATAAGATCATAACTGTACAAAGGAATGACAGGGGCAAGTATGAAAATCAAATATCAGATCCTACCGTGTCATATAAAATCAGAGCCAACTGTACCTTGTATCACTGTACTATTGTAACACCATACCACTTTCAAATATGAAAGTCATGTCAAAATCCGGGACACCTGCCCTCAGCATATAATATCACAGAAGCATGCTCGTGGAATACAACATCATTGTCAGCATGTAACAAGTATAATATACAACCATCATCAGATAAGCATGCCCGTGGAATTCCCACATCACTGTCGGCATGTAATAAGTATAATAATCAACTACCAGTACACTGTGCCTTTTTAATAATGAGAGTAATAAGAGTAAACTTTACCGTTTTAAAATAGGAAGCTTATGATTAATTTAGGGTCGCCCGCCCGTAGTATCATTATGCAATCCTATTCAAGGGACTATTTCACCCGCATAGGTCTTGTGGACCCGCAATGGAGCAATTTTCCCCGCATAGGACTATTTCACATGCATAGGCTCTACGGACCCGCAATGAGCATATACGCCATACTCGCATCGTGGAGAGAAAATCCACGGATATGTAATGTCGGATCGACCATGATAAATAATATAACACTTGCACCATCGCTATCATGAACAACATATGCAAGTTAAGTAATCTTTAACTCTCATTAGATCCAAGTGAATGAACCACCATTTTAGACGACCAAGGCACTATCATATCTTTCATTTTAAAACAACCAAGGTAAATTTCATGCCTTCCTTTTAAAATAAACAAGACAATACCATGCCTTCCTTTCTAAATAACCAAGACAATACCATGTTCCTTTCTAAAATGAACAAGACAATACCATCATGCGAGGTACGACATGTCCCGGCCCATTTTTGGGACTTGGTGCAAATATAAAGGACTGTACACATATAGCTATCACAAGCAACTATGTACCATTTAAAGCATCTTCAAGTCTCATTAGCACAAATAGAATGAACTATCATTTTTAGAGAAACCAGACACTAACAAGTCTTTCATTTTATAACACCAAGGCACTATCACATAGTTCATTAAGGATTAATATCCATTACAACAATGTACGTCCGCCGTACATTCACTTTATAAACTCAAGGCACTTTCATTTCATGTACTATATTAAGGACTTAATCATGGACATTCTCACATGATTTTCTTATAACCTTTTCTACTATCTCTTGACTTTCCACAAGCTGTTATAACCAACTTCCCATAAAGTCGTTATAACATCTTCCATTTTAGAAAACTAAAGCACTACCACATCTTTCCTTTTAATACCACCAAGGCATTATCACGTCATGTAAGGTAGTTGAACCTAAAGTACTATGTACATTCACTTCTTTACAAGAAGACTCAAATCATGTAATGTTAGGGGATTAAACCCAAAAGTACTACATACATCTATTCTTTATAAAAAGAATCATTCCATGAAATTTTAGGGAGTTGAACCCCAAGAATACTTTTGCTATCAAAATCAAGTTACTTACACTTTTAAACTTAAGTAACTTATACCTTTAACACCAAGAACTTCTTCTTTCAACATTAAGTCATTTATTCTCTTTAAATCAATCAAGTAACTTATACCTTTAAATCAAGTTACTTCTTTTCTTTAAAATCAAGTAAGCTTGTACTTTTCAAATCAAGTATTATAACTTTCAAAATAAATCAAATCTCTTAACTCTAGAAATCAAGTCCCATAACTTGAAAAATAAAGTCTCATAATCTTTTAAAGAAATCAAGTCTCATAACTTTAAATCAAATCTCTTAACTTTAGAAATCAAGTCTCATAACTTGAAAAATAAAGTCTCATAATCTTTTAAAGAAATCAAGTCTCATAACTTTAAATCAAATCTCTTAACTTTAAAGTAATTCAAGAAACTTATACATTTCAAACCAAGTCACTCATACTTTCATAATCAAGACTCATATACTTTCAAAATCAATTACTTCAAATAAATCAAGTCACATAGACACACCAAAATCAAGTCACATAGGCTTTCCAAATAATCATGTCAAAAGAAGGAAGGATAGTTCACATACCTCATGACGACTAACCAACACGACAAGTAGCAATACGCTCCAATGTACTTCAACTTCATCGGCTATTCCTTAAGCCAAGTAGACTATGCTACACGTAGTACTTCAACCTATAATGACGATATCGCTTCTATCAATATCATACTTTCTAGTATACGACTTATACCAAATAATGTACCTCTAATTCTACGGAAAATTGGGCAGCATCCTTTGTTTCTACGTACTTTTCCACCTTTTCCAAGGCCTGTATTCATCAACCAACACGCCACATTTAAGGCACAACCAACAATTAACCAAAGGGGATTACACGCCTAACTTGACGTGTAAAAGTCTTCCCCACAACCTATACAAAACAGTCCACTGAACAGTCCATAATAAACGAACATTTAAGGGTACAATGTGAAGCCTTTAACACCCTTTTTATACCCTTATTCCTTAGGACTTTTATTAGCCCATTACTACATTAATCATGCATGTTTAGGGGCTGATTTTCTAGCATAACAACACCCCAAAATGGTCCATAAAAACGACACAACGACGTCTAACAATTTTAGGCAGTTTTTCGGCCAACAACAACTATAACAATCCGATAACTCTTTCCTTAATCCATTTTATTCGAATTCAAGTTCCAACACTTCTATATATGATATACCACCTTATCAACAACCATATTACCTCATTTTAACATGCGAGAAGTGTGGATAACAACAACAATATAACCAACGAAACCAATGGCACAAAATTGTCTCAATTCAGCCAACAACATATCTATCACATACACAACTTATTTTCCATTTATTCCTTAACATAAATTCATCCCTTAAACATAATAATAATTAATATCCAATTACTTTAATTTAAGAAGAACTATTACCTCATTTTTGTGCCAAAAATCGTCCAAAATAGCCCTTTAGGTTTTGGTCCGCAGTTTTCGTTTCGCTCCACTTCTTTAAGTTCCAATCACATATATGTGACCCCTATGAGCTTATAAACAACTTCACTTTGTATTTCACTTCCAAAAAGTCGATGGAACCTTAGAGTTTCCAACCCTAACTTTCGGCCTATAGGTTTTTCTTGGGGTTTAAGGGTTTATCCTTGCTTAGTACTCCATTAGGGAGCTTAGTCTTGAGTTATGGAATTTACCAAGAAGGATTGAAGAATTTTTGCTCTTGAAATGGGCCCTTGGCCGAGAGCTACATGGAAGAGGAAAAGAGATGAAATATTTTCTAAGTGTGGCTAAGTCTTGCAAGCCCTATATCTTGCATATATAATGTATCACCAAGGGGGAGATCATGACAAGTGGAGGGACAAGATGGTGGACAAGTGTGAGTGTGGGACCCATGTCCACTTGTCTACTTTTCATGAAAATATCTCATAGTCAAAGTCAATGCCATGTGGGGGTGACACGTGTCACCCTCCCATTGGTCCCGAAATTATTTCATCTCCCAAAAATTCATAATTGACCAAAATATCTCAAAATATTGTGGGCCCCACAAAACCGTAAAATTTTCCTGTGGGCCCCACATGACCAAATCCGGAATTTAAAATCCGAAATTCCAATATAATCTATGAGTCCTAAATATCAAATCTGAGAACCAAATTCCAAATAATAAACCTTTTTTCCTTTACGAGGTTCCGAGATTTTTCCTTAAGAAAAAGTAATTCTTCTTTCTTTCCAAAATTCAAATCTTATTTCCATACGTACGTTCTCATATCATTCCCTTGGAATTGCGGGGTATAACAGGCCCATTCATCAGTTGGATGTGAAAAATATTTTCTTACATGGTGATTTCAAGGAGACAGTTTATATGGATCAACCTTTGGGTTTTAGGGATCCCAAATATCCTCATCATGTCTGTTTGTTGAAGAAGTCCTTGTATGGGCTTAAGCAATCTTCACGGGCATGGTATAAGAGGTTTGCAGACTTTGTGTCGACTATTGATTTCTCTCACAAAAGACTTGAGACCCTTGAGTTATTTTTTGAGGATTGATGTCACACGTCGTGCAAGTGGATTGTTCTTATCACAGAGGAAGTGTGCAGCTGAGATCATTGAGAGGGATGGGATGTCATCCTGTAAGTCCACTTCCACTTCAGCTGATACTAAACCCAAGTTCTGTGTTGTGGCTGGCTCTCCATATGAGGATCTGACCCGATATTGTAGTCTTGAAGGGGTCCTTCAATATCTTACGTTCACGCGACCTGATATTACATATGTCGTACAACAGGTGTGTTTGTTTATGCATGATCCCAAAATTAAGCACACGAATGCACTCAAACGCATTATTAGGTACATCCAGGGGACACTTGATTATGACTTGCATTTATATCCTTCGTCGACGTCTATATTTGTCTCATATACAGATGTTGATTGGGGTGGTTGTCCAAACACCAGATGGTCTACGTCTGGCTATTGTATGTTTCTTGGGAATAACTTGGTCTCATGGTATGCAAAACGTCAGTCAATGTTGTCACGTTCTAGTGTAGAGGCCGAGTATCGAGGGGTAGCCAATGTGGTCTTCGAGTCATGTTGGTTGCGTAATTTGCTTTTAGAGCCTCATTGTCCAATTGAGAAAGCTATTTTAGTTTACTATGATAATGTTAGTGTCATCTATCTTTCTAGTAATCTGGTTCAGCACCAGCGCACTAAACATATCGAGATGGACATTCACTTTGTTCAAGAAAAAGTAGCTCGTGGACAAGTATGTGTTTTTCATGTCCCTTCCAGGTATCAAATTGCAGACATCTTTACAAAGGGTCTTCCTTCAATTCTTTTTGAAGATTTTAGAAAGCATCTCGTCTGAAAATCGCTAAGGCTAAGATCATGTGTTAAATAAGGAATATACACTTACCATATTGGTTGTATAACACGAGCCACTATTTTTAGCTTACGGTAATGGGCCACCCGATTATGGTCAAATTACTTAGTGTATATTTGGTGTATATATTGTGTATTAATTAATCTTGTAGACTTATCATAATTGTAGGATTCTTATATTACTAGAATAGGGTTTTAGTATTAGAATAGAAAAAGAATTTTCTTGTATGTAATTTATATATATCCCTCACTAAGGATAAAATAATTTGGCACTTCACGAAATCAGGTACCTATGAGGTTAGATCAGTTTATCACCTTGCAAAAACTTTAAGCAAACAAGTGGATACTAGGGATAATATTACTCAATCTAGTAATCATGCGTTCCCTAAAGCTTTTTGAGACTATCTATGAGCTATGAAAATAAAAATAAGCATAAGCATTTTCTAAGAAAGTGTGTGCTTAATATCTTACCAGTGAAGAATATAATTAAGTAAAGAATGACCCATGTGAATAGCAAGTGTAAGATATGTGGTTCAGAAAATGAAATCGTGGAACACATGCTTTTTAAGTGTTATGATTCTCAAATAATTTGAAAAATGAGCCATATTAATTGGAATGATCTCGACAATATAACTGACTTCTCTTTGTGGTGAAATGATAAGATTATTATGACAAAAATATGCTCTAATTCTGCTAGTGTTCTGAATTCGACAGTAATAATAATGTGGCATATATGAAAGTCTAGGAATGCTTGATATTTTAACAATGAATTAACTGATCCTCCAGACATCGTGACAAAACTTTTATTTGAGTATAATGAGTTTCTTGATATAATGTTTGTCGATTCCTCCAATATTAATTTATAGGAGACTTATGAACATCAACTAATAGTGCTCAAAGATGAAAATTTATTCATTTGTTTATGCATGGTTACAAGTTGAATTGAATAAGGCGAGCATTGGTTTTGTTGCTTTGAATAGCGAGGGTATTTTGCTTCATGTTCATGGATCTCCGATTCAGTTCGTTTAGAAATCTATGATTGTTGAAGCGCTTGAAATTAAAAAAGTTGTGGAAACAGCGATACAAAATGGATGGAGAAAGATTTATGTCTTCTCTGATGCGAAAGGTGTAGTAGATATCTTGAAGAAACTGTGAAGATATTTGGGAGGTGGATGTTGCTTGTCAAGATATTTAGAAGATGTCTTCATATCTAGATCATGTTGTGTTTCAATATATTCCTACAATGTTTAATGTTGTTGCTAGTAACATAACATTTTCAATTTCTTTGATGCATGGACTTTCTTGGGAAAGAATGTTTCGGAGTTAGATTGTCCATGATGTTGTATGTTGTTTTGGACATATCATGTCCTTAATAGATTAATAGATGACGATTTTTGTTGGAAAAAAAATAGAAAATGTGATTCAGACGGATGGACTTTAGCACAACAAATTAAATAAAATAATCATTTAAGTATTCATATTAGGACTTTGAAATCAACTAAAATTTTGGTTATTAAATATTTTTCTTATTTGAACTGTATAAGAAGTCCTAAATATTTATGAAAACCAACAACATCATTCGTAGAAAGTTGTATTGTGAGATACAATTGTCGTACAACAATTACAACAACTGAACGGTTACAAGTAAAAGGAAATGAAAACAACAACAACAAAAATGGAAATATGAAAATAGAACTAGAACTATGGGTTTGCTGAGTCGAGTGATATTCACTATGTCCATAAGACTATATTGCCCCGTATAAATCCTTTAACGGTAATTGACAACTTGTCTTTCAAGATAAAACAGCAACAACAGTAAAGGAAACTCAAGAGTTACTATAAAAGAAGAGTTTTTTGAGTGTATGGAAGAAAGCAAGAGATGAAGGAGTAATCTGAAAATCTGATTTTCAAGTGTGTTCTTCAAGTGAGCTTTGGTCTCAATTTATAGTGTGTAGAAGATGAATTCCAAACTAGCCAAGTAATGGCCTTCAATAGCCATGTAATGACAATAATTGAGGGGGTATAATTCAGCCAAATAATGGTTGAATTCAAGTGCCAAATCATGGAGAAGTAATGCTCCAAGACCAGCCCAAAAGTCAGAAATTATTGGTCTTCCGTCGAACTCACCTTCTGTCAGGCGCCGCAGATCTGCCTGGAGGCACTGCATCGCCAAACTACCAGTAGCTCACTGCCCAATTAGTGTCGCGGTGCTGACTGGGGGTGCTGCGGCGCTCCGACGGTGTTGCGTCGCGGCCCTTTACGGCTCCGCGGCAATTTCCGACTCGTTTCATCTTTTACACATCGCACACTTCTTCCTTTATTTACCAACGTGAAACATTCGTCATTTGGCCCATAACCGTCTATCATTTCATGTATCAAACATTTCGTATACGTACCAATATCTCTTTCACTAAGGAAATTTTACGATCATTGGTACAATGTTTGCACGTGAGTGGAAATGACGTTTCCGACGTGCGGGGCCCCAATTGTTCGAGTCATAAATAATAGGATCAACATTATTTCACGTTTAATAAATTTCCAACAATCTCTTCTTGAAAGAGATTTTGACGCACTCACATGGTGTCTTTCCAGCAATCTTCCGACGGATCGAAGTTGCATCTGGATAGGTAGCCGGAGCTTTGAACATTCCATAGTAGAATACCATCGGACTTAATTACTACGCGGTGAACGTGATGTCTTGAACCGTCAGTGTTTAGTGTAAGCCAAGACAATGGTACCAACACAACAACTTTCCTTACTCTGATCTTTTTTAAGGTTTTGTCTGTTGTGGCCTTGGACACGTCTTGGATTCTTAAGTCCGTTTATTTGAGGCGGCCAGTCCTCGCACTTAAATAGGTGGTCTCCTACAAGGTATCTTGCTATACCCCACTTCACGAGTGTTGGGATCATTAAAAGTTTCCTCAAACCTAACCTCAAAAGTTGAGGATCATTAAAGGTTTTGGAAACTTAACATTTACCCACGCTGCAAATAGCACTTAATGTCTATCACGGGAAACCCTTGGATTAACGTTTCTAAGTAGAAATTATTATCCGAAGTGCTCTTGCTTTCACCAAAGCGCTCAACTAAACCTTTACGATTTAGTTTTCCCATTGAACCTAATTCCTATGATCTCCAGTCAGTAAGGTTGGGTTTTCACCGTATCAATTCTTATTGATTGGGTTTTAAGCCCATTCCCCTAGACATGCAGAACATCTGATCTCTGGGTATGCCCTTCGTCAAGGGATCTGCTATGTTTTCCTTAGATTTTATATAATCAATGGAAATAATACCTAAGGTAATCAGTTGCCTAACAATCTTATGTTTTTGTCTAATATGATGAGATTTGCCGTTGTACATAGAACTTTGTGCCCTTCCTAGAGCCGACTGACTGTTGCAGTGGATCATTACAGAAGGTACAAGTTTATCCCAACATAGGATATCCTCTAAAAAGTCATAAAGCCACTCAGCTTCTTCTCCTGCTTTGTCTAAAGCGATAAACTCCGACTCCATCATGGATCAGGCGATGCAAGTTTGCTTAGAGGATTTCTAAGACACAACCCCACCACCAATTGTAAATATATACCCACTGGTGTACTTGATGTTTTATATATCATATATTCAGTTTGCATCACTGTACCCCGCTAGTACAACTTAATATCTCGAATAGTGCAATCTGTAAGCTAGCGTGTATTTCAGGTATCGTAGTACCCGATTTAACGATTTCCAGTGATCATCACTCGGATACGGGTGAACCTAGCTAACTTGTTGACTGCATAAGCGATATCAGATCGAGTGCAGTTTATGATGTACATCAAACTACCAATCACATGCGCATACCGCTCTTGGCGTACTGGCGCACCATGATTTTTTTCAATCTTTTGATTTATATCCAATGGCGTCGTTATCGACGAACTATCGAACATCTCAAACTTTTTCAACACATCTTCGATGTAGTGAGATTGAGATAGGACCAGTCTGTCAGATGTCTTAGAGATCTTGATTCCTAAGATAACATCTTCAATACTCATATCTTTCATGTAAAAATATTGTTTCAACATGTTCTTAGTCACTAAGATCATCCTAGGATTGCTACATGTGATCACCATGTCGTCTACGTAAAGGCATATCATGACGAAGGAGTCGGCATTTCCTTTCGTGTACACACATTTATCACATTCATTAATGGAAAACCCTTTCGATAGTAAAGTACTATCAAACTTCTCATGTCATTGTTTTGGGGCCTGTTTCAGCCCACACATAGATTTGATAAGCCGACAAACTTTCTTCTCTTGTCCTGGAACCACATACCCCTCGGGTTGGTCCATATAGATTTCTTCTTCCAAATTACCATTTAGGAAGGCTGTCTTAACATCCATTTGATGTATTTCAAGATCCCGCAGCGCGGCGATCGCAATGAATACTCGTATGGATGTCATTCTCGACACCGGAGAGTAGGTGTCAAAGTAATCAAAGTCCTTCTTTTGTCGATAGCCCTTGACTACCAACCTGGCCTTGTACTTGTCTATAGATTCATCTGCTATCAACTTCCGTTTGAGTATCCACTTACAACCCAACGGTTTGTTTCCCAGATGAAGATCAACCAACTCCCAAGTATGGTTGTGCAGAATAGAGTCTATCTCACTATCTATAGCTTCTTTTCAGAGCGATGCTTCTGGAGTTGACAATGCTTCAGTGATTGTACGTGCTTCGTCATGAACCATATAAGCTACAAAGTCCATACCGAAGGACTTATCCGTCCTGGCCCGTTTGCTTTGCCTTGGTTCCATTTCTGGACCCTCCAAGTCCTGAGAATCAGGAATACTAGATTCCGGATAATCAGCCACTTCGGAGTTTACTAGATTTGAACCGCCTAGATCCGGGCAGTCAATGATTCCTGAATCCTGAGAGTTTTGTTCATAACTTTATTTGCGAGAGGTTATGTCTCTTTCCTTACTAAGAAACGAGTCTTCAAAGAAACTAGCGTTCCTTGATTCCATGATTGTACCCACATGAATGTCTGGTACATCTGACTTATGCACTAAGAAACGATAATAACTACTGTTATTTGCATATCCGATGAATATGCAATCTACAGTCTTAGGCCCAATTTTGGCCTGTTTTGGCTTACGTACTACTACCTTGGCCAGACAACCCCACACCTTCAAGTATTTATAGGTGGGTTTCTTTCCTTTCCATAGCTCGTATGGAGTCTTGTCCTTACCCTTATGTGAGACTCTGTTAGGAGTCTTATTGGTGTAAGGACAGCTTCTCCCCATATGTGTTGGGGGAGGCCTGAATTTATGAGCAACTCATTAATCATTTCCTTTAACGTACAGTTGTTGCGTTCATCAACACCGTTTGATTGAGGTGAGTAAGGAGCCGTCGTTTGATGAACTATGCCCGATTGGACACAATATTCTTCAAAAGACGCTACATATTCTCCCCCTCTATCGCTATAGATTGATTTAATCTATTACACCCCGTAGTTCCAACACAAGAATAAGTGAACGTACGTAAGACGATAAGGGTTAAATCGTGAAACGATAGAAGATGCGCTTTTTCCTTAAAAGAAATCTCGGAACCCGTGAAGGAAACGTGTTTAATAAGGAGAATTGAGTTCTCAGATTTGGGATTTGGACTTTTTGGAATATAATAGAATTATGGATTTTATTTTCAGAATTGGTCACGTGGGGCCCACGGGAAAATTTTACGATTTTATGAGGCCCACAATATTTTCGAGATTTTGGCCAATATAGATGTTTTTGGAAGATGAAAATATTTTGACCAATAGGAGGGCGACACGTGTCACCCCCGTGTGGGCCCATGTTGGGCGAATTGTGTGGGACAAGTGGCAAGCCAAGTGGCTTAAGATATTTGTTGGACAAGTGGCTTGTGGGACCCACACACACTTGTCCCTAATCTCAACCACACAATTATTTTAATCCTAGCCCTTGGTTGTCTTATATATACACATTAGTAGCAAGACTTCTTCAACACTTAGAATTATTTCCAAGACACAAAATATACTCCCTCCCTTATGTGTGCTCTCGGCACCCCCCCCCCCCTCCCCCTTTGATGAAGAACAATTCTTCAATTGTTGTTGAGTAATCCCAACACCTAAACCAAGTGTCCCTTGTAGTGTTCTAAAGATATCCCAACACAAAAATCCCGGAAATACTACGTTAATCCGATAGTCGCAAGGTGAAACCCTTAGGTGATCTTCATTTTTTTGATGAAGTGTTAAGAGAAGTTGGTTAGGAACTTCTAAGGGTTGCTTGGAGTGGATTGGAACGTGAGGAATAGGAGCTAAGATTCCTAAGGATCGACTTATTATCATTGGAAAATTTTGGGCTTATTGAGGTAATAATCTTTGTCCTCTTAATGAAGTTGGAAATTATATATGTTAGTAGTATATGATTGAGTATATGATATGTGGAAGGAAGATTGAAAAGATTTGGACCTTATTAAGTTGTTAAAAATCGAAATTGGCATGCTAGCCATTAAAGTTGTTAAAATCGAGAATTGGCATGCTAGCCATTAAAGTTGTTAAAACATTACCTATTACTTGTTGACATGAAGGAATCTTGTTAATAACAAGTTAATGTAACTTATGTAAAGATTGGAATATAAGTTGGAATATTAAAGAAGTAATGAAACAAGTATTGGCAGTCTCTACTGAGGCCACAGTACCTGAGCCTCCAGTCACATGGCCAGGAGCAGAGGTGTCACGACCCGAACCCGGGCCCGTGACTGGTGCCTTACCCCGGGCACCCTAGTGATACAACATCAGAGTAATCAGCGGAATATAAAACAATACATGACAGTATGAAAATATGAAACAGTTCATATGATAAAACTTGCCCTTCGGCATATATATATAACAACTAGAACAGTTACATCCCTTTTACAACTCTGCCCACAACAGTACTACAGACCTCTAAGAATGGTATGACAACAATGGCGGGACAGGGCCCCGCCATACCCCTGAATGTAAGTACCTACTACGACAGGGGACTATACCACTGATAAGCCTCCGGAGAAACGGAGCTTCCCAAAAGCTGAACGGTGACCCTAAGAGCGAGGATCAACGACTGGTGTACCTCTACCTGCGGCATGAACGCAGCCCCGAGGAGGTCGCAACAGTACCAAGTATGTGGCGAAAATATCAGAAATGAAATCATAGTAGTCTATATAAAGCGGGAGACATGTATGATAACCAAACTACGATTCATAATAAATAAGCGATATGTCAAGTCGTGACTCACGCCTCAAAGTCATCACTCAAATATAACTATGGGTCTCACGCCACAACATCAATCATGCCCGTGGAATACCTTCCTCACCGCCAGCGATCTATGATATAAAAGCACCAAGAAATACACATGAACACCGTGTCCCACTGTGTCATAATAAAACCGTCACGGTAAGTATGAAGGCATAGCCGACTACTAACACCTACGCATCAACAAGGTCATAAATCAGATCATGAGATCTGTCTGACCGCCACATGATCGGCCGCCACTCGCCGCAGATCTAATGTCGCGTCTAGTCCTGGAACTTCCGCACTCGCGTAGGCCAACCTCATAGGCCCGCGTGAGGTATTCCCGCGTCGGTAGCTACTCCCGGCGTCCGCTCGACTCGCATCGCGTAGCCACAAAGACCGCGTGACCACAAGGCGCGCACACTAACTGGAACTCCGTAGCTCGCATGGATCCCCGACCCGCATGAGGTAGTCTCGAATCATGGTCCTGCATCGCCGAGCTATACCGCGTCGGAGGCGCCAACCCCGGTATTATGTCAAGAGGTGAGTGATATAATACTAGCATAACGGCCACCGTTAGACAACATAAGCACAATAAGGAAACCCTTTACACAAAACATCACAAGACACTAACACACGCAAAGATCCTAACATGTTTAATTATCAAATCAACAAGGAAGTATTACAAGGCTATCACAAATCAACACAATCAAGTTATCCACACAAGGTACTTTCTACTTTATGTTTAACACGTTCGGGTTTTTAGCCCCAAAGTACTTCATGTATTAACTCTTTAAAAGATCTGTTTCTTTCACAAAAGTCACGCAATACCCGTAGTATAAAAATAGAGTGACTATCTTTTAAGTAAACCAAAACACTTCCTTTTATAAAATCAAGTAACAACATTATTTTCCAAACGTTCAAGTTTGCCTAATTTCAGATGCTCCAGTTTCTCATTTTCGAAAGGTTTCGGAGTTCATAGTTTTAATCACTTAATGAAATAATTCTCCTTTAAAACGATTTGAGAAACATATGTCTTATATGTGAGTAGGTTATTCTTGGTTATAACAATCTTATTAAAGCAGCCATGATCTAGGAAATATCATTTTGTCTCATCTTAGCTTCTATGCAGATGGAGGTTTCTACTGGTTTTAATAATACTTAATTAGTCAATACATTTCCCTTTATTAACGCTGCAGTGGTTTGTTCGATACTTATTCTGATTTCCGAAATCAGTAAAACATTAATCCTTTTAAAAACCAAGTACTCATTACTCACGAATGAGGTTTCACACTTTTTAACAAAACTCATATTAATTCAATTAAGTCAAGTCTCTTATCTTTTAAGATCAAGTCTCTTAACTTCTAAAATCAATAAACCATTCTTTTTATCTCTCTTAAGCCGTTATACCTAACTTCCCATAAAGCTAGTATAACTCTTAAGCTTTTAAAATCAAGTATTACTCTTCTTTCAAAAACGGTTCTTAATTCTTTTGAAATACTTCAAGATTCTTATTATTCAGGCTTAAGTCAAAAGACATTGCCGTAGAACTACGTTCAGTTAACACACGTACGTCTACCGTACTATATATATATTCTTTAAAATATCATGCTCAAGAGGATAGGAAGAATCACATACCTCACGACGTTTATCGACTATTAGCAAAACGCTCCACGGCTATAACCCGGCTAGCCTTGTCCACCTTTCAAGTAGCACATGCTACTCACAGAACATTCAACCTATAAAGGTTATACGAGTCTATCAAAGTCTAGACTATTCTGCAGAATATTCAGTAGGTTCTCTATTTACGGAAAAATCGGGCAGCACTTCCCTACCCGTTAAGCTACACAGTCTACTGTAAATACAGTCCTATGTAAGTACAGTTTAATCCTTCTTCTTTAATATTCTTCTAGGAATCTTATATTCATTTCTAAACTACTACAGTATGTAATTTCCAATTACAATAAGGACAAGGGTATTTACCTCGATAAGCCCAATATTATCCAATGTTTAATGTCGATCATGAGCAACGTTTAGCTCCCACTCCGGGCGCTCCAACCCGCCCCAAACAACCCTTAGAAGTTCTACGCAACTTCTTCTTAATACTTCAATCGGCTATGAAGATTTCCTTAGGGTTGTGTTTTGTATTTGAAGGAAGTATAATAGTATTTACAGGCTTTTCGTATAAGTGTAACCTTGGAATACTATAAGGTATTTGGGCAGGTATTTTGGTATAGCAATACTTGAGAGTATTTCTACCAAGGTGGGGGTGTATTTTCTGAAACAACTCAAGGTAGGGGTACCCCAGTAGCACTAGTAGGAGGGTACTTTCGGCCAAGGGAGGGCTCTCGGCGAGGGCCTTCTCAAAGGGGAGGGGTGTTTGGACGAAACACTACAAAGAGGGAAGGGATTTTCAAGACTTAGAAAATGATTTGTGGATGAAGAAATGTCTTGACTAAGGGGTATTTATAGGCCAACCAATGGCCAAGATCATGCCAAGTAGTAGGCAAGTGTAGGGTGAGGATTCATCCATGTGTACCCTATCCATCTACTACACAAAAATATCACAAATATCCTACCAACTCCAAGAGTTGAAGTCGTCCCATTGCCGCCCCACACTCCACCATCTTGAGGGTGACAAGTGTCGCCCTCTCGTTGGTCCAAAACATTTCGTCTCTCGGAAAAATCCGCAAAAAATTAAAATTACATAGCCGGAATTTTCCCTTCGCAGTTATGTAAAGCGTTTACGAAAAACGATTCTAATCGGGTGTTGTGCACAAAATATTTTCGTCCATGCCTACTTTAAGCTTCAAACTTTTCTACGTACGTCCTTACGTACATACTCTGGAAAAATACGGGGTATAACATTCTCCCCTCCTTAGAAACATTCTTCTCGAATGTTCCTTCTCACGACAGATAACGATCAAGTTCCTCATAGCTTAACCAGTTTGCAAATGTCACACATGGCCATAGAAAACACCCGCGCAAATACTTACATCCAAGTCCACGAGGAATCACCTCTAACATCACAAAAACTCCCACCCAAGGGCTAAGAGATACTCCCTTCGCATCTTTACTTTACAAAAGCCATGATCACATCTATGATCTTAACACATGCTCGCTTCTCCCCTTACTCGTCGTACCTTTCTCGTACACTCGAACTCTTTCTCATAACTTACCACATTTCTGTTACTGCTTCAGTTTCCAAAATCTCGGGGTTACTATCTCCAACTTGGTCATCATTAACTGGGAACACTCTGGATGGATCTCCGATACTTCCTCGAACATAACAACACGAAAGACTGGACGTACTGCCTCCTAAGTCGGACGACAATGCTAACTATAGGCAACCTGGCCTATTCTTCACATGATCTGAAAAGGCCCAAAGTACTCGGGCTAAGTTTCCTCTGTTTTCCAAAACTCGTCACACCCTAACCACATTCTGCTGAAACAGGTATGAACCAACTATCTGAACCTTGCCGACATCGAACCAATCGACCGACAACTTACACTTCTGCCCCTACAAGGCTTCATAAGGCGACATCCGAAAACTGAAATGGTAGTTATAAAACACTCTATCAACAGGAGACAACAATCCTCACATCTACCCCTGAAATCCAAACACTGGCCCGAGGGCGAATGCAATTCTGAGACTCACCTGAGTTCCTAACCCTGCCTGGTAAAACCTCCAGAAAAAGAAATAGCCGTACCCTGGGCTCCACTGTCTGTCATAAGGTGAAGGTAGGCACCTCGTGCAACCTTACAACCTTCCTGATATAACATCACGCATAACCCTCTGCCGAGTAAACGGTCCTGACTGAAAGACAAGAGGGACTGACCTCATCACAAAACAGGCTGCGGGTTGACCCGCAACATGGCCTCAACCCGACCCCACTTTCGCGCAAAACACTAACTCCCCTATCCGGAACAATCTCACTAATCACGTTACGAAAACCTAGCGGTCTTCTTAGCTCAACTACTCTCTTTCATTCACACTACCCAGGGACTTATCCCACAAACATAGCTTACGTGTACTATGCACTCCGATAAGGGTTAAACTTAAAAATATAGATCTCTCTCTCGAGATGGCCTTGCCTCTAAGGTCTCTACGTATAAAACTCTAAGGCTCACACTTTCCTTATCCCCAATCTTACCCGGTTTACTAACCATGATTTCTAATCACAATTAACATAACATTTAAGGTATACTCATCTTATCATACGTACCAATCTCTAGAGGGTTAAGGATCTACCTGTATCTACAGCTTCACTCCCCTCTGTCGTTCTAATCAATCCTGCCCTGTTGGGCGCATAGCTAAGGAAGGTGACGAACTACCGCGTCTTGAAGGCTAAGTCCTCTACTTGCATCCCTCCTACTAGGACACCGCTTTCGACACTGCCTCGACGGCCGTAGTGCAACAAGTACCAACAAAGCGACATTCCCGGGATGGCGTGCATCCTGTGAACCGGAAGCCACGAGCTCGACTAACTCGACATACCGAGCGTCCTGAAATCCGTGGAGGACCACTCTGCACTGGCGGAGGTGTGTACCCAGTCTGCTGCTGAGGTTTTTGCCTCGAAAGTTATCAAAGGACCTGCTTACGCCCTTTCTGCGCCCGTTAACCCGTCGATCTCTACGTTTCTCGGCCTGCTGCGCATAAGCCCGTACACAGGCCATGCTTAAGCCTAACTGAAGAATTACTCTTGCACAACCCTCTCTTAGATAGTCATCAAGACCCGCGATAAATCGATACATAAATATTTTCTGGTTGCTAAAATCTTAGCTAGTGACAGGTCCATTCCTTTGTAATCCATATTCTTGGTTCCCGGTCGTGGAACTGAAGGCTCATACATCATGGCCGCAGTAGGAGCTGCTGCCGCCGTGCTAAACTTCTGCTGGGACTGGCGGCGTCGCCAAACTCCCCGAATGACGCACCACCCTAGGTGATGATTGGGCCTGTGCCCTCGTAACCCTCTGCACTCTACTCGCAGCTCCCTTGCCTTGCCTCACTGGCGGGTTTGCCTACGCGGAGGCATAGCAGTGAGAAAGAAATACCTTAGAGGTCCAACTTATAACACCGCTCTAAGGCACGATCTCGGAGTGAGAAAAATAGAAACCAATCCTAAATATCATATAGCCTCCTGATTATTGGTGTGGTGCACAACACACCGATAATCAAGACTCTACTAGATACGGTGCGTAGACACTTTCCGAGGATTAATCGCTCGATACCACTTTTGTCACGACCGAACGGGCGTGGTAGTGCCTTACCGGGCACCCTAGTGATACAACATCGAGTAATCGGAATATAAAACAATACATGACAAGATGAAAATATGAAACGATTCGTATGATAAAACTTGCCCGGCATATATATATAACAACGATTCGTCATCCCTTTTACAACTCGCCCACAACAGCGATTACGGACCTCTAGAATGGTATGACAACAATGGCGGGCAGGGCCGCCATACCCTGAATGTAAGTACCTACTACGACGGACTATACCACCGATAAGCCTCGGAGAAGCGAGCTTCCCAGGCGAGCGGTGACCCTAAGGCGAGGATCAGCGGCGGTGTACCTCTACTGCGGCATGAGCAGCGCCCCGAAGAGGTCGATAACAGTACCAAGTATGTGGCGAAAATATCGTAAATGAAATCATAGTAGTCTATATAAAGCGGGAGACATGTATGATAACCAAACTACGATTCATAATAAATAAGCGATCATGTCGAGTCGTGACTCACGCCTCAAAGTCATCACTCAAATATAACTATGGGTCTCACGCCCACAACATCAATCATGCCCGTGGAATACCTTCCTCACTGCCGGCAGTCTATGATATAAAAGCACCAAGAAATACACATGAACACCAGGTCCCACCTGTGTCATAATAAAACCGTACGGGGTAAGTACGAAGGCATAGCCGACTACTAACACCACGATGCAACAAGGTCATAAAGCGTATCATGAGATCTGTCTGACCGCCACATGATCGGCCGCCACTCGCGCGATCTAATGTCGCGTCTAGTCCGAACTTCCCGCGACTCCGCGTAGGCCAACCTCATAGGCCCGCATGAGGTATTCCCGCGTCGGTAGCTACTCCCCGGCCGCTGGACTCGCGATCGCGTAGCGCCACAAAGACCGCATGACCACAAGGGCCGCACACTAACCTGGAACTCCCGTAGCTCCGCATGGATCCCCTGGACCCGCATGAGGTAGTCTCGAATCATGGTCCCAGACCGCCTGAGCTATACCCCGCATCGGAGGGCAGCTTAACCCCCGGTATTATGTCAAGAGGTGAGTGATATAATACTAGCATAACGGCTTACCGTTAGACAACATAAGCACAATAAGGGAAACCCCTTTACACAAAACATCACAAGACACTAACACACGCAGCATCCTAACATGTTTAATTATCAAATCAACAAGGAAGTATTACAAGGCTATCACAAATCAACACAATCAAGTTATCCACACAAGGTACTTTCTACTTTATGTTTAACACGTTCGGGTTTTTAGCCCCAAAGTACTTCATGTATTAACTCTTTAAAAGATCCGTTTCTTTCACAAAAGTCACGCAATACCCGTAGTATAAAAATAGAGTGACTATCTTTTAAGTAAACCAAAACACTTCCTTTTATAAAATCAAGTAACAACATTATTTTCCAAACGTTCAAGTTTGCCTAATTTCAGATGCTCCAGTTTCTCATTTTCGAAAGGTTTCGGAGTTCATAGTTTTAATCACTTAATGAAATAATTCTCCTTTAAAACGATTTGAGAAACATATGCCTTATATGTGAGTAGGTTATTCTTGGTTATAACAATCTTATTAAAGCAGCCATGATCTAGGAAATATCATTTTGTCTCATCTTAGCTTCTATGCAGATGGAGGTTTCTACTGGTTTTAATAATACTTAATTAGTCAATACATTTCCCTTTATTAACGCCTGCGATGGTTTGTTCGATACTTATTCGATTTAAATCAAAAACATTAATCCTTTTAAAAACCAAGGACTCATTACTCACGAATGAGGTTTCACACTTTTTAACAAAACTCATATTAATTCAATTAAGTCAAGTCTCTTATCTTTTAAGATCAAGTCTCTTAACTTCTAAAATCAATAAACCATTCTTTTTATCTCTCTTAAGCCGTTATACCTAACTTCCCATAAAGCTAGTATAACTCTTAAGCTTTTAAAATCAAGTATTACTCTTCTTTCAAAAACGGTTCTTAATTCTTTTGAAATACTTCAAGATTCTTATTATTCAGGCTTAAGTCAAAAGACATTGCCGTAGAACTACGTTCGATTAACACGTCGTCTACCGTACTATATATATATTCTTTAAAATATCATGCTCAAGAGGATAGGAAGAATCACATACCTCGCGACGTTTATCGACTATTAGCAAAACGCTCCACGGCTATAACCCGGCTAGCCTTGTCCACCTTTCAAGTAGCACATGCTACTCACAGAATATTCAACCTATAAAGGTTATACGAGTCTATCAAAGTCTAGACTATTCTGCAGAATATTCAGTAGGTTCTCTATTTACGGAAAAATCGGGCAGCACTTCCCTACCCGTTAAGCTACGATCTACGTAAATACGGTCTATGTAAGTCTGATTTAATCCTTCTTCTTTAATATTCTTCTAGGAATCTTATATTCATTTCTAAACTACTACAGTATGTAATTTCCAATTACAATAAGGACAAGGGTATTTACCTCGATAAGCCCAATATTATCCAATGTTTAATGTCGATCCTGAGCAACGTTTAGCTCCCACTCCGGGCGCTCCAACCCGCCCCAAACAACCCTTAGAAGTTCTACGCAACTTCTTCTTAATACTTCAATCGGCTATGAAGATTTCCTTAGGGTTGTGTTTTGTGACTGAAGGGAAGTATAATAGTATTTCTGGGCTTTTCGTATAAGTGTAACCTTGGAATACTATAAGGTATTTGGGCCAAGGTATTTTGGTATAGCAACAATACTTGGAGAGTATTTCTACCAAGGTGGGGGTGTATTTTACGAAACAACTCAAGGTAGGGGGGGGGTACCCCACGGCTAGCACTAGTAGGAGGGGGGGTACTTTCGGCCAAGGGGGAGGGGCTCTCGGCCAAGGGGCCTTCTCAAAGGGGGAGGGGGGGTGTTTGGACGAAACACTACAAAGAGGGGGAAGGGATTTTCAAGACTTAGAAAATGATTTGTGGATGAAGAAATGTCTTCAACTAAGGGGGTATTTATAGGCCAACCAATGGCCAAGATCATGCCAAGTAGTAGGCAAGTGTAGGGTGAGGATTCATCCATGTGTACCCTATCCATCTACTACACAAAAATATCACAAATATCCTACCAACTCCAAGAGTTGAAGTCGTCCCATTGCCGCCCCACACTCCACCATCTTGAGGGTGACAAGTGTCGCCCTCTCGTTGGTCCAAAACATTTCGTCTCTCGAAAAAATCCGCAAAAAATTAAAATGACATAGCCGGAATTTTCCCTTCGCAAGTTATGTAAAACGTTTCGTCGAAAAACGATTCTAATCGGGTGTTGTGCACAAAATATTTTCGTCCATGCCTACTTTAAGCTTCAAACTTTTCTACGTACGTCCTTACGTACATACTCTGGAAAAATATGGGGTATAACAAGAGGATATGGATTACAAAGAGATGGCCCAGTTACTAGCTAGGATCGTGGCAAGGAATGAGGACAGACGGGAGCCGGTAGTACCGGTGGTGCACCCCAGAACCGATAGTTTGAGGCTTCGGGACTTCTTGAGTTGCGATCCACCAGAGTTATATGGATCAAAAACTGAGGAAGATCATCAGGATTTTATTCGACAGCTGCAGTGGATCATGAAGGTGATCAAGGCCTCAGAGGCTAAGTCAGTGATATTGGGTTCTCATCGGCTGCGTGATATTGCAGTCAACTGTTTTAATTCATGGGAACTGTCTCGGGGGAAGCATGCGTTTGCAGCTGGTTGGGACGAGTTCTCAGAGGCGTTTCTTAACCAATTCTTGCCCCCGCAGATGAGTAGAGCCCGGGTGGATATGTTTATGATGTTGAGGCAGAATGGGCGGACGGTTCGGGAGTACAACATAGAGTTCGACTCGTTGGCTCGGTATGCCCCACTCTAGTAGCAGACATGGAGGATAGAGTGCACCGTTAGGTCACGGGGCTTGATGATTATCTAGCGGAGGGTTGCACGGGGGTAGCTCTTCAGCTGGGCATGGACATTGCCCGCATACATGCTTATGCACGGAGGCGAGAACATGAGGTCGCGAAATGGCGAGATCAACATAAGAGGCGAGCAAGGGTCCTTTGGTAACTTTCGAGGCGGGCAGCCTCAGCGGCAGTCTAGTTATGTACCTCGGCGATGCAGTACTCCTTCACGATCTTCGTGATGTCCGGTATTCGGGAGCGGTCGGGCTCGAGTTTGAGTTTCGGGGAGTAGGGGTGTTAGCCAGATGAGGCCACCCCTACCTCGGTATGGCCGTTGTGGTAAAATCCATTATGGGGAGTGTCGTGCTAGTTTGGGAGTTTGTTATACTTGCGGCCGACAGGGCCATTTTGCGAGGGATTGTCAGGCCAGAGGTAGCGCAGATGTTAAGACTCAGCCTTCAGGATCGGTGGCTGGTTCATCACCTTCTATAGCTATGCGCCCTGCAAGACAGGATTATAATTAGAGCGACAAAGGGAAAATGAAGCAATAGTTACAGGTATACCTTTAACCCTTTAGAGACTAGTATGCGTTGATAAGATGGTTATATGTTAAGTGCTATGTACGGGTAGTATTGTGTAAATTGTGATTAATACAACCTAGTTAGAAGGAAATGTAAGTTTGGGGACATGGAAATTGTGAGCCTTAGAATATTGATAACCGCCGATACCTTAGATGTATAAGGCCTTCTCGGGTAGCAAGAGTTAATTCAGATGAAGAGCGAGAGTTAAGTGCAACGGAGGGTCGGGTTAAGGACCCATTTACGGGTCAACCCGTATTCCGAAATTGAGTGGGGTCAGTTTGAGGTGGTCCCGCTAGGTGATAGGGTCACGAAGGTGCAAGGTCCAAGTCTGGTTAATCGTTGTACTGGTTCGTGGATGCGTTCCACCAGAACCAGGTCGGGAAGGCCGAGGATGGCCTTAAAGGAAATTGAAGCTAGTATAATGACCAAATTTGGAAGTGGTGACTCCAAGGTTTTGAAAACTAAAGCGATGATTGAAATATAGTGCGTGTACTAGAAAGAGTTCGGATGTATGAGGAGAGTACGACTAGTAAGAAAAGAAGCGAACATGTGTTAAATGAATGGAAGTGATTATATATGTGAAGTGAAGGTACGAAGAGAGTATCTTTTTTAGACCTTGAATGGGAGTTAATGGTGATGTTATACACTTTAGAGGTGATTCCTCATTGGCTTGGATTTAAGTATTTCGCGTGTGTCATATTGTGGCCATATGTGGCATACTCGGTTTTGTGAGTATAGTAGTGAAGACTATACCGGTGCATGTGTTGATGGAGACTTAGAAAGAACATTCGGGACGAATGTTTCTAAAGGGGGGAGAATGTTACACCCCGTAGTTCCAACACAAGAATAAGAGAACGTACGTAAGACGATAAGGGTTAAATCGTGAAACGATAAAAGATGCGTTTTTTGCTTAAAAGAAATCTCGGAACCCGTAAAGGAAAAGTGTTTAATAAGGAGAATTGAGTTCTCAGATGTAGGATTTGGACTTTTTGGAATATAATAGAATTATGGATTTTATTTCCAGAATTGGTCACGTGGGGCCCACAGGAAAAATTTACGGTTTTGTGGGGCCCACAATATTTTCGAGATTTTGGCCAATAGGAGGGCGACACGTGTCACCCCATGTGGGCCCATGTTGGGCGAATTGTGTGGGACAAGTGGCAAGCCAAGTGGCTTAAGATATTTGTTGGACAAGTGGCTTGTGGGACCCACACACACTTGTCCCCAATCTCAACCACACAATTGTTTTAATCATAGCCCTTGGTTGTCTTATATATACACATTAGTAGCAAGACTTCTTCAAACACTTAGAATTATTTCCAAGACAAAAAATATACTCCCTCCTTTATGTGTGCTCTCGGCACCCCCCCCCCTCCATTTGATGAAGAACAATTCTTCAATTGTTGTTGAGTAATCCCAACACCTAAACTAAGTGTCCCTTGTAGTATTCTAAATATATCCCAACATAAAAATCCTGGAAATACTACGTTAATCTGATAGTCGCAAGGTGAAACCCTTAGGTGATCTTCATTTTTTTGATGAAGTGTTAAGAGAAGTTTGTTAGGAACTTCTAAGGGTTGCTTGGAGTGGATTGAAACGTGAGGAATAGGAGCTAAGATTCCTAAGGATCGACTTATTATCATTGGAAAAATTTGGGCTTATTGAGGTAATAATCTGTGTCCTCTTAATGAAGTTAGAAATTATATATGTTAGTAGTATATGATTGAGTATATGATATGTGGAAGGAAATTGAAAAGATTTGGACCTTATTAAGTTGTTAAAAATCGAAATTGGCATGCTAGTCATTAAAGTTGTTAAAATCGAGAATTGGCATGCTTGCCATTAAAGTTGTTAAAACATTACCTATTACTTGTTGACATGAAGGAATCTTATTAATAACAAGTTAATGTAACTTATGTAAAGATTGGAATATAAGTTGAAATATTAAAGAAGTAATGAAACAAGTATTGGCATGCTAGCCGAAAACTGGACAGTTTTGATTGTAGTAGTTGGCCAAGAACACCAACTAAAGGACTTGGACTATGGACTATTTTTACATTGGATTATGGACTGTTTTTACATTGGACTATGGATTGTTTTTACATTGGACTATGGACTGTTTTTACATTGGACTATGGACTAGTATTATGGACAGCGTTGTTTGATTAAGGGGCTGAATTTTACACGTTCAGTTAGGCGTGTAATCCCCTTTTTTGACTTGTTGAATTGTTGCGCCTTAAAATAGGCATTTGGTTATTGATTTTGGGCCTTGAAAAAGGTGTAAAAGTACGTAGAAACAGGGGAAGTGTTGCCCAATTTTCCGTAGACTAAGAGACCTTATGCTTAGAAATACTCTACGAAGAAAACTAGAAGTTGATAGACGTGTTATGGTTATTATAGGTTGGCACTCTACGCGCGGCATATTCGACTTGGCAAGTGGATTTAGCCGAGGAGGTATGTGAACTCTTCCTATCCTCTTGAGCATGATTGTTGTGAAATATATAGTACAATAGACGTACGTGTGTTAAATGGACTAGCTCCTCATGAAGTTTCGTGACGTAGGCAGTATCTGGTAGTTGGCTTTCGTACTTGGCCCGGTCAGCTTCGTGACGCAGGCGAAATCTGGTAGTTGGCTTTCGTACTTGCCCCGGTCAGCTTTGTGATGCAGGCGGAACCTGGTAGTTGGCCTTCGTACTTTCCCCGGTCAGTTTTATGACGCAGGTTAGACCTGGTTTTTGAGTAGGTATATATTGGTGTTCTATCATATCATGGACTGCTGGCAATGAGGAATGAATTCCACGGGCACGCTTGATATTGTGGGCATGAGACCCATAGTTGTACTTAAGTAATGATTTTAAGGGCATGCGTCTCTGACTGGGCACGACTGCTTATATATTGTGAAATTGTCTTCTAAAAAGATTAAGTTGATTTTCATTACTCTTATTGTTAACAAGGCATTGTGTACTGTATTTTGGTTATCATACATGTCTTCTGTTTTATTATAGACTATTATGATTTCATTACTGATGCTGATTTCACATACTTGGTACTGTTATCGACCTCCTTGGCCGCGTTAAATGCCGTAGGTAGAGGTACACTGGTTGTTGATCCTCGCTCATAGGATCACAGTTCTGCGTTTTGGGAAGCTCCGTTTTTCCGAAGGCTTATCTTTTGGTATGGTTCTCTGTCATTGTAGGTACATGTACATTCAGGGGTATGGCGGGGCCCTGTCCCATCATAGTTGTTATGTCAAAAACTCTTAGAGGTTTGTAGTGCTGTTGTGAGTTGGGTTTGTAAAGGATAACTGTTCGGGTTTTTGATATATATATATATGTGCAGAAAGGCGACATATCGGTTAGCATGTTTCTTGTATTACATTGTTACCTGTCTATGAGTTTTATTCCGCTGATTTCTCTGATGTATAATCACTAGGGTGCCCGGGGTAATGCACCAGTTGCGGGCCCGAGGTCGGGTCGTGACATAATTCGTCCGCTTAGTTGGTTCTCAACTTCTGCTTTATAGCGTTTGAATGCTTCAAAGACTTTATCTTTAACTTTTAGTAAGCAAAGGTAACAATACCTTATGTTATCATCTATGAAAGTCACAAAGTACTTGTTCCCCCCTCTAGTTTGTGCGAACTTCAAATCACATATGTTGGTGTGTATGAGTTCTATAGGAGCGGTTTCCCTTTAGACAGATCTAAAGAGACTTTTTGAAAGTTTTGCCTCTACGCACACTTCACACTTATGTTGAGGGTTTACGTCGATAGACGGCAACACCTCCAATTTTACCAATCTTTGGATAGATTGATTGTTTACATGTCCTAATTTGTGATGTCATAAATTAGACGACTCAAACAATAAGAAAAAGGCTCAATTTTATTAATAGTAGAAGCATACATTACAGATGAAACATTAACTTTAGAGGCCTTCACAGACGAAGCCCCTTCCTACAAATGTTCCATTTTTAGTGATTACAAACTTATTGGCCTCAAACACAAGCCTAAAACCATCATTTACCAACAGAGGTCAAGAAATTAAACTTCTTCGAATTTTCGGGACATGCATCACCTCCTTCAGAGTAAGCTCATTTTCGGAAGACATCTTCAGGATTACCTTTCCTACCCCCAGCACCTCTGAAGAAGCATTGTTGCCCATGAATAACATCTTATCCGTGACTGATGTACATGTTGAGAAGGCGTCTTTGTTGGAACAGATGTGACGGGTAGCACCAGTGTCCATCCACCACTGCATCGGATTCTCAACGAGGTTGGCTTCAAGTACCACCCCTGAAACTCCTCAATCATATCGTCAAGAAGCGTGTCTTCAATGATGTTAGCCTTAGCCTTGCCTTTGGCCTTTTCTTTATTATCATTCTTGAGTTTGCGGCAATCCTTGGCCATGTGTCCAAGTTTACCATAGTGATGGCAATTCCCTTTAAACCTCTCAGTTGTTGGGCTCTTACCATCCTTCTGGAACTTTCACTTCTTGCTTGAGTTCCCATTGGCTTCCGTCAGGTTCACCTTAGCCTCAGCGGGTTGCTTCCCCTTTGTCATGGCCTTCTTATTATCTTCTTGAGTTTGGAGTTTGATAACAGGTTCCTCAAAGGTCATCTCCTTTGTCTTGAGTTTTAAGTAACTCATGAACTCATTTCACGAGGGAGGTATTCAATTAACGTCGCAACCAAAAATTGCTCGTTAGGTTTCATTCCTTCCAAATCTAGGTGATTTAAAATCATTTGGAATTCCTGGACTTGGGACATTACAGTTTTGTTGTCCACCATTTGAAATTTTCCAACGATGAACTTCTTAGTACCTGCATCTTGGGCATTGTACTTCTTCTGAAGTTTATCCCATAACTCTTTGGCAGTGCCAAAGGTGCAATACTCGTGTAAAGAGGATCGGACAAACAATTTAGGATATAATTTCGACAGATGAAATCACTATGACTCCAGGCATCTAGAGTCATCTTCATGCCATTAGTGACATGGAAATCTTGGCCCCCTCCCGCCGTTTCATTAGGCTGAGGGTCCACTTCATCTCCAGCTTGTGGAGGATCTTTGATTAGAAAATGAGACATTCCCATAACCGTCAGGAAGAACATCATCTTTTGATGCCATCTCTTGAAGTTTGTGCCCATGAACTTCTCTGGGCGTTCATGGTGAAAACCAGCGGATGGTGGAACGGTAGCGTTCCCAAGTGAAGTGGCAAACGCGTTTTGAGCGCCTTAAGCAGTAGTTGGGTATACACTAGTTGTGCCTTGAGCAGCGGATGTCGCAGTGTTGAATTGGTTTCCTCCAGTCATCTTATTGTTGCTTACAGCAGATTATAGTCTTAAGATTGTGAGATATAGTTATGGTACAATAATTACAACAACTGAACGGTTACAAGGAAAAGGGAATGTAAACAACAACAACAAAGATGGAAATCTGGAAAATAGAACTAGAACAATGGGTTTGCTGAGTCGAGTGATATTCACTCTGTCCTTAAGTCTATATTGCCCCGTATAAATCCTTTAACGGTAATTGACAACTTGTCTCCCAAGATAAAACAACAACAAACACTTGAGCAAAGAAAACTCAAGAGTTTACTATAAAAGAAGAGTCTTTTGAGTGTATGGAAGAAAGCAAGAGAGAAAGGAGTAATCTGAAAATCTGATTTTCAATTATGTTCTTCAAGTGAGCTTTGAGTTACAATTTATAGGGTGTAGAAGATGACTTCCCAACTAGCCAAGTAGTGACCTTCAATAGCCATGTAATGACACTAATTGAGGGGGTGTACGAGTGCCAAATCGTGGAGAAGTAATGCTCCAAGACCAGCCCAAAAGTCAGAAATTCTTGGTCTTCCGTCGAACTCACTGCTTGTTAGGCGCCGCGGCTCTTCCTGGAGGTATCGCGGCGCCAAACTACCAGTAGCCTTCAGTAGTTCACTGCCCAATTAGCGTCGCGCCGCGGCTCCGACGGTGTTGCGTCACGATCATTCACGGCTCCGCGGCGATTTCCGACTCGTTTCATCTTTTACACATCGTACACTTCTTCCTTCATTTACCAACGTGAAACATTTGTCATTTGGCCAATAACCGTCTATCATTTCAGGTCTCAAACATTTCTTATACGTACAAATATCTCTTTCACTAAGCAAATTTATGATCTTTGGTACAACATTTGCACGTGTGTGGAAACGACGTTTCCGACGTGCGGGGCCCCAATTGTTCAAGTCATAGATAATAGGATCAACATTATTTCACGTATAATAAATTTCCAACAATTACTAATGAAATTCATGATAATTACATATAGATATTGAATTAAGGCGTTGAGTCAATATAATAACATTTATTTTATCATTTAAATAAATATTGCATTTATTTCAATATCAATTTTTGTTTTTCAATAATTTATGTATATATTTATTGTTTGACGCGATACTAGGGCTGTCCAACGGGGCGGGGTATACCGACCCCGCTTGACATCGCGTCTGGGATCTGGTGCTTGGTATCGATCTGCATGCGGTCGCTAAAAATTTCGACTCAGGCCCAGGCCGACCCTTTCCCACCCCATCAGGCCCTACTAGTCGTTTGCCTGGCTTTGTCCAATTTGGCTGTTGTGCAACGGTCAAATACCCCTCCTCCCTCCCCCAACCCCCCTACCCCCTAATATTTATTTTTAACCCTTAAGTTATTATATTTACACTTTAACCTAATTTTTTTCAACTATAAATACTTCATTTTTCTTCATTATTTCTCACAAATCTTCCTACTTTTACAATCTCTCTAATAAGCTCTCAATATATTTCTCATTCTCTTTACATTATTTTCTAAATATTCAATTTAATTTATTCATTTGGGAATTAGCAACTAGCTTGAGGATCATTCGTTGAGCAAAGTTTCAATTTTCAACATCTCTCGATTACACGTCGACGTTACGTCGGCGTTTGGTACATTCATTCCTTTATTAAATTATTGTTGTTTCTTTATTTTAATTAGCGCACTTAATTTCATTATCTTTAACTATTTAAGTATTTATTAGCCTAAATTAAAATGAAAGGATTAAGATGTATATTGGGTATGTCTGGTTCTAGTAGGGGTGACAAGGGCAAGAGTCCTTCTTCTAGTCATCCTATTCCTCCTAGACAGGATGATTTTATTGATACTGAACATTTTCCTGAAGTACCATTAGATTTTAGACGATGACTATTTTCTGGAAATCAACAAGAGTTTAATTTAGAAGAACATCTAGATGACACACCAACTAATCTAGATGACACGCCAACTAATGCACCTCAAACTGGAACGTCTCCTATTCCCCCTAGTATGAGACGAGGCCCACCAGAACGAAAATTAATATCACATGTATGAACTTTTTTTATAGAGACGTACAAAATCAAGTTGCTACATGCAAAATTTGTAAAAATGTTTATAAATTTAAAATGGGAAAAGCTCAGAGCGGAACGGGAGGTTTAACTACGCATTTGAATACCAAACACAAATCTAGGTGGGATGAATATAAGGCTCAAGTGAAGGGTGAGTCAACAATGGCCTCTCAGTCCGGACAAGTTTCATATAATGTCCCGCACCAGGTACAGGGTCAAATTGACCCTATGACGGGGGCAGTTGTAGACCCTAAATACGATAAAATGAAAGATAGGGAAGAATTATCAAAATTAGTTGCAGTGGAGGGTTTGCCTTTTTCATTTCCTAATTCTCCTGGTTTTATTCATTATATAAGATCAATGTACAATCCTGCTTATAACGGTTTTCCTAGATCAACTGTTATGAGAGATGTTTTTAAATTTGCACACGAATATCAACAATATTCATGTTATTATTTATATCATTACCCTGGAAAAGTATCTATCACATCTGATATAGGTCGTAGTACTAACGGTCATGATTATTTAACTGTAACATGTCATTGGATAGACTATAAATGGTCTATGCAAAAACGTATTTTAGCATATAGATATATAGATAGTAGGCACATTGATATTTTTATTCAAGAAAATATTTCTTCTGTTTACGATTATTATGGCATATCTGATAAAGTCGACTATTGCATTAGATAACGCTTCTTCTAATATTTCTGCTGTTAGATTATTAAAAACAGTCTTAACTCCATCTTTTTCAGATTATTTTCATATAAACGTGCATGTCATATCTATAACTTAGTTGTAAAGGATGGTATAAAACTTTTTGAAGACATTCTTGCAAAATTTCAATTTGCTATAAATTATATTTTTGAAAATAATAGAATACAACGACTAAAAGAATATAAAAAAACTTGTCAAGATTGTGGTCTAGCGTACATAAAAGTTCCCGAAGAAGTATGCACTAGATGGAATTCTTTATACAACCAACTACGTGTTGCTTATGAGTATAGACAACCTATAACCCAATTTTTTAACGCCCGTAATCGAAATCCTAGTGATATGCTTACAAATTCCGATTGGGATACAATTTTAGAACTTAATATATTTTTAGAGAAAATTTATCTAGCTACTAAAGAATTTTTCGGGATTTATTATCCTACTATTTCATCAATGTTATTTTATGTCACGACCCGATCTCGGGCCCGTGACTGGTGCCTTACCCCGGACACCCTAGTGATACAACATCAGAGAAAATCAGCGGAAATAAAAACTTAAACATGAAATAAGATAAAATAAGAAACATGCTAACCAAAACGGTTACCTTTCTGCATATATATATATACCTGAACAGTTAAATCCTTTTACAAACCACCTTTGGCCACAACAGACCTGCACTTATGAATTTTATAACAACTATGACGGGACAGGGCCCCGCCATACCCCTGAATGTAAGCACCTACAACGACAGGGGACTATACCAAAGATAAGCCTCCGGAGAAACGGAGCTTCCCAACGCTGAATCGTGATCCTATGGCGAGGATCAACAACCGCGTACTTACCTGCGGCATGAACGCGGCCCAAGGAGGTCGGTAACAGTACCAAGTATGTGAAATCAAAATACGTAAATGAAATCATAATAGTCTATATAAAGCAGGAGACATGTATGATAACCAAACTACAGTACACAACATATACGCAGTCATGTCAAGTCAGGGACTCACGCCCTCAAAGTCATCACTCAAATATAAGAATGGGTCTCACGCACACAACATCAATCATGCCCGTGGAATTCCTTCCTCACTGCCGGCAGTCTATGATATAACAACACAGGAGTACACATGAACACGAGTCCCACCGTGTCATAAACCGTCTGAAGGTCGAAGGCTAACTACCAGATACCAAAGCCGCATCATCACTGACCGGGGCAAATACGAAAGCCAACTACCAGATACCAAAGCCGTACCAACAATACTCTATAACTATACCACGAAGCTGACACGGGCAAGTCGAAGCCAACTACCAGATACGCGCGTCACACGTGGTCGACGGCAAGTCGAGGGCTAACTACCGGATACCGGCGTGATCACGAGACCGCCACAAACCGAACGGGGCAAGTCGCGGCTAACTACCAGATACCAAAGCCGAATCAGCCACGACCGGGGCAAGTACGAGAGCCAACCACCAGATACCAAGGCCGAATCAGTAAACCTCATGGAGAGCTAGTCCATGGAACAACAATCCTAATGGAACCATACCCGTGGGCCACCCAACGTGTCAGTAGGTCCATCAATCAAGAACAACATGACCGGCCCTCCATCGAGAGACGCGGTAACATAAGGATACAACGCTTGCACAACAAGGCTATCACACGCAAACATAGGCAAGTTACACGCAACTCAAGGTACTTTCATTTTATGTCAAAGTCCGGATTTTAACCCCAAAGTACTACATACAGTAATCTTTTCAAAAAGATCTCTTTTTAAGTAAAAACAACTCGATACTATTATCCGTAGTACCAAATACGTTCATGTTTAAATCAAGTACTTTACACTTTTTAAACCAAGTGGCTTACACTTTTAGAACAACGTCAAGTATACATTTAAAACCCAAGTAACCAACCCTTTTAAGATCAAGGTACTCCTACCTTTTAAAACCAAGCCACTTATATTTTCCTCATCAAGAAAAGTTTGATATTTGAAAATAAGTTACTTATACTCTTAAACTCAAGTTACTTCTCTTTTCCCAAAAATCAAGTTACCATCTTAAATCCAATAATAAAACCATTCTTTTGTTTCCATAAAGTCGTTATAACTAACTTCCCATAAAGTTATTATAACACCTTATGTTTTAAACCAATTTAAGACAAAACCATGTCTTTCTTTTAAACCAAAACACTTCAAATTCTTAAGTCTCTTTTCTTTTAGAAATCAAGTTCCTTACTTTGGAATTTTAAGAAAATCAAAACATGATTATAATAATTCTTATTAGAGCGGCCATGATCTAGGAAATGTAATACAATTTTGTCTATCTTAGCTTATGCAGATGGAGGTTTCTACTGGTTTTAATATAATTAGTTTCATTACATTTTCCTTTATTAACGCTACAATGGCTTGTTCGATAGTTATTCCCATTTCCGAAATTAATATAACTTATTCCTTTTTCTAGGCCAAGTACTCATTACTCACGAATGAGGTTTCACCACTTTAACACAATTCAAGTTCTTCACATTTCATATCAAGTCAAAATATAAGTCCAGTCTCTTATCTTTTAAAAAATCAACCAAAATTCGTTTAGCACACGTACGTCTACCGTACTACATAGTTCACAATCAATCATGCTAGAAAAGATAGGAAGAGGTTCACATACCTCGCGATGATTATCGACAATTAGCAAATAGCTCCAAAGTACTGTAACCCTGCTAGCCTTTTCCACCCTTTCAGTAGAATACGCTACTCGTAGTATTTCAACCTCTTCGGCTAATCCACACGCTAAGTAGACAACGCCGGTGATTGGAAATTGTTGTCCGACCGCTGAAGTCTTGTGGAATATTTCGTGTGGTTAAGCGGCTGAACTACCGCCGTTGGTGGCGGAATTCCCACTGCGCCGCTACCCGTCGCCGGAATTGTTCGTCGGAAAAATTCCATTTTTGATCCGTTGGAAGTGAATTCATCGAATTGTTGTTGCGTGGATGAATTAATGGAGGAAAGTCAATTTTTGGAGGTCTGCTGGTGGTCTGGCGGCCGCGCCGCCGAGCTCAAGGCGTCGATGGCGGATTCAAATCACGAGAATTGAGGCTCGGGATTGGTTGCAAAACGTAGCTAAGATAAATACGAACACAACGGTATACGCCTTAGCCCTCAACTGTACCGGAATCGATCAGAATCTTCCAACTTCCGATCGAAAAATATGATTTGGTCGACGACGATGCAGGTTGAATTGGAGGTCGTGGGTGGTGCCAAAATGTCGGCCTTTCCACCACGAATATTTCTACACTAGCCACGACCGTCGACTCTACCGTGGTGGCGGAAAATGCTCGTCGACGACCTAGGGTTTCGGCGAAGATCGATCTGGTCGACGGCGAGTTTGAGCAAGAATCGAGGGTCCTGGTTTACATGGAAATGACGGCAATGAGATGGTGGTTCTGATGGTATACTCCACTCCCGTCGATTGTACCTCAGTTGGTCGAAAAATCAGAAAAATCGAACGGGGAAGATGGATGAACAGTGACCGAAACTTCGATCTGAAATTGCCGGCGATTCCGGGAGAATCGACGGTGGCGGTTGGTATGGATTTGACGGGCTCGGCGAGCGAAGCTTTTGGTATATGTCTCGCTTCCGATTCTGGTTTGGCCGGTAATGGCGTTTTTTCGAACACTGTTCATCGAACAACACTGTTCATCGACGGGTTTTCACTGTTCATACACGTTTTGGTATTTTTTTGTTCTGCGTTTGCCTTCCCAAACTCCCCAACACATACAAAATTTCTCGAGTGGTCCCACATGACCAAATTTCGAAATTAAATTCCAAAATTTCGATAAATTCTAAAAGTCCCAAATGCCGAATTCGAGAATTAAATTCATCTAATAAACCTTTTTCCTTTACAAGGTTCGGAGAAATTTTCAGAATTTTTCATTCTTTCTAAAATTCAATTCCCAAATTCTTACGTACGTTCTTATCTCAACTGCCGGAAATACGGGGTGTAACATTTTATATAGCTCTAATATTTATATTACTTAGTGAATATATGGCAAAATCTGCTTATAAGGAACCTATTAAAAAATGTTTAAAAAAATGAAAAAATATTTTATTCCTATTCCCCTAATATTTTTTATTAGTGTTGTATTAAATCTGTCTATTAAAATAGACGGTTGTAAAAATTTTGTTGAATCTATTTACGATTGCATAGATACACTTCCACCTCCAACTCCTAAATATCTAAATGACCCACCACCTGTTGAAATAAGTAGAGAAGAAGTGTTGTCTAGCATTCAAGATGAATGTAAAAAAGTATATACGTATTATCAAAAAGAAAGTGCTAGCAACCAACCGGCTTTCATGTCATCTTCTTCTTCTTCTTCTTCAACACAACCTCAAAAATGACATGTTGTTTCTGCGGCTAGTATTCAAAGCCTCAAACAGAGAATGTTTAGTGGTACCGTTTCTAACCAAGTTAGCGAGTTTGATATTTTTGTTTTGTAGGGTGTTGTACCGTACGAAGCAATTGAAAATGAAGAGGGACGTGAAGACTTGCTAAAATCTTTGGAGGAGAATGAGAAGAATTTTCCAACACTAGCAAAGATGGCGAGATGTGTTGAACATTCAGCGTCCTCAACGGCGTCCAACGCATTTTACGGGAAGATTTCAAATAGAGCACATACATTCATTGGCGAAGACTCATTAAGATTGCGATTCTATTCGAGACTGGATTCGTGTGGGCGTAGGAGGTGCGCGGCCAACCGGAGATCGACGGCGAAGAAGACTAAAACTACAACGAAATCTTATCTGACGGATGTCTGGCAAGCGTCGTCGATTTGACCAAGATATATCAATTTCATCCGAAGAACCACAAGACATTATAAAGAAACTAGAAAATGTGTTTCTTAAAATGTAATTCTTTTAATTGTAATTTTACTATGTTATTTATTTGTAACTTTCAATATCACGAAGTTGCAATTTTGAAATTGTATTACCAATAAAAAATCATACTTCTAGTCGAATAATATAAGAGGCACAAAAATAGCCTTGGAATATTTTTATTAAACTATCTTGTTGTATATTTGTGTTATTTATTTATTTATTTAATTTAAAGACAAATAAAAAAATGACCCCACCCGACCCCCTCTGGATCGGGACGAGGCGGCGGCACACCCCGCCAGGCCCCGATCCCGCCCTACCCCCTCTGTCGCGCCTTGAAGACGTTTGGAACCCTTCTGTTGAGCACCAATTGGAAATCCAATATGACTTCTAAAACGGAAGTGTCTTTCTGAGCACCAACAAGATATTTTTATTAAACTATCTTGTTGTGTATGTGTGTTATTTATTTATTTATTTATTTAATTTAAAGACAAATAAAAAAATGACCCCACCCGACCCCCTCTGGATCGGGACGGGCGTGGCACACCACGGCCCGCGCCAGGCCGTCCTACCCACCCGCGGACCCGACAACCCCGACCCGCCTACCCGCCCGTTTGTGACCTACGAGATACACACGTGCAACACATATACGCTAAAACTAGTGGTCAAAAACACACTTGAACTATAATGTTTTCGTGAATTTTACACCCAAACTATTAGCTGTTGTTTTTTCCTACCTGAACTCATCATCTATGTAATTAAATCACACTTAGTTGATAGCACTATAGGAAAAGAAAACAACTTATAATTGGGCTAATCAACTTCGAGATATCTTTTAATATATAGATGATGATAGTTCAGGTAGAAAAAATGAACTAATAATTAGGACATAAAACTCACGAAAAAGTGATAATTCAAATGTGTTTTTAACAATTACCGAACAATATTATACCGCAAGAGTGCAAAGAGGGAAAAGATGAGGATTGAGGAAGTGGCTCCAGAGATGCAGTGAGGGACACATAAACCGCCAAGTGCCTTAATTTGTAGTTATCAATGTAATGAAGATAGTTTAGTTTAGTAATTTAGTTTAGCCTTAATATTATATGCCTTGGGTTGTATCAACTACAAAAATATCTTCTTCATTTTGGGAACTCTTGAGCGATATAGTAATCAGATAATAGACATGCGTCCCTTCCCACCACCGCGCATTAATCCTCAGCCACAAAACGGAATTCTTGTATTTTATTCATTTCATTATCTCCTTAGATAGTTACTACTACTATTATTTTGTTTATCATCGTCATCATTTGTTATTCACCAACCATTTTGATCACCAATCACAAACCTAATCATTAGTCGGCCTTCTTCCAAATGGAAAGAAATAAATAAATGGCGAGTTATTTTATACATGTCTACCGGTTCAATTCGGTCCGGACCCGTTGACCAGTACCAGATTGAACCGGTTTCGGTCCGTTACCGATCCGGGCCCGTTGACCGGTACCGGATTAAACCGGTTTCGGTCCGTTACCGGTCCGGATTCCCAGATTACCAGGCCTACCGGACCGGTTTCTTATCGGATTTTCGGTAGGCCCGTGCGGTTTCGGGTGGATCGGACCGAATTTTCCTTTTTTTGTAATTCTGAAAATGTAAACTAAATTCAAATTAAATATTTAATAATTAATGTAATATAATTTTATATTTTATATTTTAAAATTTAAAGTTAACTTTGTATTTTATAGTTTATACTTTATATCATAGTTATACTTTTATTAATTTATTAAATTAGAAGACATAAGTTAACAACTAAAAAAACAATAAAATAAAAATTAATGATAAGATGTAACTTTCGAACTTGCTAAAAAAAGTACATAATGAAGTAATAATAATTTTATTTATATATTATGCATCATTCTAACAAGTTCTTCGTAATTTATAGGTTGATTGAAATGTCGTTGATCCATAACCACTAAATCTGGAGTATTAATTTCAGTCTCGCTTTCGCCGCAACTTGTGCTCCCGTTTTCCAAAATATTGTCGATTTCTTCATCTTCCGGAAAGTCAACATCTACCAATCCTTGATTTCTTCTCTCTGATCTGATTCAATCCCTTGCGCACTAAGACTTCTAACGTGTACATTGATGAGTAACGCGTGTGTCTCTTATTTGGTCTCGTGCTTGGCTGAATGCATTTTCAGAAGCCACTGTTGAGATAGACACATTAAGAACATCCCATGTCATAGCTGCAAATACCGGAAATTGTCTTTTGTTATCCTTCCACCATTGTAAATGTTGAAAGTTCTTCTTCGACTCCGTTGGCTTTTGTAAAAAAATTGCATCTCATCAAACTTTCGACTTGTGGTTGTTTGTGCTGTTGTAAAAGTGCTCCAAATATCTAAAGATTCATTATCATCGTCTTCATCGAATCCTGCAGATGTAGACACAGAAGCAGAAATAGAAGGAATATTAGTAGCATAGTTGTTATTATCAAACAATGTAGCATAATATTCATATAATGTAGTTAAATTACTATCAAGTTTACTTATGCAATCAATTGAAGATGGAGTTTCTTTTCGACCTACTTTCATATAATTATATAAACTAAATATTAAATTATGACAATCTACTTTTTTAATAAAAGGATTTAAGACTACACCAATACAACAAATATCGGAAATAGGAAAAAATATTTTTAAAACTTTTCAAACATAATTGTAACTGCAGCTTTATATTTTATTTTTGATTTTAAACCGCAAAGCAAATATGAAATTTCAGTTATATGAGCTAAACCATTACAAACTGTTGGGTAATAAGACCCTGAAAATTCAACAGTAACAGTGTAAAATTTACGTAATTTAAAAGTTCAGCAACTGATTTTCAATGTTCGTCGGTTAACATATGAATCACGTTCTTACAATGAGCATTTGAAACATATGTTATGGGGTCTTTATACTTATAACATTCTTTTAAAAATAAATAAGTATAATTTCATCGTGTAACAATCTAACCTGGCATGAATTTTGGTTTCAAATTAAATTGTTTACATTTTTCTTTAAATTCTATAATTCTATTTTTTCTATTATTACCCTGAATAACTCCAACAGCTCTTTGGACAAGAGATAATTCAGTTGCAAATAAATCAAAATCACTTTTAACAATTAAATTATAAATATGACAAGCACAACGAACATGAAATATAGCAGGAAGTGGCGGTTCTAATTCCGCTTTTAAAAGATTTACATCAGCAGTATTATTAGATGCATTATCGAATGATATACAAAGTACTTTTTTATAAAGTTTATAATTTTTTTGCATAAGCACAAATAGTTTCGTTTATATATTTTCCAGTATGACTTTAAATAAAGGATTATATGCTCTTTGAATATATGTAATTAAATATGAAGAAGAAACAAAAAAAAGGTAAACAACCTCCGTAAACCATTTTTGCTAATTCAATGCGATCCTTCTTGGATCGTAGTTTACAACCTCCCCTCCCCTCCGCGTTAATGGATTAATTTGTTGTTGACCGACTTCTAAATCAGAGACAGAAGGGTTCCAAACATCTTCAAGGCGAGACAGATTTAACGCTACGCCTTTCCCTATAAACCCTACCAACGTGTGAATGTTTTATTCATGAATTATTTACTATGCCTCATAGCATGTGATTTCATTCTTGATTTATTACGATTACGGGGGAAAGGGCTTTTATTCAAGCAACCTATTCCTGAAATTGCGGTCAGTCTCGCTACCTCTTTAGTTGCCGCCCCTTACTTGCTCATTCGCAATTACTGCCACGATGCGACATTGGTATTTTCAGCAAATTCATCAGATAACTTGCCTTCTTTTCGTTTACGTGGCTACATCGCTCTCCCTGTGGGTCGAGCCTCCTTTACAGTCGCCCTCTACAACTAAGTCAGTTGAGCTCCCGTAGCTTTCTTCAAAACTCTTTCTTTTCTGTTTTCTTCTCACCTATTTCCTTCTCATCGAAAGATGCCTAAGACCTTTTCACCAAAACAAAACCTAAACCCCCAACACTCTTCTCCCTACGGTCGAGCTTCTTCGCTCCTCGAGGCCTTTCGGAGATTGACCTTTCTTTCTCTTCTTTTCGGTCTGCCCGATCGAACAGTTGTCACCTACATAACCTACCTCCCAGACCAAGGGAAAAAGGTATCAGATCACTTTTGAGAGCCCTTTTGTGAAACCCCTCGGGTTAGAAGGCAGATTGTCCTTTCTCCATTATAGTAGTAGTGGTCAATTCAAAATCTTAGTAGCTCAAAGTTTGTTCTGCCCTAACCCGTCCTATTGTTATCCCTACCGTTGGGCAACACCCCTAGCCCCTACCCTAACCCCTCAATGGTATTGTTACCGTTGCCAACAACCCTTTGTTTTTTTTAATTTTTTGTGTTACCGGTACGCTCCGATCCGGTTAAACGGTCTTCGTTACTAGTCCGGACTATACCGGATTTTATCATAATCCGTGCGGGTTGGGGTTGGAGTTGGGGGCCAAACCAACCCCCAACCCGTTAAAGCTTACTGGTCCGGACCGAACCGGTTATTCGAGAATATATAAATGTCTTTCTTGACCCGTCAACAGCCTGATAATGTGTGGTATATGAATACGGGCGCTACATCTCATCTCACAAACAATTCAGGTAATCTTCTTCAACTGTGTCAGTTACCAACTCCACAATCTATTATGGTCGGTAATGGTCATCGCATTACAATTCAAGGATTTGGCTAAACCATTACCCAACCACCTCATCTCAACTTCTCTCTTAAAAACGTCTTTTATGCCCCAAACATCATCAAAAATCTATTTTTTGTTAGAAAATTTGCTACAGACAATTTTGTCTCAATTAATTTTGACCCGTTTGAATTTTCTATAATGGACCTCTGTACCGAGAAACTCCTTAAAAGATGCAATAGTGAGAGGGATTTATATCTTTTCCTACCCACATCCGCTGCTAGTGTCACTCCTCCCACCGTTTTAACAACAATATATCCCTCCACGTGGCAAAGTAGACTTGGTCATTCAGGCTCTCGCATTTTTCATTCTCTTAGAAATCGAAATTTAATCCACTGTAACTAAGGGAGTCGTTCTCATAGTTGCTCCTCGTGTCAATTAGGGAAACACGTTAGACTACCATTTGTGACTTCTATGAATACTATTTTCTCTCCCTTTGATATTATTCACGTTGATGTATGGACATCTCCAATAACCAGCAACTTAGGCCACAAATATTATCCGATGTTTTTGGATGATTTCTCTCACTTTCTTTGGGTCTATCCACTCAAACTCAAATCTCAAGTGTTCTCCAAATTTGTTGAGTTTCGTACCCTGATTAAAACACAATTTGAAAAAGACATAAAATCATTTCAATGTGATAATGATCATGAGTTTAATAATTCTTTATTTCATAAATTTTGTGCGGCTAACGGCATGATTTTTCATTTTTTGTGCCCATATACCTCCCCTCAAAATGGTAAAGCCGAAAGAATTCTCCGAACCATTAATAATATGATTTGTACCCTCATTTTCATGCGTCTATCCCTCCTACTTTTTGGGTATATGCACTAAAAACGGTAGAACACATTCTCAACATTCTACCTACCCGTGCGATTCAGAATAGGACACCCATCGAAATTCTCTACCGTCGGCTATCTACCTATGACCATCTTAGAATATTCGGTTGTCTGTGTTACCCAAATCTGACATCCACGGCCCCCACAAAATCATAGGGGGTACTTGTGCTATGAGCTCTCCACCGATAAAATCATAATTTCTCACCACGTCACCTATGTTGAATATGTCTTCCCGTTTGACAACATTAAAAAATTTCGAGTCACTGATTACCATTTTCTCAAAGATTCTGAACCATCACCGCTTGTCCAACAAGCACTCATCCAGATTGCTACTGTTCCGGCGGCGACAACCACCGTCAATCCACCACTGCCACCCACTGCAGCCACCTCTAACAGAATCATAACACCACTGTCACCATCTCTGCAACAGTCTCCATCGTCATCGACTATCGCCCCCCTGGTAGCTGGCCTTCCGACAATAACCACGCATCGATCACCGAACCCTCGATCCACCGTCTGAAATTGCCTCTCACGCCGCGCCGCGCCACACGGCGGTGGCACTCCACCGATCATCACTCCGCGGTCCGAACCCTCGTCACTCTGCCGCTGTGTCTCCACAATCAGACCACTCTATTAATGATTCTCCAATTTGCATCCCGTTCCCCGACCTATTTCCCATCACTGGACTCTCAAACCCCTCAATCGTCGACCCCTCCCACTCTCGACCCAACCCACCACCATCACCATATCTGACAGCACCGATCCAAACCTCGACCCACAATACCACAACCCAGATCGACACCCACACGCCACCCCAACCCGTCGTCAACCACGACCCTAGCTCCCCATTTATTCATATGATTCAGTCCTTGAACCAGCAAATCCCTCCACATACCGACAGTACCCCTGCCCCCACCCACCGTATGGAAACCTGTGCTCAATATGGGATTTTCAAACCCAAATTCCAGTTTAATTTGTCCACCCAAACCATTTCACCAATACCCAAAAACCTAAAATAGGAATGCTGCTATGTGTGGGGAATTTAATGTTTTGACGAAACAACACACTTGGAATTTGGTTCCTAGGCCGGAGGGGGTGAACATTATCCGATGCATGTGGCTTTTTTATCATAAATACAGAGACATTGGTGAGCTTGAGAGGTATAAGGCGAGACTTGTGGCAAATGACACTAATCAGTGGGAGGGCATTGATTGTGGTGAGACATTCAATCCGGTTGTCAAACTGACTACTATTTGCACATTTCTGAGTATTGTTATGGGTAAGCACTGACCGATTCATCAGCTTGATGTTAAAAATGTCTTTCTACATGTGGATCTAAAAGAAACTGTTTACATGCACCAGTCGCCTGGTTTTGTCCATCCAGCAACCCTTCAGTTTTGTGTGCCGTATATGTAAGGCACTGTATAGTTTTAAACAGGCTCCGAGAGTGTGGTATGACCGCTTCGCCCGGTACATTTTGCAGATTGGGTTTATATGCAGTAAATGTGATACTTCTCTATTTATTTTCCATCATGTTGCTTATTTGCTATTATATGTGGATGATATTATGCTTACTGTCTCATCTGAGTTGTTAAAAAATGAGATTATTGCATTACTGAAGACTGAATTTGCTATGACTGACTTGGGAAAATTGAGCTACTTTTGGGGATATCAGTGACTCATTCTGCATATTATATGTTCTTGTGTCAGCGCAAGTATGCAAATGAGATAGTGTACAGGGCCAAAATGACAAACTGTAAGATCATGTCCACACCGATTGATTCTAAATCAAAGCTTAGTGTCGTGTATGGTAATCCAGTATCCGATCCCATACTCTACATGAGTCTTGCAGGCGCACTACAATATCTTACTTTCACCAGACCATACATAGCTTATGTCGTTCGGCGGTATGTACATTCAATGCGTCTTCGGGCCTCGCACCCTTAAATGTATCATTTGATATGTTAAGGGTACGCTTGATTATGAATTGGATTTATACCCCTCAGCACCGACTAGGTTGTTAGCATATACGGATGCTGATTGGGCAGGTTGTTCGAACATGAGACGTTCGACCTCTAGCTACTGTGTGTTTTTAGGTGATAATCTCATTTCCTGGTCTGTCAAGAGGCAAGCCACATTATCTCGTTTGAGTGCAGAAGCAGAGTATAGAGGTATTGCTAATGTTGTTGCTGAGATAGGTTGGCTCCGAAATCTTCTTTTGGAGCTCCAGTGTCCATTGCAAAAGGCGTCTCTGGTGTATTGTGATAATATATCCGCTATCTACTTATCTCATAATCCGGTTCAGCATCAGCGAACTAAGCATATTGAGATGAACATCCATTTTTCGTGAGAAGGTTGCTCTCGATCACGTCAAAGTTTTACATGTGCCCTCCTCTTATTAATATGTGAATATATTCACAAAAGGTCTTCCTAGAAATTTATTTCTTGACTTCAGATTCAGCCTGAGCGTCCGACCTCCTCCCGCTCCGACTGAGGGGGTGTATTAGTTGTGTATATAGGCTCCTTATGTATAATATATTTACCATATTTAGTGTTATGTAATTATGTAGAATTAGAATCTCTATTGTATAAGGATTCCACATTGTACACCTATATATTTGTATTAATGAGACAGACTCCCTAAGGGAGATTAATACAATCTTACAAGATAATGATGTCATTTTTACATTATTGATTTCAATTACTAGTAAGGATTCGTATTCAGTTGATGACCCAGAAAAGGGTGTAGTGAGCTTTAAGTCGCGATAAAAGAAATCTCATATCAGAAAAATTCTATTTTGACAATTCAAGTTGATAATGACTCTTAGACTAGTTCTTTCTCGTATGATTCTAGACCAATAATTCGCCGATCTCTCTTCATAATTCTCTAATGGGTAGTGACCTGGACCGTTGGGAGTGCGGGGGGGCCTATGCTAAACCAAAACCTCTCTTTCAATGTAGTGTCCTTAATGCTACCCAAAATTTTATTAGAAAACAATGGAGGTACGAAAATAGTAATTAACTATTACAAGTGCTTCGAAAGGGTAAACTATAAGTATTCCAACAACATCGACTAGCTTGTAGTAAATAATGATTGTGTCAACCACAAGCTTTGGGATCTTGATCTTCGTTCTTAAATCGGTCTTAGAGTCTTGGATCTTCGCAACTGCCGAACGCTCCTTAAATCTTGATAATCTGAAACCAAGAGACATTAAATCCCTACTTGTTAATCGTGCAGAGTCGAGTGTTAACACTCTGTCCTTAAGATAAGATTGTCACGTATATATCCTTTTACGTTAATGGGCAATTGTCTTCCAAGATAAAATAACATCAAAAAAATGAGCAAAGAAAACTCAAGTGTTTACTAAACGAAAAACCTTGAGTGTTTGAAAGAGTGCTTAGAGAAGAAGAAGATCAGAAAATTTGAGTGTAAGTATGTTTTGTGTAGGTTCAAGTGATGAACAATTGCGCCAAAGGCCTCAATTTATAGTAGTGTAAGAAAATCTCTTCAAGTGCCTATGTACTGGCCATTTAAGTGACATCTAATGGCCATTTAATCCAACAACTAATGAAGCCAAGTAATGGCTGAGTTATGGAGGAAAAACTGACATTTCGATGCTCCAAAACGTCCTCATAATCAACCAACTTTTGGACTTCCGTCGTATACACTGCCTGGGTAGCGTCGCGGCTCCAGTAGGCCAAAATACCACTTAGCGTCGTGCTCTACACTTGGGGCACCGCGGCCCTGATGGTGGTGGCGTCGCGGCGCCACTCTGATGACAGCTGCGACCCTTTTTCGACCTATTCGATCTTACACTTCTTCTTTCATTTACCAATGTGGAACACACGTCATTTAACCAATGACCGTCCATCATTTTATGTCTCAAACATTTACTCATGTATCAATATCTCTTTCACTAATGAAATTTACTATACTTCGCATTACGAGTGCACGTGTGTGGAAACGACGTTTCCGACGTGTGAGGCCTCAATTGTTCAAGTCATAAATAATGGGTTAAACTTAATTCCACAATAGTAAATTTCCAACAATCCCCTTTTGAAAGAGATTTTGGCGCACTCACAAGGTGCCTTTCTAGCAATATTTCGGTTGACCGATGTTGATGTTAGGCATATTTTGTATACACTTTTTGAGTCATTTTTAGTTAGTATTTTACTCATTTCGTTTGTGTTTAGTATAGTGTTACAGTTGTTTTTCTTTCTTTTGAGTCGCAGCGGTTCTAAATGAAAAAAATGGCAAAAAGAAGCTAAAAGTGGGCAGAAAAGGACAAAAGACCGCGGGACGCGGCGAGCTAATCGAGGACAGCGGTGCACAATTCTTGGGAAGCGCGATGCCGCACCACGGTGTCATTCTGCAGGATCGCGGTGCCGATGAGGGAATTTCCAATCCGAAATAGAATTGGCAAGAGGCAAAAGGGTCCAAGGCACACGTTTTTGACAACATATATAAACCCTTAGGACAGATTTTAAGGGGGGGTCTATCACATATCATCTCTCAGAACGCAACACAACGCTTGACGGCTATAATTGGAGACATTAGTTCTAAGTACTTTTCTTTCCTTTATTTTCATTCAGTTCATGTTTGGATTTGTATTAGTTCTTAGCAGGTCTATGGCTAGGAGCTAAAAACTTTATTAGGGCTTTCCTATTGAATCGCTTGAAACTCTCTTTCATGATTTAATGCATTAGTTTGATTTTTTCTTCACTTAATTAAGATTTATTCAATATTGGTATGAATGTTTGATAGTTAATTGATCACTAATCATCATAATCTATATGATTTCGAATCAAGAACCGAGAGGAGATATTTGAATATGATGTAATTGAATAGACATAGGTTAAAATAGCGGACGAAAGTACCCCGATACTTGTGTAGCATTATAGGTTATTGTTCTTAATCCTCCTATGTGGTAAAACATATCATAGAAATATAGAAGGTTTCTGCACTGGGGTTGAGCGATTATATATCCTAACCGGAATATAAGACTGTCTAGCTAACCACTATTTTAACGTAGAAGAAGAAGTTATTCTAGTTGCATTAAGGATTGAAAAGAGTGGATAGTTGAGGATATTAGAAGCCCTAATTCCTTCATAACTGATTAAACCTCAATAATTTAGTTTAATTCTTGCAATTACTCTACTAGTGTTAGATAAAAACCAAATCAACTTATCGTTTGTCAAATAGATAACCTAGAATAGATTTTCGGTAATTAGAAACCAGCCTCTGAGGACGATATTTGGTCTTACCAGACTATATTACATGTAATGATATGTACACTTGCGTGAGCAATTGAAAATCGGCCTGACAAGTTTTTGGCGTCGTTGCTGGGGACTGGCGTACTTCTAATACCGAACCATTTATTCTTAATTCTACTTTGTTTTTTTTTGTTTTTTTTATATTTAGAACCCTATTGCCTTGATTTGTTTGTTGATTTTGATCGATTTCAGGACGTAATTTATGCGAAGAAGAAGAGGAGCAGATACACTTGTTCCTTTTAATTCTGAAATTGAGAAAACTTGCAAGCAGAACAGGAGAAACAAGAAGATATCTGATTCAGTGACCATGGAAAACCAACCGAATCAGAATGGGGCGGACAATGAGATTCCTGAGAATGTAGGGGAGCCAATACAAGTCCCAGCAGAGAGAAATTTGGGTGACTACTTTACGCCATGATTCTGAGTGCAGACATGCATCAGGCTCCCAGCAATAGGGGCAAACAAGTTTGAGATCAAGTCAGTCATCCTGAGCATGATCCAGAACACAGTACAGTTTGAGGGATTGCCGTCTGAAGACCCTCATATGCACATTGCCAATTTTCTGAAGTTGTGTGCCACCTTCAAGTACAATAGCGTTACTGACGCCGCCATTAGATTGAGGTTCTTCCCGTTCTCACTTAGGGACAGAGCCAAGAGCTGGTGGAACTCATTGTCTGCCAACTATGTCACTACCTGGCAGGATTTAGCTCAAATGTTTCTTGCAAAGTTCTCCTCTCCTTCAAAGGCAGCAAAGTTAAGGGGAGAGTTGAACAATTATTATCAGGTAGATGGAGAGTCGTTGTATGATGCATGAGAGTGATTCAAGGATTTGCAGAAAAATGTCCACATCATGGCATAGAGAAGTGGATGTTGGTCCACATTTTTTATAATGGGTTGAGTGGTACTACTCGTACCATCATTGATGCTGTAGTAGGGGGAGCATTCATGAGGAAGAGTGTCAATGAGGCACATGAGTTGCTAGAAGACATGGCTGCAAATAATCACTAAGGGGCAGATGACAGATTAGTGAGTAGTACGAAGACTATGGGCATACATGAGATATATGATATCACTGCATTGAATGCGCATGTGGCCCTATTGACAAAGCATCTGCAGCAGAACATTATGTCTGTAAATGCAGTCCAGATGCCAGTGAATTGTGAGATTTGCGGGGGCCCACACTCTTTTGACAGATGCACAGCGGTGGATCCTAATAATGTGCCCATGGAGCAGGTTCAAGCAGTGGGGAATTTTCAGCGCCCTTATAACTCCAACACATACAATCCGGGGTAGGGAAATCACCCCAACTTTTCATGGAGGATTGACCAAGCCCAGCAGTCACCATATCAAGGTATTTACCAGAACCATCAGGCACATAATCAGGCTATATCTTTCCAGCAGTTTAGACCACCTACCCAACAAGATAAGCCTGATGAACTGAGAGCAGCATTGCTTACACTCACCAATTTGCAGAATCAGTTCATGTCCGAAATAAGGTCCTCTCTCAGGAACTTGGAAATGCAGGTGGGGCAACTGGCGAAGATGGTAAATAACAGCCGCATGGTACTCTCCCAAGCAACATAGAGGTTAATCCGAGAGAGTAGTGTCAGACAGTTTTGTTGAGAAGTGGAAAGCAGTTGGAGCAGGTTGCTCCCCAACCAGCAGTGGTGAATGAGAAAGAGTGTGAGAAGACAGTTGATATAGGAAAGGAGGAGGTCACTTAGGACCATCCTACAGTAGAGAAAGCTCCACCAGCACCTTTGAGGGAATACACTGATAAAATCTCTTACCCTCAAAGACTCCAAAAGAAGGCCCTAGACAAACAGTTCTCCAAGTTCTTGGAGGTATTTAAGAAGCTCCACATCAATATCCCCTTCATTGAGGCGTTAGAACAAATGCCCACATATTTCAAATTCATAAAGGAGATACTTGGGAAGAAGAGAAGATTGACGGATTATGAGACAGTAGTGCTGACAGAGGAGTGCAGCGCCATCATACAAAAGAAACTGCCTCCTAAATTGAAAGATCTAGGAAGTTTCACCCTGCCCTGCACTATTGGAAAGGTAACCTGCAACATGGCACTTTTCGACTTAGGGGCTAGCATAAATGTTATGCCTCTATCAGTATTCAAGAGATTGAGTTTGGGGGAAGCCAAGCCAACTACGGTTAATCTGCAGCTTGCTGACCGATCCATGGTACACCCCCGAGGTATAGTGTAAGATGTACTAGTCAAGGTGGGCAAGTTCTTCTTCCCAACGGACTTTATCATTCTTGACATGGAGGAAGATGAGGACATGCCCATAATTTTGGGGAGACCATTCCTTGCAACGGGTAGAGCCCTAATTGATGTGGAGAAGGGAGAGTTGAGACTCAGGGTTCAAGAAGAAGAGATGGTATTCAAAGTTTTCAAATCTACCATTTAATCCCGGCAAAGATAAATCTTTTGATGTACGGTGACCGCAATGACTCATCAAGCACAAACCAAAGGTAGGAGAATCATTGCGATAGTTGTGAACCCACATGTTAGGTGGATTGCTGAAACAAAAGTGGATGAGATGGAAGCTGACAAAAAGGTAAACCTTACTGAACCCAATCCTGCAAAAAAGAAGAATAGAGTGAGAAAAAGGAAAATGATCTTTAAATGGATAGGTTGTGGGGTTAATTTACCCCAGTGATTTAAAAAGGATTTGCGTCCGGCTAAAAGACGTTAAAGACAACGCTGCTTGGGAGGCAACCCAAGGTTTAAATTATGCAATTAGTTTAACTTGAACAGTCTCACTTGATGGTATTTTTGGTTGTGTTGTGATAGCAGGTGAGGGAATCGGAGACTAAGCATGAAGAAAAGGGTGGAAAACACGAAATCGGGTCGGCACCTTGGTGCCATTCTGCAGGCCCGCGGTGTCGATTGTTCAGAGAGGTCACAGTACTTTGGCACCACGGTGCCATTCTGCAGGCCCGTTGTGCCGAAGTGCGATTTCAAAAATAAAAAGCCCTAAAATCCCCAATTCTTCCCACTTTCACACAAACCCTTCTCCTCTCTACCAAGCGCCGAAAATACATTCCCAAACACCAAAAATCTACAACAAATTCTCCCAAATCCTTCCAATCCCCACAAACCATCCCCACTCAAAACTCCTAGCAGCGCTCCACAACATCATTCTTTCACTTGGGTCAAGAAAGCGGTGAATAACAACCACTCAAAAAGGTAACCTTCATCACTGTTCTTGAGATTTAAAGGTTAGTGGAGAGAATAACTTGTAGACTTGGGTGTGGTACGGGCTACGAGTTGTTGGTGCTGTGAGGGTGATTGTTGCTTGGGTATGTGCTTTTGTGCTGTATTGTGGGATATTGCTGTGGGAGTTTGTGATTTTGGGGTTAAGTGTTGTTGTGTAGTGTTGATTCATGATGTATTGCTATTGTGGTATGATTTTTCTTGGTTATTGTTGCTGTGTGGAGTGATAGTTGTTGGAAACCCTCAAAGAAACAAAGGAAACGCTACTGAAAATTTTCCAACAACTCGCACAATGGCCTCTAGAAAATGAACCGCCAGAGCTTCCTCATCTCCATCAGCTCCAGAATATGATGTTACTCGATTTACTAACAAACAGACGAAAGATCGATATAACAAAATAAGCACTAGAGCATTGATACCAGAGAGAGGCATGGACTACCAGACCATGTCATTTGATGATGATGATGACTACGAGCCCATTAGGGTCATGATCGAGGAGAATTGTTGGAAAAGGTTCACCAATCCAGAAAGGATTCCACTTCAGAACACTAGCCTTGTGAGGGAATTCTATGATAATTATAACGAGCAAGAGGATGGGAGATGCTTTGTTAGAGGGCGATATGGGTCCGTAAGTTCTGAAATAGTGAATGCGCTACTGAGGACCAATGATGTTGAGGACCAAAGTTATAACCCGCACTATTTCAGAAGGTGGTCGAGAGACGTCAACCACATCATGTGGGACACAGTTGCAGCATTTTTATGCTACCCAGGCGCCGAATTCAACATTTCTCGTAACGGGTCCAGGAGACTTGCCCGGTGCCAATTTAATAGAACAGCCAGAGGATGGCTATATTTCATAAGTACTCGCTTGATTCCGTCAACTTATTTTACCAATGTGCCTACAGACAGAATCAAGCTCATCTATGACATCATGTCGGGCAAGACAATTGATGTTGGGAGAGAAATAGTGCAAAACATAGGGGAGATTAGCAGGCTGGCTACTACGGGCAGACTGGGACATGGGTCACTCATTTCTGCCTTATGTGCTAGGCATGGAGTCCCAACATTCGCCACGGATATTCTCGAGAAGAGTCAGCCTCCTGTGACCTACAGTTTAGTGCACTCTTTACTTGACCTCACTCTAAGACCAGCAAGAGAAGGGGGCGATGGCGGCGAGCCAGCGGCCGTGGATGAATAAGAGCCTGAGGCAGCTGCACACGATGAAGCAGGCGAAAACAACCACCAGCATCCCTTGACTTTGGAGCCTTCAATGCCAATGATGGAGCAGCTGCTCCTAAATCAACAAAGGATGCTGCAAAACCAAGAGAACATGATGCAGAATCAACAACAAATGATGCAAGACCATCAAAACCTGACCCAGCGTGTTGATATTTTAAGCTCTATGTTCACCCAATGGTCAATGCAACATCCGCCGCTATCACCATCATCTTGAGCCACTATTGTCTGTAAGTCGTCCCTTTTTAATTTTTGAGTAGTTACACATGTGGGACAATGTGTCATTTAAGTTTGGGGGAGGGTTCTTTCCTATTTTATTTTTGTGTGTCTGTTTTTTAGTCTTTTTTATTGAGTTTTTGTATCTATATGAGTCAAATTTTTTTTATTTTATGATCATGCATGCTGTAGTTGTTTGAAACGCCTAGTGAATTAAGTGGAATAATGTAATGAAATTATAAGCTAAAATATGTGTGCTTAAGTTAGATATGCCAAAAATTCATAAAAATCTAATTATTTTGGGATATTTGTGTTTAGCCTATGTGTTGTCAATTGTGGAAAGAATGATTGAAAAATATCTATAAAGTCAGCTTGCTTGTTATTTGAGGGGAAATAGTTAAGATGTACATGTTTAGGGAGATGATTCAGACATTTCTTTGTTAGCCTTTCTTATCATTCATTACCTACCTTGCAATAAATTGTATCCCTAGTCAGCCCCGTTGAGCCTAAAATAAGTTATTTCTTTGACACCCTATGATTCTCTTGTGTGCCATAAGCAGTAATTGAAAAATTGGGACGAAGAAGTGTGAAAAAGAAATACAAAAAGAGAGTGAAAAATTGATGCACCCCAATGAGAAAGATGTAAAAGCTTAAGTTTGAGGGTGTCTATGTGAATTGTTTCATGCTCTCAAAAATAGAAGAGGGGAATGATAGGTATGAACTGAAAAGAATACCAAAAAGAAGGACAAAATGATTGAATGAGAAAAATGTTTATGGTACGTAAATTGAGCCGAAATTCCTACTCTTACCTACCCTTGCCTAAGTCTATATTACAATCCTGAAAAGTCCTGAAGATCTCTAAATTGTATGTCTATGATTAGTATAGAATAACAAGTAAACAGGCCCACAGGTCTTTGGAAAAAATTGAACGAAATTGGCATGCATAGGGTAGGTGTTCATGCTTCCATTGATTATGATTGAAATGAATTTGCGAAATATCTGACTTGAAATTCTAGATTGCTAAATTCATGCTATGTATATTTCAACATATTATCTCAACTGACATTCATGCTTTTCTAAGTAACCTTATGCAACTGCTTGATTAGAGTCTTTTGAGTCAGTTTTCTTTCTGTTTCTTTGATTTTGTTTTGATATTTGCTCGAGGGAGAGCAAATGTTAAGTTTGGGGGTATTTTTAGGCATATTTTGTATATACTTTTTGAGTCATTTTTAGTTAGTATTTTACTCATTTCGTTTGTGTTTAGTATAGTGTTAGGGCTGGGTTTTTTTTTTAAGTCGCAGCGGTTCTAAATGGCAAAATGACAAAAAGAAGCTAAAAGTGGGCAGAAAAGGACGAAAGATCGCGGGACCACGGCGCCGGACTGCAGGACTGCGGTGCCACAATTACTGAGAAGACGCAGTACTTCCGGCACCACGGTGCCATTCTGCAGGACCGCGGTACCGATGCGGTAATTTCCAATCCGAAATAGAATTGGCAAGGGGCAAAAGGGTCCAAGGCACACGTTTTTTACAATTTATATAAACCCTTGGGACAGATTTTAAGGGGGGATCTATCACATATCATCTCTCAGAACGCAACACAACGCTTGGCGGCTAAAATTGGAGACATTAGTTCTAAGTACTTTTCTTTCCTTTATTTTCATTCAGTTCATGTTTGAATTTGTATTAGTTTTTAGCAGATCTATGGCTAGGAGCTAAACACTTTATTAGAGTTTTCCTATTGAATCGCTTGAAACTCTCTTTCATGAATTAATGCATTAAGTGTCTTTGTCCTTTTCACTTCTTATTACTCCTTTCGTGCACTTTTTCTAACATTTCTAGTACTTTTGATTTCTTCTTCACTTGATTAAGGTTTATTCAATATTGGTATGAATGTTTGATAGTTAATTTATCACTAATTATCATAATCTATATGATTTCGAATCAAGAACCGAGAGGAGAGATTTGGATATGCTGTAATTGAATAGACATAGGTTAAAATCGCGGACAAAAGTACCCCGATACTTGTGTAGCATTATATGTTATTGTTCTTAATCCTCCTATGTGGTAAAACCTATCATAGAAATATAGAAGGTTTATGCACTGGGGTTGAGCGATTATATATCCTAACCGGAATATAAGACAGTCTAGTTAACCGCTATCTTAACGTAGGAGAAGAAGTCATTCTAGTTGCATTAAGGATTTAAAAGAGTGGATAGTTGAGGATATTAGAAGCCCTAATTCCTTCATAACTGATTAAACCTCAATAATTTAGTTTAATTCTTGCAATTACTCTACTAGTGTTAGATAAAAACCAAATCAACTTATCGTTTGCCAAATAGATAACTTAGAATAGATATTCGGTAATTAGAAACCAGTCTTTGTGGACGATATTCGGTCTTACAGACTATATTACTTGTAACGATACGTACACTTGCGTGAGCAATTGGAAATCGGCACGGCGGTTGCATGCGGATAGGTAGCGTAGCTTTGAACCTTCCATAGTTGAATACCATCGGATTTACTTACTACGTGGTGAACGTGATGTCTTTAACCATCAGTGCTTAGTGTAAGTTAAGAAAACGGTACCAACACAACAATTTTTCTTACTCTGTTCTTCTTAATGTTTTGTCAGTTGTGGCTGTGGACACTTCTTGGATTCTTAAGTACGTTCATTTGAGACGGTTTGTCCTCGCACTTAAATAGGTGGTCTCCTACAAGGTATCTTGCTATACCCCACTTCACAAATGTTAGGCACCATTAAAAGTTTCCCCGAACCTAACCTCAACTGTTGAGGATCATTAAATATTTTGGTAACTTAACCTTTACCCACCATGCAGGTAGTACCTTATGGTCTTTCGCATGAACATAAATCATCATCCGAAGTGCTCTTGCTTCCACCGAAGCTCTCAACTGAACCTTTACGGTTTATTTTTCCCATTGAACCTAATTCCTGGGATCTCCAATCAGTAAGGTTGGGTATCCACCATATCAGTCCTTATTGTTTGGGTTATACACACATTCCCCTTAACAGGCAGAACATCTGATCTATGGGTATCCCCTTAGTTAAAGGGTCCGCTTTATCCTCTGATTAGTAATCAAGGAAGTGACACCTATGATGATCAATTGTCATACGATTTTATGTCTCCAATAGATATGTCCAGACGCCGTCATCCGTGCTCTCACAGTGTATAACTGACGAAGGCACTGGTTTCTCCCAACTAAAGACATCTTCTAAGAGGTCGTGAAGTTACACAACTTCTCATCATGCTTTGTCCAAAGTGATAAACTCTGATTCCATCACGAATTGGCTGATGCAAGTTTGCTTAGAGGATTTTCAAAGACACACCAAACATATCCACGTGTGGCTTTGGTGTTCTTCAAGTCCGATGTCGAGTTTGCACCACTGGACATCCGGAATACCATAATTCATAGATAAGTGAATATTTCAGATATCGTCATATCCGATTTAACGCCTTCTATTGATCATTTCCAGAATCACGAGTGAACCTTAGTTCAACTATTTGTAAGCTGATACCAGGTCGGTTGTAGTGTGTAAAATATATTGAACTACATGTGACCTATGCATAGCTCCTGGTATACGGGTGCATCAAGATTCCAATCAATCTTATGATTCATATCCATCGGTGACTTCAACGAGATTGTCAGATACTCACAAATGAGTTTGGAATTAGACCAGTCTGTTAGATATCTTAGAAATCCCAATTTCTAAGATGTCATCTGCAATACCCATATCCTTTATATTGAAACATCGTTTCAACACATCCTTAGTCTCTAGTATCAAACTAGGACTATTTTTTGTGATCAACATATCGTCTACGTAAAGGCATTTCGTGAACGAGTCAGAATTACCTTTCATGTAGACATATTTGTCACACTCATTAATGGAGAAACCCTTCAATAATAGAGTATTATCGAATGTTTTGTGCCATTGCCTCGGGCCTGTTTCAGCATGTACAGAGATTTGATAAGTCGACAGACTTCCTTCTCTCTCTCTCTGGAACCACATACCCCCCGGGTTGTTCCATATAAATGTTTTCTTCCACTTTCAGACTGATGATTTTCTAACCGTTGGCTTTCTAACTTCAGAGTAAATGTTTTTGTAGTCAGATTTATTGTTTCTGTTTTATCTGAACCTTCCAGGACCAAAATAAAAGTCCAGGAAGAAGCCCAACAGTCCACAAAACCAATTCTCCGGTTAGGAAGGTTGTCTCAACATCTATGTCACGCAAGACTACAGTAGCCCTGGATATTAAGTTATTCACAAGGGAGCATATGTCCAAGTAACTGAGGCCTTATACTCAGCAATAGATCCATCCCCTTTGTACTCAATTTGAGTATCCACTTTTACAACCCAAAGGTTCTTTTTCCGGAGGAAGGTCAACCATTTCACAAGTATGGTTCTTTTCGATGAAATCTATTTCTCTTTCTGTATCTTCTTTTCAATGTAGTGCTTCTAGAGTTGATAATTCTTTATTAATTGTCCATGGTTCATTCTTAACCATACAAGCTAGAAAGCCTGGAATAAGTTTTTATCCCCTCTTTGCTCCGTCTTGGTTCAACATCTAGAATCCCTGAGTTCTGTAGATCTGGAACATTAAGTTCCGGATAGTCAGCAACTTCCGAGTCGTATAGATCTGGAACGTCTAGTTCCGGACAACCAGACACTCGCGGGTTCTTGTTAACCTCAAGAAATATACTTCTTTTTCCTTCTAAAGAAAATTTATCTTCAAAGAATTCAACATTCTTTGACACCAAGATACAATAAGCATTACTGTTATTTGCACATCCAGTGGATATGCAATCTACAGTCTTAGGTCCAACTTGACCTGTTTCGATATTCCAACTTCTACAAAGCCACCTCACATCACAACATTTGTACATATGATCATTTCTATGTTTCACATGGAGGGTTATCTTTATCCTTATGTGGAATTCTGTTTAGAATTGTATTAGCGGTAAGGATCTCCTTGCCCCACATATCTTGGGCATACGAATTTGCGCTTGGCTAACACCGTTAGACTGAGGTGAGTAAGGAGCAGTCATTTGTTGAACGATGTTTCGCATTCTCCCTCTCTATCACTACGAATTCCTCAATTCATACGCTTAATTAATTTTCAACTTCCGCTTCAACAACTTTATCTTTTCTTTTCAACAACGAAGGATGCAATACGTTGTACCATCATCAATGAAGGTCACAACGTACTTGTCTCCACCCTCTATTTCGTACAAGATTTAAATCACCCTTGTAGGTGTGACTAAGGTCTAGAGGAGTGGTGTTTCTTTCGATATTCCTTCGACGGAATAGAAAGGTGATTTTACCTCTTCGTCTATCTCACATTCAATTTGAGGGTTTATGTCGACAGACGACAACAATTTCAACTTCGTTAGTTGTTGAATGACTTTCTGTTTAACGTGTCTTAATCTATGATGGCATAGATGCATGGATTAAAAATGTATCATTCATTTGGCTACATACATACTATACCATTATTAGTTATTACAGATATGTTGGACTACACTCAAACCAGTTTGACCAACAGCGTTCCTGAAAAAATAAGTTTGAGACATGTATCACCTCTTTTTAGAGTGATCTCATTCCCTTAAGTCCTTTTGAAGACAACCTCTACAACCTCTCTACTTTAGATGTGGTGTTGCTTTACATGAATAATATCTTTCCTGTGGTTAGGGCGTAACCAGATCATATGTGATCTAGATACTCTGGCCCACTCCAATTGCCTTGGCAGACTGAGTGTCTAATTTTTTTTATGCCTTTCTTTATGGCCTTTAGATCATTTAAGATCTGGAAACTCTGTCCCACTCCAGTCACCCGTAGGATTTGTATGACTGAGTGTCCAATATCATCCTATCAAATGAAGGATCTTCTGTCGGAAACAATGATAGATTTGTCGTTAGTCTTCTAGTCATCTTCCATTGTGATTGGTGCCCAGGTAAATCCCTGGTGTTTACTTAGGGTTGTCCATAATTCCAATTTTATTACAATCTAAGTCCATAACTTTTAATTTGTTGTATATAACAGTCCAATCGTTAAACGGGAAGAAAAGTGAGATCAAACTCTTGATTTTAAAGCGTAAGAAATATAATTTTTCTGGAAAACCTTTTCATATTCCTAGTCTTGCTTTACTCATTTTAATATCATTATTGACAGGAAAACAATTAACTTAGACCTTTGATTACATTGCGTCGGTCATTTTATTAATTTGCGTGTCTAAATCCTCCTTACTGTTATACGTATTTCCGGTATATGCGTGAGGGCATCGTCTGAAGTTTAAGCCTTAAGTTAGGCATAGGACGAAATTTGTGCACAACCCGAAAGAATCGTTTTTCAAAGCGTTTTCTAGAACTTGCGTAGGAAAATTACGGCTATGTCATTTATAATTTTTGCGGATTTTAGAGATGAAATATTTTGGACCAACGAGAGGGTGACACTTGTCACCGCCAGTGGGCAACACCGTGGACGACATTGGCACGTTTTGTGGCCATTTTCATTAGTCAAGGTTAGGTAGGATATTTTGTGTAGTAGATGGATAAGGACACGTGGGTGAATCTCCACCTCCACTTGCCCTCCACATGCCTTAATCTTGGCCCTTGAAAGCCCTATAAATACCCCACAAGTTGAAGAAACTCTTCGTCCACAAATCATTCTTCCAAGTCTCAAAACTTCCCCACTTTGAGAGCTTCTCGTCCAAACACCATCTCCCATAAAGAAAGCCCTGGCCAAACACCCCTCTCCCTCCCCCTTTTCCTTGTAGTCTCGGCAAAGCCCTCTCCCCCCTTGGTAGAAAATACTCTCCAAGTATTGTTACTATCCCCAAAATACCTTAGCCAATCCCTTATAGTATTTCCAAAGTTATCTCTATACGTAGAGTCCGGAAATACTACATTGTCTTCCTATAGTCACTAAACGAAACCCTAAGGGAAACTTCATAGTAGGTTGAAGTAGAGAGTAGAAGTTGTGTAGAAACTTCTAAGGGTTTCTTGGAGCGGATTGGAGCGTACAGATTAGGAGCTAAACCTCGCTAAGGATCGACTTATATCTTGGATAATATTGGGCTTATCGAGGTAAATATCTTATCCTTCTATTGTAATTGGAGAATACATACTGTAGAAGAGAATTGAACTGTAAACACATAGAAGGATATTAAAAGAAGAGAATTGAACTGTAATTACTTTGAAGGGTATTACAGAAGAGAATTGAACTATAATCACATCTGAAGATTTAAAGAAGATTGAACTGTACTTACATAGAATTTGTATTCTGATGAGCTTGTATAGTTTACCGGGTAGGGAAGTGCTGCCCGATTTTCCGTAGAATAGAGAACCCTCTGCTTAGATTATCCTACAGAGTAGTCTAGACGTTGATATACGTATTTGACTATTATAGGTTGATACTCTGCGCGCGACATATTCGACTTGGCAGGTGGATTTCGCCGAGGAGGTATGTGATTCTTCCTATACTCTTGAGCATGATATTTTAAAATATATAGTACGGTAGACGTACGTGTGTTAACTGAACATGGTTTTACTTGACGTCTTTTGACTTGAGTCTAAATAATAAAATCTTGAAGTCTTTCAAAAGAATTATAAGTCATTTTTGAAAGAAGAAGAATATTTGTTTTTAAAACAAAAAGCTTAAGAGTTATACCAGCTTTATGGGAAGTTAGGTATAACGGCTTAAGAAAGAGAAAAGGAACAGTTTACTTATGTGTTTATGAAAGACTTGTATTGATTTCTGGAAAGTATAATAAGATGGTTTGATGAGTAGACATATTATGATGCTATGTGTGTTAGTGTCTTGTAACGTTTGTATAAGAGGGTATTCTTGTTGTGCTTATGTTGTTTAACGATAAGCTGTTATGTTAGTATTATATCACTCACCTCTTGACATGATTGTTATACCCCGTACTTCCAGAGTATGTACGTGAGGGCGTACGTATAAAAGTTTAAGCCTTAAGTTAGGCTAGAGACGAAATTTTGTGCACAACTACCAAAAAGAATTGTTTTCCGACGAAACGTTTTCCAAACTTTGCGAAGGGAAAATTACGGCTATGTCATTTATTATTTTTGCGGATTTTTCCGAGAGATGAAATATTTTGGACCAACGAGAGGGCGACACTTGGCCCTCAGTGGGCAAAGCTAGGGGAGGTCTTGCACGGTTTTTGTGTTGAGACTTTGGTCGAGAGTTGGTAGGATATTTGTAGATATTTTGTGTAGTTGGTGAGCAAGTGGGACCCACAAACACTTGTCCAAATCTTGACCCTCCACTTGCCCACCACTTGTCTTGATCTTGGCCATTGGTTGGCCTATAAATACCCTTTGTTGAAGACTTCTTCATCCTAAAAACATTTCCAAGTCTTGAAAATCCTCATCCCTTGTAGTGAAGCTCTCGTCCAAAGAGCTCCCCCTTTGTGAGGCCTTTTGGCCCAGTACCCCCCCTACCTTGAGTGTTGTCTCGTAAATACTCCCCCCTTGGTAGAAAAGTATTCTCCAAGTATTGTTACTATTCCAAAATACCTTGGCCCAAATACCTTGTAGTATTCCAAGGTTACCCCTATACAAAAAGCCCGAAATACTACTACTATACTTCACTTGATCCACAAACGAAACCCTAAGGAAAATCTTCACGGTTGGTTGAAGTATTAAGAAGAAGTTGCGTAGAACTTCTAAGGGTTGTTTGGAGCGGGTTGGAGCACCGGAGTAGGATAAGCGTTGCTCAGGATCGACATTAAATCTTGGATAATTTTGGGCTTATCGAGGTAAATACTCTTGTCCTTATATTGTAATTGGAAATTACATACTGTAGTAGTATAGAAATGAATATAAGATTCATAGAAGAGAATTGAACTATAATAGAAGGATATTACAGATAAGACTCGAACTGAAATCACATCAGAAGAATATTAAAGTAGAAGATTGAATCAGTACTTACATGGAATTTGTATTCTGATGAACTTGTGAAGTTTGTGGGTAGGGAAGTCTTTGCCCAATTTTCCGTAGAATCTTGTATCTAGATTTATTCTACCGAGTAGTCTAGACATTGATAGACTTGTATAACCGTTATAGGTTGAATCTTTGCGAGTAGCGTATTCTACTCGAAGGGTGGAAAAGGCTAGCGGATTACGATGCTTTGGAGCTATTTGCTAATAGTCGATAAATCGTCGCGGTATGTGATTCTTCCTATCCTCTTGAGCATGATATTTTAAAAGAATATATATAGTGCGTGGCGTCGTGTGTTAAGCGAGCGTGGTTTCTTTGCGATGTCTTTTGACTTGAGTCTAATAATAAGAATCTTGAAGTATTTCAAGAATTAAGAATCGTTTTTGAAAGAAGAGTAATACTTGGTTTTAAGAGTTATACTAGCTTTATGGGAAGTTAGGTATAACGACTTAAGAGAGGTAAAAAGAATGGTTTACTGATTTTAGAAGATAAGAGACTTGACTTATTTATATTAATATGAATTTTGTTAAAAAGTGTGAAACCTCATTCGTGAGTAATGAGTATTTGGTTTTTAAAAGGAATAATGTTTTCTTGATTTGAATCGAATAAGTATCGAACAAACCAACTGCGGCGTTATTAAAGGAAATGTATTGACTAATTAAGTATTACTAAAACCGATGAAACCTCCATCTGCATAGAAGCTAAGATGAGACAAAATGATATTACATTTCCTAGATCATGGCTGCTCTAATAAGATTGTTATAAACAAGAATAACCTACTCACACATAAGGCATATGTTTCTCAAATTGTTTTAAAGGAGAATTATATTATTAAGTGACTAAGACTATGAACTACGAAACCTTTCGAAAATGAGAAACTTGAGCATTTGAAATTAGGCAAACTTGAACGTTTGGAAAAGAATGTTGCTACTTGATTTTACAAAGAGAAGTGTTTTGGTTTAATTAAAAAGATAGTCACTCTATTTTTATACTACGGGTATTATGTGACTTTTGTGAAAGAGGCGGATCTTTTAAAGAGTTAATGTATGAAGTACTTTGGGGATAAAAACCCGAACTTGTTAAAATAAAGTAGAAAGTACCTTGTGTGAATAACTTGATTGTGTTGGTTTGTGATAGCCTTGTAATAATTTCTTGTTGATTTGATAAAGTAAACATGTTAGGATGCTACGTGTGTTAGTATCTTGTGATGTTTGTGTAAAGGGGTTTCCCTTGTTGTGCTTATATTGTTTAACGATAAGCTGTTATGTTAGTATTATATCACTCACCTCTTGACATGATCACAGGGGTTAAGCGCCTCCGTCTGGGGTAGACTCGGTGATGCAGGACCGTGATTCGAGAATACCTCATGCGGGTCCAGGGGACCTATGCGGAGCTACGAGAGTTCCAGGTTAGTGTGCGGGGTTATACCTCATGCGGTCTATGTGGCCATGCGGACTGCGAGTCCAGGACGTTGCCGGGGAGTAGCTACCCTCGATGCGGGGAATACCTCATGCGGGCCTATGTGAGTGGCCTATGTGGAGCTGTGGGAAGTTCGGGACTAGACGCGCGCATTAGATCTGCGGCGAGTGGCGGCGCCGATCATGTGGCGGTCTAGACAGATCTCGTAATCTGATTTATGACCTTGCCATGCGTAGGTTTTAGTAGTCGGCTATGCCTTCGTACTTACCGTGCGGTTTTATTATGACACGGTGGGACACGGTGTTCATGTGTATTCCTTGGTGCTTTTATATCATAGAATGCCGGTGAGGAAGGTATTCCACGCATGATTGATGTTGTGGCGTGAGACCCATAGTTGTATTTGAGTGATGACTTTGAGGCGTGAGTCCACGACTTGACATGACCGCTTATTTATTGTGAAGCGTAGTTTGGTTATCATACATATCTCCGCTTTATATAGACTACTATGATTTCATTTCTGATATTTTGATTTCACATACTTGGTACTGTTATCGACCTCCTTGAGGCTGCGTTCATGCCGCGGTAGAGGTACACCGATTGTTGATCCTCGCCATAGGGTCACGATTCGGCGTTTGGGAAACTCCGTTTCTCGGAGGCTTATCGGTGTACGATCCCTGTCGTTGTAGTACTTGCATTGAGGTATGGCGGGGCCACTGTCCGCCATTGTTGTCATATCATTCTTAAGTGCTGTAATCTTGTTGTGGCGGGGTTTGTAATAGGGGATATGCATTCAAGTTTATATATATATATAGGCGAAAGACAACTTTTCTCGGATAAAGCTGCTTTTATTTCATGTCTTGTTTTATATTCCGATTACTCGATGTATGTCTACTTGGGTGCAGGGTAAGGCACGATCACGGGCGGGTTCGGTCGTGACAAAAGTGGTATCGAAGCGATTAATCCTCGGAAAGTGTCTACTGAGCCGTATCTAGTAAGTCTTGATTATCGGTGTGTTGTGCACCACACCAATAATCAGGAGGCTATAGGATATTTAGGATTGGTTTCCATTCTTCTCACTCTGAGATCGTGCTTAGAGCCGTGTTATAAGTTGGACCCCTCTAACGTATTTCTTTCCCTTACCGTTATGCCTCTACGTAAGGCAACCCGGGCCCAGTAGGGCAAGGCGTGAGGAGGCTGCGAGTAAACACGAGAGGGTTCTGAGGCACGGGCCCAATCATCACCAGGGTGGTGCTTCATTCGGGAGTTACGCGGCGTCGCCCGGCCCAGCGAGTTTAGCGCGGCGGCAGCGATTCCTCTGCGGCCATGATATGAACCTTGGTTCCACGACGATGGCGAAAGTATAGATTGCAAAGAGACGACCCTGTTACTAACTAAGGATGTAGCTACGAGTATATGATGTGCCGCTTTATCACGGGTCTTGATGACTATCTAAGAGGGTTGTGAAAGAATAGCTCTTGATCGGGCATGAGCATGGCTGCGTGCGGGCTTATGCGCAAGCGGTAGAAAGCGTAGAGATCGGCGGGTTAACCAAAATCAGCAAAAGATGGCGAGCAGGTCCTTTGGTAACTTTCGAGGCGTTGTCTCAGTGATCGGATATGCGCCTCGCGATCTGAATGGTCCTCCGCGGGGTTCGGGGCGTTCGGGTATGCAGGAGTTGGTCGAGCTCGAGCTTGATTCACGGATACGTCGGTTCCGATAACCGGATTGATGGTTGGAAAGGAAGGGTTGCTAGCGAGAGGCCACCCCACCGGTGTGGGCTGTGGTAGATGTCATTGTAGAGTGTCGTACTTCTTCGGACTTGTTTTGCGGCCAGCGGGGCCATTTACGAGAAATTGTCAGGCCGGTGGCGCGGATGTAGAGACTCGATCTTGGGATCAGTGGCTAGTTCGTCACCTTCCTTAGCTATGCGCCCAATAGGGCAGATTTGATTAGAACGACAAAGGGGAGTGAAGCTGTAGATACAGGTAGATCCTTAACCCTCTAGAGATTAGTATGTGTGATAAGATGAGTATATCTTAAGTGTTATGTTCAGATAACTTAAGTGTTAATTGTGATTAGAAATCATGGTTAGTTAAAAGGGTAATATTGGGGTTAGGGAAAGTGTGAGCCTTAGAGTTTTATACGTGGAGACCTTAGAGGCGAGGCCATCTTGAGTAAAAGATTTTTGTTATGATAACCTTTATCGGAGTGCATAGTACACGTGAGATATGACTGTGTGATAAGTCCCGGGTGGTATGAAATGAAAGAGGGTAGTTGAGCTAAGAAGACCACTAGATTTTCGTGACTTGATTGTGGGATTGTTCCGGATCGGGGAGCAAGTATTTGGCGCGATAGCGGTCGGATTCTTGGACGATTGCGGGTCAACCCGCGGCTTTGTATGGTGGTGGGGTCAGTTTGGGGTGGTCGCTTTGTGATAGGGTCACGAGGTGTTAGGCCCAAGTTTAGTTAACCAAATGCGTCTGAGTTCGTGGATGCGTTCGACCGATGGTCGGGCGATGAGGTCACCATCTTGTCTTTCGGTGGGGCCGTTTACTCGGCGAAGGGTTATGCGAGATTTTATATCGGGGAAGGTTGTAAGGCTGCGAGGTGCCTACTTTCACCTTATGACGATGGAGCCAGTGCGGCTATTTCTTTTTCGGAAGTTTTACGAGCGGGGTTAGGAACTTCGGGTGAGTCTCGATGTCGCATTCACCCTCGGGCGGTGTTTTGATTTCGAAGTAGGTAAGGATTATTCGCCTTTTGGTTGAGTGTGTATTATAATAAGCTACCATATCGGTATTCGGATATCTCATGGCGCCTTGTAGGGGCGGAAGTGTAAGTTGCCGGTCGATTGGTTCGATGTTGGCAAGGTTCAGATAGTTGGTTCATACTTGTTTCGGCAGGATGTGGATAGGGTGAAGCTTATCCAGAAGAGGTTATTGGCAGCTCAGAGTCAACAGAAGTCGTGCGTATAATCGGCGACGACGCTTGGAGTTCAGGTTGACGGTAGGTCTTCTTGAAGGTACCACCCCGGAAAAAGGGTGTGACGAGTTTTGGAAAACAGAGGAAACTTAGCCCGAGTTACTTTGGGCCTTTTTAGATCATGTGAAGAATAGGACAAGTTGCCTATATGTTAGCATTTGCCGTCCGACTTAGGAGGCAGTATGTCCGGTCTTTCATATTGTTATGTTCGGAAAAGTATCGGAGATCCATCCAGAATATTCCCAGTTAATGATGATCAAGTTGGAGGTCGTAACCCAGAGATTTTGGAAACGACGATACTTGAAATGTGGTAAGTTATGAAAGAGTTCAAATGTATGAGAAAGTACGGCGAGTAAGGGAAGAAGCGAGCATGTGTTACGAGCATAGATGTGATCATTTCTTTTGTAAAGTGAAGGTGCGAAGGAGTATATTTTAGACCTCGAGTGGGAGCTTTTGTAGTGATGGAGGTGATTCTCGTGGACTTAGATGTAAGTATTTGCGCGTGTTGTATTGTGGCGGTGTGGCATGATTATTTCGTAAGTATAGCGGTGAAGACTATCTTGGCGCATGTTTGTTTGAGACTTAGAAGGAACATTCGGGACGAATGTTTCTAAGGAGGAGAATGTTATACCAGTATTTCAGTATATGCGTGAGGCGTGCGTATAAAAGTTTAAGCCTTAAGTTAGGCTAGAGCGAAATTTTGTGCACAACTACCAAAAAGAATTGTTTTCCGACGAACGTTTTCCAAACTTTGCGAAGGAAAATTACGGCTATGTCATTTATTATTTTTGCGGATTTTTCCGAGAGATGAAATATTTTGGACCAATGAGAGGGCGACACTTGGCCTCAAGTGGACCAAAGCTAGGGAGGTCTTGCACGTTTTTGTGTTGAGACTTTGGTCAAGGAGTTGGTAGGATATTTGTAGATATTTTGTGTAGTTGATGAGCAAGTGGGACCCACAAACACTTGTCCAAATCTTGACCCTCCACTTGCCCACCACTTGTCTTGATCTTGGCCATTGGTTGGCCTATAAATACCCCCCCTTTGTTGAAGACTTCTTCATCCTAAAAACATTTCCAAGTCTTGAAAATCCTCCCTCCCTTGTAGTGAAGCTCTCGTCCAAAGAGCTCCCCCTCTCCCCCTTTGTGAGGCCTTTTGGCCGAGAGTACCCCCCCTACCTTGAGTGTTGTCTCGTAAATACACCCCCCCCTTGGTAGAAAAGTATTCTCCAAGTATTGTTACTATTCCAAAATACCTTGGCCCAAATACTTTGTAGTATTCGAGGTTACCCTATACAAAAAGCCGAAATACTACTATACTTCCCTTGATCCAAACGAAACCCTAAGGAAAATCTTCACAGTTGGTTGAAGTATTAAGAAGAAGTTGCGTAGAACTTCTAAGGGTTGTTTGGAGCGGGTTGGAGCACCCGGAGTAGGAGCTAAACGTTGCTCAGGATCGACATTAAATCTTGGATAATTTTGGGCTTATCGAGGTAAATACTCTTGTCCTTATATTGTAATTGGAAATTACATACTGTAGTAGTATAGAAATGAATATAAGATTCATAGAAGAGAATTGAACTATAATAGAAGGATATTACGAGATAAGACTCATGAAATCACATCGAAGAATATTAAAGTAGAAGATTGAATACTTACATAGAATTTGTATTCTGATGAACTTGTGAAGTTGTGGGTAGGGAAGTCTTGCCCATTTTAGTAGAATCTTGTATCTAGATTTATTCTACCGAGTAGTCTAGACATTGATAGACTTGTATAACCGTTATAGGTTGAAATCTGCGATGGCGTATTCTACTCGAAGGGTGGAAAAGGCTAGCGAGATTCTGATGCTTTGGAGCTATTTGCTAATAGTCGATAAATCGTCGCGAGGTATGTGATTCTTCCTATCCTCTTGAGCATGATATTTTAAAAGAATATATATAGTGCGGTGAGCGTCGTGTGTTAAGCGAGCGTGGTTTCTTTGCGATGTCTTTTGACTTGAGTCTAATAATAAGAATCTTGAAGTATTTCAACAGAATTAAGAATCGTTTTTGAAAGAAGAGTAATACTTGGTTTTAAGAGTTATACTAGCTTTATGGGAAGTTAGGTATAACGACTTAAGAGAGGTAAAAAGAATGGTTTACTGATTTTAGAAGATAAGAGACTTGACTTATTTATATTAATATGAATTTTGTTAAAAAGTGTGAAACCTCATTCGTGAGTAATGAGTATTTGGTTTTTAAAAGGAATAATGTTTTACTGATTTCGGAAATCAGAATAAGTATCGAACAAACCACTGCAGCGTTATTAAATGGAAATGTATTGACTAATTAAGTATTACTAAAACCAGTAGAAACCTCCATCTGCATAGAAGCTAAGATGAGACAAAATGATATTACATTTCCTAGATCATAGCTGCTCTAATAAGATTGTTATAAACAAGAATAACCTACTCACACATAAGGCATATGTTTCTCAAATTGTTTTAAAGGAGAATTATATTATTAAGTGACTAAGATTATGAACTACGAAACCTTTCGAAAATGAGAAACTTGAGCATTTGAAATTAGGCAAACTTGAACGTTTGGAAAAGAATGTTGCTACTTGATTTTACAAAGAGAAGTGTTTTGGTTTACTTAAAAAGATAGTCACTCTATTTTTATACTACGGGTATTATGTGACTTTTGTGAAAGAAGCGGATCTTTTAAAGAGTTAATGTATGAAGTACTTTGGGGATAAAAACCCGAACTTGTTAAAATAAAGTAGAAAGTACCTTGTGTGAATAACTTGATTGTGTTGGTTTGTGATAGCCTTGTAATACTTTCTTGTTGATTTGATAAAGTAAACATGTTAGGATGCTACGTGTGTTAGTATCTTGTGATGTTTGTTTAAAGGGGTTTCCCTTGTTGTGCTTATGTTGTTTAACGATAAAGGTGTTATGTTAGTATTATATCACTCACCTCTTGACATGATCTGGGGTTAAGCTGCCTCCGATGCGGTGTAGACTCGGTGATGCAGGACCGTGATTGAGAATACCTCATGCGGGTCGGGGACCTATGCGGGCTACGAGTTCGAGTTAGTGTGCGGGGTTATACCTCATGCGATCTATGTGGCCATGCGGATGCGAGTCGGGGCGTTCTTGGGAGTAGCTACCCTCGATGCGGGAATACCTCATGCGGGCCTATGTGAGTGGCCTATGCGGAGTGCGGGAAGTTCGAGGACTGAAGCGCGCGCATTAGATCTTTGCGGCGAGTGGCGGCCGATCATGTGGCGGTCTAGACAGATCTCGTAATCTGATTTATGACCTTGTCGTTCGTGGGTTTTAGTAATCGGCTATGCCTTCGTACTTACCGTCACGGTTTTATTATGACACAGTGGGACACGGTGTTCATGTGTATTCCTTGGTGCTTTTATATCATAGGCTGCCGCGGTGAGGAAGGTATTCCACGGGCATGATTGATGTTGTGGGCGTGAGACCCATAGTTGTATTTGAGTGATGACTTTGAGGCGTGAGTCACGACTTGACATGGCTTATTTATTGTGAAGCGTAGTTTGGTTATCATACATATCTCACGCTTTATATAGACTACTATGATTTCATTTCTGATATTTTGATTTCACATACTTGGTACTGTTATCGACCTCCTTGAAGTGCGTTACATGCCGCAGTAGAGGTACACCATTGTTGATCCTCGCTCATGGAGTCACGATTCGGCGTTTGGGAAGCTCCGTTTCTCGAAGGCTTATCGATGTCTGATCCTGTCGTTGTAGGTACTTGCATTCGGGGTATGGCGGGCCCCGTCCGCCATTGTTGTCATATCATTCTTAGAGAGTCTGTAATCTTTGTTGTGGGCACGGTTTGTAATAGGGGATGTAACTGTTCAAGTTTATATATATATATAGGCCGAAAGACAACTTTTCTCAGATACACTGTTTTTATTTCATGTCTTGTTTTATATTCCGCTGATTACTCTGATGTATGTCTACTTGGGTGCGGGTAAGGCACGATCCACGGATTCGGGTCGTGACAATGATCTGGGGTTAAAACGTCTCCGTCACGGGGTAGACTCGGCGATGCAGGACCGTGATTCGAGAATACCTCATGCGGGTCGGGGACTATGCGAGCTACGAGTTCGAGGTTAGTGTGCGGCCTTTGTGGTCATGCGGTATATGTGGCCATGCGGACTACGAGTCGGGGCGATGCCTTAGAGTAGCTACCTCGATGCGCGGAATACCTCATGCGGGCCTAGGTGGCCTATGCGGACTACGGGAGTCCAGGATTAGGCATGCATAATGATACTATGGGCGATTGGCCTTGCTTCGATCATTCGCAGCCTAGAAAAGACCTGTTACAGTTTACCTATTATTGCTCTTGTTTGTGATGTGGCACTCTGTGCGGTTATATTGGTTGTTTCGTACATATTTGTAAAATTGGTTTTAAAATGATATGATTTCATTTAAGTACTTTACAGTTTCACATACTTGGTACCTGTTGTACTGACCTCCTTCGGGGGGCTGCGTTCATGCCGCAGGTAAGGGAAAGCAGGTGCTAGATCCGCATCCTTAGGATCTTTTGCTTTGGTGTCAGGAGCTCCATCTTCTCCGGAGGCTCGACTTTTGGGTATGATCTCCCTGTTGTTGTAGATAGTTTGTACATTCAGGGTATGGCGGGGCCCTGTCCCGCCATAGTTGTTTATCTTCTTAAGTGCAGTAGTCTATTATGCGGTTGGGATGTAGCGCGATTTTGGTTATATATATATATCGAAAGCGACCACTTTCGAGATAAAGCGTGTCATTTACAATTGTTTCATGTCTTGTGTTTTTATATTCCGCTGATTACTCTGATGTATGACTACTTGGGTGCCCGGGTAAGGCACGATCCACGAACCGGCAGTGTCGTGACAAATGTGGTATCGAGCGATTAATCCTCGAAAGTGTCTACGACCGTATCTAGTAGAGTCTTGATTATCGGTGTGTTGCACCACACCAATAATCGTGAGGCTATAGGATATTTAGGATTGGTTTCCATTCTTCTCACTCTGAGATCGTGCCTTAGAGGCGTGTTATAAGTTGGACCTCTAACGTATTTCCTTTCTTTATGATTATGCCTCGCGTAAAGGCAACCGGGCCCAGAAGGGCAAAGCGGCGGAGGCGCTAGTAGGACACGAGAGTCACGAGGCTCGAGGCCCGATCTATGCAGGCGGCGAGTTCCACGACGCCGCCGGCCCAGCGAACCACGATCGCGCCTCGGTCCACGGCACAGGCGGAGGAGTTAGGGTACAAGAGATAGCCCGATTCTTGGCGAGATTGTGGCGAACGAGATGGTGGATCTGGCGGTTCAGTTCAAGGCTTCAGAGACCGAGTCCGTGATTTTTGGTTCGCATCGACTGCGTGATACCGCAGTCGACTGGTTTGATTCGTGAGTTATCCGGGAGAGCAGCGTCCCAGTACTGGGCGAGTTCTCGGAGGCTTTCTCACTCACTTCTTGCCTCCGCGAATGAGGAGACGGTACAGATTTTTGTTCTTTGAGACGAGAGAGGCGCGCAGTTAGGGAGTACAACGTTGAGTTCAATTCGTTGGCTCGATATTTCCCTGCGTTGGTAGCGGATATGGAGGGCGAGTGCATCGCTACGTCACCGGGCTAGATGATTATATGGCGAGTCTTGTGCGGGTGTGGCTCTTCAACGAGCATGGACATTACCGCGTGCGAGCTCATGCACTTGGATGCGAGGCGTAGAGGCGGCGGGTTGTGACGGCAGCGAAGAAGACGGGGCGCGAGGTCTTTTGGTAGCTATCGGGGTGGGCGGCCGGCGATCTAGATTTGCACCACGGCTCGTAGCACTCCTACCGTCCTCGGGGCGGCCGGGATATTCGAGCGGGACCGGGGCCCCGGGACTTGAGCGTCGAGTAGCGAGAGAGTCGGCGATCGGGACCACCGCCCCTCGGTGTGGCCGTCACGGTAGATCCCATTACGGGGTGGTGCTGCTCGGGAGTTTATTCTGATTGCGGCCAGCCGGTCACCAGCGAGCTGTCAGACCAAGCGCGCGAGGTAGGGTCACTACGAGGTCTTTCGCGGTCTTCTTCATCTCCTACGATTACTCGCCGGGCGGGGTACTCGAGGCGGCCAGTCGGCGGAGGTCGTGGTGCGGGTCCCGATTCTAGCGGTCCTCGAAGCGCATTTATGCCTTGTCGGTAGCGGGACCGGGAGGCGTCGCTGGCGTAAATCCGCAGTACCTTATCAGTTTCTGGTTGTGATGTGTATGCCTTGATAGATCTGGGTTCTACTCTGTCTTATATATCTCCCCTTATTGCTAGTAGGATAGGGATAGAGCCTGTATCCATAGACCCTTTCGAGGTAGCTACGCCAGTGGGTGATTCGGTGGTAGCTCGGCGGGTATATAGGGCTTGTCCAGTGACCTTATGCAGTCGTCAGACCCTAGCCGACTTGATAGAGTTGGACATGACTGATTTCGATGTGATCATGGGCATGGATTGGTTAGCTTCTTGATACGCCCGATGTAGGCTGCGGGGAGAGTGAGTGCGGTTCGATTTCTGAGGCCGGTTATTGAGTGGGAGGAACACCGTGTCGCCAGAGGGTAGGTTTATTTATTACCTCAAGGCTAGGAAGATGGTGCGAAGGGTATATCTACCATCTCATTCGGGTGTTAAATCACGAGGTGCGGTACCAGATTTTGATCGATTCGGTAGTCGAGAGTTCCCGGATGTGTTTCAGACGACCTCGGGTATCCTCCCGAGAGGAGATAGAGTTTGTATCGATGTCTTTGCGGACACTGGCGATTTCCATTCGCCATCTGAATGGCACCGCCGAGTTGAGAGAGTTGAAGGACCAGTGAGAGATTTCTTTGGAGAAAGGGCTTCATCGGGCCTAGTGTTTCTCCCAGGAAGCGCCGGTATTGTTCGTGAAGAAGAAGAAGGGCGGGGCAGCTGCGCAGTGTTGATTCTGAGCGGTGAACAAGGTGACCATTAAACGAATACCCCTTCCGAGATTGATGATTTGTTCGACCGGTTGCGAGTGCGAGATGTTTCTCAAGATTGATCTGCGATCGGGCTATCATCAGTGCGTGTTAGAGGCGGATGTCCACTAGGGTGCATTCGGACGTGCAGGCATTATGAGTTCAGGGTCATGTCTTTCGGGTTGAACAATGCTCCGGCGGTATTTATGGATTTGATGAACCGAGTGTTCAAGCCATTTTTGGACACGTTTGTGATAGTGTTCATTGATGATAACTTGGTTTATTCTCGTTCAGAGCAGGAGCATGCGGAGCATTTGAGGGTCTTGAGAGTTCTCGAGACCAGCGATTATCGCCAAGTTTTCCAAATGTGAGTTTTGGTTGGCTTGGTGGCTTTTCTTGGGCATATTGTCGGGGCCGATGGTATTCGGGTGGATACGGCCAAGATCGAGGCAGTCAGGAGTTGGCCTAGACCTACTACTCCGATGCAGTCGACTTTACGGGCCTTGCGGGTTACTATCGGTTCGTGGAGAAGTTTGCTTCTATCTCTGCACCATTGACTAGGTGGTCGAGAAGCGGCTAAGTTTCGATGGTGATGCTTGTGGCGGGGTTTCCGATTACTAAAGGAGGCGACGGCGCCCCGTTCTTACTCTTCCAGAGGGTCCAGACGGTTATGTAGTGTATTGTGATGCGTCAGGCGTCGGGCTCGGATGTGTGTTGATGCAGCTGGGTAAGGTTATAGCATACGCATCCCGACAGCTTAAGAAGCATGAGAGGAACTACCCCACCCATGATTTGGAGTTGGCAGCGGTGATTAACGCCTTGAAGATCTGGAGGCACTATTTGTATGGGGTTCATGTGGATATTTATACAGACCACAAGAGCCTCCAGTATATCTTCAGCCAGAGGGAGCTGAACTTACGACAGAGACGGTGGTTAGAGTTACTCAAGGATTACGATGTTGACATCCTGTACCACCCGGGGAAGGCCAATGTTGTGGCAGATGCTCTTAGTCGTAGGTCGATGGGGAGTCTATCAGACGTGCAGCCAGAAAAGAGGGGCATGGTCCGCGAGTTACATCAGCTAGAGAGCCTTGGGGTCCGATTGGTGGTTACGATAGCGGTGGGGTTCGAGTTCGAGAGGTTGCGAGTCTTCCATCGTCGAGGAGGTGAAGAACGGCATTTGAGGATCGGTTTTGACTTCGGTATGGTGATACGACTCTTCGTGAGGAAGGGTCCTTTTGAGGTAGCACGATGGGGTGCTAAGGTTTGAGGCGGGTTGTGTGTTCCGGATATTGCGGGACTTGGCGGTAGGTTCTAGGGAAGCACTGCGCAAGCGTTACTCTATCCATCAAAGTCGACCAAGATGTACCACGACCTTAGATCGTGTATTGGTGGGATGGCTTGAAGAGGGGCGTTGCGAGTTTGTAGCTCGGTGCCGTGTTGTCGGCAGTGAAGATAGAGCACGGAGGGTGGTGGATTATTGCGACGATAGAGATCGACCTAGAAGTGGGAGGTAATCAACATGGACTTTATCACAGATTACCTCGCACTCAGGAAGCACGATTCTATCCGGGTTATCGTCGGACGGTGTGAAATCAGCCCACTTTCTTCCGGTCAGACGACTTTTGGTGAGGATTATGCGGACTTTACATCAGAGATCGTGAGACCGCATGGAGTCCCTATTTCGATCATATCGCATGAGAGCCCGGTTCTGACTAACCGGAGGTCTTTCCGAGAAGGGTCTAGGGACGCAGTGAGCACGAGTCGCATTCCATCCTCGAACCAGACGGACAGGCGAGCGCACCATCCGACTCTTGAGGATATCTGCGAGCTGTGTTATTGATTTCGAGGTAGTGGGAGGATCATTTGCCTCTAGTTGAGTTTGCGTATAATAATAGCTACCACTCCGGTATTCGGATGGCGCCTTATGAGGCCTTGTATGAGAGGAAGTGCGGATCGCGATAAGCTGGTTTGATGTAGGCGAGAGTGCGATTAGTGGGACCGGACACGATATATCGAGCGATGGATAAGGTGAAGCTTATCGAGGCGATTCTTGGCGGCTACGAGTCGGCGAAGTCATATGCGGATCATCGTCGTCGGCATCTGGAGTTCGAGGTTGATGATTGGGTTTTCCTGAAGGTGTCACCCATGAAGGGTGTGATGAGATTCGGGAAGAAAGGGAAACTCAGCCCAAGGTACATTGGGCCGTATCAGATTGTCCGTAGGGTAGGCAAGGTTGCCTATGAGTTGGATCTGCCGTCCGATCTGGAGGCAGTGCATGCGGTGTTTCATGTTTCTATCTTTGAGAGATGTATCGAGGATCCATCTAGTGCACCCGATTGGCGATGTCCGGTGTGACCGAGGGTTATCATATGAGGAGATTCCCATAGCGATAATCGATCGTCGAGTTAGGCGTCTGCGGACCGGGGCGTGGCCGTCAAAGTCTTGTGGCGGAGCAGGCTCGAGGAGGAGATGACGTGGGAAGCTGAGGAGGACATGAGGCAGAAGTATCCTCACCTATTCCCCACACCTCCAGGTAACTCACTTTCCTACTTGTAAATTTTCATTGACATATTTGCTTAAGTGTTGTATTATGGCCATGTGAGGCATTTGCAAACTGTTTAAGTTTATGAGGAACCTTATCGTTGTGTGTCTTGGTAGGGAACATTCGGGACGAATGTTTCTAAGGAGGGAAGAATGTTATACCCCGTATTTCCAGAGTATGTACGTGAGGGCATACGTACAAAAGTTTAAGCCTTAAGTTAGGCATAGGACGAAATTTGTGCACAACCCCCGAAAAGAATCGTTTCAGGCGAAGCGTTTTCTAGAACTTGCGTAGGAAAATTACGGCTATGTCATTTATAATTTTTGCGGATTTTTCGAGAGATGAAATATTTTGGACAACGAGAGGTGACACTTGTCACCTCAAGTGGACGGCACCATGGACGACATTGGCACGTTTTTGTGGCCATTTTCATTAGTCAAGGTTAGGTAGGATATTTTGTGTAGTAGATGGATAAGGACACATGGGTGAATCTCCACCCTCCACTTGCCCTCCACATGCCTTAATCTTGGCCCTTGAAAGCCCTATAAATTCCCCCCTCAGTTGAAGAGACTCTTCATCCACTAATCTTTCTGCCAAGTCTCTTAACTTCCCCCTTTGAGAGGCTTCTCGTCCAAACACCATCTCCCCCTCTAAAGAAAGCCCTAGCCGAAACACCCTCTCCTCCCCTTTTCCTTGTAGTCTCGGCAAAGCCCTCCCACTTGGTAGAAAATACTCTCCAGTATTGTTACTATCCCCAAAATACCTTAGTGATCCATATAGTATTTCCAAAGTTATCTCTATACGTAGAGTCCGGAAATACTACCTTGTGTTCCTATAGTCACTAAACGAAACCCTAAGGGAAACTTCATAGTAGGTTGAAGTAGAGAGTAGAAGTTGTGTAGAAACTTCTAAGGGTTTCTTGGAGCGAATTGGAGCGTACAGATTAGGAGCTAAACCTCGTTCAGGATTGACTTATATCTTGGATAATATTGGGCTTATCGAGGTAAATATCTTATCCTTCTATTGTAATTGGAGAATACATATTGTAGAAGAGAATTGAACTGTAAACACATAGAAGGATATTAAAAGAAGAGAATTGAACTGTAATTACTTTGAAGGGTATTACAGAAGAGAATTGAACTATAATCACATCTGAAGATTTAAAGAAGATTGAGCAGTACTTACATGGGTTTGTATTCTGATGAGACTTGTATAGTTTAGGGTAGGGAAGTGCTGCCCGATTTTCCGTAGAATAGAGAACCTCTGCTTAGATTATCCTACGAGTAGTCTAGGCGTTGATAGGCGTATTTGACTATTATAGGTTGATACTCTGCGCGCGACATATTCGACTTGGCAGGTGGATTTCGCCGATGAGGTATGTGATTCTTCCTATACTCTTGAGCATGATATTTTAAAATATATATATAGTACGGTAGGCGTCGTGTGTTAAGCGAACATGGTTTTACTTGACGTCTTTTGACTTGAGTCTAAATAATAAAATCTTGAAGTCTTTCAAAGAATTATAAGTCATTTTTGAAAGAAGAAGAATATTTGTTTTTAAAACAAAAGCTTAAGAGTTATACTAGCTTTATGGGAAGTTAGGTATAACGGCTTAAGAAAGAGAAAAGGAACGATTTACTTATGTGTTTATGAAAGACTTGTATTGATTTGGAAAGTATTATAAGATGGTTTGATGTGTAGACATATTATGATGCTATGTGTGTTAGTGTCTTGTAACGTTTGTATACGAGGGTATTCTTGTTGTGCTTATGTTGTTTAACGATAATTTGTTATGTTAGTATTATATAACTCACCTCTTGACATGATCTGGGGTTAAGCTGCCTCCGTCGGGGGTAGACTCGGTGATGCAGGACCGTGATTCGAGAATACCTCATGCGGGTCGGGGACCTATGCGAACTACGATAGTTCGAGGTTAGTGTGCGGCCTTTGTGGTCATGCGGTCTATGTGGCCATGCGGACTACGAGTCGGGGCGATGCGAGAGTAGCTACCCTCGATGCGGGAATACCTCATGCGGGCTGGGTGGCCTATGCGGACTACGAGTCGAGATTAGGCATGCATAATGATACTATGGGCGATTGGCCTTGCTTGATCATTCGCGACCTAGAAAAGACACATTCTGATTTACCTATTATTGCTCTTGTTTGTGATGTGGCACTCGTGCGGTTATATTGGTTGTTTCGTACATATTTGTAAAATTGGTTTTAAAATGATATGATTTCATTTAAGTACTTTCTGATTTCACATACTTGGTACTGTTGTCTTGACCTCCTTGGGCTGCGTTCATGCCAGTAAGGAAGCAGTGCTAGATCCTCATCCTTAGGATCTTTTGCTTTGGTGTCGGAGCTCCATCTTCTAGGAGGCTCGACTTTTGGGTATGATCTCCCTGTTGTTGTAGATAGTTTGTACATTCGGGGTATGGCGGGCCCCGTCCCGCCATAGTTGTTATCTTCTTAGAGTTACGTAGTCTATTATACAGTTGGGATGTAGCGCGATTTTGGTTATATATATATATGCCGAAAGCGACCACTTTTCGAGATAAACTATGTCTCATTTACAATTGTTTCATGTCTTGTATTTTTATATTCCGCTGATTACTCTGATGTATGACTACTTGGGTGCCCGGGTAAGGCACCAGTCACGGGCCCCGGAACGGGTCGTGACATTACCATAATTCAAATTATTTGTCTGGGACAAATATAGGCCTTCTGCTACTAGATAGAACATCATCTTCAGCCTTCTCCTCTTGTCCCAGTTGATATCCTCCGTCTCTCGTGGGCGCTTGCTTCCACGACTCTTGGGAGCGGTGATCGCATCTCTTCCTTGATCCTTAGCCGTACCAGCATGACTATCAATAGTATCTTGAAGCTCAGCATCATACATAGAGATCTCACCTTTGACGTAGACATATTTGTAACTGTCATCAAAGAGAGAGCCAAAACTAGGACCAGATTTGAAAACTTTGTTGTTGACAGAGACAGTGTTAGAACTGTCAACATAACTATTTTCAAGAAGGAAACCACAGCCAGATTTGGGACTATATCTGCTGGCAAATATCTTTTGAGCACTAATACAAATCTTGTCTTAAGATTGTTCGAAAATAATGGATATACGGGAATAGTAAACAACTATTACAAGTGCTTGAAAAGGGTAAACTATAAGTATTACAACAACAGTGATTAGTTTGTAGTAGTGAATGATTGTGTCAACCACAAGCTTTGAGATCTTGATCTTCGTTCTTAAATCGGTCTTGGATCTTCGCAACTGTCGAACGCTCCTTGAATCTTGATAATCTGAAACCAAGAGACACTAAATCCCTACTTGTTAATCGTGCATAGTCGAGTGTTAGCACTCTATCCTTAAGATAATATTGTCACGTATATATCCTTTTACGTTAATGGGAAATTATCTCCCAATAAAATAACATCAAATAAATGAGAAAAGAAAACTCAAGTGTTTACTACACGAAAAACCTTGAGTATTTGAAAGAGTGCTTAGAGAAGAAGAAGATCAGAAAATTTGAGTGTAAGTATGTTTTGTGTAAGTTCAAGTGATGAAAAATTGCGCCAAAGACCTCAATTAATAGTAGTGTAAGAAAACCTCTTCAAGTGCCCATGTAATGGTCATTTAAGTGTCATGTAATGACAACTTAATCCACCAACTAATGCAGCCAAGTAATGGTTGAGTTATGGAGAAAAAACTGACATTTCAATGCTCCAAAACGTCCCCATAATCAGTCAAACTTTTGGACTTCCATCGCGCGAACCTTTGCACAGGTAGCGCGCGACTCTACACACTTGGGCGCCGTGACCCTGGTGGTGGTGACGTCGCGGCGCCCCGGCTCCGCGGTGACATCGCGTCCCTTTTCCGACCTGTTTCAATCTTACACTTCGTACACTTCTTCCTTCATTTACCAACGTGGAACACGCGTCATTTAACCAACGACCGTCCATTTTATGCTTCAAACGTTTACTCACGTACCAATATCTCTTTCACTAATGAAATTTACGATACTTGGCATTACGAGTGCACGTGTGTGAAAACGACGTTTTCGAAGTGCGAGACCTCAATTGTTCGAGTCATAAATAATGAATTAAACTTAATTCACATTAGTAAATTTTCAACAAGCTCACTCACCATGGACATTAAAAAATAGGGATGTCACGTTGTGTATTAGGCGATAAGAAGAATTACGAGTACGGACAAATATTTAACATAAAAGAGGGTTCATTACAGTTCATATATATCTCAATAAAAGTATTTAAACAAATCAGTACGTAAATATGTTGTATATCTTCACAATATATACATATTGTATATGTAACAACTATTTTTATTGCTATATTGTAATGGTACAAAATGTGAATAGTATACTTCAAAAGTGTACATACTTGTTACAGTGTAACTTTTTAAGGTGTGAATTTAATATATAAATTGATATAGGCAAATTAATATTTTATTATGGTTAGGTAATCTTGAAAAAACCCCATATAAAATATTTCTGGTTTACCCAAAGACTGCTATATAAAGCTTGAATGAGCTGCTCCTTAGCATCATCAAATTATCTAGCAGCCCTCTTTCTTCCACCCCTAATCCCTAGCTAGCTATCAATCGATCATTCTTTCTTCCGGTACATACGGTGATGCCAAAGGTATACCCCAACGTCAACGCCGACGCCTCGTCTGGGACTAGTGCTGCTGCAGCTCCAAAGTCCTTGCCTGATCATGCCAACTCATCTGTGGTCCTCACCGTTTGGAAGAAATCGTTGCTTTTCAACTGCGACGGTTTCACTGTGTTTGATAACCACGGGAACCTTGTCTTCCGTGTTGACAATTACAACGCCGGCACCAAGGGAGAGATCGTTCTCATGGATGCTTCTGGCAATTCTCTCCTCACATTCAGTCGTTTGGTACCTTACTCCTATATTTCTATTGCTAATAAACTGCTAATATATATATATATATATATATATATAATTATGTTAAAAATAAAATTAAATATTAAAAGTGTAATCTATTCTTTCAGAGGTTAAGCCTGTCGGAAAGCTGGTTGGTGTTTGAAGGAGAGACGGCCGTGCAGCCGCTGTTTTCAGTGAAGAAGAACGTCAACCTTCGTAATAACAAGTCTTTGGCTGAGGTGTATGATCAGGGAAAAGCTGTATCTTCACCGAAGAAGAAGATGGTTTACGAGATTGAAGGATCATACGTGCAGCGTTGCTGTGCTGTTTACGACGACAAGCGAAGACGAGTGGCTGAGATCAAGAGTAAGGAGCAGGCTGTAAGAGGGGTATCATTTGGGATCGACGTGTTCCGTCTGATTGTACAGCCTGGTGAAATTGATCTCTCCATGGCCATGGCTGTTGTTATCCTTCTTGACCAGATGTTTGGTTCTTCTTCCAGGCGATTTTCTACTTGTTGAAACACCAATAAAAAACGGCTCAAACAGATCGAGGTGGCTAGCTCCTTCATTGACTTGTCGTCGTTCGGGAAGTTGATTCAGCGTATATAAATTCTTATGCATCTTTCTCCTTACATGACTCGTTACCAGTTACCACCTCTGTTTTCATTTGCTCCACAGCTTAGTCTTTTCCTTTTAAATAAAAGACTAACCTAGCAGTGGCAACTGTAAATCTTTTTGTAGAAGCACATACAAGGACAAAGATATTAAACCTGATATTCCTTTGATCTAAGAGCTCTGGATTGTGAATTTCTTAATTCTTCCTCTCTAATCTCATTTACCGGCATCGGCTTGGGAGAACCGTAATAAAGAAGACCACCATCGTGATTTTTAATTAACTTGTTTACATTTGGTGTTGATATCGCCATACTTCTTCTATAATATCTACATTATAAACTTCCTAACTTTTAGTTAAACTACGTAAATACCTTTATTATTATTTACTAGTTCCACTTAAGTAACCTATTTAATTTAAATTTTAAAAAACTTATAAATAGATGGAAACACCACATACGCCTACTTTCAGAAGCCAAGCAACGCTTCATGCCGCCCCTTCTTAATGAGCACAAGCCTTCATTATCAAAGTATATTTATTTCCTAAAGAAAATCTATATTAGGATAAATATATTTTATAAATATTCAAATTATTATTAATGGAGATTAATATTTTGACATTTGTAATTACTAAATTATTAGTTGATTGTTTATAATATTCTATAATATGCATCTCTATAGGTTACGTGGTTATTAATAGTGTGAGATATTGATATTATAACGTAACTTTTATAACAGTCTCGACTAATGATCATCGAAAATGGGATATTGATGATATGTGATAAGTCGACATGTGGTCTGCATTATATCCTTAGAGGATGTAGTATGTCTCACCTGCTACGAGTTATGGTAACTCGTCATGGACACATTTATACTTTGGAAGTATTGGTATACTGTCACGAACCGGCCAGGGCATGACTAGTGCCACTACACAGGCACCATTTTCAGGTATACATCAGAGAATAGCAGCGTAACATACACAACTCATAAAATACTTAGACATTAAATAACAACAGGCTAGCCGATGAGGCCACCTTCCGTAAAAATATACTTAATCCACAAGTAAGCAGTCTGACTATTTTTTTTCTTTCTGACCTAAATCCACAAGATATGACTACGGACCTCACAGAATAACAAGCGTGACGGGACGGGGGCCGCCGTACCACAGAATGTCTGACACTCGGCAATACCGGGGATCTGAACCAAGGATAAGCCTCGGAGTAATGGAGCTTCTCAGCGGTGAATCGGTGATCTAAAAGTGAGGATCGACACGTATACTATACTGCGACATGACGCGGCCCAGAAGGAGTCGATCTACAACGTGTGCAGGAATATGTGGCCAGAAATGCTGTAATGAAATCATAAGTCTAAAATAAAGCTGAAGACATGTATGATAACTCAATTAACAGTACAGTGTGCCTTACTAACAATGAGAGTAAACAAGAGTATACGTTACTACATAAAAATATGAGGCTCATGATCAAATTAGGGTCACCCGCCCGTAGTATCATTAAGCAATCCTACTCCTGGGACTATTTCACCCACTTAGGTCCTACGGACCCGCAATGGAGCGATGCGCTCCGCATGAGACTATTTCACCCGCATAGGTCCTACGGACCCGCAATGGACTATTTCACCCGCACAGGACTATTTCACCCGCTTAGGCCCGGTGGGCCCGCAATGAGTACAAACTCCACACTCGCATCATGGGTAGCAAATCCATGGAATTAGTAGTAACCCGGGGCTTTACCCCGTAAGAATAACTTAAACTAGAACAACCGGCTATCATACATAACATAAGTACTACCGGCTTATCATACATAACATAAGCACTGCCGGCTTATCATACATAACATAAGCGCTACCGGCTTATCATAATATAAGCAAGTTAAGAAATCCCCCTAACTTTTTATTAGCCTTATTCATATACACTCTCATTTTAGTTTACTTAAGGCACTAACATGTCATTATAAAATCCGGGAATTTAACCCAAAGTACTACGTACTTCTATTCTTTTAAAATGACTCTTTTCATATAAAACTTCCAAGATACTAATAACCGTAGTATCAAGTCATATCTACTTTTCAAGACAAGTCACAATACCTTTTAGAAATACATTTATAGGCTTCTAAATCAAGTGACTTCTTTCTTTTAAAACCTTAAGCAATTGATGCCTTCAAATCAATTTGTCTTTCATTAATTCAAGTCATTTACCATTACTTACATTACTTAGAGTAAACCACTCTTTTAACTTTCCATAAAGCTATTATAACCAACTTCCCATAAAGTTGTTATACTAGCTTTATACCTTAGATACTTACATTCTTCTTTATAACCAAGAGACTTAAACTTTCCAAACAAAACAAGTATCATATACTTTCAAAATATTTAAAGTCTCTTAACTTTTAGAAACTAAGATATCCTTAATATTTTTAAAGAAGTGAGTTAATTCCCTAACTCAACCAACTTGGACATTCTTAAGATAAGCCAAGGATATCAAATGAACTTGATTCGTCAAAATCTCGTACGTCTACCGTACTATATATTTACAACTATTCATGCTCAAGAGATAGGAAAGTTCCACATACCTCTTCGGTTCAATCCACGTGCGAGTCGATATGCGTGCGTAGTATGTCAACCTATAGTGACCATAATACGTCTATTAACTTCTAACTTCAAACGTAGAATATTCTAAGTGCAAAGTCACTAAATTCTACGGAAAATCGGACAACACTTCCTTTGTTTCTACATACTTTTCCACCTTTTTCAAGGCCCGAATTCAATAACCAAACACGCCACATTTAAGTCTCAACAATGTAGTTAACAATAGGGGATTACACGCCTGACAAGACGTGTAAAATTCTGCCCCACAATTATATCAAACTAGCCAAAAAGGCAATGCCATTCTCGGCCACAAGGTGCAACAACATACCATCCTTTCCAATTCCTTTTCAATTCAAGTTGTTTAGTATAACATGCTATCAAGCCGCAATCGATTATAACTACTACAATCATCAAGTAGATAACATGCGACGATTCTAATTATCGACCAAATTGTATATCAATTTTAAATGGCTAGAATGTCATTTCGGCTATAGGCTTCTACTATCCATACCACTTATCAATCTTATATACATATACCTCATGCTAGTAAAAATGTAAGGCTACAACAATATGTAATCTTATAATACTTAAGAGAACAAGATTGTTACCTTAACGAGCCTTAATCGACTTCAAGATCCAAGTGGCTCCTAGCAACTTAGAGCCTCTCCTTGACACTCCAATCCGCCACTTGAAGCCCTTAGAAGATCACAAACAACATTCTTTTAACTTCCAATCCAAACCTAGGAAAGTGACTAGGTTTTCACCTTGCGACTAATACAAAAACGATATTTTTCCGGGATCTTTCTATTGAGATACCCTTACAATACCCTTAGGAACCTTGGTTTAAAGTGTGGAGCTTATTGAACAACAAACGAATTTTTTTCTCTTTTGAAACCCATGAACCCGAGAGCTCTTCAATGTCAAGAACAAGTTTCTTGAAAATTTGGCTAAGTGTGGGAGCTTGTCTTGCTAGTAGTGTTACTATATAACAACATGGAGGGTCAAGATTAAAACAAATGGGTGGCTTGGATGCATTTCACTTAAAGATCTAGCCAAGTGGTCCTTGGACTTAGTCAACAATGTCAAGATCTTAGACTTAGCAAGACTTGGTCATCTTAATTATGGTCAAATGACCATTTTATCCATGTCTAATTCGTTCCAAGACCAACTAGGGTGACACGTGTCGCCCTCCCATTCGTCGCAATATTTCGTTTTCCGACAATTCCATAATTCCAATAAATTTTTACTAGTCTCAAATCTTAACATTTTGAGTTCTTATGTACGTTCTTATAAACATGTCCTAAAATTACGGGGTGTAACATTCTTCCCCCCTTAGAAACATTTGTCCCTGAATGTTCCTTTGGAGTCAATCTTATAGATAGCGACATAGTATCCTTTTACAACCCCTACATACCAATAATGCCACACGTGGCCACATAACAATACTTATACCAAAACGTCAACCTGAACTCCAAGTGTCGACGTCGGTTATCTGCATAAAGCTTTTATCGACTCTGAGCTTACTAATAATCTTTCTTGGATAAGCTTCGCCTTATTCACAGCCCGCTGAATCAGGTCCGGGCTAACTATCTGAACCTCGCCTACGTTGAACCAACCAATCGGCGAGTCTACATTTTCCTCATACAAAGCCTCATACAGGGTCATCTGGATACTGGAATGGTGGCTTTTGCTATACACAAACTCAACAAGAGGCAAATAATTCTTCCAGCTAACTCTGAAATCATAACACTGGCCCGCAACCTATCCTCAAGTGCCTGGATAGTACTCTCTGTCAGTCCGTCGATGCGAGGGTAAAATGCCACCGAGACTCACCGTGTCCCTAATACCATACGGAAAACCACCGGAGTCGGTAAACTGAGCTCATCTGTCTGACATCATAAAAGTAGGAACCCCGTGCAGTCTCACAATCTCCCTGCTATATAATCTAGCATAATCCTCAGCCGAGTAAGTGGTCCTAACCAGAAGAACACGATGGTTTAAATCGACTGTTACTATGACCCCCAGGGAGTCGCACTTCCTCTGGGTATGATGCCACCCTGTAACAAGACCCGTATTAATTACCTCCCATTTCTAAGTCGGGATCTCAATCACCTGTAGTAGCCCACAGGGCTTCTGGTGTTCCACCTTGACCTTCTACTAACTCGGACACTAAGCAACAAACTCCGCTATGTCCCTTTTCCGGTCATCTTACCCATACATACACCTGAGGTCATGATACATCTTAGTCAACCCCGGATGAATAGAGTAACGAGTACTGTGTGCCTCCCCTAGAATCTGCTGACGAAGTCCTGCAACATCGGGAGCACACAATCTGCCCTCGAATCCAAGAACCCCATCAGGCGCTACCTCAAATAAACTCTCCTTCTCTTGAGGAGCCGTATCTCGATATTGTTTCATATCTGGATCCTCATATTGTCGCCTCTTTACCTTCTTAACGACGGAAGACTCGGCAACCTCTCGGATCTAAACTCCGTTAATCTTGGAAACAAATAATCGAACCCCTCGGCTCGGTAGCTGATGAATCTCACGGACCATGTCCTGTCTATCTGGCTGCCCATCTAACAGACTACCCATAGATCCACGACCAAGAGCATCTGTAACCGTCTCGGCTTTCCCCGGGTGGTATCGGATATTAATATCACAATCCTTGAGTAACTCTAGTCCCTGTCGCAAATTCAGCTGCCTCTGTCTGAAGATATACCGGAGGCTCTTGTGGTCTGAACAAATATCCACATGGAGTCTATATAAGGAATGCCTCCAAATCGTCAAGGTACAATTAACTGTCGCCGACTCTAAACTGTGAGTAGCGTAATTCCTTTCATGCTTCCCTAACCGCCGGGAAACATAAGCTCTAACCTTATCGTGTTGCGTCGACCTGGCTAATGACAACGTGTTGCAATAATAACCTAACCCCTAGTCTCTCAGGAGGGGTTAGAACTGTAGTCGTGGTCAACTTATCTTCCAATAACTGGAATCCTTTCTCATACTTGCGAAATATTCGGGCATCCTTAATCTCAATTATGGCTCCTGTTTCCCTTTCCCTGTTGCAACCAAACTTGGTCACTAACTTATATTTGATTCCTTTGTTTGCCTCATGGCTAAGACTTCCTGTCAATCACAATTTAGGGGGGGAGATTTCCTTGATCTCGTCAAGTAGTAACCTGATTATTCTCTCCCAGCTCGTAGAGCTTATAGTCAGGTGTTCAACCTCAATTCATGGTATTACATACTCCAATGACTTGTCAAGATTTCTTATCGTTCGAGTGTCTACTCGTCTTTCCTTTATAAGTTATTTCAATTTGTCCTGGGGTCCCTTACCCCTCCATATTTTCTTACTATCTTTCTCGTCAGTACAGATGTTACCACCTTTCCTCGAGGTGTTCTTACTGTCCATCATCTACTAATGGTCTTTACACTAGTCTGGGGTAATCATATCTCGTGAAACTTACATAACCATAGTTGTATTCTCTTTTATCATTTTGGTCATAACCCTTCCTTATGCTTACTATTAGCAAAAGTATTTCTATCTTGATTCATAATCGTGATTTCATACATGCGTACTACCGCATTTATATCCTTACGATACTTCCCGACCGTTTCTAACGTCGTTCTCAATTACTGACCAACAATACTTTTCCACGGTTATCTAATGTCACGACCTGATCCGGGCCCGTGGTAGTGCCTTACCGCACCCAGTAGGCATACATCGAGTAATCGAATATAAAAACAAGACATGAAACAAGTGTAAAAATGAGAACCTGATTTATTTGAGAAAAAGTAAGCCTTTAGTATATATATAAACCAAGTCGTGATTACATCCCAACTGCAATAGGACTCTGAGCATCTAAGGAAATAAACAACTATGGCGGGACGGGGGCCATACCTGAATGTACAAAACTATCTACAACAACGGGAGATCATACCCAAAGTCGAGCCTCGGAGAAGATGGAGCTCACACCAAAGAAAAGATCCTAAAGCGAGGATCCGCTACCGCTTCCCTTTACTGCAGCGTGAGCACGGCCCCAGAGAGGTCGATCTGGCAATTACCAAGTATGTGAAGCGTAAAGTACTTTAAATGAAATCATACCATTTTAAAGCAATTTTACAAATATGCGAAAAAACCAATGTAGCACATAGTGCCAAAGCGTAACCAAAAGCAAAATAGATATAACATAATGGTCTTTTCTAGGCGCTAATGATCGAAGCACGGCCAATCGCCCATAGTATCATTATGCGAGCCTAATCCACGAACTCTCGCAGTCCGCAAAGGTCACACACCTACCCGCATGAGGTATCCCTCGCATCGGGGGTAGCTAGCCCGCGGTATCCTCCTGGACTCCCGCAATCCGCATAGTCACATAGACCGCATAGTCACACAGACCGCATAAGGCACTCCTCGCATCGGGATAATACACCCGGAATGATCAATCCGGAACTCCGCACTCGCGTGGTCACACGAACCGCATGCCGTATAGACGCGTCAAGGGTGGCAAGCCCTCGGTATAACAAGTCAAGGGGGTATGTGATATAAGAACAGTACAACGGGCTTAACGTTTAACAACGTAAGCACAACAAGAATAACCCCCTTACACAACATCACAAGACACTAACACGCGTAGCATCATAACATGTTTACTTATCAAACCATCTTACTACACTTTTCAGAAATCAATACAAGATTTTCATAAACAAATAAGTAAAACCGTTCCTTTTATCTTTCTTAAGTCGTTATACCTAACTTCCCATAAAGCTAGTATAACTCTTAAGCTTTCTGTTTAAAAATCAAGTATTACTCTTCTTTCAAAAATGATTCATAATTCTTTTGAAATACTTCAAGGTTCTTATTATTTAGACTCAAGTCAAGTAAAACCATGTTCAGTTAACACACGTCTTCCGTTCTATATATATATTCTTTTTAAATATCTTGCTCTTGAGGATAGGAAGAATCACATACCTCCTTGGCGAAATCCACCGGCCAAGTCGAATATGTCGCGCGCAGAGTATCAACCTATAATAGTCAAATACGTCTATCAACGTCTATACTACTCTGTAGAAAGTTCTAAGCAGAGGGTTCTCTATTCTACGGAAAATTGGGCAGCATTTCCCTACCCGTCAAACTACTCAAGTCTACTGTAAATACAGTCATATGTAAATCTGATTCAATCCTTCATTTATATTCTTACGATGTGATTTGATTCAATTCTATTCTTCAATATCCTTCTATGTATCTTATACTTATTTCTAAACTACTCTTATATGTAATCTCCAATTACAATAGAAGGACAAGAGTATTTACCTTGATAAGCCCAAAATTATCCAAGTTTAAATGTCGATCCTGAGCAAGGTTTAGCTCCTAATTTGCACGCTCAGATAGCTCAGAAACCCTTAGATGTTCTACACTACTTCTACTTAAATACTTCAACCAACAATGAAGATTTTCCTAGGGTTTCGTTTAGTGACTAATGGATATAAGATAGTATTTCTGGGCTTTTCGTATAGAGGTGACTTTGGAATACTACAAGGTATATGGCTAGGGTATTTTGGGATAGTAACACTACTTGGAGAATATTTTATACCAAGGGGGGGGGAGGCTTTTGACGAGACAACTAGGAAGGGGGGGAAAGGGGGTGTTTCGGCTAGCTCTTCTCAAGAGGAGGGGGGGAGAAACTTGGACGAGACTTCTACTCAAAGGGGGAAGGATTTTGAGACTTAGAAAATGTGGAGTGGATGAAGAAGTCTTCAACTCAAGGGGGGTATTTTTAGAACACTCAAGGGTCAAGATTAAAACAAATGGAGGGTGGGGATTAGGATCCATGTGAAAGATGATGTTACACCCCGTAATTACAGGACATGTTTTAAGAACGTAAGTAAGAACTCACAAGTGTTAAGATTTGAGACTTGTAAAAATTTATCGGAAATATGAAATTGTCGGAAAACGTACTATTGTGACGAATGGGAGGGCGACACGTGTCACCCCCCTTATTGATGCCTTGGTCGAATTAGGCATGACCATAATGGTCATTTACCATAGTCTTGGAAGACTAAGTCTTGCAACTTGTAGCATGATAATCTTGACTAAAGTCAAAGGACCCACAAGGTCTTGATATTTAATAAGAGCTTATCCTAGCCACCCAAATGGTTGTATCATGACCCTCCAATGTGCTTTATATTACTACTAGTAGCAAGAGAGAGCTAACACTTAGCAAAATTTCACAAAAAAATTGGATGAACATAGAGCTTTGCTCTCGGGTTCTCTATAAAAAAAAACTTTGTTCCTTGTTCTTTTAGCTCCCCACTTTAAACCAAGGTTCCTATGTGTATTGTAGACATATCTCAATAGAAAAATCTTGGAAAAAGATAGTTTACGGGTTAGTCGCAAAACGAAAACCTAGTGGTCTTTCTAGGTTTTGTTTGGAGATTTGAAGGATAATTGTTGGTGTTGTTCTAAGGGTCTCAACAAGCGGATTGAAGTATCTTGGAGAGGCTCTAAACTACTAAGGAGTGACTTCGTATTGGAGTTGGATTAAGGTTCATTGAGGTATAATCTTGTCTTTTAAAGGTGTTACAAGATTATATGATTATATTGTTGTTGTTAGCTTTACATGTAACTAGCATGAAGTTGTTATGTTGAAGTTTATAAGTATTATGGATTGCTTGTAGCTTAAATCCGAAATGTTATACAAGCCACTTGAAGATTGGATTACTAATTGGTCGTTTATTAGAAATCGTCGCATGTCACTTATTTGAAGATTATGGTAGTTATAATCAAATGCGACTTGATATCATGTTATGCTACCAATATGGATTGATATGGAAATTGGATAAGGATTGGTATTGTTTTATTCATTATGGCCGAAAATTGGACTAGTAGTTGTATTAGTTTGTTATCGTTTGTGAAGGAATTTTACACGTCTAGTAGGCGTGTAATCCTATTGATTAATTGCTTTGATTGTACCTTAAATGTGGCGTGTTTGGTTATTGTATTCGGCCTTGAAAAGGTGGCAAAGTGAGTAGAAACAAAGGAGGTCTTTGTCAGATTTTCCGTAGAATTTAGCGACTTGACACTTATAATATTCTACGTTTGAAGAAAGGCTTTTATAGACGTATTGTGAATATTATAGGTTGACATAATACGGGCGGGACTTTGTACTTGGCAAGTGGTTTGACCCGGCGAGGTATGTAGAACTTTTCTATCTTTTGGAGCATGACTAGTTATGCGTATATAGTGCGGTGAAATACATGACCTTGATATCCTTTACTAGTTTTATGAATAGCCAAGCCGGGTGAGTTAGTAGATTAACTCACTTCTTGGAAGTATTAATGATGTCTAATGTTTTATTAAAGTTAAGGGACTTGAAGAGTTTTAAAGTATGTGATACTTGTTCTGTTTTAAACGTATAAGTCCCTTGGATAGGAAATTGTACTTGACTAAGGTATAAAGTGAATATAACGACTTTATGGGAGTTGGTTATATTGGCTTTATGGAAAGATAAATGGCTTGATTTAATGGAAGGCAATTCGATTTTAAGGCATCAAATTGCCTAAGGTTTTATAAGAAAAGGAGTCACTTGATTTAGAAACCTAACTTTATTTCTAACGGTGTCGTGACTTGCCTTGAAATGTAATTTGGACTTGATACTAGGATTAATAGTATCTTGGAAGTTTTCTACTAAAAAGAGTCATTTGTTTTAAAGAATTGAAGTACGTAGTACTTTGGGTTAAATTCCCGGATTTTTATAAAAGACATGCTAGTGCCTTGGGTAAAACTAAAATGAGAAGTGTAGATGAATAAGACTAATAAGAAGTTAGGGGGATTTCTAACTTGCTTATTTATTGTATAATGACGGTTGAGATAGGGTAAGAGTATGAGTGAGGTAAACCCCAGACGCTATACCACCTTCTCCGAGTAAGAGTATAAATGAGGGTAAACCCCCGAGGCGTTATACCACTATGTTTTATTACCTTCTCCGGTAAGAGTATAAATGAGGGCAAACCCCAAGACGTTATACCACTGCTTGGGGTAAGAGTATAAATGAGGTAAGAACCTAAGGCGTTATACCACTGTTTACATGGGTTCGCTACCCATGATTTGTTAGAGTCTCTATTGTGATGTTATGCGTATTCTCTCGATTTACTCTCATTGTTAGTAATGTCTTGTGTCTTTGTAATTACATTATCATACATGTCTCCGCTTTGTTTTAAACTTATGTTGTAATTACAGTACTTTCGGTTTACATACTTAGTACATATTGTGTCTGACCCCTTCCTCGAGGCTGCGTTTCTGCGAGAAAGAGTGGCGGTGGTGGATCCACATTCTTAGGATCACTTATCGGGCGTCAAGCTCCATTTATCAGGAGGCTTGTCTCATTTTAGTCTGATCTTCTCCCAGTGTTGTAGATTTATGTACATTCGGGGTATGGCGGGCCCTGTCCATGATTGTTATTCTAAGTGCGTATTCACATTTGTGGTTGAAAGAAGCGATGTTGTACTCTTGATTATGTTATATATTGGAAGCGGCCTTATCGGCTAGCACAGGATGTTTATTGTTACACGTGTGTTTATGTTGTGTATGTCATTGCTATTCTCGATGTATACGAGCAGGTGCGGGTAGGGCACGATCGCGGCCGAGGGTGGTCGTGACAAAAGTGGTATCGAGCGATTAGTCCTCGGGAAGTGTCTGAGACCGTGTCTAGTAAGTCTTGATTATCGGTGTGTTGTGCACCACATCTATGTCGGAGGCTGCAAGACATTTAGGATTGGTTTCCATTCTTCTCTCTCTGAGATCGTGCAGTAGAGCTGTCTTATTAGGTTGAATCCTCTCTGACCTAGTCTTATGAAACAGTTATGCCTCCACGGAAGGCAACCAGGGCCCAGAAGGGCAAGGCGGCGGGAGGCGCTAGCGGTACTCGAGAGGTTACGGACTCGAGCCGGACTATGCACGAGGTAGTAAGCGGTCGGCGAGTTCACCACGCGGCGTATTAGAGGCCGAGGCGGCGGTAGCTCGAAGGTTCGGTACGAGCCTCGATTCCGCGGCCGGGTCGAGTATAGAACTACGAGGCGGTCCGGTTATTGACCGATATAGTAGTCGGACGGCCAAGCGAGCAGCGACCACCCTAGGGCGGTTTGCGGGTTAGGGATTTTTACGGGTTGTCATCCACGAGTTTTATGGTTCGAGGTCGGATGAGGATCCGCGAGAGTTCGTTCGGCGGCTGACGGACCGCGAGTTCTTAGGGCTTGAGGCAGTGCATTACACTAGCCTCTACAGGTTCTGCGATATTGCGTTGAAGCTGGTTTGAGTCGTGGTTGCTTTCGAGAGGTGATGATGCTCTTCCGGCTGTTTGGGAGGAGTTCTGAGAGGCCTTCATGGATCACTTTTGCCTCACGAGATGAGAGAGCCGGGTAAACAATTCTTGACCTTGAGGCGAGCAGGAGGACTATCAGGGAGTATAGCTTGGAGTTTGACTCCTTGGCTAGACATGCGCAGACTATTGTAGCTGACATGGCGGATAGGGTTCATCGTTTTGTGATGGGGCTTGACCGCCATATGATTACCGCATGCTTGGGTGTGGCTCTTGGCCGGTATGGACATCGCCGGATGCGAGCCTATCTGCGAGGATAGAGGATAGAGAGAGGAGGACCAGATTGACTCGAGCCGGCCCAGAGGCGGGACATCGTGGTCTCGGGGCATTTTTCGAGGCGGCCTCGGCGGCGAACGAGTCCACTTTCCGGCCCGGCGAGTGCTCCTTCACGGTTTTCGGCGAAGTGCGGCGGCAGTCGTTCGAGGCGGTCGGGCTCGGGACTTGAGATTTCGGAGGCGAGGCCGTCACCGATCGGGACCACCAGCGCCTCGGTGTGCTCGATGCGGTAGGTTTCACGCGAGCGAGTGTCGCAAAGCCGGGGCTTATTACTCGTGTGGCGGCGAGGCCATTTGAGAGAGATTGTCCGTCTGGCGGCGTAGGTGGTGCAGTGCGGCGACATGATCATTCTTTGGGCCTTCTTCTCCTTACGTGGTTATGCGCCGGGCGAGGTACTCGCGGACCAGCGAGCGCGGTAGAGGTCGTGGTGGTGGTTCGATTCTAGCGGTCCGCGAGCGCATATATTCTCTAGCCAGCCGGGATCGGAGGCTTCCACGGCGTCGTCACGGTACATTATTGATTTCATCTTTGTGGCGTTTATGCTTTGATAGATCCGAGTTCTACCTTGTCCTATGTGTCCCTCTTATGCGGGTAGAATCGGGATAAGCGAGTCGATAGAGCACTTTTGAGGTAGCTACGCCTATGGGAGATTCGGTGTTTCTTTGGCGGGTGTACATAGGTTGTCAGGTTTATATTCTGATCGTCGGACCCTTGCGAACTTGATAAGTGGAGATGACGATTTTGATGTCATTATGGGTATGGGTGGTTGGCTTCTTATTATGCCAACGTTGGTAGTAAGGGAGGTTGGTTGGTTCGATTTCTGGCGAGCGATTATCGAGTGGAAGAGCAACACAGCGTCGAGGGTAGGTTTATTTCTTAACTCAAGGCTAGGAAGATGGGGCAGAAAGGGTACATCTCTCATCTGGTTCGGGTTTTTGATACGGTGAGTGCGGTTCTTGATCGATGCAGTGGTTAGGGAGTTTCCAGATGTGTTCCCAGATGATCTTCCGGGTATCCCTCCTGAGAGGGAGATTGAGTTTTGTATTGACACGTTGCCAGACACTCGACCCATTTCCATTCCGCCATACAGGATGCTTTCTTGAGTTGAGGAGGCTGAAGGACCAGGTGAAAGATTTCTTTGGAAAAAGGCTTTGCTCGGGCCTAGTGTATCTCCAGGGAGCCGGTGTTGTTCGTGAAGAAGAAGGATGGGACGATGCGTATGTGTGTTGATTACAGGCAGCTGAATAAGGTAACCATTAAAAATAGGTACCCCCTCCCCAGGATTGATGATTTGTTTGACCAGTTGCAGGGTGCGAGGTGTTTCTCCAAGATAGACTGCGATGCAGTTATCATCGAGTTCGAGTTCGAGAGCGAGATATCCCAAAGCGCATTCGGGACCGGTATGGGCACTATGAGTTTAGGAGTTATGTCTTTCGGTTTGACCAACGCTCAGCGGTATTTATGGATTTGATGAAGCAAGGTGTTCAAGCCATTTTGGATACATTTGTGATAGTATTCATTGATGACATCTGGTTTATTCGCGACGAGCGAGGAGCATGCAGATCACTTGAGGCGGTGCTTGGGTCCTCGGGCCGTGATTATTCTCCAAGTTTTCCAAGTGTGAGTTTTGGTTGGCCTCAGTGGCATTCCTGGGGCATATTATTGGAGCTGATGGTGTTCGCGTGGATCACGGCAAAGATTGGCGATCAGTCTTGGCGAGACTCTTACTCCGGCCAAGGTGCGCGATTTCTTAGGTGGCGAGGTATTATCGTAGGTTTGTGGAAGCGGTTGCCGATTTCAAAGCCGCTTGACTAGGTGACTCGAGAAGCGGCCAAGTTCCGATGGGCGAAGGCTTGCGGCGGGGTTTCGATTCTTGAAGGAGAGATTGACTACGGCTCGGTTCTTACTCTTCACGAGGTTAGGCAGATGCGTGATCTATTGTGATGCCTCGGGTATCGGGCTAGGGTGTGTTTTGATGCATCACGACAAGGTTATAGCCTATGCTTCCCGGCAGTTACGGAAGAATGAGAGGAATTACCCTACCCATGACTTAGAGTTGGCCGCAGTTATTCATGCCTTGAAGATTTGGAGACATTATTTGTATGGGGTTCATGTGGATATTTATACGGACCACAAGAGCCTCAGATATATCTTCGACGAGAGGAGCTGAACTTGAGGCGAGGCGGTGGTTAGAGTTCTTTGAAAGACTATGGCGTTGATATTACATACCATCTAGGAAGGCCAGCGTAGTTCTTGATGCCTTAGTCGTAGATCGATGGGGAGCACATCGGAGTACGGCCCGGAGAGGCGGGACATGGTCCGTCGAGATCCACCGATTAGCAAGCCTTGGGGTTCGATTGATCGATCTGAAGCGATAGCGAAGTGCGGGTTCGTGAGGTTGCGAGTCTTCCATCGTTGATGAGGTGAAGGCGGCAGTTTGAGGACCAGTGTTGATGCGGTATAGAATGCGGCTCTTCGGGAGGAGAAGAGTCTATTCGAGTAGAGCGATGAGTCTTTGAGATTTGAGGCGGTTGTGTGTTCCCGATGTGTCGAGGACTTCGTCGGCGATTCTGGGAGGCACACGGTGCTCGTTATTCTATTCATCGGTCGACCAAGATGTACCATGACCTCGAGATGTTTGTATTGGTGGGATGGCACGAAGAGGGCGTGGCGAGGTTTTGTTGCATGATGTCAAATTGCCCGGGTCAAGTCGAGCACGAGAGGCCCGATGGGTGTGCGAGGCTATTGAGATTCCGACTTGGAAGTGGGAGGTGATCAATATGGACTTTGTTCTGAGGTTACCTCGTACTCGGAGGAAATGCGACTCCATTTGGGTTATTGTTGTGGTGTGACGAAATCAGCCCATTTCCTTCCGGTCGGGGCAGCGTTTTGGTGAGACTATGCAGGTGTACATCGGAGAGATTGTGAGGCTGCGGTGTCGGGTCGATCATATCCGATAGGGAGCCAGTTCTGGCTAACCGGAGGTCTTTCGAGAAGGGTTTAGGGACACAGTGAGTCTCAATCTGACATTTCATCCTCGGTGGCGGGCGGCGGTCGTCTTATCGAACAACAGGATATGCTGCGAGCTGCGTGATTGATTCGGGGTAGGCTGGGAGGATCATTTACCTCTCGTGGAGTTTGCTTATAACAACGGCTACCATTCCGGTATCTGAATGGCGCCATCGAGGCTTTATATGGCGGAAATGCAGTCGCCGATTGGTTGGTTCGGCATGGGCGAGTGCGATTGAGTTGGCGGACTTGGTACGGAGTTGTGGATAAGGTGAAGCTTATCCGGGAGGCTGATAGCGGCCAGTCGGCGAAGTCATATGCGGATAATCGGCGTCGGCACGGAGTTTGGTAGGCAGGGGTCTTCTTGAAGGTGTCACCCATGAAGGTGTGATGAGATTCGGTAAGAAGAAACTCGGCCCAAGGTACATTGGGCCTACCCGGATCGTCCGTCGAGTAGTCAAGGTTGCCTATGAGTTGGATCTGCCATCAGTGTTAGAGGCGGTACATCCGGTCTTCCATGTTTCTATGTTGCGGAAGTGTATCGGTGATCCAGCGAGAGTTTTCCCTACTAGTGAGGTCAGTGTGGCGGAGGGGTTATCGTATGAGAGAGTCCCATAGTGATACTCGTCGCGGTCGGTGACTGCGGACCAAGGATGTAGCTTCCGTCAAAGTCCTGTGGAGGAATGATAACCGGGAGGAGATGACTTGGGAAGCGGAGGAGGACATGTTGAGGAAGTATCCTCACTTATTTCCTATACCTTCAGGTAATTCATCTTCCCTTACTTGTCAAGTTTTAAATTGAAGTATCTCTTTTGCTTAAATGTTTTTATGTGGCCATGTGTGGCATTTTTGGTATATCGGGGTTGTGAAAGGAAACTATGTCGCTAATTGACTCCGAAAGAACATTCGGGGACGAATGTTTCTAAGGGGGGAAGAATGTTACACCCCGTAATTACAGGACATGTTTTAAGAACGTAAGTAAGAACTCACAAGTGTTAAGATTTGAGACTTGTAAAAATTTATCGGAAATATGAAATTGTCGGAAAACGTACTATTGTGACGAATGGGAGGGCGACACGTGTCACCCCCCCTTATTGATGCCTTGGTCGAATTAGGCATGACCATAATGGTCATTGACCATAGTCTTGGAAGACTAAGTCTTGCAACTTGTAGCATGATAATCTTGACTAAAGTCAAAGGACCCACAAGGTCTTGATATTTAATAAGAGCTTATCCTAGCCACCCAAATGGTTGTATCATGACCCTCCAATGTGCTTTATATTACTACTAGTAGCAAGAGAGAGCTAACACGTAGCAAAATTTCACAAAAAAATTAGATGAACATAGAGCTTTGCTCTCGGGTTCTCTATAAAAAATAAAAATAAAAACTTTGTTCCTTGTTCTTTTAGCTCCCCACTTTAAACCAAGGTTCCTATGTGTATTGTAGACATATCTCAATAGAAAAATCTTGGAAAAAGATAGTTTACGGGTTAGTCGCAAAATGAAAACCTAGTGGTCTTTCTAGGTTTTGTTTGGAGATTTGAAGGATAATTGTTGGTGTTGTTCTAAGGGTCTCAACAAGCGGATTGAAGTATCTTGGAGAGGCTCTAAACTACTAAGGAGTGACTTCGTATTGGAGTTGGATTAAGGTTCATTGAGGTATAATCTTGTCTTTTAAAGGTGTTACAAGATTATATGATTATATTGTTGTTGTTAGCTTTACATGTAACTAGCATGAAGTTGTTATGTTGAAGTTTATAAGTATTATGGATTGCTTGTAGCTTAAATCCGAAATGTTATACAAGCCACTTGAAGATTGGATTACTAATTGGTCATTTATTAGAAATCGTCGCATGTCACTTATTTGAAGATTATGGTAGTTATAATCAAATGCGACTTGATATCATGTTATGCTACCAATATGGATTGATATGGAAATTGGATAAGGATTGGTATTGTTTTATTCATTATGGCCGAAAATTGGACTAGTAGTTGTATTAGTTTGTTATCGTTTGTGGGGCGGAATTTTACACGTCTAGTAGACGTGTAATCCCCTATTGATTAATTGCTTTGATTGTGCCTTAAATGTGGCGTGTTTGGTTATTGTATTCGGCCTTGAAAAATGTGGCAAAGTGAGTAGAAACAAAGGAGGTGCTGTCCGATTTTCCGTAGAATTTAGCGACTTGACACTTATAATATTCTACGTTTGAAGAAAGGCTTTTATAGACGTATTGTGAATATTATAGGTTGACATACTACGGGCGGGACTTTGTACTTGGCAAGTGGTTTGACCCGGCGAGGTATGTAGAACTTTTCCTATCTTTTGGAGCATGACTAGTTGTACGTATATAGTACGGTAGAAGTACATGACCTTGATATCCTTTACTAGTTTTATGAATAGCCAAGCCGGGTGAGTTAGTAGATTAACTCACTTCTTGGAAGTATTAATGATGTCTAATGTTTTATTAAAGTTAAGGGACTTGAAGAGTTTTAAAGTATGTGATACTTGTTCTGTTTTAAACGTATAAGTCCCTTGGATAGGAAATTGTACTTGACTAAGGTATAAAGTGAATATAACGACTTTATGGGGAGTTGGTTATATTGGCTTTATGGAAAGATAAATGGCTTGATTTAATGGAAGGCAATTCGATTTTAAGGCATCAAATTGCCTAAGGTTTTATAAGAAAATGAGTCACTTGATTTAGAAACCTAACTTTATTTCTAACGGTGTCGTGACTTGCCTTGAAATGTAATTTGGACTTGATACTAGGATTAATAGTATCTTGGAAGTTTTCTACTAAAAAGAGTCATTTGTTTTAAAGAATTGAAGGACGTAGTACTTTGGGTTAAATTCCCGGATTTTTATAAAAGACATGCTAGTGCCTTGGGTAAAACTAAAATGAGAAGAGTAGATGAATAAGACTAATAAGAAGTTAGGGGGATTTCTAACTTGCTTATTTATTGTATGACGGCCGGTTGAGATAGGGTAAGAGTATGAGTGAGGGGTAAACCCCCAAGACGCTATACCACCTTCTCCAGGGTAAGAGTATAAATGAGGGGTAAACCCCCAAGACGTTATACCACCTGTTTTATTACCTTCTCGGGGTAAGAGTATAAATGAGGGCAAACCCCAAGGCGTTATACCACTGCTTGAGGTAAGAGTATAAATGAGGGTAAGAACCTAAGGCGTTATACCACTGTTTCTATGGGTTCGCTACCCATGATTTGTTCGGGAGTCTCCTATTGTGATGTTGTACGTATTCTCTCGATTTACTCTCATTGTTAGTAATGTACTGTGTACTGTAATTCTGTTATCATACATGTCTCCGGCTTTGTTTTAAACTTATGTTGTAATTACAGTACTTTCCGGTTTTACATACTTAGTACATATTGTGTACTGACCCCCTTCCTCGGGGGCTGCGTTCATGCCGCAGGAAAGGGTAAGCAGGTGGTGGATCCACATTCTTAGGATCACTTATCAGGCGTCAGAAGCTCCATTTATCCGGAGGCTTGTCTCATTTGGTACGATCTTCTCCACGGTGTTGTAGATTTATGTACATTGAGGTATGGCGGGCCTGTCCGCCACGATTGTTATTCTAAGTGCAGTATTCACATTTGTGGTTGAGGTATGAAGCGATGTTGTACTCTTGATTATGTTATATATTGGAAAGCGGCCTTATTCGGCTAGCACAGGATGTTTTATTGTTACACATGTGTTTATGTTGTGTATGTCATTGCTATTCTCGATGTATACACGAGCAGGTGCCCGGGTAGGGCACGATCGCGGCCGGTCGGGTCGTGACGGATGAGATCTTCCAACCAAGTGTCCACCTGATGTTGGGACATATGTCACCTGACATTGGGACATATGTCCCCCAACAAAGAGCCATGTGGCCTCCACTATCTTCACAAACCGTCAACCTTACTACCCACTGCAAAAATATCTTGCAAGACTTGACCAATTGACCTTGTCCACTTGGCCACATTTTCGTCCAACACATGCCAACTAAGGGTGACACGTGTCGCCTCCTATTGATCCCAAATATTTCGTCTCTCGGAAGAATCCGTGTCGGTTAAAATATTAAAAGCGTAGAATTTCCTTTGAGTTGGAATCTTTTAAAGTCGAAAGTTCACAAGTTCATTCTTAACCTAATTAGGGCTTGAATAATTGTATGCGTCGTCTCGCATACCTACTCGGAAGTGCGGGTATAACATTCTCCCTCGCCAGAAACATTCGTCGAATGTTCCTTCTAAGACGGATAACGATAAAGTCCTCATAACGTAAAGCTTTTGCAAATGCCACATGGCGCAATACAACACTTAAGCATATATGGTAATTGAAATCAACAAGTAGGAAAGTAAGTTACCGGAGGTGTGGGGAATAAGTGAGATACCGCCTCGTGTCCTCCTCTGCTTCCTACGTCATCTCCTCCCTGTTCTCGTTCCGCCATAAGACCTTGACGGAAGCGACATCCTTCGTCCGCAACCTCCTAATTTGACGATCGAGTATCGCTATGGGACTCTCCTCATACGATAACCCCTCGGTCACCTGGACATCGTCAATCGGGTGTACTCTAGATGGATCCCCGACACATCTCTCAAAGATAGAAACATGAAACCGGATGCTGCGCCTCCGGATCGGACGCAGATCCAACTCATAGGCAACGTTGTATACCTGCGGACAATCGATAAGGCCCGATGTACCTTGGGCCGAGCTTCCTTCTCCCAAATCTCATCACACCCTTCGTGGGTGACACCTTCAGAAAACCCGATCATCAACCTCAAACTCCGGATCGACGGCGATGATCTGCATACGACTTCGCCGACTCGAGTTCGATAGTAGCTCCTGGATAAGCTTCACCTTATCCACTGCCTGCTGAACTAGGTCTGGTCCCACTAACTGCACATCGCCCACATCGAACCAGCCTATCGGCGATCTGCACTTCCTCCCATACAAGGCCTCATAAGACGTCATCTGAATACTGGAGTGGTAGCTATTATTATACGCAAACTCAACTAGAGGCAAATGATCCTCCCAGGCTACCACAAGTCAATAACACGGCTCGCGGCATATCCTCGAAGTGCGGATGGTGCGCTCTGCTGTCCCGTCATGCGAGGATGGAATGCGATTACTCGAGCTCACTGCGTCCTAAACCTTCGGAAAGACCTCCGGAAGTTAGTCATAAGCGGGCTCTGCATGCGATATGATAGAAATAGGGACCCCATGCAGTCTCACGATCTCTCGGATGTAAAGTCTGGCATAATCCTCAGCCGAAAAAGTCGTCCTGACGGGAAGAAAGTGGGCTGATTTCATCAGCCTGTCGACGATAACCCAGATAGAATCATGCTTCCTCTGAGTGCGAGGTAATCCTGTGATAAAGTCCATGTTGATCACCTCCCACTTCCAGGTCGGGATCTCTATCGTCTGCAATAAACCACCAGGCCTCTGGTGCTCTACCTTCACCTGCTGACAACACGGGCACTGAGCCACAAACTCTGCAACGTCCCTCTTCAAGCCATCCCACCAATACACAGATCTGAGGTCGTGGTACATCTTGGTCGACCCCGGATGGATAGAGTAACGCGCTGTGTGCTTCCTAGAACTCGCCGAAGTCCTGCAATATCTGGAACACACAACCTGCCCTCGAACCTTAGCACCCCATCAGGTGCTACCTCAAAAGGACCCTTCCCCTCACGAAGAGTCGTATCACGATACCGCGTCAAAACAGGATCCTCAAACTGTTGCCTCTTCACCTCCTCGACGATGGAAGACTCGGCAACCTCTCGAACTCGAACCCCACTGCTATCAGAATCAATCAATCGGACCCCGAGGCTCGCTAGCTGATGTAAATCGCGAACCATGCCCCTCCTCTCTGGTTGTACATCTGATAGGCTCCCCATCGACCTACGACTAAGGGCATCTGCCACAACATTGGCCTTCCCCGGGTGGTACAGGATATCGACATCATAATCCTTGAGTAACTCTAACCACCGTCTCTGTCGTAAGTTCAGCTCCCTCTGGCTGAAGATATACTGGAGGCTCTTGTGGTCTGTATAAATATCCACATGAACCCCATACAAATAGTGCCTCCAGATCTTCAAGGCGTGAATCACCGCTGCCAACTCCAAATCATGGGTGGGGTAGTTCCTCTCATGTTTCTTAAGCTGTCGGGATGCGTATGTTATAACCTTGCCCTGCTGCATCAACACACATCCAAGCCCGATGCCTGACGCATCACAATACACGACATAGCCATCCGACCTCCGAAGAGTAAGAAGCGGGGCGTCGCCTCCTTCAAGAATCGGAAACCACCGCCACAAGCATCACCATCAAACTTAGCCGCTTACGAGTCGGCCTAGTCAATGGTGCGAGATAGAAACAAACTTCTCTACGAACCGCGATAATAACTGCGAGGCCCGTAAAGCTGCGCACTGCCGAGTAGTAGGTCTAGGCCAAGTCTCGATCGCCTCGATCTTAGCCGTATCCACCTGAATACCATCGGCCCCGATAATGTGCCCAAGAAAAGCCACCGAAGTTAACCAAAACTCACATTTGGAAAAATTGGCGTACAATCACGCTAGTCTGGAGAACTCTCAAAGATCTTCAAATGCTCGCATGCTCCCGCCAGGCGAGAATAAACCAAGATGTCATCGATGAATACTATCACAAACGTATCCAAAATGGCTTGAACACTCGGTTCATCAAATCCATAAATACCGCCGGAGCATTGGTCAAACCGAAAGACATGACCCTGAACTCATAGTGCGTCACGTCCGAATGCGATCCTAGGGATATCCGCCTCTCGACTCGCACTGATGATAGCCCGATCGCGGATCAATCTTGGAGAAACATCTCGCACTCGCAACCGGGTCGAACAAATCATCAATCACAGGAAGGGGTATACATTCTTAATGGTCACCTTGTTCACCGCTGTAGTCAACACACATGCGCAGCGTCCGTCTTCTTCTTCACGAACATCTGGCGCTCCTGGGGAGAAACACTAGGTCCGATGAAGCCGCTTCTCCAGAAATCTCTTGTTGGTCCTTCAACTCTCTCAACTCGGCGGTGCCATTACGTATGGCGAGTGGAAATAGGCCGAGTGTCCGCAAGACATCGATACAAAACTCATCTCCTCTCGGGAGGATACCCGGAGGTCGTCGAAACACATGCGGGAACTCGACTCATGGAATCGATGAAAATCTGGTACCGCAACCTCAGTATCAAACACCCGAATGAGATGGTAGATGTGCCCCTTCTGCACCATCTTCCTAGCTTTGAGGTAGAAAATAAACCTACCTCTCGGCGACACAGTGTTCCCCTCCCACTCAATAACCGCCTCAGAAAGCGGAACTGTACCACTTTCTCCTGCGGTCTACATTGGCGTGGCGGAAGCTAGCCAATCCATACCCGTGATCACATCGAAATCACCATGTCGACTCTATCAAGTCGGCTAGGGTCTGACGACTGCATAAAGTCACTGGGCAAGCTCTATATACCCGCCGAGCTACCACCGAATCACCCACTGGCGTAGCTACCTCGAAAGGGTCTATGGACTCAGGCTCTATCCCTATCCTACTAACAATAAGGGGAGATATATAGGGCGAGTAGAACCGGATCTATCAAGGCATACACGTCACAACATGAAAGCGATAAGGTACAGTGACGACATCGGTGAGGCCTCCCGTCCCGCCGGCCGACAAGGCATAAATGCGATTCGAGGACCGCTAGAATCGGACCGCGCCACGACCTGCCGCGACACTGGTCCATGAGTACACCCTCGGGAGAAATGGCAGGGATGAAGACCCGCCACCACACTCGTAGGTGACCCTCCCATCGTGGCGCTCGCCTGACAGCTCGCATAGTGACCCTGCTGGCCACAAGTATAGCAAACTCCCGTAGTAGTACCACAACTCCTCGAATGGAATCTACCACATCGGATACATCGAGCGGACCTCGATCGGTTAGCACTTTGCTACCCCGAAGTTCAAGTCCCGGGCCCCGACCTACCCCGAATACCAGCCGTCACAAGGCGGTGTAGGAGTGCTCGAAATTGGTGGGTGCAAATCTAGATCTGTTGAGGCCGCCACCCCAAGAGCTACCAAAAGATCCTGCCGTCCGGCCTTCTTCACCGCTGATATCACCGACCCGCGGCCTCTACGCCTCGCATCCAAGTGCATGAGCAGTATGCGGGCAATGTCCATGCCCTGAAGAGCCACACTGAGCAAGACTCGCGGATAATCATCTAACCGGTGGCGTGGCGGTGCACTCGTCCTCCATATCTGCTACTAAGCGCAGGACATATCGAGCCAACGACCGAACTCAACGTTGTACTCCTAACGTGCGCCTCTGCTCTCAAAGATCAAAACTTGTTTGCGTGCTCCTCATCCTGCGGAGGCAAGAAGTGAGTGAGAAAAGCCTCCAGAACTCGTCCCAAATAGTGGAGGCGCGTGCTCTCCGGGATAGCTCGCGAATCAAACGATCGATCGCGGTATCACGCGGTGATGCGAACCAAGATCATGGACTCGGTCTCAAGCCTTGATCACTCGCGTGATCCTCTCAGAATCGACGGATGAACTCCTGCGGATCATCCTCGTGCCTGGACCCAGAACTCGCGGGCTCTGACTCGAAAATCCCGTAGTCTCAAGTCGTCAATCTAGGATGTACCACGGTGCTCTTCGAACTGCCAAGGCCCACCTATCTCACGTTCGCCACAATCTGGCCGATCGGGCCATCTCTCAGAACCCATCTCCTCTCGCTTCCAGGTGTGGATCGAGGCGCAGTATCGTGGTCTCATCGCCCACCGCTGCGGCTCTAAACTCTTTGCTGGCGGCGTCGTGGAACTCGCGCCCGAGGTATCGCCTGTATAGACTGGTCTGGGCCTCGTGCCCTCAGTATCCTACTAGCACTCCTCGCCGCTTTGCCCTTCTCGCCCGGGTTGCGCTGCGTGGAGGCATAAGCTGTAAAGAAAGGAAATACGTTAGAGGGTCCAACTTATAACACGCTCTAAGGCACGATCTCGAGTGAGAAGAATGGAAACCAATCCTAAATATCCTATAGCCTCACGATTATTGGTGTGGTGCACAACACACCGATGTCGAACTTACTAGATACGATGCGTAGACACTTTCCAAGGATTAAGCGCTTCGATACCACTTTTGTCAAGACCGATCCGGGCGTGGATCGTGCCTTACCCGCACCCAAGTAGGCATACATCAGTGTAATCGAATATAAAACAAGACATGAAACAAGTGTAAAAATGAGACACGATTTATTTGAGAAAAGTCGCCTTTCTATATATATAAACCAAGTCCAGCTACATCCCAACCGCACAATAGGACTACACTTAAGGAAGTAAACAACTATGGCGGACAGGGCCCCGCCATACCCTGAATGTACAAAACTATCTACAACAATGGGAGATCATACCCAAAGTCGAGCCTCGAGAAGATGGAGCTCACGACACCAAAGAAAAGATCCTAAAGCGAGGATCCGCTACCGCTTCCTTTACGAGGCATGAACGCAGCCTCCGGAAGGAGGTCAAGACAACAGTACCAAGTATGTGAAATCAGAAGTACTTTAAATGAAATCATACCATTTTAAAAGCAATTTTACAAATATGCGAAACAACAATGTAACCGCACATAGTGCCACAAAGATAACCAAAAGCAAAATAGATATAACATAACTGGTCTTTTCTAGGCCGCTAATGATCGAATCAAGGCCAATCGCCCATAGTATCATTATGCGAGCCTAATCCTGAAACTCCCGCATCGCATAGTCACACACGCACTGCATGAGGTATTCCTCGCGTCGGGGTAGCTAGCCCGCGTATCCTCCGACTCCGCCCGCATAGTCACATAGACCGCGTAGTCACACAGACCGCATAAGGCACTCCTCGACGGGATGATACACCGGAATGATCAATCCCGAACTTCCGCAGGCCGCGTGGTCACACGCACCGCATAGCCGTATAGACCCGCATCAAGGGTGGCAAGCCCTCGGTATAACAAGTCAAGGGGGTATGTGATATAAGAACAGTACAACGGGCTTAACGTTTAACAACGTAAGCACAACAAGAATAACCCCCTTACACAACATCACAAGACACTAACACACGTGGCGTCATAACATGTTTACTTATCAAACCATCTTACTACACTTTTCGTAAATCAATACAAGATTTTCATAAACAAATAAGTAAAACCGTTCCTTTTATCTTTCTTAAGTCGTTATACCTAACTTCCCATAAAGCTAGTATAACTCTTAAGCTTTCTGTTTAAAAATCAAGTATTACTCTTCTTTCAAAAATGATTCATAATTCTTTTGAAATACTTCAAGGTTCTTATTATTTAGACTCAAGTCAATAGAAGTCCAGTAAAACCATGTTCAGTTATCACACGTACGTCTACCGTACTATATATATATTTTAAAATATCATGCTCAAGAGGATAGGAAGAATCACATACCTCGGCGAAATCCACCTGCCAAGTCGAATATGTCGCGTGCAGAGTATCAACCTATAATAGTCAAATACGTCTATCAACGTATAGACTACTCAGTAGAAAGTTCTAAGCGAGAGGGTTCTATTCTACGGAAAATTCAAGCGTTACCTACTCACACTCGAACTCTCTGCTCCATCAAATACAAATGTAAGTACAGTTCAATCCTTCATTTATATTCTTCTGATGTGATTTCAGTTCAATTCTATTCTTCAATATCCTTCTATGTATCTTATACTTATTTCTAAACTACTCTTATATGTAATCTCCAATTACAATAGAAGGACAAGAGTATTTACCTTGATAAGCCCAAAATTATCCAAGTTTAAATGTCGATCCTGAGCAAGGTTTAGCTCCTAATTTGCACGCTCCGATAGCTCCAAGAAACCTGTTATACCCCGTAGTTGCAGGGTATGTATGTGAGGACGTACGTACGAGAGTACGGCAGAAATTTTGAAAGAAAGAAAGATGTGAGTTTTCGGCGGAAAAGTTTCCGGTTATTTGTGAAGAAAAAGGTTCGTTAATGGGAATTGGATTCCCAGATTTGGTATTTGGACTTCATAGATTATATTAGAATTTTGAGATTTTATTTTCTGAATGGTCACGTGGGGCCACGGGAGAAATTTACGGTTTTGGGGCCCGCTTTGTTTTTGAGATTTCGTATTTTGGATATTTTCGAAGACGAAATATTCAGGCGAATCGGGGCGACACGTGTCACCCCATGTGGCACCTTGGCCGATTTTACATTTGTGCACAACACCTTGTTAGAGTCGTTTTTAAACGCTTACGTAACTGCGAAGGAAAATTCGGCTATGTCGTTTTGTATTTTTGCGGATTTTTCCGAGAGACGAAACATTCTGGACCAACGGGAGGGTGACATGTGTCACCCTCACAATGGAAGCATGTGGGGCGGCACTTGGCCGAATTGAGGGGGCAAGTTGTGGTAGATATTTGTGTAGATATTTGTGAGGGTTTTAAGGAGTAGGGTCTAGGGTGCACTTGGCTTGATCTTGGCCTTACACTTGCCTTGCACTTGGCTAGATCTTGGCCATTGGTTGGCCTTTGGTTTTGCTATAAATACCCCCTCTCTTTGAAGACTTCTTCATCCACTCTTCACTTGCCTAAGTCTTGAGAAACCCTCCTCCCTCTTTTTGACTCGTCCAAGAGCCCCTCTCCCCCCTTGAAATTGGCCTTTGGCCGAAACCCTCCCCCTTTGAGAGCCTTAAGCCGAGAACCCCCCCCTCCCTTAGGGTGTTGTTCTCGTGTGGTACCTCCCCCCCTTTGTGGTGCTAGCCGTGGGGTACCCCCCCCCCTAGCCTAGTTGTTTTCGTATAATACCCCTCCCTTGTGGTGTTGAAATACTCCCCTAGTATTGTTATAATGCCCAAAATACCTTAGCCTTGTACCTTGTAGTATTCCAAAGATACCTCTTTACGTAGAGCCCGGAAATACTACCTTTTGTCCTTTTTAGTCTCAAACCGAAACCCTAAGGAAATCTTCATAGTGGGTTGAAGTATTTGAGTAGAAGTTGGTTAGAACTTCTAAGGGTTGTTTGGAGCGCACGGAGTAGGAGCTAAACCTTGCTCAGGATCGACATTATAACTTGGATAATTTTGGGCTTATCGAGGTAATTATCTTGTCCCTCTATTGTAATTGGAAATTACATGTTTGTTGGAATATATAGTTGAAGTATACTATATATGGAACTATACCTAGTATTCGGCAATGTCTTTTGACTTAAGCCTGAAGAAAAAGAATCGAATCAACTGTATTTACATAGGGTGATTGCGGTAGACTTGTGTAAGATATCGAGTAGAATTGTACACGCCCGTTAGGCGTGTAAACCCACGGTTGGCTTGCAGCCTACTCGATAGAGGAGGAGATTTACGCCTTGCGGAGGAGGTCTGCCGAATTTTCGTAGAGAAATGGAACCTTGTGTTTTGAAGTTAATAGACGTTTGTGACCTTTTTAGGTGAAAGTACTATGAGTAGCGTATTCTACTGGCGAGTGGAAAGGGCTAGTGGTTGTAGTACTTGAGCTTTTTGCTTATCGATACTCGTCGAGGTATGTGAACCTCTTCCTATCCTTGAGCATGATGTTTTGTAAACTATGTAGTACGGTAGACGCATACGTGTTAAATGAGTTGGTTGGTTTAAAACATAGGGTGTTATAATAGCTTTATGGGAAGTTAGTTATAACGACCTTATGTAGGTGAAAATGGTTTACTGATATTAGAAGTTAAGAGACTTGATCTTATAAGATAAGAGACTTAACTTATTTGTTTTAATGTGGATGTTTGTGTGAAACCTCATTCGTGAGTAATGAGTACTTGGCTTTTAAAGGGATAATGTTTCTTGATTTGGAAATCGTAATGTGTATCGACAGGACCACCGCGGCGTTAATAAAGGAAAATGTATTGAATAATGATGTGTTGTATTAAAACCAAGAAACCTCCATCTGCATGAAGCTAAGATAAGACAAAATGATATTACATTTTCTAGATCACGGCTCTTGTAATAAAATCGTTATAAACAAGAATAACCTACTCACATATATGGCATATGTTACTCAATTGTTTTAAAAGAGATTAAGACTATGAGTTATGAAACCTTTCTAAAATAAGTAGCTTGAGTAATTGAAACTAGGCAAACTGGAACTTAGGAAAAGAATGTTGTTACTTGATTTTGAAAAGGAATGTGGGTTGGTCATTCTAATACTACGTATCGGGTGACTTTGATAAAAGTAATGGATCTCTTTTAAAGAATTTAACGTGACGTAGTACTTTAGGTTAAAACACGGATTTTGTCATAAAATGAAAGTACTTTGAGTTGTGTATAACTTGCCTATGCTTGTTGTTGTGAAACGTGCCTATGCTTGTTGCGATAGCCTTTGTTGTACAAGCGTTGTGTTTCTGTGTTACCGCGTCTCTCGATAGAGGGTCGGTTGGTAGTTGAGAACTTACTTGGGCGCGCCGGCGGTGTGGAGAAATTCCACGCACGTTCGCTGATAGTATTATTGTTGTTAATCGCTTTGGACATATCGACACGACGCGTGGCGCACGTATGGTTCCATTTGATTATCGCCTTGTGATTTCCTTTTTGGACATCTTGACACGATCGTGGCGCACGGGTATGCGTCCATTTGGAATGCTGTCCTATTGTTTCCCTTTGGACATACTGACACGATGCGTAGCGCACGGGTATGCGTCCATTTGGAATGTTGCCTTATTGTTCCCTTTGGACATACTGACACGATGCGTAGCGCACGGGTATGCTTCCATTTGGATTGTTATCTTGATTGATTAATGTTGCATCATGGACATGTCTACACCGATCACTCCGGGGCACGCGCCGTGATGCGAACATGATTGATGTTATGGGCGTGAGAACCATAGTTGTATTTGAGTGATGACTGAGGCGTGAGCCACGACTTGATCGCTTACGCGTGTGTCTCGTAGTTTGGTTATCATGCATGTCTCCCGCTTTATAGATCGCTATGATTTCATTTATAGTACTTTACGCTTTCACATACTTGGTACTGTTAGATCGACCTCCTTCGGCCGTTCACGCCGCAGTAGAGGTACATCGGCCGTGGATCCCCGCTCTTAGGATCTCATTTCAAGGCGGAAAGCTCCGCCTTCAAGGCTTATCTTTGGTATGTTTCCACTGAGTTGTAGGTTCTTGTACATTCGGGGGTATGGGCGGCCCCGTCCCGTCATAGTTGTCATATATCTTAGGTGCAGAGTAATCACTTGTGGGCAGGGTTGTAAAAGGATTAAACTGTTCAGGTTTTATGTATATACTGAAGGCAACTGTTTTGGTTGGCCTGTTTATTTATTATATCTCTTGATTAATGACTCATGTTTTATGTTCCGCTGATTTTCTCTGAGGTATGTATCGCTAGGGTGCCCGGGGTAAGGCACGATCCGCCCGATTTTCGGTGTGACATAGTGGTATCGTGAGCGATTAATCCTCGGAAAGTGTCTACGCACCGTGTCTAGTAAGTCTTGATTATCGGTGTGTTGTGCACCACATCTATAATCGTGAGGCTATAGGACATTTAGGATTGGTTTCCATTCTTCTCATTACGAGATCGTGCCTTAGAGTCGTGTTGTAAGTTGGACCTCCGACGTATCTCGTTTTACCGCTATGCCTCCGCGAAGGCAACCAGAGCCCGAAGGGCAAGGCAGCCGAGGTGCTGCTAGTGAGATACTGAGGAGTACGAGCGCGAGCCCGACAAGACTGAGGTCAGGCTTGACGGCGGGTTTTGGACGCCGCCACAGAGTTTAGAGCGGCCGTGGTGATGAGACTACGACTCGAGCCTCCAGCCCCACAGGCCGAGCAGGAGATGGGTCGCGAGATGGCCCGATTATCGCCGTGGTCAGGCCGAATGGAGATAGGCCGACGCAGCAGCCCAGGCCCAAAGAAGACCGTAGGCACCCGAGCGCATAGTTTGAGGCTACGGATTTCTTAGTTGTAGCCCGCTGAGTTTTACTGGTCGAGGCGGAGGATGATCCGCAGGAGTTCATCGTCGATTCTGCAGAGATCACGGGTGATCAAGGCTTGAGACCGAGTCTGTGACATTTGTTCGTGTCGGCCGCGTGATACCGCAATCGATTGGTTTGATTCATGGGAGCTTTCCGGGAGAGCATGCACCTCCAGCATGGGATGAGTTTTCGGGCTTTCTCACGCACTTCTTGCCTCCGCATGGGGAGGCACGCCGACAAATTTTTGATCTTTGAGGCAGAGGCGCGACCGTCGGAGTACAATGTCGAGTTCGATTCTTTGGCGCGATATGTCCTGCGCTAAGTTGCGGATATGGAGGATAGGGTGCATCGCCACGTCACGGGCTAGATGATTACATGGCCGAGTCTTGTCGGTGTTTCTCTTCACCGGCATGGACATTGCCCGCACGCAGCTCATGCACTAGGATGTGAGGCACGAGAGGGTCGACGGAATGACCGGATAAGCGAAGAGGGCCAGACGGCAGGTCCTTTGGTGACTTTCGAGGCGGACCGCCAAAGAAAGTAGTTATATACCCCCACCAAGACAGAGTGGTCCTCCACCGCCTTGAGGCGGTCGTGGCTCCGAGGTTCAGATTTTCGGCAGAGCGAGGTGTTAACCACCGCCACCTCTACCTCGTTGGCCGTTGTGGTAGACTCCATTTTGGAGAGTGTCGTGCTAGATTGGGAGTTTGTTTTGCAGCCAGCGGGCCATTTTGCGGAACTGTCCAGGCCAAGGGTAGCACGGATGTTACGACTCGACCTGGATCGATGGCTGGTTCATCGCTTTCTACGTTATGCCTGCAGTGTGCCTATGATTAGAGTGAGCGGTAGCCGTGTATATCCCTAACCCTCTAGAGTTTTGGTATGCTTGTTATGATGATCTCATTATTATGTGCTATGTACGAATAGCGTTGTGTAAATTGTGAGTTAGAAAACATGCTTAGTTGGGAGGATTCGTATGGGGGCATGGTAAGGGTGAACCTTAGAAAATGTCACGACTGAGACCTTAGGGGTAAGGTCGTCTTGAGTTAAAGATTTATTTTTGACCCTTATCAGAGTAGTAGTATACGTGGGATTTATTTGTGTGATAAGTCAGTGGGTAGTGTGAGATGGAAGTGGTAGCTTTCATGATGTGAATTAGTAAGATTGTTCCGGATCGGGGAACAAGAGTTTGGCGCGGTTGGGGGTCGGGTTGAGGACCATTTGCGGGTCAACCCGTAACCCGGTTTGGGGTGGGGTCAGTTCGTGGTCCCGCCAGTGGTAGGGTCACGAGGATGCTAGGCCCAAGTTTGTGTGACCATCGTATGAGTTCGTGGGACGCGTTCGACCGAGCGGTTCGTAAAGGCCGGAATGGCCTTAAGGAAGTTTGAGGTTAGTAAGATGACCAAGTTTGAGGTAGTGACTCGAGAGATTTTCGAACCAAGTAATGGTGAAGTATGGTACGTCTTGGGAGAGTTCGAGTGTTCGAGAAGCGGTACAACGAGTAAGGGAGGAAGATAACGTGTGTTATCTCGCGGCCGTGGCGTTGGCAACTCGTTAGAGGAACTTCATCGATATCCGTCTTGAGAAGGAACATTCGACGAATGTTTCGGAGAGGGAGAATGTTATACCCGTAGTTGCGTGGTATGTATGTGAGGACGTCGACGAGAGTACGCGTAAATTTTGAAAGAAAGAAAGATGTGAGTTTTCATGAAAAGTTTCCGTTATTTGTGAAGAAAAGGTTCGTTAATGGGAATTGGATTCCAGTTTGGTATTTGGACTTCATAGATTATATTAGAATTTTGAGATTTTATTTTCTGAATGGTCACGCTGGGCCCACTGAGAAATTTACGGTTTTGTAGGCCCGCTTTGTTTTTGAGATTTCAGTATTTTGGATATTTTCAAGACGAAATATTCTGGCGAATCGGGCGACACGTGTCACCCCCATGTGGCACCCTCGCCGATTTTACATTTGTGCACAACACCCTTGCTAGTCGTTTTGACGAAACGTTTTCAGAATTGCGAAGGAAAATTCCGCTATGTCGTTTTGTATTTTTATGGATTTTTCCGAGAGACGAAACATTACGGACCAACGGAGGGTGGCATGTCACCCTCACAACGGAAGCATGAGGCCGAATTGGCGGGCAAGTGTGGTAGATATTTGTGTAGATATTTGTGAGGGTTTTAAGGAGTAGGGTCTAGGGTGCACTTGGCTTGATCTTGGCCTTACACTTGCCTTGCACTTGGCTAGATCTCGCCATGGTTGGCCTTTGGTTTTGCTATAAATACCCTCTCTTTGAAGACTTCTTCATCCACTCTTCACTTGCCTAAGTCTTGAGAAACCCTCCTCCTCTTGTTGACTCTCGTCCAAGAGCCCTCTCCTTGAAATTGGCCTTTGGCCGAAACCTCCCCTTTGAGAGCTTGCCGAGAACCCCCTCCTTGGGTGTAGTTCTGTACCTCCACTGTGGTGCTAAAGTAGGGTACCCCTAGCCTAGTCGTTTTCGTATAATACCCTCCTTGTGGTGTTGAAATACTCCCTAGTATTGTTATAATGCCCAAAATACCTTAGCCTTGTACCTTGTAGTATTCCAAAGATACCTTTACGTAGAGCAGGAAATACTACCTTTTGTCCTTTTAGTCTCAAACCAAAACCCTGAGGAAATCTTCATAGTGGTCAAGTATTTGAGTAGAAGTTAGTTAGAACTTCTAAGGGTTGTTTGGAGCGCACGGAGTGAGCTAAACCTTGCTCGGGATCGACATTATAACTTGGATAATTTTGGGCTTATCGAGGTAATTATCTTGTCCTCTATTGTAATTGGAAATTACATGTTTGTTGGAATATATAGTTGAAGTATACTATATATGGAACTATACCTAGTATTCGGCAATGTCTTTTGACTTAAGCCTGAAGAAAAAGAATCGAATCGAATCAGTATTTACATAGGATCAGATTGCGATGAGACTTGTGTAGTATCGAGTAGAATTGTACACGTCCGGTTAGGCGTGTAAACCCCACTGGTTGGCTTGGTAGCCTCGATAGAGAGGAGATTTACGCTGTTGCGGGGAGTCTTCTGAATTTTCTGTAGAAATGGAACCTTGTGTTTTGAAGTTAATAGACGTTTGTGACCTTTTTAGGTGAAAGTACTATGAGTAGCGATTCTACTTGAGGAGTGGAAAGGGCTAGCGCGTTGTAGTACTTGGAGCTTTTGCTTATTTGTCGATACTCGTCGCGAGGTATGTGAACCTCTTCCTATCCTTCGAGCATGATGTTTGTGAACTATGTAATGCGGTGACGCATACGTGTTAAATGAGTTGGTTGGTTTAAAACATGTGGTGTTATAATAGCTTTATGGGAAGTTAGTTATAACGACCTTATGTAGTGAAAATGGTTTCTCGATATTAGAAGTTAAGAGACTTGATCTTATAAGATAAGAGACTTAACTTATTTGTTTTAATGTGGATGTTTGTGAAACCTCATTCGTGAGTAATGAGTACTTGGCTTTAAAGGGATAATGTTTTACGATTTGAAATCGAATGTATCGACAGGACCACCGCAATTAATAAAGGAAAATGTATTGAATAATGATGTGTTGTATTAAAACCAAGAGAAACCTCCATCCGCATAAGCTAAGATAAGACAAAATGATATTACATTTTCTAGATCATGGCTGCTGTAATAAAATCGTTATAAACAAGAATAACCTACTCACATATATGGCATATGTTACTCAATTGTTTTAAAAGAGATTAAGACTATGAGTTATGAAACCTTTCTAAAATAAGTAGCTTGAGTAATTGAAACTAGGCAAACTGGAACTTAGGAAAAGAATGTTGTTACTTGATTTTGAAAAGGAATGTGGGTTGGTCATTCTAATACTACGGGTATCGGGTGACTTTGATAAAAGTAATGGATCTCTTTTAAAGAATTTAACGTACGTAGTACTTTAGGGTTAAAACCTGGATTTTGTCATAAAATGAAAGTACTTTGAGTTGTGTATAACTTGCCTATGCTTGTTGTTGTGAAACGTGCCTATGCTTGTTGCGATAGCCTTTGTTGTACAAGCGTTGTGTTTCTGTGTTACCGCGTCTCGATAGAGGGTCGGTTGACTGGTTGAGAACTTACTTGGGCGTGCGGTGCGGAGAAATTCCACGCACGTTCGCTGATAGTATTATTGTTAATCGCTTTGGACATACCGACACGACGCGTAGCGCACGTATGGTTCCATTTGATTATCGCCAGTGATTTCCTTTTGGACATACCGACACGATCGCGTAGCGCACGTATGCGTCCATTTGGAATGCTGTCTATTGTTTCCTCGACATATCGACACGATCGTGGCGCGGGTATGCGTCCATTTGGAATGTTGCCTTATTGTTCTTTGGACATACCGACACGATCGCCGCGCGGGTATGCATTTGGATTGTTATCTTGATTGATTAATGTTGCATCATGGACATGTCTACACCGATGCAGATTCGGGCACGCGCCATGATGCGAACATGATTGATGTTATGGGCGTGAGAACCATAGTTGTATTTGAGTGATGACTTGAGGCGTGAGCCACGACTTGATCGTTGTACGTCGTAGTTTGGTTATCATGCATGTCTCCGCTTTTATAGATCGCTATGATTTCATTTATAGTACTTTCTGATTTCACATACTTAGTACTGTTATCGACCTCCTTCGGGCTGCGTTCATGCCGCAGTAGAGGTACATCGATCGTGGATCCGCCTTAGGATCTCATTTCGTGTCGAAGCTCCGTTCCTTGGAGGCTTATCTTTGGTATGTTTCCACTGAGTTGTAGGTTCTTGTACATTCGGGGTATGGCGGCCCTGTCCGTCATAGTTGTTGTATATCTTAAGTGCATGTAATCTTGTGGGCGGTGGTTGTAAAAGGATTAAACTCGTGTTTTATGTATATACTGAAGGCAACTGTTTTGGTTGGCCTGTTTATTTATTATATCTCTTGATTAATGACTCATGTTTTATGTTCCGCTGATTTTCTCTGAGGTATGTATCGCTAGGGTGCCCGGGGTAAGGCACCAGTCACGGGCCCGATTTTCGGGGTGTGACAAAACCCTTAGAAGTTCTACACAACTTCTATCTAAATACTTCAACCAACAATGAAGATTTTCCTAGGGTTTCGTTTAGTGACTAATGGATATAAGATAGTATTTCTGGGCTTTTCGTATAGAGGTGACTTTGGAATACTACAAGGTATATGGCTAGGGTATTTTGGGATAGTAACACTACTTGGAGAATTTTTTCTACCACGGGGGGGGGAGGCTTTTGACGAGACAACTAGGAAGGGGGGGAAAGGGGTGTTTCACTAGCTCTTCTCGAGGGAGAAACTTGACGAGACTTCTACGCAAAGGGGGAAGGATTTTGAGACTTAGAAAATGTGGAGTGGATGAAGAAGTCTTCAACCTGGGGGTATTTATAGAACACCCAAGGGTCAAAATTAAAACAAATAGAGGTGGGGATTAGGATCCACGTGAAAGATGAGATCTTCCAACCAAGTGTCCATATGATGTTGGGACATATGTCCACCACAACATTGGACATATGTCCCCCACAACAAAGAGCCATGTGGCCTCCACTATCTTCACAAAACCGTCCAACCTTACCTACCCCCACTACCCAAAAATATCTTGCAAGACTTGACCAATTGACCTTGTCCACTTGGCCACATTTTCGTCCAACACATGCCAACTAAGGGTGACACATGTCTCCCTCCTATTGGTCCAAATATTTCGTCTCTCGGAAGAATCCGTAATCGGTTAAAATATTAAAAACATAGAATTTCCTTCACAAGGTTCGGAATCTTTTCCGTCGAAAGTTCACAAGTTCATTCTTAACCTAATTAGGGCTTGAATAATCGTACGTACGTCCTCGCATACCTACTCCGGAAGTACGGGGTATAACATCTAAAACTGTAACCTATGGCATAACGATACTGAAGACCTTACCAGTCTCATATCCTTCGTCTAGCAACATGGGTACACATAACCCCATAATACGTAAAACTATCCTTTTACGTGGGGGAGATAACTTATCTCCCTTAAATAAACTTTCCTTGAAGTCACAACCATAATCACAGGGTCCTCTTGTGGTCCTGTAAATATCCAATCATCAAGTATCGCCTTAAAATCGTGTAGATTTTCAAAACCTACCAAAGATGCCTTCAATTTTCCACAGGCAGCACTCGTACTTATCTTATTCTTGCCTTGCGCATTTTCCTGAAATTATCCGGAAGGTCGTGGCCCTGACCGCCACACCAACCAACTCCAAGTACCTCCAAGGGCACTTAACATAAATTCCTTCAAATTCAAGTATTACTTACTTTCTGCGTCAATTTGCCTCAAATGCACAAGTCATACAGGCTTATTAAAATCAACGACGTCATAGAAGGAAGGATAATTCATTGGTTACCACCACTTCCCTTCCTTTCCACTCGATAATCGGCTTACCGGAAAACTAGAATCGATCAAATCCCTCTCCGCAGTCAACGTTGGCATAACAAGAGGCCAACTAGCCCGTACCCATAATGTCCTCAAAGTCTGTCATAACAGCTCTGCTAGGTCTGCTAGGGTCCGATGACAGTATCGTCACCGAGCAATAATCATATCCCTGCTCAGCTACCACTCATCACCCACGGGTGTAGTCACCTCGAAAGGTTCTCAGGAATTCAGGCTCTATTCTTTTACACTAGGTTGCTCTCTTCTTACTGGTCGTACTCTTCCCGTACTTCCAAACTTATTCTAGCGTACGTACATAACTTTCATACTAATTCTGGTCTCCAATCTTTGGATTACTAAATTACACAATATAAGGCCATTTCCGGCTCTCACAACCTGGTTCCGGTGGAATGCGTCCACGAACCCGTAAAACGATTAACTAGACTTGGGCCTTGCACCCTCGTGACCCTGTCACGTAGCGGGACTACGACCAACTGATCCCATTCCATTTCAGGCTATGGGGCGACCCTTAATAGGTCCTCAACCCGACTCGACGTCGCACTTAACTCTTATCCTTGGTCTGACTTAAATTTTTACTACCCGAGAAGGCCTTATATACCTAAGGTCTCGGCGGTTATCAACATTCCTAGGCTTGCAATTTCCATGCTCCAAGCCTACCCTATCAGTCCCTCCGTAAACGGGTACAATAACTTCTCGTAATACCATAATCGTGTTGTCTTGATCACAACAACCATACTTACTCCATACGGGTCTCATCCGTACCATTCTCTTAATCATACCACATAGCTTAATCTATTAACATAGTCTTCCATTAAGTCCCTTAATTATAACTTCTTCAAGGTCCATTACCTTCTCAGACAACTCATCATCTCCTAATTATCTCAAATTAATACGTAAAACCTTGATGAGAGTTCATTAAACTGTTTCATACCTTCCCGGTATATATATAGTCCTTACCAAATACTGGTAATCTAAAATCATTCTAGGCAACACACGTCTGACCCTCATACATAAATATGTATAGATGTATGTCACAATACCAACTATACTACAATTATTACCAACCTGGATACGCAATCCACATAATCATTCCTGGGTCACTGCTGCCTTTCTCAGAGCTGCAATCAATCATAACTTGTTAGGGAGGGACGACCCTAACCACACAGCTCTATCGCACGATCTCAGAGTGAGAAGAATGGAAACCAATCCTAAATGTCCTGCAGCCTCCTGGTTATAGATGTGGTGCACAACATACCGATAACCAAGACTCTACTAGACACGGTCTGTAGACACTTTCCGAGGACTAACTGCTCTGATACCACTTTTGTCACGACCCGACTGGCTCGCGGATCGGTGCCCTACCTGGGCACCATTTTCAGGTATACATCAGAGAATAGCAGCGTAACATACACAACTCATAAAATACTTAGACATTAAATAACAACAGGCTAGACGATGAGCCCACCTTCCGTAAAAATATACTTAATCCACAAGTAAAACGGTACAACTCTTTTTTATTTATTTACAACCCAAATCCACAAGATATGACTACAGACCTCTAAGAATAACAACTATGACGGGACAGGGCCTCGCCATACCCCTGAGTGTACAACACTCGACAATACCAGGGATCTGAACCAAGGATAAGCCTCCGGAGTAATGGAGCTTCTCAACAGCTGAATCAGTGATCCTAAAAGTGAGGATCAGCAACCTGTATACTCTACCTGCGGCATGAAAGCAGTCCCCCGAAGGAGGTCAGTACAACATGTATCGAATATGTGAAACTGAAAGTACTATAATGAAATCATAAGTCTAAAATAAAGTTGTAGACATGTATGATAACTCAATTAACAGTACATTGTGCCTTACTAACAATGAGAGTAAACAAGAGTATACTTTACTGTATAAAAATAGGAGGCTCATGATCAAAGTAGGGTCACCCGCCCGTAGTATCATTAAGCAATCCTACTCCTGGGACTATTTCACGCATAGTCCTACGGACCATGATGGAGCGACGCTCGCGTGAGACTATTTCACCCGCATAGGTCCTACGGACCCGCAATAGAGCGATGCGCTCCGCATGGGACTATTTCACCCGCACAGGACTATTTTACCCGCTAAGGCCCGTGTGGGCCCGCAATGAGTACAAACGCCGCACTCGCATCATGGGTAGCAAATCCATGGAATTAGTAGTAACCCGTGGCTTTACCCCGTAAGAATAACTTAAACTAGCACAACCGGCTATCATACATAACATAAGCACTACCGGCTTATCATACATAACATAAGCGCTACCGGCTTATCATAATATAAGCAAGTTAAGAAATTCTCCTAACTTCTTATTAGCATTATTCATATACACTCTCATTTTAGTTTACTTAAGGCGCTAACATGTCATTATAAAATCCGGGAATTTAACCCAAAGTACTACGTACTTCTATTCTTTTAAAATGACTCTTTTCATATAAAACTTCCAAGATACTAATAACCGTAGTATCAAGTCATATCTACTTTTCAAGACAAGTCACAATACCTTTTAGAAATACATTTATAGGCTTCTAAATCAAGTGACTTCTTTCTTTTAAAACATTAAGCAATTGATGCCTTCAAATCAATTTGCCTTTCATTAATTCAAGTCATTTACCATTACTTATATTACTTAGAGTAAACCACTCTTTTAACTTTCTATAAAGCTATTATAACCAACTTCCCATAAAGCCGTTATACTAGCTTTATACCTTAGATGCTTACATTCTTCTTTATAACCAAGAGACTTAAACTTTCCAAACAAAACAAGTATCATATACTTTCAAAATATTTAAAGTCTCTTAACTTTTAGAAACTAAGATATCCTTAATATTTTTAAACAAGTGAGTTTATTCCCTAACTCAACCAACTTGGACATTCTTAAGATAAGCCAAGGATATCAAATGGACTTGATTCTTCAAAATCTCGTACGTCTACCGTACTATATATTTACAACTATTCATGCTCAAGAGATAGGAAAGTTCCACATACCTCTTCGGTTCAATCCACGTGCCAAGTCCAATATGATGTACGTAGTATGTCAACCTATAATGACCATAATACGTCTATTAACTTCTAACTTCAAACGTAGAATATTCTAAGTGCAAAGTCACTAAATTCTACGGAAAATCGGACATCACTTCCTTTGTTTCTACATACTTTTCCACCTTTTTCAAGGCCCGAATTCAATAACCAAACACGCCACATTTAAGGCTCAACAATGTAGTTAACAATAGGGGATTACACGCCTAACAAGACATGTAAAATTCCGCCCCACAATTATATCAAACTAGCCAAAAAGGCAATGTCATTCTCGGCCACAAGGTGCAACAACATACCATCCTTTCCAATTCCTTTTCAATTCAAGTTGTTTAGTATAACATCTTTATCGCCGCAATCGATTATAACTACTACAATCTTCAAGTAGATAACATGCGACGATTCTAATTATCGACCAAATTGTATATCAATTTCAAATGGCTAGAATGTCATTTCGGCTATAGGCTTCTACTATCCATACCACTTATCAATCTTCTATACATATACCTCATGCTAGTAAAAATGTAAGGCTACAACAATATGTAATCTTATAATACTTAAGAGAACAAGATTGTTACCTTAACGAGCCTTAATCCAACTTCTAGATCTGAAGTCGCTCCCTAGCAACTTAGAGCCTCTCCTTGACACTCCAATCCTCCACTTGAAGCCCTTAGAAGATCACAAACAACATTCCTTTAACTTCCAATCCAAACCTAGGAAAGTGACTAGGTTTTCACCTTGCGACTAATACAAAAATGATATTTTTCCGGGATCTTTCTATTGAGATACCCTTACAATACCCTTAGGAACCTTGGTTTAAAGTGTGGAGCTTATTGAACAACAAACGAATTTTTTTCTCTTTTGAAACCCATGAACCCGAGAGCTCTTAAATGTCAAGAACAAGTTTCTTGAAAATTTGGCTAAGTGTGGGAGCTTGTCTTGCTAGTAGTGTTACTATATAACAACATGGAGGGTCAAGATTAAAACAAATGGGTGGCTTGGATGCATTTCACTTAAAGATCTAGCCAAGTGGTCCTTGGACTTAGTCAACAATGTCAAGCTCTTAGACTTAGCAAGACTTGGTCATCTTAATTATGGTCAAATGACCATTTTATCTATGTCCAATTCGTTCCAAGACCAACTAGGGGTGACACGTGTCGCCCTCCCATTCGTCGCAATATTTCATTTTCCGACAATTCCATAATTCCGATAAATTTTTACTAGTCTCAAATCTTAACATTTTGAGTTCTTACGTACGTTCTTATAAACATGTCCTGGAATTACGGGGTGTAATATATACCCTGCTGATATAATGTTTGTTATATATGTCTAAAGTATGATCAACGTGTGGGAGATAGAAATCCTTAGACTTGAGGTCGATACGCACCTTATCTACAGAGTAATATACTTTGATCCTGTCCTAAGCTCAAATTCTTATAGGTTGAGACACGACTTGTATTATGTATATTACGAAGTGGTTTAAAAGTGATAGTTGAGCCAAGATTATGATTCATTTCTCGAATGTATATTCGAGAGAGGACTCGGCTTCTCAGTGATATTAGGTTGACTAAGTCGTTGGCCAACGCAGTAGACATATCTATGATGTGGTCTTGTTGTCAACTAATATAGATGAGATATAGTGATCAAGTCATTTGGATAGACACTTGACAGATCCTAAGCTTGATCGAGTGTGTCGTGAATGAAAGGATTTTATCTTCCCACCAGGTTCGTATAACTATACTTCACATATTGAGTTCGTCTTCCGACGCCGTCTAGGAGTTCCGTGTAGACCCTAATGTGATTAGTGTCGATATGTGAAGGCTTGTAGGGTAACATTAAGTCAATTGTTCCGTTAATCTAAGAATGTAATGAGAGAATATAAATGTTCAATTTATGATCGAGACATTTGAATGAATAATTATTATTTAATTAAGTCGAGATTGGATTTCAGATTTAATTAAAATGAAAACAAGGCAAATTGGATAAGTGTCGCAGCTCATGGAACCTAGGGCCGCGACGCCACCCACTGAGCGCCACGACGCCGCCTTGGCATTGTTCCAGTCAGACTGACCCACTGCGTCTCGGTTTCTGAGCCAGACCCACGTGTAACCCTAGCTGCGTTTTAGAGTTAAAACGCAACTATAAATACATGTCTTAAGATCATAATTCATACACTTGATTTTCACAAATCATTCTAAGTCTTAAATTTTTTGTCTTATAATATCCTCTCGAACCTCTGCCGAATTTTTTAGCTGTTCGAAGGAGGAATTACATCGAAGTCTAGAACTTGCAATCGAGGAACATTTGCGTGCTCACCCTCGGATATACGAAAAGATTCCAGATTAATTCAAACCGTAAATTTTTGTTCTAAGTATTACGATTATATTATACATGTCATGTTTACATGTTTTATATCTATCGCATAATCATCCTGCAGTTCGTCGTTTGTTGGGTTTAAAACTAAAAATTTTAAATTTCGCTACGTACACGAACCCAACAAAACCATACCCATTAATCTAATTTTCAACACTATGCTATTTGCTCATTCACTTCAAATTAAATAATCATATTCTTTCCTCACTTTTCTCTGGTGTATTTGATCGTTCTCTTTCTTCCTTTGTCAGGTAAACTTCAAGTATATATGTTTGTCTAATTCAATAGATGATATATTACTTCTTCCCCCAAATTAATATCAACCACGAATTTAGAATTCATTTATAGAGGCATTATGATTATTGACGTAGACATGATTAATATGGACGTCTAAACGTTGTGCACAAACAAGTTTCTAAGTTCTTTAAAATGGCAGTCTAAATTTATTAAAGTATATTTCAAGCTTGTTAGATTAAAAACATGAACTTCCTTACTTAAAAGTTAATTTATCAAAATATCCTTTTTCTAATTAATCAAAATAACTTATTTAATTAAAATTTGAAGAAACCCTACAAATACGTCTTAACAGTTGTCACGGATTACATTTGCAATGAGACACCGACAGAGTCTACTTCTGCACCTTAAAGATAGATAGATGTTAACATTGCACCTCCCATTCCAAAGAAGAAAGAAAAACAAGAATGTTGGTATAATAATTTGTATATGATCAAAATAATATTTCAACATAATCTGTTTAAATACTTAGTAAAAAATAGATTTTACAGTATATAAAATACCTAATTGAAATTAGTACAATAAACAAAATATGTTTTGAATAAGAAAAAATAATTTCAGAATATAATCGAGGCCACTTAGTTCAAAGTGTGTCCTTAAGGAAATTATTCCCCTCACAGTACTCGAGGTTAGTGGAATATCGTCTCCCAGAATAGAACGATTATCTTACCAGAATAGTAGTACTCCAAATTCCGGTAGCAGCGAACCACTCAACGGCAGTATATCACACAGACTTAGGAAGAGAGAATTTTTCAGATGAAGAAATTCGTATTTAATGAATTAGTGATAAATTCTTGGAACAAACAAGAATTTATAGTTGTTGGAGGTGATTCTAAATGTTTGCAACCATTCAGAATAGTCACCAAAGTCGCGGGTCTTGGGTCGATCCGTTTGGATTTATTTTTAATTAAATAATTAAAGAAATGTTTGTCCAAAAAGATTGTCAATCAATCTTTTGACAAATCCAAATCCAAAGTCGAGCCGAGCGAGCGACGACGACGGCGCGAGGGGTCCTTGCCCTCTCAACCCTTTTAGCAACTAGAGAAGGTGTAATGTAATATATACACCTCTCTTTCCTTCTCTTTTTTCGATGTGGGACAAAAGAGCATTTTACTCCCTTTAATTTTCATCCCATCGTTTTACATTTACCAATATAAAAACCCAACAATCCCCCACATGAATGGGGAATGGCTATAAGATAAAAGAATGTACGGACGAGTGTGATATCTGGCGAGAATTGATGCGTCGATAAGTAGGTTTCCCTTTGAACTTTCCGTAGTGAACTTATATCGGATATACTCGATCAATCGGTAGATTTGATATCTTTGAACTGTCGAACTTTGTTGTATACCTAGAAAACATAAGACACACAATCAACCCTCAACCGTTTATGATTCTCACGGTTGTGTTTGTTTCAGCCATGAACACCGCCTGGTCTCATGAGTGCATAGAGAATGGGTCTTTACTGTCATTCCCCTTTAAAGCGGCTTACACTTAACACTCACATAGGTGATTTCTAAATATGTGGTCCTATAGCCACATTATCTGGTCATACATTGCCAGATTTAGATAACCATTAAAAACCCTTAATGCTTTATTAACTCATTAACAAGTCATAAAGTCTTATCCTTATTTCTGAACATTGTCTTCATCCGAGAATGGGTTGAGTTATTTGACAATGTTGAACCGTCAGTCACAACTTTGTTTGATCTCCTTGAACCTAGCTCTTGGGATCTCCAGTCTGCTAGGTAGAGTTACCGCCATGATGACTTGTCCTTGGCCTTAACCTCATTCTCATTGATGATCTACTAACTCCCTCTCTAGATAAGTCTTTTGTAAGCGGATCCGCCACGTTATCTCTTGACTTTACATAATCAATTGTGATAACGCCACTAGAGAGGAGTTGTCTAACGGTATTGTGTTTCCGTCGTATGTGACGAGATTTTCCGTTATACATTACGCTCCCTGCCCTACCTATTGTTGTTTGACTGTCACAATGTATACATATAGGAGCCAAAGGTTTGGGCCAGAATGAAATATCTTCTAAGAAATTCCTGAGCCATTCAGCTTCTTCACCGGTCTTGTCTAAAGCTATAAATTCTGATTCCATTATAGAGCGGGCGATGCATGTCTGTTTTGATGATTTTCAAGACACTGCTCCTCCGCTAACGATGAAAACATATCCACTCATGGATTTAACTTCAATCGATCCGGTGATCCAATTTGCATCACTATATCCCTCAAGTACTACGGGATATTTATGATAATGCAAAGTATAATTTTGGGTGTGTTGTAAATATCTCAGGACTCGTTTCATTGCCATCCAATGAGTTTGATTGGGATTACTCGTGAATCGACTCAGCTTGCTTATAGCACATGCTATATCTGGTCGTGTACAATTTATAATATATATCAAACTTTCCAAAGCTCGTGCAAAGTCCAATTGTGAGTCACTTTCACCTTCATTCTTTTGAAGTGCAAAACTTACATCAATTGGAGTCTTTGCAACATTGAAATTTAAATACTTGAACTTGTCAAGTATTTTTTCAATATAATGTGACTGTGATAATGCTAGACCTTATGGAGTTTTATGGATCCTAATTCCTAAGATCAAATCAGCAACCCCTAAGTCTTTCATGTCAAATTTGCTAGCGAGCATACGCTTCGTAGCATTTACATCGACAATATATTTACTCATTATCAACATGTCATCAACATACAAACAAACAATGACTTCATGATTTGGAGTATTTTTAATGTAAACACATTTATCACACTCACTAATCTTAAATCCATTTGCCAACATTGTTTGGTCAAATTTCGCATGACATTGTTTGGGTGCTTGTTTAAGTCCATAAAGTAACTTAACAAGTCTGCACACTTTCCTTTATTTACCAGGAACCACAAAACCCTCAGGTTGTTTCATGTAAACTTTTTCCTCCAATTCTCCATTTAAGAAAATTGTCTTGACATCCATTTGATGGATTTCAAGACCATATATGACACGCCGATTACTAACACCCGAATAGATGTTATTCTTGTTACCGGCGAGTATGTGTCAGAGTAATCAATGCCTTCTTTTTGTCTATAACCTTTGACCACAAGTCTTGCCTTATATTTGTCAATAGTGCCATCAGCTTTCATTTTCCTTTTAAAAATCCATTTTGATCCTAAAGATTTATTTCCAGGAGGAAGATCAACTAATTCTCATGTATGGTTGTTTAAAATTGATTCAATCTCACTATTGACTGCTTCTTTCCAAAATGTTGAATCAGAAGATGACATTGCTGCTTTAAATATTTGAGGCTCATTTTCAAGCAAGAATGTTACAAAATCTGGTCCAAAGTAAGTAGATGTTCTTTTGACGTTTGCTACGCCTTGGATCCTCTTTGCTTAGTATACTTTCCTTTGGTTCTTTCCGCGGTCGTTTAAATCTTTCACTTGACGACTCACATTCAGTTTTATACGGATAGATGTTTTCAACGAATTCAGCATTATCTGATTCAATTATAGTATTAACATGAATTTCGGGATTGTCCGATTTGTGAACCAAAAACCGACAAGCTTTGCAGTTTGTAGCATAGCCAATAAAAACACAATCCACAGTTTTTGGTCCGAATTTTACCCTTTTGGGCAAGGGAACTTGAACCTTCGCTAAACACCCCCACACTTTGAAATATTTCAAGTTGAGTTTTCTTCCTTTCCATAGATCATATGAAATAGATTGTGTTTTGCTGTGGGGTACTCTGTTGAGTATTCAATTAGCTGTAAGGATAACTTACCCCCACAAGCTCTGCGGTAAACCAGAACAAATTAGTAAGACATTTATCATTTCCTTTAATGTTCGGTTTTTCCTTTCCGCAATTCCATTTGATTGTGGTGTGTAATGGGCAGTAGTTTGATGAATAATTCCATATTCCAAACATGTCTCTGCAAAAGGAGATTCGTACTCTCCACCCCTATCACTTCTAATCATTTTGATCTTTTTATTCAATTGATTTTCCACTTCGTTCTTGTATTGCTTAAATGCATTAATTGTTTAATCTTTACTATTAAGCAAATACACATAACAGTATCGTGTGCAATCGTCAATGAAAGTTATAAAATATTTTTCCCACCACGAGATGGTATTGACTTCATATCACATATATCTGTGTGTGAATTAAGTCTAAAGGATTTGAATTCCTATCAATAGACTTATATGGATGTTTAACAAACTTAGATTCAACACAAATTTCACATTTTGATTTGTTACACTCGAATTTAGGCAATACTTCTAAATTAATCAATTTTCGCAAGGTTTTTTAATTGACATGTCCTAAACGAACATGCCATAAATCATTTGACTCGATAAGTAAGACGGTCAATTTTCATTAATAATCGCCAACAACCATTACATTGAGTTTGAAAAGTCCATCGGTGAGGTAACCCTTTCCTATGAACATATCATTCTTACTAATTACAATTTTCTCACTAACCAACACGCACTTAAACCCGTTCTTGACGAGTAGTCCGATCAAACTAAATTCTTCCGAATTGTTGAACGCGCGTAACATTATCGAGAGTGAGGACCTTGCTAAGTCATCTTCGTAAGTATCTTCCCATATCCTTCAACCTCGTCGCATTGCAGATTTCCATAAACAAGACTTCTTCTGTGTCCAAATGAGAGCATAGGTTGCAAATGCTTTTTTGCAAATAAACATGTCGAGTGACACCAGAATCAAGCCACCACTCCGTTGGGTTTCTAACCAAATTGCACTCCGACAACATTGCACACAGATCATTCATATTAATTTCCATTATTTGTTTGTCACTGTCAAATCGACAAACTGTTTTACTTAGTAAAACCAGAATAGCCATTAAATCACAGACTCAAACGATGAAGATTTTATTTCTTCAAATCGGAGTATAATTATGAAACTTAAACGATGAAGATTTTTTTTCTTCAAATCGTAATTTGAACGATGAAGATTTTATTTATGGCCAAAATAATGTTTCAACACAATCTGTTTAAATACTTAGTAAAAAACAGATTTCACAAAGATAAAAATACTTAATTGAAATCAAGACAATAAATGTAATATGTTTTGAATAAGAAAAAATAATTTTAGAATATAATCGAGCCCACTTAGTTCAAAGTGTGTCCTTAAGGAAATTATTCCCCTCACAGTACTCGAGGTTAATGGAATATCGCCTCCCAGGATAGAACGATTATCTTACCCGAATAGTAGTACTCCAAATTAGAGCATGAACCACTCAACGACAAAGATATCACATGACTTAGGAAGAGAGAATTTTTCAGATGAAGAAATTCGTATTGAATGAATTAGTGATAAATTCTTGGAACAAACAAGAATTTATAGTTGTTGGAGGTACTGATTCTGAATGTTTGCAACCATTCAGAATAATCACCAAAATTTTGGAGGGAAATTCGAAAAGAAAGGAGATTTATTTTTAATTAAATAAATAATTAATTAATTAATTAAAGAAACGTTTGTCCAAAAAGATTATCAATCAATCTTTTGACAAATCCGAATCTGAAGACGAGCGAGCGACTGCGACGGCACGAGGGGTCCTTGCCCTCTCAACACTTTTATCAACTAGAGAAGGTGTAATGTAATATATACACCTCTCTTTCCTTCTCTTTTTTCGATGTGGGACAAAATAACTTTTTACTCCCTTTAATTTTCATCCCATCATTTCTCATTCACCAATATAAAAACCCAACAAAGAATACATCACAATCCCCGGAAGCAGTTGTGTTGAGAAAATATGCAAAAAGCCTAGAAGACTAGATTGTCAGACTCGGAGGTAGCAGTAAGATCTCTGTCTCCAGAGAAGGCACGAGGATTTTCTAAAAGTCTCCTCTCATTCACAAAGGGACAACGCATCTGGCGACCACACAGACTATACGTCCTCAAAACAATGGGTATGCGTGTGAATGACTTTTAGTAGAAACAATGTTTACTAATTTAGTTAGCCTACCAACATTATGCGTAGGATGGCTTAATGGGTGGCCTAAGCGAAATTTCGATGAGAGATTTTAATATTTTAATATAATATATATATATATATTTAAAATTTAATTTTTTAGTTTTTTGAGATGTAAAATTATAAATAATAATTCTATAAATGATTTCTTTAATAACTCTTTTTAATTGATACTATATCTAATCCAATCAATTTCATTTGAGACATTGTTTATATTTAGTAAGATTTTATCAATTTTAATTTTGAAAAACATCTTTCCGTTAGAGGCAACTATTACAGAAACTGTAACATTATTCTATTAGGTAATATAGGCATTTGGAAAAGAATAAATCTCTTTATTTGATTGAGTATATCAATTAAAATATTATCATCTACTTATACCATCTCTCTTAACATTTTTAATTCAAAAAATAAGCATAAACCATCAATATCATATTGACTAATATACTTTAAATATCAAAATTATGGCAACATTTTATCAAATTTTCATGATCGATCAATCTCAATTTTTACCACTATACATTAGGATGCTTTTTTCAAGGCCTGCTTTTTGGTCAAATAAAAGTCCCAAAGATATCTTCCTTTTTAGTGAAAAGATATATTCATCATGTTTCAATTTATGTGACATCATTTTTTTTTTATCTATTAAAAAAGAATGTCACATTTTTATATTTGAAATAATGTAACTCTATAAGATGATTTACAGTCACACATTTATATAATACATATTATTTTGAACCACATATTTCAAAAGTCTTCTTTTCTTTCTTAAATTTAGTGTCAAGTCAAATGATGTCACATAAATTAGAACAGAGAGAATAATACTTTTTTTAATAAGAACTTATATACTCTAAATATTTTGATATAAAATGGGGCTTCTAAAAATTGGGTTTCTAAAGCCCAAACTTTAGCGGCTTTACCGAGCTGTGTTGTACATAAACCAACGAGCAATTTCCCTAAGTTCCATTTAATGAAAAACAAAATAGAATTAGAATAAGTTTAATGAAAAGTTTTTTTATAAGAAACTTGAATGAAATTTTATTTGATTTTAACATTTCACAAAAATAAAATATCTTCCACGAACCATAAAAACTTTAAATCTTAACAATAAATCAAAATTCCTAACATGCACCCCCATATATTAAAGGTCCTAAAAATATGAAGTACTATATTATTGCATATAAGATTAATTTAAGTAATTAATTATTAATAAAAATCAAACTTTAATATTTTTATATTTGGTAGAGGGTTGTGCGTTTAAAATAGTAAATAACAACAAAACTTATCTCATTAAATTAAATATTAAATTAATTTCCCATCAATTTTAATCTTTATTTTTCTGTGTATAGTCCTTTTTCATGTTTATGACGATTTCACTTTCTATTTCAACTCAATCAGAAAGCATATTCTTTTGTGTCTCATCTTTCTTAGCTAAGAAATCACTGAGGTAAGTCCCAAAGTGCGAAACTCGATGGACAGTTGACTCACCGGCCCCTCTACCTTTTCCCACTTAATACCATGTTTTTTTATAGGATAGTTTCATATAGTGACATGATCTTAACTAAGAGTACATATATATTCTTCATATATTTTGTATTTATTATTTTAATATAATTATGTAAAGTAGATATTCTCATATAATTAGGATTACAATTATAAACACCTATATATATTGTATTAATGAGAAAATTTCAGACAAGGAGAATTACACAATTCTACATGGTATCAGAAGTCAAACCCTAACATCATCTCTAACCCTAAATTAATTAGCCCCCCTCTATCTCTTTCCTTGCTTCCGGCGACCTCCCTAACCCTAAATCAATTTACCCCCGCCGCCTATTTCTCTTTGTGGTCATACGGCTTTTCGATTCTCATCCTTCTCTCCCAATACCTTTCATCCGGCGTTTGTCGCGACAAACATCAAAAACTTTATCCCTTTGATTCTTGATCGGGAAGATGGACAATACTCTCCGTGGGTTGAGTTACCTCAAATATATGCTTGTGCCTACAATGTTCTTGATTACATCGATGCCACCATACCCCATCCGCCCGATGTTGACAACACGACATGGAAAAGACTTGATGCAATCGCTACAATGGATACACGACACCATATCCAAGGATCTACTTCATACTATTATGAAGACACGTGCTTCGCGCGAATTACGGACAAGGCTAGAGGAAAAAATTAAGATAACAAGATACACGCGTCGTGTATCCGAGGAATAATTTAATAACGCTGCCTTGAAAACTTTGCTAATATGCCCGACTATTGTAAATAATTGAAATTAGTTGTAGATCAATTATCTATGGGCACTGATTTCGTAAATAAAGATGGTTTTGCAACTAATTAATGATTTGCCAAGGGGTGAGTACGATATGCTTGCAACGATGATCTAACAAGTCGATCCCCTCTCTAATTTTAACAAGACTGAGTCACAATTACTATTGGAGGAAACTAGGTGTGCCAAATAGGACGAACATAATCAGAAGGCATTGGTGGTTGATGCACCGGAGACCGCCACAACACCCGTCCGACAATCGCTACACACGGAGAGTCACCTTCCACGGGGTGGCCGAGGTCGAGGCAATAGAGGCCAAGGAGGCAGCAGCGGCAACGGACGTGGAGGCAAAGGCAAAGGCTGGGGTGGACGGTCCAATCCCGATGGACCAACGCAGTAGGCCCAATACCCATATCAGTGGGTCGGCCCACTGTCATGGTCGATGTCCTAAAGTTGGGCCTCTATCCCCCTCATACCCTTACCCAACGGCACCGGCCCAAAGTAGTAGCCAGTGGCAGCAGCTCAGTATATTAGGCCATCATCTAGGCCCATGCCAGACGGGACCGACATAGCAGGCCCACGTCTCGGTGGACCAACAACAATAACAACCATACGACCTCCTTACCCCTATCGGACTGGGTCAGGCCTACAACACTATGAATTTATAGCAGCTTGACGATGCCTGATACATAGATACGGGCGCCACATCCCACCTCACTCGTAACTCCGGTAATCTTCCTCAACTATTTAATTTGAACAATCCTCAATTTGTTTTGGTCAGAAATGACAGTCACATTCCAATTCTAGGCTATGGCACCACTCAAACACCACCACCTCACCCTAATTTTTTCTTCAAAAATGTCTTATACGCTCTTAACATCATTAAAAATTTAATCTCTATTAGAAAATTTGCTAGTGACAATTATGTATCTATTGAGTTTGACCCTTTTGGTTTTTTTGTGAAGGATCTACGTACGGGTACAACTCTTACGAGATGCAATAGTGTGGAGGCCTCTATACTTTCTCATCCAATTTAGATGCAAGTGTCAATCCACATACCTTTCTAGTTGCAATCTTTCCATCAACTTGGTACAGTAGATTTGGGCACCCGGGAGCACTACTTTTTAATTTTCTTAGAAGTCAAAATGTGATCCAATGTAATAAAGGAAAATTTACCCAAAATTGATATTCTTGTCCATTAGGGAAGTATGTTAGACTTCCTTTTAAGTCGTCTTTGAGTATTACTTTTTCTCCATTTGACATCATTCATACAGATTTGTGTACATCTCCCATTACTAGCAAACTGGATCATAAATATTATTTGGTATTGTTAGATGATTTCTCTCATTTTCTTTGGGTCTATCCGCTCAAATATAAGTCTCAAACTTACTCCATTTTTCTTGAATTTCGAACATATGTTAAAACACAGTTTGAGGACATAAAATCATTTCAATGTATCAATGGTCGTGAGTTTGACAATTCCCCGTTTCATAAATTTTATGCGGACAATGGAATTGTATTTCAATCCTCGTGCCCCATACCTCACCTCAAAATGTTAAAGTCGGAAGAATCCTCCGCACCATTAACAATATGATCTGTACCATGCTTCTCTTCCCCTTCATTTTGGGTTTACGTGTTACACATGGTAGCATATATTCTTAATATATTACCTACATGTACCCTTCAAAATAAAACCCCTACTAAAATTCTATTCCATTGGATCCCTTCCTATAGTCACCTTCAGATTTTTGGTTATTTATGCTACCCTAATCTCGCCTCCACGTCTCCTCACAAATTAGCACCTACGACTACTCTTTGGATTTTCTTGGATTTTCCATCAAATCATAGGGGGTACTTATGCTATAATTTGTCCACAAATAAAGTTCTAGTCTCTCGCCATGTCATGTTTGAGGATAACATTTTCCCTTTTGCAAACATATGAAAAATTCAAGTTACTAACTATGGCTTCCTTGACGATTTGGACACTTCCCTTCTGATTTAAAATGTAATCCATGGAGCTAGTAGTCAGCTCAATGCCCACTGCCCCGTCATCTCCTCCGGCACTGCCCCACAACCTATCGACCACCCCGCTGATACCATCGACCATCACTTGCTCACTGTTCCCGTCACTTCCTCACTGCCCCACTGCCCGAACTCATCATCGACAATCCCACTGCCTCACTACCACCCTTTACTGTCACCAACCCCCAGCCTCCATCGACCACCCCCTACCCATTGTTCTCGTCACCTTCTCACTGCCCCATTGCCCGAGGCCACATCAGCCACAACCCACCCAAACAGTCCCCATTCCTATGCACCACATGGAAACCCATTCCCAATACATAATTTTCAAACAGAAAGTTCACTTTAACCTATCCACTCAAGCCATATCACATATACCTAAGAATCCAAAATTAGCCAAGCTTAATCCAAATTGGAATGTGGTCATGCATGAGAAATTTGATGTGCTCACTACACAACACACTTGTGATCTTATTCCGAAACCAGAGCGGGTCAATGCAATTCATTATATATAGCTATATCATCACAAATTCAGGGATAATGGTGAGCTTGAATGCCAAAAGACGAGACTTATGACAAATGATACGGGGCAACAAAAGGGAATTGATTGTGTAGAAACCTTCAGTCTAGTGGTTAAACTATCCATCATTCACACTGTTTTGAGAATTGCTATGAGAAAGAACTGGTTGATTCATCAACTTGATGTGAAAAATGTGTTCCAAGATGGGGATTTGAAAGAAATTATATACATGCATCAACCACCTGGCTTTGTGCATCCTTCGGCTCCTCAGTATGTATGTCGCTTCGAAAGCCACTCTATGGCTTGAACAACCCCCCAGGGCTTGGTATGACCATTTGGTCACTTATATCTTGCAGATCGGATTTATGTGCAACAAAAGTGATAATTCACTCTTTATTTTTCATCGAGGTAATGTATGTTACACCTTGTAAGTTTAAGGAGATAATTAGATAACGTAATTAAGGAAATAAGATTCAAATATTGGATATAAAATATGTTTAGGTATGCTAATGCGGAAGTTAGTAGACGAGGGATGTGATTCCAGAATAATTTTGGTGAAAACGAGTGTGACGATGAGAATTATTAATAGTAGTTGTGTTTTCCCAACGGGGGTTGCGGATTAGTGTCGTATTATATGAATTATGACATTGAGAATACGAGGTCTTATGAAATTGTTGAGATTTAAAAGAAGTGGGACATAATGTTGATTAATTGTGAGAAGTGGACTAAATTTGCAATTAAAATTTTTCAGATTTTACACTTGGCCTTAAAAGACCTTTCATCTCCGACATTTCATTTCAAACACTCTCACCCTCTTTCTCCCCCCCCCCCCCAGCCGAGAACACCCCCATTTCCTTAGCAAAATTGAAGATTTCATCAACTCATTTTCTAAGATTAAGTTCTTCTACAAGTTTTAAGCCAAGGTAACTCCAAAACAATGGTGTTTTCGGCAGTCTCTGGACTGATTTAAGTCCAAGAATTTCCAGTTTTGAAGATGAGAAACTTGGAAGAAAAACATGTAAGAATGATGGATTAAACTGGTAGAATACATGCATGTAATTATAAGTTGAAGAAATGATGAAAATGGTGCACAAAAAGATGGTGCAGTGACCGAATTTGGGGACTGTTTTGGGCTAGAATTGAGGTAAGATTTCTTCTTCTCATGATGTAATTGGAGTTGCATGTTGTTGTAGTTTAATAAATGAACTTGTATTAAGAGAAACTTGGAATTTAAGACAATGCATGTGATTGTTGGGTGTTATAGCCGAAATTTGGACTGTTTTTGTGTACATTGGATTAAGTGTCGTTGTTGTTATCCTTGTCACTAATTGCTTGTTGAAAATCGAAGGAAAACCTTGATGTTTAAGTTATAATTGGTTATATGGAAGTTTTGGAACATGAACTGGATTTTAAGGAGTTAAGAAAGGAACTTTGGCAATTAAGCCTTGTTGGCCGAGACTTGTATGGCATTTTTGGACATGTTGTGTTGTATTTTAGGGGTTGTTTTGGTGGTGTTATAATGCTGAAAAATTAGTTACAATTATGCATGTTCAATGTTGTAATTGTGGATATATGTCTTAAAGAATTAAGGTGTAGAAAGATGTTATTTTGCATTCTTGAAACTCTCGATTTTTGTTAGTATATGGACTCTTTTGGGGACTGATTTGATATGGATTAAGAGGATGGATTAACATAAGAAATAGGTGTATAAATCACCTTGGTTGTTGTAGTTGTTGTCTTCCATGAGCATAAAGAAAATGAATGTATTATGATGGAGTATTTTGGATTGTTTGGTTATATCTTTAAGTTGCTTCTTGTTATTGGTGTTGTTGGCTTTGGTTGTAAGTTGTGGATGTGCATATAAATAGGGGAAGTGCTGCCCAATTTTTTATAGAAAAGAAAGCAAGTTATCATTCGATTATAACGTATGCTAGTAATCATAAGGTTAATGGACATGTCACTATTATTATAGGTTGAAGTGCTAGTCAAGACGTATTTAGATTATTGAGTTGGTTAGTTCTTCATTAAGGTATGTGAAACTATCCTTTCTTTCTTTTGACATGATTTATATAAATGAGTGTACGACGGACGTACATAATTCTATTGAATCCTAATTCTTAATGATACATGATATGATAGTGCCTTGATTTTCTAAAAGTAATAGTTATTCTATTTATTCCATTGAGAGTCAAATGATGATTTAAATTGCATATGGTTGTTCATGATAGCTATTCGTGCAAAGTGTTATTATTTCACCTCACCGAGTCCTGGGCCGGCAATGTTCGTGCGCAGATCCTTGCATTTGTTCATCGAGTCCCTCACTAGAGGGCCGATAATATTTATATATATGATGATTTCATTGGACATGTATCCATGATGCGGGTACAAATACCATGACAGTATATGATGATTCCATGGACATGTATCCATGATGCGGGTACAAGTACCTATGACAGTATATATATATATATATATATGATGGACATACATTCATGATTTTGATATGACTCTCATTTTTATTAGGCACAATTGACTCTCATTTCTATATGGCACGGTTGTATTGGTATTTTGATTATTACACATGTCTCATGTTATCTTGGCCAGTTATGATCTTCTTTATAGTACTTCATATTTTACATACTCAGTACATTATTTCGTACTGACCCCCTTTTCCCGGGGGGCTGCGTTTCATGCCCGCATGTACAGGTGCTCAGTTTGGTGATCCTCCAGTCTAGGATTTCCTGTTCAGCTGTTGAGAGAGCTCCATTGATCCGGAGCTTAGTCGTTTTGGTACAGAACCTTATTTTGACTTACGCATATTTAGGGGCACGACGGGGCCCTGTCCCATCATATTTCTTTATCGTACCCTTAGAGGTCTGTAGACAATTGTGGGTAGATGTGTTTGGGACTTGCGTGGATTGTATATGTATTTCGGTCGACTCTACTGTTACACTTCATGTTGGGATGTTCCCGTATATAGTGGTAGCCTTGTCGGCTTGCCTATTTGATATGACTTATAAATTACTGTATTATCCTTGGTATCCGTGTGATTATGTGACAAGTGAGTATAAGGGTGCCCAAGTAGGCCACCGGGTCGTGGTCCGTCGGGTCGGGTCATGACATTTAGTGGTATCAGATCAGTTCGTCCTCGGAATGTCTACATACCGTGTCTAGTAGAGTCTTGCATATGGGTATGTTGTGCACCATACTTATACGCAGGAGGCTCTCGAACATTTAGGATTGGTTTCTATTCTTTTCTCTCGTAGATCGTGCAATAGAGCTATGTTATTAGGATAATCCCTCTCTGACGTATTAATGTGTTTACAGCTATGCCTCCGAAGAAAGCGACCGCCGTATGGCAAATCGAGCAGAGCTACTAGCCGATTGGAGAGTTACTGTCCGTATCGCCTATGCTCGAGATCGCACCCCAATCGACGAGCTCTGCTACATCGCCACCTACAGAGGCTCCAGTTCAGGGGGCAACATCATCATTAGCTCTTGAGGCCCCAGTACCTGAGCCTCCAGCTCCTCAGCCAGGGGTAGAGGACAGAGCCATGAGAGATGAAGTACAATCACGACTAGATTAGTGGCGAGGCACTGCAGATGGGACTTGGGGTTGTGATGATCGGCGGTTTGAGGGTTCATGACTTTTTGAGTTGTAATCCTTCAGAGTTTTCGGGTCAAAACCCGAGGATGACCCGTAGGAGTTTATCCGACAGATGCAACATACATTGAGGGTGATCAAGGCTTCGAAGACTGAGTCGGTTGAGTTGGCTTCATATCGGATGTGGGATGTAGCGGTTAACTGGTATGAATCGTGGGAGTTATCTAGAGGCGAGGGTGCACATCCAGCTATATGGGATGAGTTTACAGAGGCATTCCTTGGCCACTTTCTGCCTCCATAGATGAGATGGGCCAGAGTCGATAGATTCTTACAGTTGAGGCAGGGTGGCAGGAGCATTCAGGAGTATTGTCTCGAGTTTGATTCATTGGCTAGTTATGCACCTACCATTGTGGCGGATATGGCGGATAGAGTGCATCGATACGTGATGGGACTAGATCGCTATTTGATTGACGATTGTATGGCGGTGGCTCTTCAGCCAGATATGGATATTGCCCGGATACAGGCATATGCACAGGGGTAGATGCATACGTGGACGCCACCAACAGGATCACGATAGAGGCCAGCATAAGAGGGCCAGGTTGACTGGGTATACAAGTGAGTCTCGAGGCAGGCGGCCTCAACAATATGTCAGGTACTCTTCCCAGCCAGCACATAGTGTACCTCCATAGTTCCAGGTAGACGGTTTGACCGCACGAGGTATTCAGGAGCTGGCCAGAGCTCCAGGGCTTCAGGTTCACATGTGAACAGGGGTTCTAGTCAGACGAGGCCTACCTTGCCTCAATGTTCTCAGTGTGGTAGGTCCCATCTTGGGGAATGTCGTCTTGCTACTGGTGCTTGTTTTTCTTGCGGCCGTCAAGGCCATATGAGGTGGGAATGTCCTTATAGAAGCAGTACAGGCAGTATGGCCCAGCCTACGGGGTCGGTTGCTGGTTCATCTTCTTCCATAGCTATGCACCCCACAGGGCAGAGTGTTCACATGCTAGCAGGCTGTGGTAGAGGTCGTGGTGGAGTTTCCAGTTCTAGCGGTCCCCCGCACCGCATCTATACTTTGGCTAGTAGGCACGATCAGGAGGCGTCGCCAGATGTGGTTACAAGTATATTATCGATCTTTTTTCGGGACGTATATGCATTGATAGATCTAGGTTTTACTTTATCATATATATCCCCCTTTGTTGCTAGTAGTATCGGAATAGAACCTGAGTCGATAGAACCTTTTGAGGTAGCTACACCGGTAGGAGATTCGATCATAACTAAGCGGGTGTATATAAATTGCTCGGTGGTTGTTTATAGTCGTCATACCATGGCAGATTTGATAGAGTTAGACATGACCGAGTTCGATGTTATTATGGGTATAGATTGGTTGACTTCTTGTTATGCTAACGTTGATTGTAGAGAGAAGATGGTTCGATTTCAGTTTCCTGGTGAACCAATTATAAAATGGAGAGGAAATACAACATTGCCGAGGGGTAAGCTTATTTCATACCTCAAGGAAAGGAAGATGGTCAGAAAAGGTTGTATTTATCATTTAGTTCGGGTGCATGATACGGAAGCAGAGGTACCGGCTCTTCAGTCAGTTCCGGTAGTTAGTGAATTCCCGGATGTATTCCTTGATGATCTTCCAGGTCTTCCTCCAGAGTGAGAGATAGAGTTCACTATTGATGTACTGCCAGGTACCCAGCCTATATCTATTCCTCCATATAGAATGACACCTGCAGAACTGAAGGAGTTAAAGGAGCAACTGAGAGACTTGTTGGAAAAAGGCTTCATCAGGCCTAGTACATCACCTTGGGGAGCACCAGTGCTATTTGTGAGAAAGAAATATGGGTCGCTGCGGATGTGTATTGATTACAGGCAACTGAACAAAGTAACAATAAAGAATAGGTATCCCCTCCCCAGGATTGATGATTTATTTGACCAGTTGCAGGGGGCTAAGTGTTTTTCCAAGATAGACTTGCGGTCAGGTTATCATCAGGTGCGGGTAAGGGAGACAGATATTCCTAAGACACCATGCAGGACCCGATACGGGCATTATGAGTTCGGAGTGATGTCTTTTAGGCTTACCAATGCTCCAGCAGTATTTATGGATTTGATGAACTGAGTATTCAAGCCATTCTTGGATACGTTTGTCATTGTATTAATTGATGATATCCTAGTTTATTCACGTTCAGAAAAGGAGCATGCAGACCATTTGAGAACGGTACTTAGGGTACTCCAGCACCAGCGGTTGTATGCCAAGTTTTCTAAGTGTGAGTTCTGGTTGACTTCAGTGGCATTCTTCGGGCATATCATCAGAGCTGATGGTATTCGGGTGGATACACAGAAGATTGAGGCAGTGAAGACGTGGCCCAGAACTAAGACACCTACTGAGGTACGCAGTTTCCTGGGGCTAGCAGGGTATTACAGAAGGTTTGTAGAAAAGTTTGCCTCGATTTCAGCGCCTTTAACAAGGCTAACTTAGAAGGCATCTAAGTTCCAGTGGACTGACGCTTGTGAGCAGAGCTTCCAGTTGTTGAAAGACAAGTTGACTACAGCTCCAGTTCTGACTCTTCCTGAGGGACCAGAGGGTTATGTTATCTATTGTGATGTTTCGGGTGTTGGACTAGGTTGTGTGTTGATGCAACATGACACAGTTATAGCTTATGCCTCCCGATAGCTCAGAAAGCACGAGAAGAACTGCCCTACTCATGATTTGGAGTTAGTGGCGGTGATTCATGCCTTGAAGATATGGAGACATTATTTGTATGGTGTTCATGTTGATATTTATACGGATCACAAGAGTCTCCAATATATCTTTAGGCAAAAAGAGTTGAATTTGCGACAGAGACGATGGCTGGAGTTGCTAAAGGATTACGATGTTGATATTCTGTACCATCCCGGGAAATCAAATGTGGTAGCGGATGCTCTTAGTCGATCTATAGGTATCTTGACAGAAGTGCAGTCAGACAGAAAGGAGATGGTTCGTGAGATACACCAGCTAGCTAATCTTGGTGTCTGTTTGGCTGATTCTGGAGACAGTGGAGTTATTGTTCAGGGAGTTGCCGAGTCCTCTATCATAGAAGAGGTAAAGACATCAGTATGAGGATCCCGTTCTAGCACAGTATAGAGATGCAGCTCTCCGAAATGAGACCCGATTCGAGGTTGCACCTGATAGGGTATTACGGTATGACAACAGATTATGTGTACCTGATGTTGCAGGGCTACGACATCAGGTTATGGGAGAGACACACTATGCCTGTTATTCTATTCATCCAGGGTCGACAAAGATGTATCATGACCTCAGATGCTTGTATTGGTGGGATGGCATGAAGAGAGACATAGCGGAGTTTGTTGCTCAGTGCCCGAATTGTCAACAGGTTAAGGTCGAGCATCAGAAGCCTGGTAGGTTATTGCAGGAGATAGAGATCCCGACTTGGAAGTGGGAAGTGATTAATATGGACTTCATTACAGGCTTACCTCGCACTCAGCGGAAGTATGACTCTATATGGGTGATTGTGGATAGGCTGACGAAATCAGCCCATTTTCTTCCAGTCAGGACTACTTATTCGATTCAGGACTATGCGAGATTGTACATCAGGGAGATAGTGAGACTTCATGGGGTCCCCACATCTATTATATCTGATGAAGCTCGGTTCTGCCTAACTCAAGGTCATTCCAGAAGGGATTGGGGACACAGGTGAGTCTTAGCACAACATTTCATCCTCAGACTGATGGGCAAGCTGAGCGTACTATTCAGACTCTAGAGGATATGTTGAGATCCTGTATTATTGACTTCTGAGGTATCTGGGACGATCATTTACCACTTTTTGAGTTCTCGTATAATAATAGCTATCATTCCAGTATCCAGATGGCACCGTATGAGGCCTTATATGGGAGGAAGTGCAGGTCACCTATCGGTTGGTTCGATGTGGGCGAGACTAAGTTAATCGGCCCAGACATGGTTCAGCAAGAGATGGATAAGGTAAAGCTAATCCAGGAGAGATTGTTAGCAGCCCAGAGTCGACAGAAGTCGTATGCAGATAATCGACGTCGACGCTTGGAGTTCCAGGTTAGTGATTGGGTCTTCCTGAAGGTGTTACCCATGAAGGGTGTGATGAGATTCGGCAGGAAGGGGAAGATTAGCCCGAGGTACACTAGGCCTTATTAGGTTGTTCGCAGGATAGGCAAGGTTGCCTATGAGTTGGACCTTCCATCTGATTTGGAAGCAGTACATCCAATTTTTCATGTCTCGATGCTGCGTAAGAGTATTGGTGATCCTTCGAGAGTCTTCCCGGTTGATGATGTCCAAGTGACAGAGGATTTATCCTATGAGGAGAGCCCTATAGCCATACTTGATCGCCAGGTCAGAAGATTATGGACTAAGGATATGGCTTCTGTCAAGGTATTGTGGCGAAATAATAATAGGGAAAAGATGACTTGGGAAGCAGAAGATGAGATGAAGAGGAAGTATCCTCACTTGTTTCCGATGCCTACAGGTAATTCCAATTCCTTCTTTGACTATATTATTTTGGTGAATGATATGTGTGATGTATATTGTGGCCCTGTGTGACATCTTTGGATTTGCTGAATATAGGTTGGTAGGTGTAGTTGTTGACACCCAATTTTGACTCTCCCGTCCAGTCATTTACTATAAAATTAAACTAATTTTCCAAAATAATTTTAGCAATTTTTTAATAATAAAATGCGACAATAAAAACGTTAATACATGCATAAATAAGCAATTTAATAATGACATCGCATTTTACGAAGAGTATTAAGCACTTTGAGTCTCGCGCCCGCATTTATCAATTTTAAGCCCTATCATAATTCTATTAATTTTTAATAATTTCAATAATAATAAACACGTAAATAAATAAATAAATAATTTAGCAATGACGTCGCGTCAAATAGTATAGTCGCATTTATTAATATCCAAAGCAATTTCATAAGCAATTGAAACCCCCCATTAATTCAGTTTTAATTTAACAAAGTAGACATAATAAATAAGATTTTAGTAACGGCATCACATTATAATAAGCACTAATTAAATAGTACACCCGCATTTATTTTTATAATAATTTAAACCCCAGCTAAAACTAATAAATCACCTAAAGTCATAACTTAAACCCATTTACTAACACTTAAAATAAACTAATACTTAATACTAGCCCAAATATACCCTTCCCTTTGATTTTTCAGCCGAGAACCAATAGAATTGCCCCACAACCCGCAGCCCACAAAACTTTTAATTCGTCCAAAGCCCACCATTTAAAGCCCAAAACTCATTTCCACCCAGCCCAAGTCTACAGTCGTTTAATCCATTCCATCTCCCTTAAACAATACAAAAATAAATGAAACCTAAAAACCTAGTAGAAGACCAGCCGTCTCCCCCATCAAACCCTTTCCATTTCCATCGCAAAATCCCGCATATCACCCCCCAAATCCGTGAAATCTCCCCAGATCGTGTCCCAAGAAATCTTCCCAAATCATCCTTACCCCAAGATATATATCACAGATCAAAACTTACCAAAAAGAAACTGAAAATCGGTACAAAACTGAGTAGAAAATCGACACAAAATCAGCTTCAATATAATGCATTAAAGCCTACCCAAAATTGAAAAAAAAACTGGAGACTATAAGTTAAGCGTTTTGCATATGCAAGAGACATCCTTCAACCTCGGGGAAGCATCAGAAATTAGCAGAAAACATGCGAGAACTCATAGCAATCTATAATCTCTAGAAGTCATTTCAGACTAAGTTATGTTCGCAAAGCCGAAACCTGCCCCTTCTTTATCGCATAAGCACAAATATTCGAGTGCATCGACGACTTGATACGCTGCCTCGTTTCGCTGCCCAGAGAAGGTAAATTTATCGCCCTTTCACTTTTAGATTTTGTTTTATGCTAATGAGTTTAATATGTGTTTTCATGCTATTGCTTAAACGTGTGTTAAATTAATGTCGACGACTATGTATGAAGAAGCTACTGTAATGTCTGTTAATACAAATTACTGTTAACATTCGCAACTGTAATGGACAACGTGTTTAACTGGCGTTCGTCGCGTTGGAATGTTATCTCTTTGCTGTAGTCCAATAGTTCTTCTAAGTTGCAGCAAACAATCTTCAGATTATATGAAGCATATTTTTGTTACTTGTTTTTTTAGAACAGGTACTAAGTTGCTGGGCTTGTTCTTCTTTCTCCCCTCTGTTTGTCGCTGCTTACTGGTTCCCATCTGTTTGCCCGATGAAATGGCCTCAAGAATGGGAATCACCGAAGCCTACTGTTTGCTTGTCTTCACTTAGAAACTATTTATGTCCAAGCCTAATAATATTTTAGAGGGGATTGCTGAAGGCTATGTGACCGACGTGCTTTATAAGCATATGTGTGTGTTTAGTGTTCAATTATTCATATCCGGTATTATTTGAGTGCATACTAATGTTTATCTTTTCTTATTTTTACATGAAATGCACCGGAGCCGAATGAAGAGTTCACTGTGAGGCTCATCGCGCCTTCCATCAATTGAAGATCTGCATTCACTCGTATTTGTGTGCATCCTTCCACCCGCGTTGGAAATTCCAGCAACCGACGAATATCATCGCCATTCTTCGAGTCTATTATTTGATTTCCCGCCCCATTCATTATTTGTAAATTAATTGTCTAACATTACACTACTAGCGGAACCTTTAGGATATTTAAGCTTTGAGTTGCCATTAAGAGGTAGTTTGACATTAGGAATTTGCTTCCTCTAACTTAATTATTTTAGGGCTCGCTATGCATTGCTTAAGTTGCATTAAATAACCTAATGACTTTTCACTTGCATAACGCTCCACGTAGTTAAAGTATTATTTGTTATCAAATTCTATAAACTCTCTAATTAACATTCGTATAGGAAAATTAGTTTCGCTTGCTAGATACCTTGCATGCTAAGCCTATTTTATAAATGTACCTTTGGTCATAATCAATTTCTTGCATTATCTACATGTTTTTTTAAGTACTTTATGAAGGAATGTTTTCAAAACTAACTTTGTCTTTTATACACAAATCTTGCAATTTTATTAAGAATACATCGTATACTTACAAATATTTTTTACTTAAATACTTTTAAACATGCCTTTTCTTAGGATAATAATTAACCTAGGTTTGAACGGACAACCGCAAGTTAACGGATCTTAGAGGATGCCTAACTCCTTTCCTCTAGATTAATAAAGAACCCTTGCCCAGAATCTCACACTAGTTTTGCAGACCATAGAAATGGAGTTAATCTTGACTTTAACCTAGTTAACATTTAGGTGTCATAATTCACCCAATTAATTAGGTGGCGACTCCGCGAACCCTTTAGCATTATTTTAGCACCCTTTTAGCACTTTTTGCACCTTTTAGCACTTTTTATTTTTATTTCTAAGCAGGAGTTGGAAATGTCGCGGTCGAAAAAGGGCGTGACAGAAATGGCGACTCCACTGGGGATAATCAGGTTCTTGACCATAACAGACCTAGGGTTATTATTTGACATTACTTTTGCATTTAATTTTCTTGTGTATTGTAAATTGCTTTTATTTGTAACTGTTGTAATTGCTATTTGTTACTACTTTCCTTAAACTGGCACTCCGCTCATATTTCTTCCACTCTGGAAAATTCACACTATCACACACTCATGCGCTGGTGTACTTCGCACACCCGCAAATTTCTTTCAAAACATCCAAATTTTAGGAGAGTTGGCGCCTGCGTGGAGTTAGATCGGTTCGTCTGATCAGCCGCGTAGCCTTCTCACTCGAGTTGTCCGCTCGGGAACCTTGCGTCTAGTAAGCCAAATCTTAGCAAACTTAAGATAGAGCTATACCACCCTTTATATTAGGTCATGCATGCATACACCTTAGGTGGGTCGATCCTTGGCATCGTCTCTACAGTTAGGAAAATATCAAAGCTTGTCGACGGGTTTCTCAACCCAACGACCAATCAACATACTATGTGTAGCTTAACAATGATAGACAAATCCAAGCCTAATCATGACATGTCGAAATTGGGAAAAAAAAGGCGCACCGTCATTTGGTCGCCATTTCCAACAAAAACATTACAGTTTACGGCTTGGACCAATCTATCATAACCTCGCATATCTGGCGTTTAGGCATCCCTCTGGCATAAAAGAGGTCCCAAACATGTTAGAGCACGCACTTGATTTGCAATTTTCTTATTATTGTGTGTTACCTGCAACTCTTTGCATATTATACTAACTTGGTTTGCTTCATTTGTTAGAGGATTATTTTTGCCTAGCTTATCCCCAAAAGGTTGATTCACGTTGACTGGTAGAAGCACAATCATCCAATAAATGACTAATCCAGAGGCAGCAGAACGAACCAGCTTAGGACTCGTCCCCGTTCCTGTAGAGGACACAAAGGCGTTAGAAAGGAGAAACACCAATGATCAACACCTCGCCAAATTATTGCAACAAATGGAAATCATGCAAGCCGAAATGGAAAGGCTCTGAAATATGACAAACATGTCTATTAGTTTGAATGCACCACTCCCGGAGCAAAGGACAAATGCAATCGTATCACAAGCCCTTGAGCCTCCATTTCCACAAAACTCCCCGCAAAGGCCGCAACATACCAGCTCACACCAAAATGTCACTCGCCCGATCAATTTGCAAGCCGACCTCCAAAATGATCCATTTACTACATACATATCCCAACCTCCACCTACTTATATCTCCCAACTCAGTCCAAATTGCCAAGCCACCCAATACGAGCAGACGACACACATCACTAGTCCTAACAAACAATATGGGGCATTAGCACATCCGACCGAAAGCCAACCATTTATTATGCCTGTATTCTCTCAAGAGACAGATCAATACGAGGAAGTGGAGCGCCAGACTCAAGCTAGAGCTGATGAAAATGTGGCAAAAGAAATCCGTAGCTTGAAAGAGGCATTCAAAAGCATTCAGATGAACAAGGGGGATGAAGGGTTAGAATATGAAAACTTATGTATACACCCCGACATTGAATTACCTGTGGGGTATAAGGTGCTCAAATTTGACATGTTCGATGGAAAGGGGAATCCCCGAGCTCACCTAAGGTCATATTGCGATAAATTGATTGGAGTTGGGAAAAATCAAGCAATCATCATGAAACTATTCATCAGGAGTCTAACCGGCGAGGCGCTGGATTGATACACATGTCAAGACCCTCGAAAATGGGACGGTTGGAATGCCACGGCACAAGATTTCATGGATAGATTCAGATTCAACACTGACACTGTCCCGAATAGATTTTATCTTATGAAACTAGAAACGAAATTCACAGAAATTTTCAGGGAATACGCCCTGAGGTGGCGGTCAGAAGCAGCAAAGGTCCAACCTCCAATGGCAGAGAGCGAAATGACCACCTTGTTTGTGCAGTCTTTAAGAGACGCGACATATTATGAAAGGATGATCAGTGTAATTGGGCGAAGTTTTGCAGAAGTCGTAAGAATAGGCGACTTCGTGGAAGAAGGCATTAAAATGAGCATGATTACAAACCTGACAGCCCTACACGCAACTAGCAGAGCAATGCAGTCAGATTCCATAGGAGGTACCTCACAGAGGAGAAGAGATGCATCACCCTCTATCATGGTCATTCAGGAACATAGGCCAGAACAACTTCCAGTGTATCAAAGCTCACCACCTTCTTACTATAACCAAAACACTCAAAATCCACAGTCGTATTATCAGCACTGCGCTACCCCATATCCTGTTTACCATACCCAACCAGCATATCCAAATCCCTCATACTCACCACAGTCACGAACCCGTACACCAAACGGACCCAAACCCCACATAGATGCCGAAGGAAAACCAACCAAAACTTATACACCTTTAGCCGAACCCATAGCCCAAGTGTATGAGAAGCTGAAAGCCGCAGGAATACTCCAACTAATTTCCAGAAATACCCCCAGGCCTACTTCCCGATGGCACGATAAAACTAAACATTGTGCATACCACTCCGGTGCCGAGGGACACGACGTCGAAAATTACTATACACTCAAAGACAGAATAGAGGAGTTAATCAAAGAGGGAGTCATCCAACTGAAAGATGCTCCTCTCAATATAAACAATAACCTTTTTCCCGGTTTTGAAGATGCCCATGTGAACATGATAGCTAAAGATGAAGAAAACAGTCTGGAGGGACTATTATGCCAGCCCGAAAAGGGAAGAAAGTTGAATCATCGACCAACCGCCAGAGAAAAGGAGGTGCTCATTGCCGGAGATTGTTTAACCGTTTGAATAAGTCATTCGTCTAGTTATGTGCTGCAAGGGATGATCCTGCTGAAGACTCAGCCATTGAAGACGCAGAGCAAGAAGACATTTTGAACAAGTGGACTCGTGCCCCTGCCTTGGCCCTCCGAGAAGCTAAAAATAGTTAGTTTAATATATTTTGTCCTTTATCTGTAATAAAATGGAACTACGTTTGACCTGATTCCCTTGGCGGGATACGTAGGCGACCATATCGGCTTCGGTCCACTCTTAAAAAATCGCAAGTCCCTTTTATTTGTAAAATGGAACTACGTTTGACCTGATTCCCTTGGCGGATACGTAGGCGGCCATATCGGCTTCGGTCCCACCTTTAGAAATTTTACCCAATTTCGCTTGTAATGAACTACGTCATGACCTGATTCGCTCGTGGGGATACGTAGGCGACCTAAATCGGTTTCGGTCACACCATTAGGAACCCTTCCCTTTATTTTGAAAATAACGAAAATACACATGATAGACAAGCAATCCCATTGAGACCCACTTTAGGCCAAACGCCCTTTGCATATTCAAAACTAGGACCATTAACAGTCAAGGTAGGAAACCAGGCAGGGGTTATGAGTCCAAACAAGGCATACGTCCGAGCATCAAGGGCCAAAACTACAAAGTCAATGCAAATCAACCCCCCCCCCCCCAAACTCATAAGTTTTCTTTGAGCGCAAGTTCTTCAACTTAGAAGAAATAGAAAAAAACAACAACAACCAAAGTCCAAAGACATCACCGATCCATGATCACACTTCACCATGCGGATCACAAACGCCGCGATGTCCGCGACATCGCATCGTTGCAACGTGCACGGTTCACAAACGCACAATGTCCAGGTCGAAGGCATCATTGCAACCAGGCGATTCGCAAACACAACAAGCAACAACATCTCAGCAATCGCGGCATTCAGCAAGCATTCACAGCATCCAGCAAGTCCGTGCAGAGACTATCAGCAATCGCAACATTCAGCAAGCATTCGCAGCATCCAGCAAGTCCGTGCAGAGGCTACATCAGCATTAGCAACATTCAGCATTCGCAGACTTCAAAGAAGTCGCAGAGACTACATCAAGTTCGCGACATTCGGCAAGCATTCGCGGATCCAAAGAAGTCCGCGAGCTAGGCTATCATCATTAGCAACATTCAAAGATGCATTCGCAGCGATCCAAGAAGTCCGCGAGGCGAGACGATATCGCGACATCCTCTCACAAAATTTCATTTTTCATATATTCGTTATTTTGATTTAACAGATATGCACATTTTCCTAAAGTATTAGCATGCAGGAGCATTAATTCACTGGAATAGGAGCATCAACACAATGACGTCTTCATCAACATCGTGTCCGAAAACGACGCCAAGTCCAAAAACGACGCAAAGTCCGAAAACGACGTCATTTCCGAAAACGACGCCATGTCTGAAAACGATGCCGAGTCCAAAAATGACGCCGAGTCCGAAAACGATGTCAAGTCCGAAAATGACGCCAAGCCCGAAAACAACGCCGAGTCCGAAAACGACGCCGAGTCCAAAAATGACACCGAGTCCGAAAATGATGTCAAGTCCGAAAACGACGTCAAGTCCGAAAACGACGCCATGTCCAAAAACGACGCCGAGTCCGAAAATGACGCCGAGTCCGAAAACGACGCCATGTCTGAAAACGATGCCAAGTCCGAAAACGACGTTGTATATGTTCCCGGATTTTCTTTTACTAAGATATGTTAACTTATTTATGTTATGTATGATGGTTGGTTGAGCTAGGGTAAGAGTATAAATGAGGGGTAAATCCCCAAGACGTTATACCACCTTCTCCAGGGTAAGAGTATAAATGAGGGGTACATCCCCAAGACGTTATACCACCTTCTCCAGGGTAAGAGTATAAATGAGGTAAATCCCAAGACGTTATACCACGCCGGGGTAAGAGTATAAATGAGGGGTAAACCCCCAAGACGTTATACCACCTATTCTGTGGATTTGCTACCCACGATTCGAGAAATACCTCATGCGAGTCTATAGGGCTCATGCGGGTGAAATAGTCCCATGCGGGTGAGTCTGACCTATGCGAGAATACCTCGTGAGGTACATGACCCATGCGGGTGAAATAGTCCCAGGAGTAGGAGTGCTTAATGATACTGCGGGACGGATGACCTTGATTTGACCATGAGCTTCCTATTTTCATGCAGTATTGTATATGTTTGATATTCTCATTATTAGTAAGGCACGATTAATGCGTAAACTGATTTTTATACATGTCTCCAGTTATTTTATACTTGAGGTATTTTCAGTATTTTCCAGTTTCACATACTTAGTACATATTGTGTACTGACCCCCTTCCTCGGGGGCTGCGTTCATGCCGCAGGTAGAGGTAAGCAGGTGGTGGATCCTCATTCTTAGGATCACTGTTCCGGTGTCAGAAGCTCCATTCCTCCGGAAGCTTGTTTTGTTAGTGCAGTTCTTCCACGATGCTATAGGTACCGTATGTACATTCAGGTATGGCGGGGCCTGTCGCCACGCTATTATTCTTGAAGTGCGTGGTCACGTTTGTGTTTTGGGCTGTAAGAACAAGTTGTACTTTTGATTAAGTATATTTTTATGGAAGGCAGCCTTATCGGCTTGCCAGTGATGGTTACTTTATATAGATCATGTGTTATGTATGTTTATTGCTATTCTCCGATGTATACTGCCGGTGCCGGTAGGGCCAATTGCGCCCGGTGGTCATGACAAAAAGTGGTATCGAAGCGCTTAGTCCTCGGAAAGTGTCTCTGATCCAGTGTCTAGTAGAGTCTTGATTATCGGTGTGTTGTGCACCACATCTATAATCAGGAGGCTGCAGGATATTTAGGATTCGTTTCCATTCTTTTACTCTAAAGATCGTGCAATAGAGCTGTGATATAGGTTGAACTCCCTCTGATATTTTCCTTTATGTACCAGTTATGCCTCCACGCAAGGCAACCGCGGCCCAGAAGGGCAAGGCAGCTGAGGGAGCTGCTAGTGGGACGCGGAGGGTCACGAGGGCACAGGCCCAGTCTTTACCGGAGATAATGTTTCGGGCGGCAAGTTCCACGACGTCGCCCGGCCTCGAGTTCGAGGCGTGAAGCGGCTCACGAGACGCGATGCCGAGCCTCGATCACCGGCGGTGAGTATAGAGATTACGGGGCGGTCGGTTATTGACCAAAGATAGTGGCGGCGGCAAGCGAGGAGCGGCGACCAACCCTGGCCGAGCGGTTTACGGATTGGGATTTCACAGGTTGTCATCCACCCGAGTTCTATGGTTCGAGGTCCGAGGAGGATCCTCAGGAGTTCGTTCGGCAGTTACAGCGGACTATGCAGGTGCTTAGGGCCTCGGAGACTGAGTCCGTCATACTAGCCTCTTACCGGTTACGCGACATTGCGTTGAATTGGTTTGAGTCATGGGAGTTGTCGAGAGGTGAGGATGCTCTTCTAGCTGTTTGGGAGGAGTTCACAGAGGCTTTCCTGGATCATTTCTTACCTCCTGAGATGAGGAGAGCCCGCGTAGATAGATTCTTGACCTTGAGGCAGAACGGGAGGACTATCAGAGAGTACAGCCTGGAGTTTGACTCCTTGGCCAGGTATGCGCACACCATTGTAGCTGACATGGCAGACAGGGTTCATCGATATGTGATGGGGCTGAACCATCACATGATTCTGCTGCTGCTTAGAGTGGCTCTTCACCCGAGGATGGATATTGCCAGATGCGGCGTATGCGAGGATTGAGGCGAGAGAGGAGGATCAGCTAGACTTAGGCCGGCCCAAGAGGCGGGGCAGCAGGTCTCGTGGAAACTTTCGGCGGGCGGCCTCGCGAACTAGGTCCACATTTCAGCCCGGCAGAGTGCTCCTCTCGATTTTACGGGAGGTCGATCGGCCAGTCATTCGGGAGCGGTCGTGGCTCCGAGACTTGAGTTTCAGAGCGAGGGCCGCTACGTCGAGACCACCCCATCTCGGTGTGCTCGATGCGGTGGGTCTCACAGCGAGTGTCGTGTTCGCCGGAGCTTGTTACTCTTGTGGCGGCAGGCCATTTGAGAAGATTGTCCATCCGAGGTGGCGGAAGTGTGATGGTTCGGCCAGCGAGTCGATTCTCGGATATTCGCCGACGGTTATGCGCCCGAGGCGTGGTGTCACGGCCAGCGGCCGCCGCGCAGGGTCGTGGTAGGGTCCCGGCCCAGGTCCTCAGAACCGCATTTATGCTATGTCCAGCCGACAGGACCAGGAGGCGTCACCAGATGTCGTCACAGGTACATTATTGGTTTCTTGCTGTGATGTATATGCTTTGATAGATCCAGGTTCTACCTTGTCCTATATATCTCCTCATATTGCTGGTAGAATAGGGATAGAGCCCGAGTCCATAAAACCTTTTGTGGTGGCTACGCCAGTGGGTGATTCGGTGGTAGCTGAGCGGGTATATAAGGCCTGCCCAGTGACTATAGACAGTCGTCAGACTCTAGCCGACTTGATAGAGTTGGATATGACAGACTTTGATGTGATTATGGGTATGGATTGGCTAGCGTCTTGCTATGCCAATGTGGACTGTAGAGAGAGATTAGTTCGGTTCCAGTTTCCTGGTGAGCCGGTTATCGAGTGGAAGGGGAATACTGCATCGCCGAGGGGTAAGTTTATTTCTTACCTCAAGGCTAGGAAGATGGTGCGGAAAGGGTATATCTACCATATGGTGCGAGTATTCGATACTGAGGCTGAGATACCGGACCTTCAGTCAGTTCCGGTCGTTAGAGAGTTTCCAGACGTGTTCCCAGATGAGCTTCCGGGTATCCCTCCTGAGAGGGAGATTGAGTTTTGCATTGATATGGCGCCAGACACTCGACCGATATCTATTCCGCCATACAGGATGGCACCTGCCGAGTTGAAGGAATTGAAAGACCAGCTGAAGGACTTGCTGGAGAAAGGCTTTATCAGGCCAAGTGTTTCTCCCTGGGGAGCGCCAGTGTTATTTGTAAAGAAGAAGGATGGGACGCTGCGTATGTGTATTGATTACAGGCAGCTGAACAAGGTAACTATCAAGAACAGATATCCCCTCCCCAGGATTGACGATTTGTTTGACCAGTTGCAGGGTGCAAGGTGTTTTTCCAAGATAGACCTGCGGTCTGGTTATCATCAGTCTGCGAGTTAGAGAGGCAGATATCCCAAAGACTGCATTCAGGACCCGGTATGGGCACTATGAGTTCAGGGTGATGTCTTTCGGGTTGACCAACGCCCCAGCAGTATTCATGGATTTGATGAACTGGGTGTTCAAATCGTTCTTGGATATGTTCGTTATAGTATTCATTGATGATATCCTGGTTTATTCGCGCACAGAGCAGGAACATGCGGATCATTTGAGGACGGTATTGGGAGTCCTCCGGGACCAGCGATTGTATGCCAAGTTCTCGAAATGCGAGTTCTGGTTGGCTTCAGTGGCTTTCTCAGGGCATGTTGTCGGGGCCGATGGTATTCAGGTTGATACAGCAAAGATTGAGGCAGTCAAGACTTGGCCTAGACCCACTACACCGACGGAGGTGCGCAGTTTTTTGGGCCTTGCAGGATATTATCGGAGATTTGTGGAGAGGTTTGCTTCCATCTCAGCACCATTGACTAGGCTGACTCAGAAGGCAGCTATATTCCGGTGGACGGATGCTTGTGAGGAAAGTTTCCAGTTGCTAAAGGAGAAATTGACGACCGCCCAGTTCTTACTCTTCCAGAGGGTTTAGACGGATATGTGGTTTATTGTGATGCGTCGGGTGTCGGGCTTGGGTGCGTGCTGATGAAGCACGGCAAGGTCATAGCATACGCATCTCGACAGCTCAGGAAGCATGAGAAGAATTATCCCACACATGACTTAGAGTTGGCAGCAGTGATTCATGCCTTGAAGATCTGGAGACATTATCTGTATGGAGTTCATGTGGATATTTACACAGACCACAAGAGCCTCCGATATCTTCACCAGAGTGAACTTGGCAGACGGTGGTTGGAGTTACTTAAGGATTACTATGTCGATATTCTATACCACCCAGGGAAGACCAATGTAGTTGCAGATGCCCTTAGTCGCAGGTCGATGGGTAGCCTGTCTGATGTATAGCCAGAGAGAAGGGATATGGTCCGAGAGTTACATCAGCTAGCGAGCCTTGGGGTTCGTTTGGTTAATTCTGATTGTAATGGAGTTCGGGTTCGAGAGGTTGCCGAGTCTTCCATCGTCGAGGAGGTGAAGAGGCGACAGTATGAGGATTCGATTTTGGTACGATATCGAGATGCAGCTCTTCAGAAGGAGAAAAGTCTATTTGAGGTAGCACCAGATGGGGTGCTAAGATTTGAGAGCCGATTGTGTGTTCCCGATGTGACAGGACTTCGTCAGCAGATTCTGGGAGAGGCACACAATGCTCGTTATTCTATTCATACAGGATCGACTAAGATGTACCATGACCTCAGATGTGTGTATTGGTGGGATGGCCTGAAGAGGGACGTGGCAGGTTTTGTTTCCCAGTGCCCGAATTGTCAGCAGGTCAAGGTTGAGCACCAGAAGCCCGGTGGGCTGTTGCAGGCTATTGATATTCTGACTTGGAAGTGGGAGGTGGTAAATATGGATTTTATTACAGGGTTGCCTCACACTCAGAGGAAGCATGATTCCATTTGGGTTATTGTCGACAGGCTGACAAAATCAGCCCATTTTCTTCCAACAGACGACTTTTTCTAGAGATTATGCTAGATCGTATATCGAGAGATTGTGAGACTACACGGAGTTCCTATATCGATTATTTCGCATGCAGTAGTAGCCACGCTAACTTCGAGGTCTTTCGAAGGGATTAGGGACACAAGTGAGTCTCGATCGCGCTTCACCCTCGTGACCGACGGACAAAGCCGAGCGTACTATCCGCACCTCGAGGATATGCGGGCTTGTGTTATTGATTTGTGGGTAGTGGAGGATCATTTACCTCTTGTGGAGTTTGCTTATAACAACAGCTACCATTCTAGTATTCTGATGGCGCCTTATGAGGCCTTATACGGGAGGAAGTGCAGGTCACCGATAGGTTGGTTTGATGTGGGAGAAGTTCAGTTGGTCGGGCCAGACTTGATTCAGCAGGCAGTGGATAAGGTGAAGCTTGTCCAGGAGCGGTTGTTGGCAGCTCAGAGTCGACAGAAGTCGTATGCAGATCATCGGCGTCGACACTTGGAGTTTGAGATAGATGATTGGGTTTTCCTAAAGGTATCGCCCATGAAGGGCGTGATGAGATTTGGGAAGAAGGGGAAACTTAGCCCAAGGTACATTGGGCCTTATCAGATTGTCCGTAGGGTAGGCAAGGTTGCCTATGAGTTGGATCTACCGTCCGATCTGGAGGCAGTGCACCCAGTTTTTCATGTATCTATGTTGCGGAAATGTATTGGGGATCCATCTAGAGTGCACCCGATTCATGATGTCCAGGTGACAGAGGGGTTATCGTATGAGGAGAGTCCCATAGCGATACTCGATCGTCAGGTTAGGCGACTTCGGACAAAGGATGTGTCTTCCGTCAAGGTCTTATGGCGGAACGAGAACAGGGAGGAGATGACGTGGGAAGCGGAGGATGATATGATGAAGAAGTATCCTCACTTATTCCCTATACCTCCAGGTAACCCACTTTACTGCTTGTTAGTTTTAAGTTGGCAATTATGCTTTAGTATTGTTGTGGCATGTAGAGCGTCTTTAATTACAAGAAGAATAGTTAAGAGGGTCTATGTTGAGATTGTGATTTGAGTAAGCCTAGAAGGAACATTCGGGACGAATGTTTCTAAGGGGGGGAGAATGTTACACCCCGTAGTTCAGGACATGCGTATGAGAGCGTACGAAAGGGAGTAAGACTTAAAATTTTAGAAGGACAGGTTGATGGATTGTTTCGGACGGGTTTTTGGTCAACTTTGGGGCGGGTTATGACCCGTTACATTGAGAGTTCCTAGGTGTTTCAAAGGCCTAGTGCGTAGTTCGTTGAGTCTAGTTTCCAACGCAACCAACCGTTCGTCGATAGGACATCGGAGTAGAAAGTTATGGGGGTTACAAGTTCAGTGCACAGTTGGACAGAAGGGTGTTTTGGTCAGGAGCCACAGGGCCGCGGCGCCGGATGCAGGGCCGCGGCGCCAGAAGAGCTGAGTGGTCGCTGAAGTTGCAGCGCCGCGGCGCCGGGAAGCAGGGCCGCGGCGCCGGAATGTTCTGGGAGTCGGCAGAAGTTGAAGCGCCGCGGCGCCGAGGCGGGTTTTGCGAAGCTGAGTGGAAAATTCTGCACTGTTTTGTTTTAAAAGAGGCCATGGGTGGGTGACAAGTGTCCCCCCCCCCATCTGATTTTTGCATGTCTTATATATTGACCAAGTCTTGAAGACTTGGTCATCTTTCAAAGTCCTTCTCTCTCTCTAAAGCTAAAGCTCTCACTTCTCTCTAGAATTCCAAGAGAAATTCAAAGCTTGAGGAAAATCTGAAAAAGTGTGGCAAGAAGGAAGCTTGTGGCTAGCTTGTAAGAGTTGTTGTGATGGTGTTCTTGGAAAGGAGGCTAGCAAAGTTGTTGGAATAGTTTTGGCTAAAGCTCTAAGGTAACAATTCTTCTCAGAGCTAGTTATTGGTGTCATGTGAAGAAGGAACTTGTAGTAGTAAATAATGCTCTTAGATTCATTGCATGTAAGAAATATGGTTTGGATATGAAAGGATTGGTCAAAAAGGTTATGTGAGCATGTTGTAGCCTAAAAACTACCTTAAACTTGTTAAGTTAATTGTTGTACCTTATGGGGCAGAATTTTACACACCCAAGTTTAGTTGTGTAATCCCCTTTGAAATGTTTGGATTGTTGGGCCTTAAATGTGGCGTTTGGATATTGAATTCGGCCTTGAAAAAGGTGGCAAAGTATGTAGAAACAAAGGAAATGCTGCCCAATTTTCCATAGGATTTAGTGACTTGAACTTGGAATATTCTACATTGAAACTAGAGGTTAATAAACGTATTATGGTCATTATAGGTTGACATACTACGTACGGTATTTTGGACTTAGCAAGTGGATTGACCGAAGAGGTATGTGGAACCTTCCTATCTCTTGAGCATGAATGGTTTTACCTATGTAGTACGATAGACGTACAAGGTGTGATATCCCTTACTTGTTTTAAGGATGTCTTGAGTTTTCAAAGTTAAGGGACTTGATGTGTTTAAGTATATGATTCTTGTTTTTCCCTTTAAAAGTGTAAGTCCCTTGGGTTTTAGGAAAATGTATTTGGCTAAGGTATAACGTTAATATAATGACTTTATGGGAAGTTGATTATATTAGCTTTATGAAAGGTTAACAAAGAAAGATTTACTTTAAGTAAAATGAGTACGGATAAATGATTTGAGGTTGTGAAAGGCAAATTGGTTTTAAGGCATCAATTGCCCAAAAGTTTTATGTGAAAAAGAGTCATTTTTAAAAGAGTGGAAGTATGTAGTACTTTGGGTTAAATTCCCGGATTTTCTATTACTAAGATATGTTAACTTATTTATGTTATGTATGATGGTTGGTTGAGCTAGGGTAAGAGTATAAATGAGGGGTAAATCCCCAAGACGTTATACCACATTCTCCAGGGTAAGAGTATAAATGATGGGTACATCCCTAAGACGTTATACCACCTTCTCCAGGGTAAGAGTATAAATGAGGGGTAAATCCCCAAGACGTTATACCACCTGCTTCAGGGTAAGAGTATAAATGAGGGGTAAATCCCCAAGACGTTATACCACCTATTCCGTGGATTTGCTACCCACGATGCGAGGAATACCTCATGCGAGTCCGTAGGGCTCATGCGGGTGAAATAGTCTCATGCGGGTGAGTACAGCCTATGCGAGGAATACCTCATGCGGGTCCACATGACCCATGCGGGTGAAATAGTCTCAGGAGTAGGAGTGCTTAATGATACTGCGGGGCGGATGACCTTGCTTTGACCATGAGCTTCCTATTTTCATGCAGTATTGTATATGTTTGATATTCTCATTATTAGTAAGGCACAGTGTGCGGTAAACTGATTTTTATACATGTCTCCAGTTATTTTATACTTGAGGTATTTTCAGTATTTTCCAGTTTCACATACTTAGTACATATTGCGGTACCGATTTCTTCATCGGGCCGCTCATGCCGCAGTAGAGGTAAGCAGTGGTAGATCCTCATTCTTAGGATCATCGCTCCTGTCGAAGCTCCATTCCTCCGGAAGCTTGTTTTGTTGGTACGGTTCTTCCCTGATGCTATAGGTACTGTGTACATTCAGGGGTATGGCGGGGCCCTGTCCCGCCACAGTTGTTATTCTTAGAGGTCTGTGGTCACGTTTGTGTTTTGGGCTGTAAGAACAAGTTGTACTTTTGATTAAGTATATTTTTATGGAAGGCAGCCTTATCGGCTTGCCAGATGATTACTTTATATAGATCATGTGTTATGTATGTTCCGCTGCTATTCTCTGATGTATACTGCCGGGTGCCCTGTAGGGCACCGCCATGCCCCGGGGTCGGGTCGTGATAGTCGTGCCAGTGCCAGGGTCAACCACCCTCTGTGTTATAATGCAACCTATCATGGGATTATTTCACCTGCAAGGGACTATTTCACTCGCTTAGGTCATGTGGACCCGCAATGAGTCATCGGTACACGATACTCGCATCACGGATAGCTAATCCATGGCTTATATATATCCCGGGAATTTAACCCGCCCGAGTCAAATACCGACCCGCCGTGAGTGTGTACCACTCACCACCATGGGGAGATACTCCATGATATCCTTGAAACAAGTTGCCGACCCTTTATGAAGGGACACGAAGATGTGGAAATATGTCACTTGCACGAATGTCTATATGAGCAACCCATATGCAAGCAAACCATTCTTGACCTTTATTTATAAAATGAATAATCATCATTTTAGCAAACCAAGACAACACCATGTCTTTCCTTTTTACATAAACCAAGACAATACCATGTCTTTACACAAACCAAGACAATTACCATGCCTTTCCTTTTTACATAAACCAAGACAATACCATGCCTTTACACTAACCAAGACAATACCATGCCTTTACACTAACCAAGACAATTATCATGCCTTTCTTTTTTACATAAACCAAGAGAAATCCTTATTTAGGCAAGCCAAAGTACAATCAAGGCACAAATAGAATAATTCTCATTTAACAAGCCAAAGTACTATCAAGGCACAAATAGAATAATTCTCATTTAACAAGCCAAAGTACTATCAAGGCACAAATAGAATAATTCTCATTTAACAAGCCAAAGTACTATCAAGGCACAAATAGAATAATTCTCATTTAACAAGCCAAAGTACTATCAAGGCACAATTAGAATAATTCTCATTTAAACAAGCCAAAGTACTACGTACGTCCATTCTTTTCAAAAGACTCCTTTTTATATAAAACCCCAAGATACTAACACCCGTAGTATGAAGACATGTCTATTTTTCAAAATAAGTTACTACACCTTTAGAAATTCATTTCAAGGCTTTGAAACTAAGTAACTTTTTAATTACACAACCTAGGAAACTCATACCTATCCATCAAAATAGACAACTCTCTTAACCTTCCATAAAGACGTTATAACCAACTTCCCATAAAGCCGTTATAACCCTTTATGATTTTAGACAAATTCATTCTTTTTATAATCAAGAGACTTATACTTTTAAAACCAAGTATCATATACTTTCAAATCAATTTTCTTAACTTTCAAAATACTTCAAGTCTCTTAACTTTAGAAATCAAGTTTCTTAACTTTAGAAATCAAGTAACTTATACTTTTAAATCCCAAGTAACTCACACCTTTAGAACAAGTTACTTCTCTTTAAATCATGTCATTTCTCCTCTTTTAAATCAATAAGTAAATCACTCATTTGACTCCCCTAAAGTCATTATAACAACCTTTAGGTTTTGGAACTAAGGCACTAGCCAAAAGATTTGGAGACCACTTCCTTTTTAAGACTCTAAGTACTTCAAGTAAGACACTTTCACTTTTGAGAATCCAAACTTCATTAAGGGAATGGATTATAACAACTTACAATTTAATCATCCAAAGTACAATCAAGGAAGTATATAGAACAACTTCTATATTAGGCAATCCAAGTACAATCAAGGAATAGATCATTTAAGGAGTAAGATTTACTTTCTTTATCATAAAGAATCATGCTAGAAGGAGAGGAGATGGTTCACATACCTTTTCGGCTAAATCCACAAGCTAAGTCGAATACGCCGCATGTAGAATTGTCAACCTATAATGGCCACAACACGACTATCAACTTCTAGCTTCTAACGTAGAATAATACTAAGTATACGGTCTCTTATTCTACGGAAAATTGGGCAGCACCTCCTTTGTTTCTACGTACTTTTCCACCTTTTTCAAGGCCCGATAATCAAAAACCAACATGCCACATTTAAGGCTCAATACATCAATCAATCAAAGGGGATTACACGCCTTACAATACGTGTAAAATTCTGCCCCACAATTCATATAAAACAATCCAACACTTATAAGGGCATTCGGCCACCAATATAACCAATCCTAAGTCCTTTCCAATTCTTTTTCAATCCAAGTTCTTAGGTATAACATGTTATATAGTCATAAACAACTTTAACAACTATAATTCCTTCTTTATATAACATGTGACGACTTAAACTAATAATCAAATTGAATTGTAATCTCAAAGGCTAAACATGCTAGTTTCGGATTAGGGTTCCAATAGTCAATACACTTATCAAACTTCATACTATATACCTCATGCTTGCTAATATCCATAGCTACAACAATAAGTAATCTTAATTACTAAAACGACAAGATTGTTACCTTTATAAGCCCTTATAAATTTCAAGATTCAAAGTCGCTCCTTAGCAATTCTTAGCTCCTTTCCTTTACGCTCCAATCCGCTATTTTAAGCCTTTAGAAGTTCACAACCAACTTCTCTTCCATTTCCAATCCAAAACTATGAAAACGACTTAGGTTTTCGCCTTGCGACTAACGTGAAAACGTCATTTTTCCGAGATCTTTCTATTGAGATACCCTTACAATACCCTTAGGAACCTTGGGTTAAAGTCTTGTGAATAATGAACCAAAATTGCAAAATTTTCTTGTGAGAAAATGCACAAAGCCGAGAGCAACTCATGCTAGCACAAATGTTCTCTAATTTTTTCTAAGTCTTGCATCTAGTGTGTATATATAATACAATGGAGGGTCAATATAATAATATATGGGTGGCTAGGATGAAGAGTAATTAATATTTATCCAAGTGGGCAAGTTGACTAAGTCAATAATCTCAAGCTTAAAGACTTGATCATCTACATTGGTCAATGACCATTACACCCTTGCCCAATTTCGTCCAAGACCATGTGGGGGGGGGGGGGGTGCCACGTGTCTCCCTCTCATTCGTCCATAAAATTTCGTAACCCTTGTGGGCCCCACAAAACATAAAATTCGTCGGGTGGGCCCCACGTGACCAAATCCGTAAAAATAAATTTCCATTATGTTAATAAATTCCATATTCCTCAAATAATGCATTTTGAGAATCCAATTCTCATCAACGAACATTTTTCCTTTCCGACGTTCGGAAGATTTTCCTTCGGAAAAACAATTCTTCCTTTCGTACCAATTTTCAAGTCTTGTGTTCTCGCGTCTATTCTCTTATACATGTCCTGGAATTACGGGGTGTAACATTCTTCCCCCCCTTAGAAACATTCGTCACCGAATGTTCTTAGTCGGTTGTCAAGCTATACAAACTCCGGCACAGTCTCTTTACTATGTCTATCAATCAATACTCCACAAGACCAACGATGCCACACCTGGCCACCACATAACATACGTAAACATATCAATGGACCTTCCATCCATGGTCCCTTCTCACAAAACTCGAAGGTTACAGTCTTCAAAAACGGGATCCTTAAAGGTTACTTTCTTTTTCCCCGCATAAAAGGGATGGTCCTGTCGTATTCTAAGTCATGGGACTAACACTATCTGAATTCTTCAGTCGGACTCCCACTCAACTAACTGATGTGTTCCCCCGTGTTACTTCCCTTCTCTGTCTCACTTAGTCACCAAACTAGTTGGGACATGAACCCATAATCTGCCTAGCTTAGTTTACCAACCGGTGTAAACTCTAATACTAGTAGCATCTCAATCACAAGCACCTATGTACAGTGTTACTGAACCTAAGGCGTGTGTATCAACACAATTAACCTCCACTCATGGCCTAAAAAGGGATTCTCTTTACCCATCTACATTACTCTTAACTATAACCATTATAGTTCTTTTAACCCTTGTTCCTTCCTTTTCTTACTTGTCATACTTTCCCGTACTTCCAAACTTATTTAGTACATGTACAAAATCTCAAATATTGTTTCTGTTCTCCAATCCTTGAAGTTACTATCCAAACTTGGCCATTATGCTACTTGCATTCCCGTTAAGGCTCTTTTTGGCCCTCACGACCTGATTCTGGTGGAACGCGTCCACGAACTCGTACAACGATTAACTAGACTTGGGCCTGGCATCCTCATGACCCTATCACATAGCGGGACCATATCCAACTGACATCACCCCATTCCATACTACTGGTTGACCCTAAATGGGTCCACAACTCGACCTATCGCCACACTTAACTTCTCATTCTTAGTTTGAAATAAATCTTTCTCTTATCTCAAGGTACTTCTCACCCTATCCCCCTATTCACTAGAGGTTCGTCACAAAGGATGAAGTATTTCTACTGTACATCCTTCCCTATCGGTCTTGACACTGTTACGGGGTAATTACAACTTGTGAACCCTACACAACTATAGTCTCAGTTCACTTTATCATTCCTGTCAACGTTCTTCATTTTTCACTTTACTAATCAAAGTATCCCTACCTCTGGTGGTACTATCACTTTACAACTACTAGCAACAAGGGAAAACATATACGCTAGGGTGGAATCTGAATCTATCAACGCACGTATGATTCAAAAGAAACGAAATATACCTGTAACCCCATGCGATGTTGCCTCTTGATCCTGCCCAGTAGTCACGTCATCTATGCGGTTTCAAGGACCGCCAGTAACTATAAACTCCACTCGACTCTACCACTACTGGATGACATCTCAACACCGCCTCGGCGCACATCGCGAGGAAAGGAAACCAACCACCGCCTCATAGCCGAGCCACCTCACCGCTCTTTCTAAAAGGACATACCTCGTGATATGGCTTGACAGCCACAATAGAAACAAACACTGCGCCATAACGACATTTCCCATACGACGCTTACTATATCTAAACATCGAGGAATAAGTGGCCTCGACCGAGAAAATCCTTCGCTTCCTCAAAGCTCAACCCCGGAGCTTGGACCGCCCTAAATACCTTGGGGTCCAATCTCCCACCCGTGAGCTGCGAGGGTATGTACGGGTAGGCCGGGACGAATATCTCACTCGGCCGAGGATGCTTGTCCAAAACTCACCGGATAACCAACCGGCTAGCCTCTTACGCCGATTTCCGCGTTGCCCCTACCTCTGTACACTGTCAGACCGCCGAATAACCTCCTCACGATGAAACCGTAGCACCGCTATCTTGGTCAATAACATAATCGCTTCCCTTATGACCCTATAGTCTTCCCCTAATCGAAACTGGAGGCTCGTGTCGGGCCTCAAAACTCGCGCAGGTTAACTCGCCGATCGCGCGCTCAACATCCGGTAATTCAGGCACGAGCCCTATCAACTCTCTCGAGTCCGACCGTAGCTCGCTATCGCTTTTGCCCTTCAAGCATCGTTGCCCTACTTGGAGGCATAGTTGTAACATAATAATACGTCAGAGATGAATTATCTTAATAACACGCTTTATGGCACGATCTCGAGTGAGAAGAATGAAACCAACTCCTAAATGTCCTGTAGCCTCGCTTATGGGTGTGGCGCGCAACACACCGATAATCAAGACTCTACTAGACACGGTCAGACATTCCGAGGATCGATCGCTATGATACCACTGTCACGCCCCAACCTCAAGCTCAGGATCGTGCCCTACCTGGGCACCCTTCTACCTAACTGACACAAGTAAACCGCGGAACTAAATAACACCTCTTTTTTTTTTAAAACCAATGAACATGCAAGGGCAAAGCCGACAAGGTTGCCACATAATATACAAAATAAAAGGTACTACACTGTACATGAGTCCAATCCCACATATGAATACATACCTCTAAGAGTTTTACTGAACTATGACGGGACAAGGCCCCGCCGTACCCATAATCAGATAAAAGTCCAGATCAAGGATCTATACCAAAATGATAAACTCCTGAACAGATGGAGCTATCCAAAACTCGGAGCAGGGTCCTACACCTACATATCACCAAACTGCGTACCTAAACCTGCGACATGAACGCAGCCCCCCGAAGGAGGTCAGTACGAAGAATGTACCTAGTATGTGAAACAAGAATATCAGAATAAAATCATAACAAATTCATACAAAACAGAGACATGTATGATAGCCAAACTACAAGATACACAATACATAAGCAATATATCAAGTCGTGACGCGTGCCTCAAAGTCATTACTCAAATATAACCATGGGTCTCACGCCTATAATATCAATCATGCTCGTGGAATCCTTCATCACTGCCGGCAGTCCATGATATAATATAACATCAATAAGCACACTAAACCTTGCAATCATGAGAATAATGCAATATTTTTTATCTTTTAAGTTATGCTTTTAACAATGAGACCAACTGTTCCACTTTAAGTCATAAACACACTGCACCCTTTCATTAATGAAATCACTACCGTTTCAAAACACGGGCGTCGTGCGCTGTGGTCAACCATCCTCTGTGTTATAATGCAACCTATCATGGGACTATTTCACCCGCAATGGACTATTTCACCCGCTTAGGTCATGTGGACCCGCAATGAGTCATCGGTACACGATACTCGCATCACGGATAGCTAATCCATGACTTATATATATCCCGGGAATTTAACCCGCCCGAGTCAAATACCGACCCGCCGTGAGTGTGTACCACTCACCACCACGGGAGCTACTTCATGATATCCTTGAAACAAGTTGTCGCCCTTATGGAGGACGCGAGACGTGGAAATATGACACTTGCACGAATGTCTATATGAACAACCCATATGCAAGCAAACCATTCTTGACCTTTATTTATAAAATGAATAACCATCATTTTAGCAAACCAAGACAACACCATGCCTTTCATTTTTACATAAACCAATACAATACCATGCCTTTACACAAACCAAGACAATTACCATGCATTTCCTTTTTACATAAACCAAGACAATACCATGCATTTACAAAAACTAAGACAATTACCATGCCTTTCCTTTTTACATAAACCAAGAGAAATCCTTATTTAGGCAAGCCAAAGTACTATCAAGGCACAAATAGAATAATTCTCATTTAACAAGCCAAAGTACTATCAAGGCACAAATAGAATAATTCTCATTTAACAAGCCAAAGTACTATCAAGGCACAAATAGAATAATTCTCATTTAACAAGCCAAAGTACTATCAAGGCACAATTAGAATAATTCTCATTTAAACAAGCCAAAGTACTACGTACGTCCATTCTTTTCAAAAGACTCCTTTTTATATAAAACCCCAAGATACTAACACTCGTAGTATCAAGGCATGTCTATTTTTCAAAATGAGTTACTACACCTTTAGAAATTCATTTCAAGGCTTTAAACTAAGTAACTTTTTAATTACACAACCTAGGCAACTCATACCTATCCATCAAAATAGACAACTCTCTTAACCTTCCATAAAGACGTTATAACCAACTTCCCATAAAGCCGTTATAACCCTTTATGGTTTTAGACAAATTCATTCTTTTTATAACCAAGAGACTTATACTTTTAAAACCAAGTATCATATACTTTCTAATCAATTTTCTTAACTTTCAAAATACTTCAAGTCTCTTAACTTTAGAAATCAAGTTTCTTAACTTTAGAAATCAAGTAGCTTATACTTTTAAATCCCAAGTAACTCGCCCTTTAGAACAAGTTACTTCTCTTTAAATCATGTCATTTCTCCTCTTTTAAATCAATAAGTAAATCACTCATTTGACTCCCCTAAAGTCATTATAACAACCTTTAGGTTTTGGAACTAAGGCACTAGCCAAAAGATTCGGAGACCACTTCCTTTTTAAGACTCTAAGTACTTCAAGTAAAACACTTTCACTTTTGAGAATCCAAACTTCATTAAGGGAATGGATTATAACAACTTACAATTTAATCATCCAAAGTACAATCAAGGAAGTATATAGAACAACTTCTATATTAGGCAATCCAAGTACAATCAAGGAATGAATCATTTAAGGAGTATGATTTACTTTCTTTATCATAAAGAATCATGCTAGAAGGAGAGGAGATGGTTCACATACCTTTTCAGCTAAATCCACAAGCTAAGTCGAATACGCCGCATGTAGAATTGTCAACCTATAATGGCCACAACACGACTATCAACTTCTAGCTTCTAACGTAGAATAATACTAAGTATACGGTCTCTTATTCTACGGAAAATTGGGCAGCACCTCCTTTGTTTCTACGTACTTTTCCACCTTTTTCAAGGCCCGATAATCAATAACCAACATGCCACATTTAAGGCTCAATACATAAACCAATCAAAGGGGATTACACGCTTTACAATACGTGTAAAATTCTGCCCCACAATTCATATAAAACAATCCAACACTTATAAGGGCATTCGGCCACCAATATAATCAATCCTAAGTCCTTTCCAATTCTTTTTCAATCCAAGTTCTTAGGTCTAACATGTTATATAGTCATAAACAACTTTAACAACTATAATTCCTTCTTTATATAACATGTGACGACTTAAACTAATAATCAAATTGAATTGTAATCTCAAAGGCTAAACATGCTAGTTTCGGATTAGGGTTCCAATAGTCAATACACTTATCAAACTTCATACTATATACCTCATGCTTGCTAATATCCATAGCTACAACAATAAGTAATCTTAATTACTAAAACGACAAGATTGTTACCTTTATAAGCCCTTATAAATTCCAAGATTCAAAGTCGCTCCTTAGCAATTCTTAGCTCTTTTCCTTTACGCTCCAATCCGCTATTTGAAGCCTTTAGAAGTTCACAACCAACTTCTCTTCCATTTCCAATCCAAAACTATGAAAACGACTTAGGTTTTCGGCCATGACTAACGTGGAAAACGCTCGTTTTCCGAGATCTTTCTATTGAGATACCCTTACAATACCCTTAGGAACCTTGGGTTAAAGTCTTGTGAATAATGAGCCAAAATTGCAAAATTTTCTTGTGAGAAAATGCACAAAGCCGAGAGCAACTCATGCTAGCACAAATGTTCTCTAATTTTTTCTAAGTCTTGCATCTAGTGTGTATATATAATACAATGGAGGGTCAATATAATAATATATGGGTGGCTAGGATGAAGAGTAATTAATATTTATCCAAGTGGGCAAGTTGACTAAGTCAATAATCTCAAGCTTGAATACTTGATCATCTACATTGGTCAATGACCATTACACCCTTGCCCAATTTCGTCCAAGACCATGGGGGGGGGGGTGCCATGTGTCGCCCTCCCATTCGTCCATAAAATTCTGTAACCCTCGTGGGCCCCACAAAACGTAAAATTCCTCGGGTGGGCCCCACGTGACCAAATCCGTAAAAATAAATTTCCATAATATTAATAAATTCCATATTCCTCAAATAATGCATTTTTGAGAATCCAATTCTCATCAACGAACATTTTTCTTTTCCGACGTTCGGAAGATTTTCCTTCGGAAAAACAATTCTTCCTTTCGTACCAATTTTCAAGTCTTGTGTTCTCGCGTCTATTCTCTTATACATGTCATGGAATTACGGAGTGTAACATTATGAGTCCGCGTTAGCCCGCCTTGGTGTTTGACCATGGTAGCCCAGTGTCGTCATAACTCGACACTGGGACAAATTTTGTGTCTGCGCCAGCCCGCCTTGGTGTTTGACCATGGTAGCCCAGTGTCGTCATAACTCGACACTGGGACAAATTTTGTGTCTGCGCCAGCCCGCCTTGGTGTTTGACCATGGTAGCCCAGTGTCGTCATAACTCGACACTGAGACAAATTTTGAGTCCGTGTTAGCCCGCCTTGGTGTTTGACTATGATAGCCCAGTGTCGTTATAACTCGACACTGGGACAATTTTGAATTTGTGTCAGCCTTGTTTTAATTGCCCAGCATTTGTAATTCTGAGGATCGAGACAAAATTGGCTATAAGTCAACGTCTTTGTCTGAAGACTTTTCCATCATCTCCACACAAAGAGGGACAAGTTGTTGACACCCAATTTTGACTCTCCCGTCCAGTCATTAAGTATAAAATTACACTAATTTTCCAAAATAATTTTAGCAATTTTTTAATAATAAAAAGCGACAATAAAAATGTTAATACATGCATAAATAAACAATTTAATAATGGCACCGCATTTTACGAAGAGTATTAAACACTTTGAGTCTCGCGCCCGCATTTATCAATTTTAAGCCCTATCATAATTCTATTAATTTTTAATAATTTCAATAATAATAAATACGTAAATAAATAAATAAATAATTTAGCAATGACGTCGCGTCAAATAGTATAGTCGCATTTATTAATATCTAAAGCAATTTTATAAGCAATTGAACCCCCATTAATTCAGTTTTAATTTAACAAAGTAGACATAATAAATAAGATTTTAGTAACGGCATCGCATTATAAATATTAAGCACTAATTTAATAGCACGCCCGCATTTTTTTTTGTAATAATTTAAACCCAAGCTAAAACTAATAAAGCACCTAAAGTCATAACTTAAACCCATTTACTAACACTTAAAATAAACTAATACTTAATACTATCCCAAATATACCCTTCCCTTTGATTTTCAACCGAGCCCCAATAGAATTGCCCCACAACCCGCAGCCCACAAAACTTTTAATTCGTCCAAAGCCCATCATTTAAAGCCCAAAACTCCTTTCCGCCCAGCCCAAGTCTACAGCCCTTTAATCCATTCCATCTCCCTTATACAATACAAAAATAAATGAATCCTAAAAACCTAATAGAAGACCAGTCGTCTCCCCCATCAAACCCTTTCCATTTCCATCGCAAAATCCCGCATATCACCTCCCAAATCCGCGAAATCTCCCCAGATCGTGTCCCAAGAAATCTTCCCAAATCATCCTTACCCCAAGATATATATCACAGATCGAAACTTACCAAAAATGAACTGAAAATAGGTACAAAACTGAGTAGAAAATCAACACAAAATCAACTTCAATATAATGCATTAAATTCTACCCAAAATTGAAAAAAAAACTGGAGACTATAAGTTAAGCATTTTACATATGCAAGAGACATCCTTCATCCTCGGGGAAGCATCCGAAATTAGCAGAAAATGGGCGAGAACTCATAGCAATCTATAATCTCTAGAAGTCATTTCAGTATAAGTTATGTTCGCAAAGCCGAAACCTACCCCTTCTTTATCGCATAAGCACAAATATTCGAGTGGATCGACGACTTGATACGCTGCCTCGGTTCGCTGCCCGGAGAAGGTAAATTTATCGCCCTTTCACTCTTAGATTTCATTTTACGCTAATGAGTGTAATATGTGTTTTCGTGCTATTGCTTAAACGTGTGTTAAATTGATGTCGACGACTATGTATGAAGAAGCTATTGTAATGTTTGTTAATACAAATTACTGTTAACGTTCGCAACTGTAATGGACAATGTGTTTAACTGGAGTTCGTCGCGTTGGAATGTTATCTCTTTGTTGTAGTCCAATAGTTCTTCTAAGTTGTAGCAAACGATCTTCAGATTATATGAAGCATATTTTTGTTACTTGTTTTTTTAGAACAGGTACTAAGTTGCTGGGCTTGTTCTTCTTTCTCCCCTGTGTTAGTCGCTGCTTACTGGTTCCCATATGTTTGCCCGATGAAATGGCCTCAAGAATGGGAATCACCGAAGCCTACTGTTTGCTTGTCTTCACTTGAAAACTATTTATGTCCAAGCCTAATAATATTTTAGAGGGGATTGCTGAAGGCTATGTGATCGACGTGCTTTATAAGCATATGTGTGTGTTTAGTGTTCAATTATTCATATCCGGTATTATTTGAGTGCATACTAATGTTTATCTTTTTTTATTTTTACATGAAATGCACCGGAGCCGAATGAAGAGTTCATTGTGAGACTCATCGCGCCTTCCATCAATTGAAGATCTGCATTCACCCGCATTTGTGTACATCCTTCCATCCGCGTTGGAAATTCCAGCAACCGGCGAATATCATCGCCATTCTTTGAGTCTATTATTTGATTTCCCGCCCCATTCATTATTTGTAAATTAATTGTCTAACATTACACTACTAGCGGAACCTTTAGGATATTTAAGCTTTGAGTTGCCATTAAGAGGTAGTTTGACATTAGGAATTTGCTTCCTCTAACTTAATTATTTTAGGGCTCGCTATGCATTGCTTAAGTTGCATTAAATAACCTAATGACTTTTCACTTGCATAACTCTTCACGTAGTTAAAGTATTATTTGTTATCAAATTCTATAAACTCTCTCATTAACATTCGTATAGAAAAATTAGTTTCGCTTGCTAGATACCTTGCATGCTAAGACTATTTTATAAATGTATCTTTGGTCATAATCAATTTCTTGCATTATCTACATGTTTTTTAAGTACATTATGAAGGAATGTTTTCAAAACTAACTTTGTCTTTTATACACAAATTTTGCAATTTTATTAAGAATACATCTTATACTTACAAATATTTTTTACTTAAATACTTTTAAACATGTCTTTTCTTAGCATAATAATTAACCTAGGTTTGAACGGATAACCACAAGTTAGCGGATCTTAGAGGATGTCTAACCCCTTCCCTCTGGATTAATAAAGAACCCTTGCCAAGAATCTCACACTAGTTTTGCAGACCATGGAAATGGAGTTAATCTTGACTTTAACCTAGTTAACATTTAGGTGTCCGAATTCACAAAATTAATTAGGTGGTGACTCCGCGAACCCTTTAGCATTATTTTAGCACCCTTTTAGCACTTTTAGCACTTTTTATTTTTATTTCTAAGCAGGAGTTGGAAATATCGAGGTCGAAAAAGGGCGTGAAAGTAGTTATAAAGGAGACTCTGCCGAATTTTTTTATAGCCTAAGACCCATTATGAACATTCGAGGACGAATGTTTCTAAAGGGGGGAAGGATGTTACACCTTGTAAGTTTAAGACGATAATTAGATAACGTAATTAAGAAAATAAGATTCGGATATTGGATATAAAGTATGTTTAGGTATGCTAATCAGTAAGTTAGTATACGAGGGATGTGATTCTGGAATAATTTTGGTGAAAACGAGTGTAACGATGGAAATTGTTAATAGTAGTTGTGTATTCCCAACGGGGGTTGCGGATTAGTGTCGTATTATAAGAATTATGACATTGAGAATACGAGGTCTTATGAAATAATCGAGATTTAAAAGAAGTGGGACATAATGTTGATTAATTGTGAGAAGTGGACCAAATTTGCAATTAATTTTTTTTAGATTTTACACTTGGCCTTAAAAGACCTTTCATCTCCCACATTTCATTTCAAACACTCTCACCCTCTTTCTCTCCTCCCCTGTTACACCCCGTAGTTCAGGTCATGCTTTAGAGAATGTCACGCCCTTTTTCGGCCGCGACATTTTTTAAATAATACTCCTGCTTAAATAACAAAGTTAGAAAATAAACTAAAAGTGCTAAATGTTAAAAGGGCGCTTAAAAAGGTGTTAAAATGCTAAAGGGGTTCGCGGAGTCGCCACCTAATTAATTGGGTGAATTAGGACACCTAAATGTTAACTAGTTTAAAGTAAACATTAACTCCATTTTAATGGTCTGCTAAACTTAATGAGATTCTGGGTAAGGGCTCTTTATTAATCTAGAGGGAAGGGATTAGGCACCCTCTAAGATCCGCTAACTTGCGGTTGTCCTGCCAAACCTAGGGTGATTATTATGCTAAGATGCAATATATGTCTTGAAAAGTGTTTAAATAAAGATATAGGAAGCATTTTTACTAACAGAAAAATGTGAAATTTGCTTTAAAAATATATAAAGCTAGTTCTAGCTAAAATGTGTATTATTATATATGCAAAGATGATTTATGCGTTTATGAAGTGGGCCTAGCATGCAAGGTATCTATCTAGCAGGCGGAACTAATTTTCCTATAATAATGTTAATAATTGAATTTACAGAATTTGATAACAAATAACATTTTAACTACGTGAAGGGTTATGCAAGTAAGAAGTTATTAGGTCATTTAATGCAACTTTAAGCAATGTATAGCGGTCTAAAATGATTAAATTAGAAGAAACAAGTTTCTAGTGTCAAACTACCTCTTAATGGCAACTCTAAGGCTTAAATATCCTAAAGATTATGCTAGTAGTGTAATGTTAGACAATTAATTACAATAACTAAATGGGGAAAAAGGGAATCAAAAGAAGACTCGAAAGATGGCGATGTAATTCGCCGGCGGGTTGGAATTTCTGATGCGGATATGAAGATGCACATAGATGTAGGTCCTCGTTTGTTGTAACTCATGAGGAGTCTCGCAATGAGACTCTTCGTTTGGCTCCGTCGTGTCAAAAAAATAAGGATTAGTATATGTTCAAATTATCAAAATGCAAATAAAGACACATGCACTCATATTCGTAGTCATATACATGATGTAAATGCGATAATCGTCTAAAGCGAATTGGCGATTCAAGTAAGAAAAGAAACACATATAAAGCATTACTCAGCTTAGGTGATGGGCCTTGGTGGCCCCATAATAAGGCAATACAAACAGGGGAAAATCAGGCCCATAAGCGAAGCATTCCAGATCAGGGAACAAAGCTAGATGTGTAAATAAAGGGAGCTAAACAGGGAGGAGATACGAGTCTTACGGATAGTGACAGACAACATTACACATTAACATCTCCGGTCTTTGACCCCCCTTTTTTGGAAAATAACAAATTGACAACCTGCTAAGTCTATAGAGGACGTAACGCACGCATGATTCTCAACCTACAGGGAATATTAGTACTCTGAACATACCAAAATAAACCCAAACTAAATTTTCACTTCAGACAACCCTTAAGACATAATAACTTAATCCCGACAAACTCCTTGCATACGCATGTCCATTTAAATGCTATAATCGTATTAATATACAGGCCACAAGTATTTACAGATATGATGCAGTTTAAGATTCAATAGCAAGACGGGCACACATTAAGAATCTAACCTAAGTATTCCCGGACAAGTATATCAATCCCAGATTATCATGCGATCAATCCAAATATGAATCGAGGCAAATAAAACTGATTCAAACTCATATAATGTCATTAACAATCGTGACCAGTATACATATAACAGAGCACATAAATCAGCATAAAAGGAATGAGATTTGCAAGGGGAATGAATTTACCTTCTCCGGGAAGCGAACCGAGGCAGCTTATCAAGTCATCGATTCACTCGAAGGATTTATTGCGGTTATGCGAAAGGATGAAACTTCTCAAAAAAAAAGCTTGAGGATTCTGATTACCTGCTCTAGAATGCTAACTTCGAATGATTCTTGCCTCTTTTCTCTCAATTTCTGAATCAGTCCGATTTTTAGTAATCTGAAAGGCTTACTTTGAATAAATTAGTTGCTCTCGATTTCCCCCTCGATACCTACCTATTGCATGCGTAGCGATTCTGTACTTATAGCTAGGATTTTGGATTCCAAGTTGGTAAGTAATCAAGGCTGATTTTGGACAAGATTTGGGTGTTGGTTATGGTAAAAAATCATTCTTGTTATGGTAAGTTAGTGTACTAGTAGAGGATTCGATTTTGGTGCTGGTTCTCGCTATGGCAAATTCTAGGAAAGGAAAGTGGGATTTTGGTCATGATCTGGCGGGATTTAGGGCGTGTGGGTAAGGGAGGCGGCGAGAAAGGCTTAAGGTTTTCTTTAGGCTTCTTTTTGTTTGGTTAAATCGACGGAGAGGTGAAAATGGTAAAGGGGTGAGGGCGAAGGTATAGGGAAATAAGAGAAATATGAGGTGGGTTGGGCTTGCGGGTGGGCTTGGGTAAAAAGGGTTGGGTAGAGTTTAGGTATTAAGTGTATTATTTAATTAATGGTAAATAAATGAAATCTAAATTGTGATTAAATTATTTATGTGCTTTATTATTACAATAATAAATGCGAGTGTGTTATTTAATTAGTGCTTAATACAATGCCGTTATTAAACTTATTTATTATGCGTATTTTGCGAAGTTAAATTAAAACTGAATGAGGTTTAGATTATTACTAAATTATTCAAACGCTAAATGCGGATATGATATTTGTTTAATGCTTTTTATAAATGCGACGCTATTAAAATGCATGTGTATTGATTTTAAATTATAAATAATTATGAAATTCCTTGCGTATTAATAAAAATGCAAATGTGCCATTTAATACGACGTCATTCGTTAAAATATTTATTTTATGTATTTATTTATATTATTATTATTTAAGAACTATGACAGGGCCTAAAATTAATAAATGCGGGCGCGGGACTCTAAGTGTTTAATTTTCTACGTAAGACGCGGTGCCATTATTAAATTGCTTATTTACGCTTGTATTTATGTTTTATCGCTGCATTTTATTATTTAAAAATTATTAAAAATTACTTTGCAAAATTAGTGTAATTTTATAGCTAATGGTAGACGGAGGTCAAAATTGGGTGTCAACAACTTGTCCCTCTTTGTATGGAGATGACGGAAGAATCTTCGGACAAAGACGTTGACTCATAGCCAATTTTGTCTCGATCCTTAGAATTGCAAAAATGTTGGGCAAGTAGACAAGGCTGACGCAAAAATCAAAATCATCCCGATGTCGAGTTATGGCTGGCCTTTGAAATTTAGTCAAATACTGCGGGCTAGCGGACTCAAAAGCATCGATGTCGAGTTATGGCGACCTTTGGGCTACCGTGGCCAAATACCAAGGCTAATTTGCCCGGACTCAAAATTTGTCGATTAATCGAGTTATGGCGACCTTTGGGCTACCATCAGTGCTAAAAATAGAAATAAGATGAGCAGGCTAGAACGGGGTGTGCGGTATCGACTTATGTGGTACAGGTGTATGGTGGTGCGGAGTGAGTGGGCCAAGCGGCGGCACGCCGTTCATTGGGAAGGTTGGCCCGACAAATTGCCGACTTTGTAAGAAAATCCACGTTGTGCTCCGCTCTGCGTACTAAGACTTAAACAAGCGGTTAGTGCATAATTAAGGCAAAATGATGATGCATAATTTTAAAAGCGATTCTGTGAGTAAATGATGTTATCCACGCAAAAATCGATGCTGTTGTGTTGATGCGATCTTTGCCAAATGTTGTGACTTTCGTCGCACGCGGGCGTGTTGCGATAGTGAGCGTGGCTATGTTGTCCTTCTTTGTCCTCACGTAGACTAAAGCTCGAGAAAGAGTTAGTGCATCACTGCTAAGACAGAATAATAAAGCACGAATAAGAAACGCAATTTTAAGAGTAGAGAAATCGTCCCTGCGTGGATGTGATATGCTGATGATGGCATCGTTTTTGGGCTTGTTGTACTGATAGCGTCGCTGCTTGGACGTGTTGCTGCTGGCGTCGTTGCGTAATGCTGATGACGTCGTTATCACGGGCGTGTCGTTCTTTGGCGTCGTTGCGTGGGCGTATTCGATGGTGTCGTTGTGTGGGCGCATTATTGTTGGCGTCGTTATGCGGGCGTATTCTTCTTGGCGTCGTTGCGTAGGCGTATTCTTCTTTGGCGTCGTTGTGTGGGCGCGTTGTTGTGGCGTCGTTATGCGGGCGTATTCTTTGCGGGCGTCGTTGTGTGGGCCAATCGCGATGGCGTCGTTATGCGGGCGTATTCTGCTGGCGTCGTTGCGTGGACGTATGTCTGTTGGCGTCGTTGCGTAGACGTATTCGCGATGGCGTCGTATGCGGGCGATATTCTTCTTTGGCGTCGTTGCGTAGGCGTATTCTTCTTTGGCGTCATTGCGTAGGCGTATTCTTTGTTAAGCGTCATTGTGTGGGCCTTATTCTTGGCGTCGTTATGCAGGCCATTCTTCTTGGCGTCGTTGTGGGCGCATTATTCTTGGCGTCGTTATGCGGGCGTATTCGCTGCGAGGCGTCGTTGTGTGGGCGCAATGTTGATGGCGTCGTTATGCGGACTTATTGGTCTTTGGCGTCGTTGCGTGGGCGTATTCTTCTTGGCGTCGTTGTGTGGGCGCATTATTCTTGGCGTCGTTATGCGGGCGTATTCTGCGGCGTCGTTGTGCGGGCCGGCGTCGTTATGCGGGCGTATTGCTGCTGGCGTCGTTGCCTGGGCGTATTGCTGCTGGCGTCGTTGCCTGGGCGTATTGCTGCTGGCGTCGTTATGCGGGCGTATTCTTCTTTGGCGTCGTTGCGTGAGCGTATTAACTGCTTTGGCGTCGTTGCGTGAGCGTATTCTTCTTGGCGTCGTGTGTGGGCCGCATTGTTGATAGCGTCGTTATGCGGGCGTATTCTTCTTTGGCGTCGTTGCGTGGGCGTATTCTTTGATGGCGTCGTTATGCGGGCGTATTCTTCTTTGAGTCGTTGTGTGGGCGCATTATTCTTTGGCGTCGTTGCGTAGGCGTATTCTTCTTGGCGTCGTTGTGTGGGCGCATTGTTGGCGTCGTTATGCGGGCGTATTCTTTGGCGTCGTTGTGGGCGCATTGTTGTCGTCGTTATGCGGGCGATGTTCTTTGTGCGTTCTTTCGCTCTGTTAATATGAAAAAAAAAAAAATCGCTCGAAAACTTGTGAGTTTTGAGAGCGATCGATTAAGTATTTGACCGTCGCTTACGCTTGACATCTGCGCTGCTGTTTAGACTTGCAACCACATGCAGCTTCGCGAGTGTTTGGTAGTGTCACAAAGTATTTTCAAAGCGAAACATTTTCATGAGGTATGCACAAAACATTTTTAAAAATAAACATTTATATGACATGCGTATAAAGTGTAAAAATCTAGTCGATTTTCTTTGAATATGACATATATTCGACAAACGAACATCTCTGGAGCCTTCATTATGATCTCTTCGTGGCGTAAAATTGTCCCGATTTCGTTATGCGGGCGGTGGCGAGACTTAACTTTGGCGGATTGCTCATATCTCTTTTGAAATAACCAACACATTCTGCGTTACTGCGTGGGCTAATGGGAAGATTCTAATGGTGTGGCCGGCCGATTTAGGCGCCTCGTATCCCCGTGGAATCGGTCATGGCGTAGTTCATTACAAGCAAACCGATAAAGCTAAAACTTCAAATGTGGGGCCAAGGCCGATGTGGCGCCACGTATCCGCCTTGAGGAATCGAGTCAAGCGTGGTTCCGATTACAAGTAAAGGGCTTTTAATTTGCGGTGGCGAGACCTATATGGGCTCTGTCATATCCAGGAATGCAGCCTTTACAATGAGCAGGGGATTACATGGAAACAAATACTCCTAGGCGTAATATCTCTTTCTGCATCTGCGTTGATAGCTTTAGGCCATATTTCACCGTCCATCTCGGCTAAGATTAGAGCCCTCCACAATACTCGATGAACCGTGTAGGGCCGCGCAATTGGGTTCGAACTTTCCTCTAGCTTCACTTTGATTCGGAAATATGCGTTTCAAACCAATTGTCGAGCTTGAATAACCTTGGCCTTACTCTCTTGTTAAAAGCTCTAGCCGTTACATTACGATAAAGTGCCCGTGTGGTGCGTTCGATCTCTTTTCGTCAATCAACATTGCTCACGCGATCTTGTATCCATTCGGCCGCTCGGCTCGGCTTCTTGGATAATTCTCAGCGATGGTATTTCCGCTCTCTTGGTAGCGCGACACATTCCGTAGACTAAAAGATGCGGCGTTGCCCGATGAAGTTGATTGTGATGCGATAACCCAGCGCAAAGGCAAATTCTCGTACCAATGTTTGTAGTTCTTTGATCATCTTGCGCAATATCCTCTTGATGTTTTTGTTGGTACAACTCTTTGCTCCGTTCGTACGAGGCCGATATGGAGTGGAATTACGGTGAGTGATCTTAAAATTTCCACGTATCTCACGCGTTAAGTTCTTGTGAGGTTGGTTCCGTTGTGATTCTGATCGACTCGAAATCCCAAATCGGCAAATGATGTTGTTGCGACGAAGTCGGCTACCACCTTCGTCATACGATGTGATGATGCTTCTACCCGTTTAGTGAAATAGTCAATTGCTACGAGGATGAATGTGCCCATTTGAGCGCGGGTTCGATAGGGCGATGGCATCTATGCCCCATTTGCGATGGCGAGAGACCTTGTCACATTAAGTTCATTCGGAGGTACTGAATCAAATCTCCATGGATGCGACAACGCCGACATACGCACAAAGCGGATACAATCGTTTCCATCGTCATCAAAAATAACACCTTTCGCGAATCTTTTCGCCAGCGAAGCCATTCATATAAGTCGCATGTCCCCGTGTATCTTCTGCTAACTTGCTTGCCTCTTGAGCATCGACACATCTCGATGAGCCCGGATCACGAGTCCTTCGGTATCTGACTTCCCATTCAAAAGAAATGGTTTGCTAACCTTGAGCGTTTTCTTACGGATGTTGGTTATGCATACGGATACTCTCGCACTTTGAGGTACCTTTGATGTCATGGTACCATGGATTCCGTCTGTTTCCTCATCTATATGGGAGCAATAAGCCGGCTGCTCCAGCACACTCACTGTGATTGGATCGATGTAATTCTTGTCCGGATGCTGAATCATGGAGGATAAGGTTGCCAATGCGTCAGCGAATTCATTCTGGATCCTCGGAACATGCCTAAATTCTATATTGCTGAACCTCTTACGTAATTCATTCACGCATTAGTAGGTAGGGAGTATCTTCATATTCTTGGTTGCCCGTTCACCTGTACGATGGATCGACAATCTGAATCACCTATGACCGATAACTCTTGTATGTTCATATCTACGGCCATTCGAGCCCCGATATGCAAGCCGTATTCTGCCATGTTGTTGGTGCATGGAAATCGAGCTTGGAGATCGGATAATCTTGGCACTGTTTACGAAACCAAAAGCGCTCCGATGCCGACTCCGCGAAGTTCGCGCTCCATCAAAAACATCCTCCAACTGGTAATCCTGCGAGATGTCTTCTCGACAAACAATACCTCGCCATCGGAAAATAGGTTCGTAGGGGCTCGTACTCCTCATCGGCCGGGTTCTCGACAAGATGATCGGCTAATGCTGTCCTTTTCACGGCTTTACGTGTGGCGTGAAGCGATGTCAAACTCGCTCGATAATTTGCCATTTTGCTAGTTTTCCGGTGGGCATGGGCTTCTGAAGGATATACTTAAGCGGATCCATCCTCGAAATAAGATAAGTAGTGTATCTTTGATAGATAATGCGAACTTGGCGACCCAGTTAATGCGCGCAAATGCGTTCGGTAGAGTGTAACGAGCTTCATATCTTTGTGAACTTCTTACTCAAATAATATATGGCCTGCTCGCTTTCTCCTGTTTCATCGTGTTGCCCCAACACACATCCGAAAGCATTTTCTAATGCAGACAAATAGAGTAGCAAAGGTCTCCCCGGTTCTGGCGGTACTAGAACTGGTGGATTAGAAAAGTATTATTTGATTCTGTCGAAAGCCTGTTGACAATCTGTTGTCCATTCGGTAGCTGCATCCTTTTTCAACAATTTGAATATCGGCTCGCATATCACGGTAGACTGAGCTATGAACCTGCTGATGTAGTTGAGACGACCAAGGAAGCTTATCACGTCCTTTTTGCTTCTCGGAGGAGGTAACTCTTGGATGGCTTTTATTTTTGAGGGGTCTAGCTCAATCCCTCTCCTACTCACTATAAAACCCAACAGCTTCCCAGCAGGAACGCCAAATCGCACTGCGATTGATTTAGGTTATATTGTCTTAGCCGTTCGAAGAACTTCTTCAAGTTTGCCAAATGGCCCTCCGCTTTTCGTGATTTGATGATGACGTCGTCCACATAGACCTCAATTTCCTTATGAATCATGTCATGGAAGATGGTAGTCATGGCCCTCATGTAGGTAGCGCGCGTTCTTGAGGCCGAGCGGCATTACTCGATAATAGTACACCGCGGGGTAGTGAATCTTTGTCTTTCTGCGTCTCTTACGCCATAAGGATCGATGATAACGTAGCGATCGGCGAGGCAGCGTAGTTCATGCCGCACAATTATCGATAAGTATATGAATGTTTAGGCGGAAAGTCATCCTTGGGCTAGCCCATTGAGATCCACTGTAATCGCGCGAGACTCGGACCTTTCCATCTTTCTTCTTTCTGCGCGCGATATTTGCTAACCAAGTAGGATACTTTGCAACTCGAATTACCTGCGTCGAGCTGTTTAGACACCTCCTCTTTGACTTTCAAACTCATATACGGTTTGATATTTCTTGGCTTTTGTTTCACGGGGATAGGATGGCTCGATAGGCGCAACGTGTGCGGCGATGTCGTACTCAAACGGCATGTCATCATATGACCGAGCAAACCGCGTCGGTGTATTGTTTGAGAGCTCAATTAACTCTTTCTTCTGTGTGCCATCTAGGTGGATGCTGACTCTAGTTTCTTTCAAAACTTTCTCATTGCCTAAGTTTATCAATTCCGTTTCTTCCAAATTCGGTTTGGGCTTATTCTCAAAGTTTTCTAGTTCTTGGCTGAGCTCTGATTGTTGTTCCTCTTGTTCTTCGGGACTACACTCGTCATTTGAACTTTGTTCGTTGGTCTCATTACATGTCATATTCGCATTATCAACAGGTTTATTAATATGATCGCTGAAAGAAGAATGCATAAAGAATTTGATTTTAACACAAGCAAAATATTTAAAGCTGCAAAAAATATCCTGGAATTTATGATGAAAAAATGCGAGATTAAAAAACATATCAAAGCAACGTAAATGCATGTCTGTTTTCTTTTTAGATAAAAGTCACACTGCTAGAACTATCATAAATTCTACCAAGCTCTTTAGAAGGTTGGGGCGAGTGCAAGTCCGATTATTGAGTATCCATGCTCTGCGTCCCAAATGGTGAGCTCTTCCTCGTGATCTCCTGCGATCATACATCAATCTGCCTCATCTTCACCTCTGAGCAGTTCGGAACCTGCTGCGAGATCCTGCAGGTCATCTTCTCGGCATCGGATGGTGCGGGCTTTGGCGAATAGTGACTCGAGGGCGGAATGGGCATAAGCGAGTGTATTCCTTTTTGGCTCGCGATCACCAAATCGCCGAGGTGGGCGGTACCCCAAGCCAAAGTGTCCTTCTTTCCAAACAATGGATAGGCTCAGTGATTCCTTCATATCGCGGCCCCAAGACCTTTGCGGGCTCGTATCCATTTCTTAGCATTTCATTGGCCACCATTGTGAGAGAAGCGTGGCGGCAACGGCGACCACCTTGCTCTCTTGATCTCATTAACATGAAAAACCGAACCATCCAACTGTTTTACGTCCTCTATGACAGGGACTGCATAATCGGTGTTGACGCTTCCCTTTTTATCTCCAAATACCACCACTTCACGGTGATTCCATATAAACTTTAGGCACTGATGCAAAGTGGACGGGACTGCACCAGCCTCGTGGATCCACGACCTTCCTATCAACAGGTTGTAACATGTAGCAATATCGATACTTGAAATTCCGCAACGAACTCTGAGTCCGTCGGCGGTGTGAGGTCGATTACGCCGACTCCCATGGACTCGTGAAACCTTTGACCCTGATGTGGCTTTCACGAATTTTTTTACAATCTGCCCCCAATTTCAACAGTGTCGTCATGGGACAAATGTTGACGGCTGAGCCTCCATCAATCAGCATTGATGAGACAATCTTGTCTACGACCTGGACGGTGATATTTAATGCAAGATTATGTCGACTCCAACGGGTAATTCGTCATCATGAAAGGCGATTCTGCGGGCCTCTAGTACTTGTCCGACTAAAGCTGCCAAGTTCTCGTCTGTTGTACCCTCTGGAACATATGCATCCTTCAATACCTCCATTAAGCGCGCCACTGTGAGGCGAGAATGCGTGCGATTGCAAATAGAGAGATATGTCTGATGTTTTCTTATTTGCTCGCGACGAATACTCGTAGTGGCATCTTCCTCCAAAACTTCTCGACTTGACCTCATCACGGGTTTCTTTTGTGGTACCTCCCTGGATGCCTCCACAGGCGTGTAGTACCTCCCTGACCTGGTTATACCTGCAGCGGTGACTTCTATGACCTGCTTCCCAATTCCTCTGCGATCTACTCTGATTGGCGGCTTCCAGCCGGGTGTCTGGGCAACTGTGATTGAACCCTTGTGCTTTGGCGGCGCCCTTTCTAGCTCAGCGCTCTTTCGGATGTTGGTGGCGAGGCGTAGCAGAAGGTTCAGCTTTTCCTTCAACTTGAACTGATCGGATGGTTCCCTCCAAGTCGTATTCCTCATCTAAGGTTATCAGGTGCACGTTGACGTTGCCGTGGTTTGGCAAGGGATTATTATGCACGTTTGGGGCAGGATCCTTCAGCTGAATTACCCCTTCTCTGATCAATGCCTCGATTACGTCACGAGGAGTGGCAACCCGGTGTCATGTCTGGGCTATCGGGTGATCTGCGCCGCGCTTGTTCTCATCATACCCTCGCGGGATAGGGTCAGGAATCCTTCCTGGAATCGGTTGGATTAGGCCTGCAGCTCGCAACCTTTCATATATTTGAGGTATGGGTTCAGCTAGTGGGGTGCGAACTTTGGGTGGTTTTCCTTCAAAATTCTTATTTGGTCTGGGTGCATTGGGTGCTCTATTTTGTTGGCGGGCTTGATGGGTGGATCTACGAAGGGCAGGATAAAAGGTTGATTCAGGCGGGGCGGGTTCTGGCCAGGGAACACCTCTCTTCCTTTGGGGTTCATTGTACTCATTGTGGGAGGCCTCCTCCATCTGAATGACTCCCTCTTTGATTAGCTCCTCTATTTTGTCCTTGAGTGTATAGCAATTTTCGATGTCGTGCCCCTCGACACCGGAGTGGTATGCACAATGTTTGGTTTTATCATGCCCTCGGGAAGTAGGCCTGGGGATATTTCTGGGAATTGGCTGGAGTATTCCTGCGGCTTTCAGCTCCTCATACACTTGGGTTATGGGTTTGGTTAAAGGTGTATAGGTTCTGGTTGGTTTTCTCTTAGCACCTATGCGGGGTTTGAAGGTGTTTAGTGAACGGGCATTTGGCTGTGGCGTATGCACGGATGGGTATCGTAAGGGGTTGTCGTATGCATTGCAAAAGTGGGTTTGTGGTGGCCTTTGGTTTGTGTTTGGCTGGAGTGTGGTAGGCATTTGTGTGGGATATATGGGTGCATTGTATATTGGCTGAATGGGATATGTGGTAAGAGGGTATTGGTAACAATTTGAAGAATTTTGACTGTTTTGGTTATTTGCAGTGTGAGTACTTGGTGATATTTCGAGTCTTTTGATTTCGCTGTGAGTTGCCATTTGTTGCGGTAATTGGGCGAGCTGCTCGATCGGATCTATGCTGCTTTTCTCTTCTGAGACCCCTGCTTTGCCTATAGGAACCAAGACGAGTTCACTCGTTCGCTCGGATGCCGCCTTGAATCGTCATATCATTTGGGCCGTGCCTTTGATCTTGTGAGATATCGATGTTCTGCCATTGCTTAGTCAAATACAAATCGACCTTTGGGGGAGATGATAAATCCTTTAGACAACATGTAGCAAACTGCGTTAGTGTAAAACACGTGATTTTGCAAAAGTGTAAATAGCTTTTAGCAAGTATATGTTGCACATAAATTGTTACATTGCAAGCGAGTCCTAACATGCATGGGGACCCCTTTATGCCAGAGGTAGGCCTAAACGTCACATATGCGAGGTCATGAGGGATTTGTCCAAGCCGTCCAACTGTAACGCTTTTGTTGGAAATGACGACCAAATGACGGTGCACTTTTCCAATTTCCGCATGTCATGATTAGGCTTGGATTTGTCTATCATTGTCACGCTACACATAATATGCTGGTTGGTCGTTGGGTTGAGAAACCCGTCGACAAGTTTGGTGTCTTCCTAATTGTGGTGTCGATACCAAGGACCGACCCACCTAAGGTAAATGCATGCATGTCCTAAAATAAAGAGTGGTATAGCTCTATCTTAAGTTTCTAAGATTTGGCTTTCCTAGACGCAAGGTTCCCGAGCGGACAACTCGAGTGAGAAGGCTACGCGGCCACCGATTAGACCAGACACTCCACATATATTACCAACTCTCCTAAATTTGGGTTTTGAAGAAAGAATTTTGCTGATGCACCAAGCGCACCTCGCATGTAGTGTGTGATTGTGTGAATTTTCCAGAGTGGAAGAAATAGGAGCGGAATGCCAGTTTAAGGAAAGCAGTAAAGCAAATAGCAATTAAAACAAACAAAATCTGATGCATAAAAATTAAAATGCAAAAATAATGCCAAATAATAACCCTAGATCTGTTGTGGTTAAGAGCCTTAGTTCCCCAGCGGAGTCGCCATTTCTGTCACGCCCTTTTTCGGCCGCGACATTTTTTAAATAATACTCCTGCTTAAATAACAAAGTTAGAAAATAAACTAAAAGTGCTAAATGTTAAAAGGGCGCTTAAAAAGGTGTTAAAATGCTAAAGAGGTTCGCGGAGTCGCCACCTAATTAATTGGGTGAATTAGGACACCTAAATGTTAACTAGTTTAAAGTAAACATTAACTCCATTTTAATGGTCTGCTAAACTTAATGAGATTCTGGGTAAGGGCTCTTTATTAATCTAGAGGGAAGGGATTAGGCACCCTCTAAGATCCGCTAACTTGCGGTTGTCCTGCCAAACCTAGGGTGATTATTATGCTAAGATGCAATATATGTCTTGAAAAGTGTTTAAATAAAGATATAGGAAGTATTTTTACTAACAGAAAAATGTGAAATTTGCTTTAAAAATATATAAAGCTAGTTCTAGCTAAAATATGTATTATTATATATGCAAAGATGATTTATGCGTTTATGAAGTGGGCCTAGCATGCAAGGTATCTATCTAGCAAGCGGAACTAATTTTCCTATAATAATGTTAATAATTGAATTTACAGAATTTGATAACAAATAACATTTTAACTACGTGAAGGGTTATGCAAGTAAGAAGTTATTAGGTCATTTAATGCAACTTTAAGCAATGTATAGCGGTCTAAAATGATTAAATTAGAAGAAACAAGTTTCTAGTGCCAAACTACCTCTTAATGACAACTCTAAGGCTTAAATATCCTAAAGATTATGCTAGTAGTGTAATGTTAGACAATTAATTACAATAACTAAATGGGGAAAAAGGGAATCAAAAGAAGACTCGAAAGATGGCGATGTAATTCGCCGGCGGGTTGGAATTTCTGATGCGGATTTGAAGATGCACATAGATGTAGGTCCTCGTTTGTTGTAACTCATGAGGAGTCTCGCAATGAGACTCTTCGTTTGGCTCCGATGCGTGTCAAAAAAAAAGAAAAGATAAGGATTAGTATATGTTCAAATTATCAAAAATGCAAATAAAGACACATGCACCTATATTCGTAGTCATATACATGATCTCGTGCAGTACACTGGTCTAAACTGAATTGGCAGATTCGAAGTAAGAAAAGAAACACATATAAAGCATTACTCAGCTTAGGTGATGGGCCTTGGTGGCCCCATAATAAGGCAATACAAACAGGGGGAAATCAGGCCCATAAGCGAAGCATTCCAGATCAGGGAACAAAGCTAGATGTGTAAATAAAGGGAGCTAAACAGGGAGGAGATACGAGTCTTACGGATAGTGACAGACAACATTACACATTAACATCTCCGGTCTTTGACCCCCCTTTTTTGGAAAATAACAAATTGATAACCTGCTAAGTCTATAGAGGACGTAACGCACGCATGATTCTCAACCTACGGGGAATATTAGTACTCTGAACATACCAAAATAAACCCAAACTAAATTTTCACTTCAGACAACCCTTAAGACATAATAACTTAATCCCGACAAACTCCTTGCATACGCATGTCCATTTAAATGCTATAATCGTATTAATATACAGGCCACAAATATTAGTTGGACAACTAATTTAGGAAAGCATGTACCAAGATATTGAGGTGAAGCAATAACAGTTTAAGATTTACAGATATGATGTAGTTTAACATTCAATAGCAAGACGGGCACACATTAAGAATCTAACTTAAGTATTCCCGGACAAGTATATCAATCCCAGATTATCATGCGATCAATCCAAATATGAATCGAGGCAAATAAAACTGATTCAAACTCATATAATGTCATTAACAATCGTGACCAGTATACATATAACAGAGCACATAAATCAGCATAAAAGGAATGAGATTTGCAAGAGGAATGAGTTTACATTCTCCAGGCAGCGAACCGAGGCAGCTTATCAAGTCGTCGATTCACTCGGAGGATTTATTGCGGTTATGCGAAAGGATGAAACTTCTCAAAAAGCTTGAGGATTCTGATTATCTGCTCTAGAATGCTAACTTCGAATGATTCTTGCCTGTTTTCTCTCAATTTCTGAATCTGGTCTGATTTTTTAGTAATACGAAAGGCTTCTTACTTTGAATAAATTAGTTGCTCTCTGATTTTCCCCCTCGATACCTACCTATTGCATGCGTAGCGATTCTGTACTTATAGCTAGGATTTTGGATTCCAAGTTGGTAAGTAATCAAGGCTGATTTTGGACAAGATTTGGGTGTTGGTTATGGTAAAGAATCATTCTTGTTATGGTAAGTTAGTGTACTAGTAGAGGATTCGATTTTGGTGCTGGTTCTCGCTATGGCAAATTCTAGGAAAGGAAAGTGGGATTTTGGTTATGATCTGGCGGGATTTAGGGCGTGTGGGTAAGGGAGGCGGCGAGAAAGGCTTAGGGTTTTCTTTAGGTTTCTTTTTTTGTTTGGTTCGTCGACAGGGAGAGGTGAAAATGGTAAAGGGCTGAGAGGGGGGGGGGGCGAAGGTATAGGGAAATAAGGGCTGTTGAGGTGGGTTGGGCTTGCGGGTGGGCTTGGGTAAAAAGGGTTGGGTAGAGTTTAGGTATTAAGTGTATTATTTAATTAATGGTAAATAAATAAAATCTAAATTGTGATTAAATTATTTATGTGCTTTATTATTACAATAATAAATGCGAGTGTGATATTTAATTAGTGCTTAATACAATGCCGTTATTAAACTTATTTATTATGCGTATTTTGCGAAGTTAAATTAAAACTTAATGAGGTTTAAATTATTACTAAATTATTCAAACGCTAAATGCGGATATGATATTTGTTTAATGCTTTTTATAAATGCGATGCTATTAAAATGCATGTGTATTGATTTTAAATTATAAATAATTATGAAATTCCTTGCGTATTAATAAAAATGCAAATGTGCCATTTAATACGACGTCATTCGTTAAAATATTTATTTTATGTATTTATTTATATTATTATTATTTAAGAACTATGACAGGGCCTAAAATTAATAAATGTGGGCGCGGGACTCTAAGTGTTTAATTTTCTACGTAAGACGCGGTGCCATTATTAAATTGCTTATTTACGCCTGTATTTATGTTTTATCGCTGCATTTTATTATTTAAAAATTATTAAAAATTACTTTGCAAAATTAGTGTAATTTTATAGCTAATGACTGGACGGGAGGGTCAAAATTGGGTGTCAACAGAGAACATACGAAAGGAATTGAGACTTAAGTTTTAGGATGATGGGTTGACGGAATGTTTCAAACGGGTTGTTAGTCAACTTTGAGGCAGTTTATGTCCCGTTACATTGAGAGTTCCTAGGTGTTTCAAAGGCCTAGTACGTAGTTCGTTGAGTCTAGTTTCCAACGCAACCAACCGTTCGTCGATAGGACATCGGGGTAGAAAGTTATGGAGGTTACAAGTTCAGCGCGCAGTCGGGCAGGAAAGCAATCTCGAGGGCCACGGCGCCCGCGGCCGGATGGTCGCGGCGCCGGATGCGAGGCATGGCGCCGGTTATGCCGAGATTTCGGAGTTCTGCGCCGCGCGCCGAAAGCAGCGCGGGAGAAGTTCTGAAGGTTGCGGAGGTTTCAGTATGGCCATTTGCAGGGCATTGCGCCGAGGCGGAGTTTTTGGCGGAAAACTGGGAAAAATCAGATATTTTCTTTTAAAAAGGCCATGGGAGGGTGACAAGTGTCCCCCCCCCCCATCTGATTTTGCATGTTCTATTTATTGAAGACTTGGTCATTCTTCAAGCTCTCCCTTCTCTCTAAAATTAAAAGCTCTCCCTTCTCTCTAGAAATTCAAGGAGAAAACAAAGCTTAGGGAGAAAAATTTGAAAAGGTGGCAAGAAGGAAACTTGTTGGCAAGCTTGTAGGAGTTTTTGTGGAGGTGATTGTGGAAAGAAGACAAGTGAAAATTGTTGGATTAATTTGGGTAAGCTCTAAGGTAACAATCCTTTCTCTTTTTGCTAGTTAATTGTGTTGCATGTGAAGAAGAAAGGGCTTGTAGTTGTAAATATTGCTCTTAGATAGATTGCATGTAAGAAATATGATTTGGATTTGAAAGGATTGAATAAGGTTAGTATGTGAACATGTTGTAGCCAAAATACTACCTTAAACTTATTAAATTAGTTGTTATACATTGTGGGGCAGAATTTTACACGTCCAAGTTTAGGCGTGTAATCCCCTTTGAATTGATTGGATTGTTGGGCCTTAAAAGTGGCGTTTGGATGTTGAATTCGGCCTTGAAAAAGGTGGCAAAGTATGTAGAAACAAAGGAAATGCTGTCCGATTTTCCGTAGAATTTAGTGACTTTGCACTTGGAATATTCTACGTTGAAGCTAGAGGTTAATAAACGTATTATGGTCATTATAGGTTGACGTACTACGTGCGGTATATTGGACTTAGCAAGTGGATTGACCGAAGAGGTATGTGGAACTTTCCTACCTCTTGAGCATGAATAGTTTTACCTATATAGTACGATAGACGTACAAGACCTTGGTATCCTTTACTCGTTTTTAAAGTGTCCAAGTCGGTGGAGTTAGGGGATTTGCTCACTTCTTTAAAAGTATTAAGGATGTCCTAAGTTTTCAATGTTAAGGGACCTGGCGTGTTTTAAGTATGTGATACTTGTTCCGGTTTAAAGGTATAAGTCCCTTGGATTTAGAGAAGTGTATTTGACTAATGTATAAGGTTAATATAACGACTTTATGGGAAGTTGGTTATATTAGCTTTATGGAAGATTAACAAAGAAAGCTTTACTCTAAGTAAAATAAGTACGGATAAATGACTTGAATTAATGAAAGGAAAATTGATTTTAAGGCATCAATTGCCTAAGGTTTTAAAAGAAAAGAAGTACGTGGTACTTTGGGTTAAATTCTGATTTCATAAAGACATGTTAGTGCCTTAAGTAAACTAAAATGAGAATGTATATGAACAAGACTAATAAGAAGTTAGGGGATTTCTTAACTTGCTTATATTATGTATGATAGCCGGTTTGTGCTAGTGATATATTATTCATTACGGGGTCATTCCCCGGGTTGTGGCATTTGCATATTCCGTGGATTTGCTACCCACGATGCGAGGAATACCTCATGCGAGTCCGTAGGGCTTATGCTGGTGAAATAGTCCCATGCGGGCGGGTACAGCCTATGCGAGGAATACCTCATGCGGGTCCACACGACCCATGCGGGTGAAATAGTCCCAAGAGTAGGATTGCTTAATGATACTGCGGGTGGGTGACCTTGCTTTGATCATGAGCCTCATATTTTCATGCAGTATAGTATATGCTTGTTATTCTCATAATTAGTAAGGCACAGTGTACTGTAAATTGATTTTCATACATGTCTCCAGTTATTTTAGACTTATGAGGTATTTTCAGTATTTTCCAGTTTCGCATACTTAGTACATATTGTGTACTGACCCCCTTCCTCGGGGGCTGCGTTCATGCCGCAGGTAGGGGTAAGCAGGTGGTGGATCCTCATTCTTAGGATCACTGGTCTGGTGTCAGAAGCTTCATTCCTCCGGAGGCTTGTTTTGTTGGTACGGTGTTTCCCTGATGCTATAGGTTTTATGTACATTCAGGGGTATGGCGGGGCTCTGTCCTGCCACAGTTGTTATTCCTAGAAGTCTGTAGTCACGTTTGTGGTTTGGGCTGTAAGAACAAGTTGTACTGTTTTACTTTTGGTTAAGTATGTTCTATGGAAGGCGGACTTGTCGGCTAGCCGGTGATGTTTACTATCTACAGGTTTATGTGTTATGTATGTTCCGCTGCTATTCTCTGATGTATACAGGGGTGCCCCTGAGGCACCGACCGCGCCCGGTCGGGTCGTGACAATAGTGATATCGAGCGATTAGTCCTCGAAAGTGTCTGAGCGTGTCTAGTAGAGTCTTGATTATCGGTGTGTTGTGCACCACATCTATAGTCCCGGAGGCTACGGGATATTTAGGATTGGTTTCCATTCTTTCACTCTAAGATCGTGTAATGAAGCGTGTTATAGTTGAACCTCCTCGACATATTTTTATGTATCGCTTATGCCTCCACGCAAAGCAGCTGGCAGAAGGGCAAAGCGGTGAGAGCTGCTAGTAGGACACGGAGGGTTACTAGGGCACAGGCCCAGTCTTTACCTGAGATGATGTTTCGGCGGCGAGTTCCACGACGTCGCCGCCTCAAGAGTTCGGCAACGCGGCGGCCACGAGACCGCGGTACACGAGCCTCAAGTCCACCAAATGGGTGAGTATAGGGATTATGGGAGCGGTCCGGTTATTGACCGATAGTAGCGGCGGCAAGCGACAGGAGCGTGGCCAACCCAGAGCCGGCGGCCACGGATTCGACTTTCTGGGTTGTCATCCACCCGAGTTCTATGGTTCGAGATCCGAGGAGGATCCTCAGGAGTTTGTTCGGCAGTTACAGCGGACTATGCAGGTGCTTAGGGCCTCGGAGGCTGAGTCCGTCATGCTAGCCTCTTACCGGTTACACGATATTGCGTTGAACTGGTTTGAGTCATGGGAGTTGTCTAGAGGTGAGGGTGCTCTTCCAGCTGTATGAGAGGAGTTCACAGAGGCCTTCCTGGATCACTTCTTGCCTCCTGAGATGAGGAGAGCCCGCGTGGATAGATTCTTGACTTTGAGGCAGAATGGGAGGACTATCAGAGAGTACAGCCTGGAGTTTGACTCATTGGCCAGGTATGCACACACCATTGTAGCTGACATGGCAGACATAGTTCATCGCTATGTGATGGGGCTAGACCGTCATATGATTACTGCATGCTTGGGGGTGGCCCTTCAGCCAGGTATGGATATTGCCAGGATGCAGGCGTATGCGCAGGGGATGTAGAGAGAGGGAGGATCAGCTAGACTCAGACCAGCCCAAAAGGGCCAGGACAACAGGGTCTCAGGGCAGTTTTCGAGGCGGACAACCTCAGCAGCAGACTAGATCCACATTTCACCAAAGACGAGTGCTCCTTCTCGATTTTACGGCGGGAGAGTCCGATCAGCCCGGTCATTCAGAGCGGTCGGGGCTCCAGGACTTCGGGTTTCGAGGAGGCAGATCGCGTCGAGACCACCCCATCTCGGTGTGCTCGATGTGGTAGGTCTCACCCGCAGTGTCGTGTTCCTCCGTGAGCTTGTTACTCTTGTAGCAGGCCATTTGAAGAGAGATTGTCCACCGCAGGTGGCGGGAGTGTTATGGGTCACCGGCGGTCGATTCTTTGGATCTTCGCCTTCGACGGTTATCGCCGGAGGCGGGTGTTCACGGACCAAAGCGCCGCGGCAGGGTCGTGGTGGGGTCCCGATTCAGGTCCTCAGAACCGCATTTATGCTATGTCCAGCCGTCAGGACCAGGAGGCGTCATCAGATGTCGTCACAGGTACATTGTTGGTTTCATGTTGTGATGTATATGCTTTGATAGATCCGGGTTCTACCTTGTCCTATATATCCCCTCATATTGCTGGTAGATTAGGGATAGAGCCCGAGTCCATAAAACCTTTTGAGGTGGCTACGCCAGTAGGTGATTCGGTGGTAGCTGAACGGGTATATAAGGCTTGCCCAGTGACTATACACAGTCGGCAGACCCTAGCCGACTTGATAGAGTTGGATATGACGGACTTTGATGTTATTATGGGTATGGATTGGCTAGCGTCTTGCTATGCCAATGTGAACTGTAGAGAGAGATTGGTACGGTTCCAGCTTCCTGGTGAGCCGATTATCGAGTGGAAGGGGAATACAGCGTCGCCAAGGGGTAGGTTTATTTCTTACCTCAAGGCTATGAAGATGGTGCGGAAGGGGTATATCTACCATATGGTTCGGGTATTCGATCATCGAGGCGGGAATACGGACCTTCATCGATTCGGTTGTTAGAGAGTTTCCAGACGTATTCCCAGACGAGCTTCCGGGTATCCCTCCTGAGAGGGAGATTGAGTTTTGCATTGATACATCGCCAGACACTCGACCTATATCTATTCCACCATACAGGATGGCACCTGCTGAGTTGAGGGAGTTGAAAGACCAGCTGAAGGATTTGCTGGAAAAAGGCTTTATCAGGCCTAGTATTTCTCCCTGGGGAGCGCCAGTTTTATTTGTAAAGAAGAAGGATGGGACGCTGCGTATGTGTGTTGATTACAGGCAGCTGAATAAGGTAACTATCAAGAACAGATACCCCCTTCCCAGGATTGATGATTTGTTTGACCAGTTGCAGGGTGCAAGGTGTTTCTCCAAGATAGACCTGCGGTCTGGTTATCATCAGGTGCGAGTTAGAGAGACAGATATCCCAAAGACTGCATTCAGGACCCGGTATGGGCACTATGAGTTCAGGGTAATGTCTTTCGGGTTGACCAACGCCCCAACAGTATTCATGGATTTGATGAACCGGGTGTTCAAACCATTCTTGGATATGTTCGTTATAGTATTCATTAATGATATCCTGGTTTATTCGCGTACAGAGCAGGAACATGCAGACCACTTGAGGGCGGTATTGGGAGTCCTCCGGGACCGGCAGTTGTATGCCAAGTTCTCGAAATGCGAGTTTTGGTTGACTTCAGTGGCTTTCTTAGGGCATGTCATCGGGGCCGATGGTATTCGGGTTGATACAGCAAAGATTGAGGCAGTCAAGACTTGGCCTAGACCCACTACACCGACGGAGGTGCGCAGCTTTTTGGGCCTTGCGGGTTATTATCGGAGATTTTTGGAGAAGTTTGCTTCCATCTCAGCACCTTTGACTAGGCTGACCCAGAAAGCAGCTATGTTCCGGTGGACGGATTCTTGTGAGGAGAGCTTCCAGTTGCTGAAGGAGAAATTGACAACCGCCCCAGTTCTTACTCTTCCAGAGGGTTTAGATGAATATGTGGTTTATTGTGATGCGTCGGGTGTCGGGCTTGGGTGCGTACTGATGCAGCACGGCAAAGTTATAGCTTACACATCTCGACAGCTCAGGAAGCATGAGAAGAACTATCCCACACATGACTTAGAGTTGGCAGCAGTGATTCATGCCTTGAAGATCTGGAGACATTATTTATATGGAGTTCATGTGGATATTTACACAGACCACAAGAGTCTCCAGTATATCTTCAGCCAGCGGGAGCTGAACTTGCGGCAGAGACGGTGGTTAGAGCTACTTAAGGATTATGATGTCGATATCCTATACCACCCAGGGAAGGCCAATATAGTTGCAGATGCCCTTAGTCGCAGATCGATGGGTAGTGTCACGACCCGACCGGTCGCGATCGTACCTGCCGGTACCTGTCAGTATACATCGGAGAATAGCGGTGAACATACATAACACATAACTTATAAAAGTAAACACCGCTGGCCAGCCGATAAGGCTGCCTTCCATAAAACATACTAAGTCAAAAGTGAAACAGTACAACTTATTCTTACAGCCCAAACCACAAACGTGACTACAGACCTCTAGGAATAACAACTGTGGCGGGACAGGGCCCCGCCATACCCCTGAATGTACAAAAGTCTATAACCTCAGGGAACCGTACCAAAAGACAAAGCCTCCGAAGAAATGGAGCTTTACCGGAACTGAACAGTGATCCTAAGAGTGCGGATCAGCAAGCTACGAACCTCAACCTGCGGCATGAACGCGGCCTCGGAGGAGGTCGATAACAGTACCAAGTATGCGGCGGGAAAAATCACGAAAATACCTCATAAGTCTAAAATAACTGGGGACATGTATAAAATCAGTTTACAGAACACTGTGCCTTACCAACAATGAGAAAATCAATCATATACTATACTGCATGGAAATAGGAAGCTCATAATCAACACGTCCAAGTAAACTCATATAAAGACCGTGGAAGCATGCCCGTGGAATCCTTCATCACTGGCGGCACGTCCAATAAACTCATACTAAAACAATGGAAGCATACCCGTGGAATCCTTCATCACTGGCGGCACGTCCAATAAACTCATACTAAAACAATGGAAGCATACCCGTGGAATCCTTCATCACTGGCGGCACGTCCAATAAACTCATACTAAAACAATGGAAGCATACCCGTGGAATCCTTCATCACCGCGCACGCCCAATAAACTCATACTAAAACAATGGAAGTATACGTGGAATCCTTCATCACCGGCGCACGCCCGATAAACTCAACGGTGGTATGGCGATCTGGGCTTGCCCCTCATTCATACTCTTACCCTGAAGAAGGTGGTATAACGATCTTGGGGCTTGCCCCTCATTTATACTCTTACCCTTCATACTGCATGCCTCGGAATCCTTCATCGTAAGCATGTCCAAGGTGCATACCCGTGGAATCCTTCATCACTGGCGGTACGTCCAAGCAAACTCATACTAAAACAATGGAAGCATACCCGTGGAATCCTTCATCACTGACGGCACGTCCAATAAACTCATACTAAAACAATGGAAGCATACCCGTGGAATCCTTCATCATCGCGCACGTCGATAAACTCATAATAAAACACTGGAAGCATACCCGTGGAATCCTTCATCACTGACGGTACGTCCAAGTAAACTCATAACTTCATTAGACTTTCATTTCTATGTTTACCTTATTCAAGAAAAACCGACTCTTTAACCTTTCATAAAGTTATTATAACTAACTCCCCATAAAGCCGTTATACTAACTTTATACTTTAAAACTTTAGACATTCTTATTCCTTCATAAGGCCGTTATAACTAACCTCCCATAAGGCCGTTATAACTCCCTATGTTTCAAAAGATACCGTTCTTTTCATTAACCAAGAGGCTTATACTTCAAATCAAACTTACACAATTTTCGAAATACATCTTCATGTCAAGAACTCCTTGGCTACCTTATTTAGGATAAATCATTACTCAAGAACAAGTGGGTTAACTCCTTAGCCCAACCAACTTAGACATTTTCTTAAAACAAGTCAAATATAACAAATGGATCTATTTCATTTAAAACACGTACGTCTACCGTACTATATAGTTATAACTACTCATGCTCAAGAGATAAGAAAGTTTCCGCATACCTCTCCGGTTAATCCACTTGCTAAGCCCAATACACCACACGTAGTACGTCAACCTAAAATGACCATAGTACGTTTATTAACCTCTAGTTCAAAGTAGAATAATCCAAGTTCAAGTCACTAAATCCTATGGAAAATTGGGCAGCATTTCCTTTGTTTCTACATACTTTGCCACCTTTCTCAAGGCCGAATTCAACATCCAAATGCCACATTTAAGGCTCAACAATCCAAACATATCAAAGGGGATTACACACCTAAACTTGGGTGTAAAATTCGCCCAAAAGGTACAATAATTCACTTAACAATTCTAAGGTAGTTTTTAGGCTACAACGTTGCTCATAATATCTTCTTAACCAATTCCTTCACATTCAAACCATATTTCTTACATGCAATGACTCTAAGTGCATTATTTACTACTACAAATCCCTTCTTCTTCACATGCAACATTAATACTAACCACAAGAGAAGAAATGTTACCTTTGGAGCTTTAGCCAAAACTATTCCAACAACTTTGCTAGCCTCCTTAAAAAGAATACCACCACAACAACTACTACAAGCTAGCCACAAGCTTCCTTCTTGTCCTTAACTTTTCAGATTTTTCCTAGGCTTTGAATTCCTCTTGGATTTTGAGAGAGAAGTGAGAGCTAATTTAGAGAGAGAGAGGATTGAAAGATGACCAAGTCTTGCAGACTTGGTCAATATACCGCAAGCAAGAAAATCAGCTGGGGGGGGGGACACTTGTCACCCTCCCATGGCCTTTTTAAAAGAGAAAATCAGATTTTTTTAAGTTTTTCCGCCAGGATTTCACTGGCGCCCGCCACGGCGGCCGCGTGAAACCCCGCAATCCTCGGGACTTCCGCGCCGCTTCAGCTATCGCGCTGAAACTTCAGCGACCCCTCAGCTCTTACGCGCCATGTTCGCACCCGCGCGCTGCCCCGTGATCCCCGTCCGAACACATTTCGACCGATCACGATCAACTTGTAACTCCCATAACTTCCTACTCCGATGTCCTATCGACGAACGGTTGGTTGCATTGGAAACTAGACTCAACGAACTACGCACTAGGCCTTTGAAATACTTAGGAACTCTCAATGTACCAGGTCATAACCCGCCTCAAAGTTAACCAAAACCCGTCCGAAACAATCCGTCAACCTATCTTTCGAAAATTTTAAGTCTTACTCCCTTTCGTACGCTCTCATATGCATGACCTGAACTACGGGGTGTAACATTCTCCCCCCCTTAGAAACATTCGTCCCCGAATGTTCTTTTGAAGCCAATCTAATACCCCTCGGCACATCCTCGTACTTTACACTAATGGGACTTCATTATGCCACACATGGTCCTAAGATATCGTACACGCATATCCACCCATCACTATCACACAATTAAACATATCCCAAGGGTGTACTAACGCTATCTTACTCCCATTCAAGGCCTAAAAGGATTCTCTTATCGTACTTCCAACCTATTGCGAGCATACATACATAACCTTAATATTATCCACTCATGGCATTCCATCATACAACAATCCTATCATGCATACTAATCTCTAAAGGGTCAAAGGGATACCTGACGTCATATAGGCGGGTCAAAGGACCGCTAAAACTGGGAACCGCTACCGCGACCTCTGCCGCGTCCTGTCGGTGTATGAACATCCTGCCTAGCCATTGCAGGTGAAGAACCCGCAACTGATCCAATAGATTGTGCCATCCCACCAGCGCTACCTTTGGTCGGACAGTCTCTCGCCAAATGGCCCTGTTGGCCGCAAGCATAACAAGTTGTCGACCTAGTCCGACATTCTCCAAAATGAGATCTACCACAGTGACCACACCGATGCAAAGGTGGCCTCCCCTGACTGCTATCTTCGGACACCTGTGAACCTGTCGCCCCGGAGCCTTGACCTACTCCCGAATATCCCCGGCGGTCCAACCACCCGCCGGAAGACCGGGAAGGGGCACTCTGGGCCGGCGAAAAAGTAGACCCAACCTGCCGAGGCCGTCCACCACGAAAGCTATCCTCAAACCTCGCTGCCCCGCCTCTTGCTGGCCGACCTTACCGGCCTCACTCTCCCCGCCCTCACCTCGCAAACGCTGCATCTCGCAATATCCATACCGGTGAAGAGCCACCCCATACGCAGAATCATATAACGGTCTAGCCCATCATATAGCGGTGAACTCATCCGCCATGTCTACTACAATGGGGCGACACCGCCAATGAATCAAACTCGTGTTGTATTCCCTGATGGTCCTCCCATTCTGTCTCAATGCCAAGAACCTATCCAAGCGGGCTCTCCTCGTCTCAGGGGGCAAAAAGTGACCGAGAAATGCTTCCGTGAACTCATCCCAAACAGCTGGAGGAGCACCCACATCTCTAGACAACACCCACGCCTCAAACCAATTCAACGCAATATCGCGCAACCGGTAAGAAGCCAACACAACGGACTCCGCCTCCGAGGCCCTAAGCACCTGCATAGTCCGTCGCACCTGCCGAATGAACTCCTGAGGGTCCTCCTCAGACCTCGACCCATAGAACTCGGGTGGATCACAACTCAGAAAGTCTCGAATCCTTAAACTGTCGGCTCTAGGGTTAGCTACCGGCTCCTGGCGGTGCTGCCCTGCCACAATGCTAGTCAACAACCTGATCTGCTCTCCATAATCCCTATACTCTGCCGGCCGTGGAACCGAGGCTCGTACCGCGGTCTCGATGGCGCCGCTGCCTCAAACTCGTTGAGGCCGGGCGACGTCGTGGAACTCGCCGCTCAAACATCATCTCCAGAAAGACGGGCTGTGCCTCGTAGCCTCTGCGTACTCGCAGCTCCTCAATCGCCTTGCCCTTCACGGCCCTTGGTTTACGCGAGGCATCACCGCTATAAAAAGAATACGCTGAGGAGTCCAAATGATAACACGGCTCTAAGGCACGATCTCGAGTGAGAAGAATGAAAACCAATCCTAAATATCCTGCACCTCGATTATAGATGTGGTGCAACACACCGATAATCAAGACTTACTAGATACGGTCAGACACTTTCCGAGGACTAATCGCTCGATACCACTTTTGTCACGACCCGACCGGTCGCGATCGTACCCTACCGGTACCCCGCCGTATACATCAGAGAATAGCAGCGGAACATACATAACACATAACTTATAAAAGTAAACACCGCTGGCCAGCCGATAAGGCTGCCTTCCATAAAACATACTAAGTCAAAAGTGAAACAGTACAACTTATTCTTACAGCCCAAACCACAAACGTGACTACAGACCTCTAGGAATAACAATCGGCGGACAGGCCCCGCCATACCCCCTGAATGTACAAAAGTCTATAACCTCAGGGAACCGTACCAAAAGACAAAGCCTCCGGAGAAATGGAGCTTTACCGGAACTGAACAGTGATCCTAAGAGTGCGGATCAGCAAGCTACGAACCTCAACCTGCGGCATGAACGCACTTCGGAGGAGGTCGATAACAGTACCAAGTATGCGAAACTGGGAAAAATACTGAAAATACCTCATAAGTCTAAAATAACTGGGGACATGTATAAAATCAGTTTACAGAACACTGTGCCTTACCAACAATGAGAAAATCAGTCATATACTATACTGCATGAAAATAGGAAGCTCATAATCAACACGTCCAAGTAAACTCATATAAAGACCATGGAAGCATACCCGTGGAATCCTTCATCACTGGCGGCACGTCCAATAAACTCATACTAAAACAATGGAAGCATACCCGTGGAATCCTTCATCACTGGCGGCACGTCCAATAAACTCATACTAAAACAATGGAAGCATACCCGTGGAATCCTTCATCATCGCGCACGCCCAATAAACTCATACTAAAACAATGGAAGCATACCCGTGGAATCCTTCATCACTGACGGCACGTCCAATAAACTCATACTAAAACAATGGAAGCATACCCGTGGAATCCTTCATCACTGGCGGCACGTCCAATAAACTCATACTAAAACAATGGAAGCATACCCGTGGAATCCTTCATCACCGCGCACGCCCAATAAACTCAACAGTGGTATGATGATCTTGGGGCTTGCCTCATTCATACTCTTACCCACGAAGAAGGTGGTATAACGATCTTGGGCTTGCCCTCATTTATACTCTTACCCTTCATATCGCATGCCCTAATCCTTCATCGTAAGCATGTCCAAGGTGCATACCCGTGGAATCCTTCATCACTGGCGGTACGTCCAAGCAAACTCATACTAAAACAATGGAAGCATACCCGTGGAATCCTTCATCACTGGCGGCACGTCCAATAAACTCATACTAAAACAATGGAAGCATACTCGTGGAATCCTTCATCACTGGCGGCACGTCCAATAAACTCATACTAAAATAATGGAAGCATACCCGTGGAATCCTTCATCACTGACGGTACGTCCAAGTAAACTCATAACTTCATTATACTTTCATTTCTATGTTTACCTTATTCAAGAAAAACCGACTCTTTAACCTTTCATAAAGTTATTATAACTAACTCCCCATAAAGCCGTTATACTAACTTTATACTTTAAAACTTTAGACATTCTTATTCCTTCATAAGGCCGTTATAACTAACCTCCCATAAGGCCGTTATAACTCCCTATGTTTCAAAAGATACCGTTCTTTTCATTAACCAAGAGGCTTATACTTCAAATCAAACTTACACAATTTTCGAAATACATCTTCATGTCAAGAACTCCTTGGCTACCTTATTTAGGATAAATCATTACTCAAGAACAAGTGGGTTAACTCCTTAGCCCAACCAACTTAGACATTTTCTTAAAACAAGTCAAATATAACAAATGGATCTATTTCATTTAAAACACGTACGTCTACCGTACTATATAGTTATAACTACTCATGCTCAAGAGATAAGAAAGTTTCCACATACCTCTCCGGTTAATCCACTTGCTAAGCCCAATACACCACACGTAGTACGTCAACCTAAAATGACCATAGTACGTTTATTAACCTCTAGTTCAAAGTAGAATAATCCAAGTTCAAGTCACTAAATCCTATGGAAAATTGGGCAGCATTTCCTTTGTTTCTACATACTTTGCCACCTTTCTCAAGGCCGAATTCAACATCCAAATGCCACATTTAAGGCTCAACAATCCAAACATATCAAAGGGGATTACACACCTAAACTTGGGTGTGTAAAATTCTGCCCAAAAGGTACAATAATTCACTTAACAATTCTAAGGTAGTTTTTAGGCTACAACGTTGCTCATAATATCTTCTTAACCAATTCCTTCACATTCAAACCATATTTCTTACATGCAATGACTCTAAGTGCATTATTTACTACTACAAATCCCTTCTTCTTCACATGCAACATTAATACTAACCACAAGAGAAGAAATGTTACCTTTGGAGCTTTAGCCAAAACTATTCCAACAACTTTGCTAGCCTCCTTAAAAAGAATACCACCACAACAACTACTACAAGCTAGCCACAAGCTTCCTTCTTGTCCTTAACTTTTCAGATTTTTCCTAGGCTTTGAATTCCTCTTGGATTTTTAGAGAGAAGTGAGAGCTAATTTAGAGAGAGAGAGAGGTTTGAAAGATGACCAAGTCTTGAAGACTTGGTCAATATAAGGCATGCAAGAAAATCAGATGGGGGGGGGGACACTTGTCACCCTCCCATGGCCTTTTTAAAAGAGAAAATCAGATTTTTTTAAGTTTTCCGCGCCAGATTCCGCCTCGGCGCTGCGCCTCGCCGCTGGCCACCAAACCCCCGCATCCTCAGACTTCCCGTCGCACCTTTACGGCGCGGCGCGCTGAAACTTCAGCGACCCTCGGCTCTTACGCGCCGCACCTGCCGCGGCCCCGTGATCCCCGTCCGAACACATTTGACCGATCACAGACCGAACTTGTAACTCCCATAACTTCCTACTCCGATGTCCTATCGACGAACGGTTGGTTGCGTTGGAAACTAGACTCAACGAACTACGTACTAGGCCTTTGAAATACTTAGGAACTCTCAATGTACCAGGTCATAACCCGCCTCAAAGTTAACCAAAACCCGTCCGAAACAATCCGTCAACCTATCTTTCGAAAATTTTAAGTCTTACTCCCTTTCGTACGCTCTCATATGCATGACCTGAACTACGGGGTGTAACAGGTAGTCTGTCAGATGTGCAGCCAGAGAGAAGGGGTATGGTCCGCGAGTTGCATCAGCTAGCGAACCTTGGGGTTCGTTTGGTGGATTCTGATACTAATGGAGTTCGGGTTCGAGAGGTTGCCGAGTCTTCCATCGTCGAGGAGGTGAAGAGGCGACAGTATGAGGATCCGATTATGGTACGGTATCGAGATGCAGCTCTTCAGGAGGAGAAGAGTCTATTTGAGGTAGCACCTGATGGGGTGCTAAGATTTGAGGGCCGGTTGTGTGTTCCCGATGTGACAGGACTTCGTCAGCAGATTCTGGGGGAGGCACATAGTGCTCGTTACTCTATTCATCCGGGGTCGACCAAGATGTACCATGACCTCAGGTGTATATATTGGTGGGATGGCCTGAAGAGGGACGTTGCTGAATTTGTGGCGCAGTGTCCGAATTGTCAGCAGGTCAAGGTTGAGCACCAGAAGCCCGGTGGGCTATTACAGACTATTGATATTCCGACTTGGAAGTGGGAGGTGGTCAATATGGACTTTATTACAGGGTTACCTCACACTCAGAGGAAGCATGATTCCATCTGGGTTATCGTCGACAGGCTGACGAAATCAGCCCATTTCCTTCCAGTCAGGACGACTTTTTCGGCCGAGGATTATGCTAGATTGTATATCAGAGAGATTGTGAGACTGCACGGAGTGCCTATATCGATCATTTCAGACAGGGGAGCTCAGTTCTCGGCTAACTTCTGGAGGTCTTTCCAGAAGGGGTTAGGGACCCAAGTGAGTCTCAGTACTGCGTTTCATCCTCAGACCGACGGACAGGCCGAGCGCACTATCCAGACACTTGAGGATATGCTGCGGGCCTGTGTTATCGATTTCAGGGGTAGCTGGGAGGACCATTTACCTCTTGTGGAGTTTGCATATAACAACAGCTACCATTCTAGTATCCAGATGGCGCCTTATGAGGCCTTATACGGGAGGAAGTGCAGGTCACCGATAAATTTGGTTTGAGGTGGGAGAAGTTCGATTAGTCGGGCGGACTTGATTCAGCGACGATGGATAAGGTGAAGCTTATCCGGGAGCTTATTATTGTCACTCGAGTCGGCCAAGTCGTATGCAGATCATCGGCGTCGACACTTGGAGTTTGAAGTGGATGATTGGGTTTTCCTGAAAGTATCACCCATGAAGGGCGTGATGAGATTCGGGAAGAAGGGAAAACTTAGCCCAAGGTACATTGGGCCTTATCAGATTGTCCGTAGGGTAGGCAAGGTTTCCTATGAGTTGGATCTGCCGTCCGATATGAAGGCAGTACATCCAGTTTTTCATGTGTCTATGTTGCGGAAGTGTATTGGAGATCCGTCTAGAGTGCACCCGATTTGTGATGTCCAGGTGACAGAGGGGCTATCATATGAGGAGAGTCCCGTAGCGATACTCGATCGTCAGGTTAGGCGACTACGGACAAAGGATGTGGCTTCCGTCAAGGTCTTATGGCGGAACGAGAACAGGGAGGAGATGACATGGGAAGCAGAGGAGGACATGATAAAGAAGTATCCTCACTTGTTCCCTACACCTCCAGGTAACCCATTTTCCTGATTGTTAGTTTTTGAAATTTAGCAATTATGCTTAAGTATTGTTGTGGCTATGTGGAGCGTCCTTATTTGCAAGAAATATAGTTAAGAGGGTCTATGTCGATATTATGATTTGAGTAAGCCTAGAAGGAACATTCGGGATGAATGTTTCTAAGGGGGGGAGGGGGGAGAATGTTACACCCCGTAGTTCAGGTCATGCTTTAGAGAACATACGAAAGGAATTGAGACTTAAGTTTTAGGATGATGGGTTGACGGAATGTTTCGGACGGGTTGTTAGTCAACTTTGAGGCAGTTTATGTCCCGTTACATTGAGAGTTCCTAGGTGTTTCAAAGGCCTAGTACGTAGTTCGTTGAGTCTAGTTTCCAACGCAACCAACCGTTTGTCGATAGGACATCGAGGTAGAAAGTTATGGAGGTTACAAGTTCAGCGCGCAGTCGGGCAGGAAAGCAATCTCGGTCAGGGGCCACAGCGCCGCGGCGCCGGTTATGCTGAGATTTCTCGGGAGTTGCAGCGCCGCGGCGCCGGAAGTTCTGAAAGGTTGCGGAGTTTTTGGCGGAAAACTGGGAAAAATCAGATATTTTCTTTTAAAAAGGCCATGGGAGGGTGAAAAGTGTCCCCCCCATCTGATTTTGCATGTCCTATTTATTGACCAAGTCTTGAAGACTTGGTCATTCTTCAAGCTCTCCCTTCTCTCTAAAATTAAAAGCTCTCCCTTCTCTCTAGAAATTCAAGGAGAAAACAAAGCTTAGAGAAAAATTTGAAAAGGTGGCAAGAAGGAAACTTGTTGGCAAGCTTGTAGGAGTTTTTGTGGAGGTGATTGTGGAAAGAAGACAAGTGAAAATTGTTGGATTAATTTGGGTAAGCTCTAAGGTAACAATCCTTTCTCTTTTTGCTAGTTAATTGTGTTGCATGTGAAGAAGAAAGAGCTTGTAGTTGTAAATATTGCTCTTAGATAGATTGCATGTAAGAAATATGATTTGGATTTGAAAGGATTGAATAAGGTTAGTATGTGAACATGTTGTAGCCAAAATACTACCTTAAACTTATTAAATTAGTTGTTATACATTGTGGGGCAGAATTTTACACGTCCAAGTTTAGGCGTGTAATCCCCTTTGAATTGATTGGATTGTTGGGCCTTAAAAGTGGCATTTGGATGTTGAATTCGGCCTTGAAAAAGGTGGCAAAGTATGTAGAAACAAAGGAAATGCTGTCCGATTTTCCGTAGAATTTAGTGACTTTGCACTTGGAATATTCTACGTTGAAGCTAGAGGTTAATAAATGTATTATGGTCATTATAGGTTGACGTAATACATGCGGTATATTGGACTTAGCAAGTGGATTGACCGAAGAGGTATGTGGAACTTTCCTACCTCTTGAGCATGAATAGTTTTACCTATATAGTACGATAGACGTACAAGACCTTGGTATTCTTTACTCGTTTTTAAAGTGTCCAAGTCGGTGGAGTTAGGGGATTTGCTCACTTCTTTAAAAGTATTAAGGATGTCCTAAGTTTTCAAAGTTAAGGGACCTGGCGTGTTTTAAGTATGTGATACTTGTTCCGGTTTAAAGGTATAAGTCCCTTGGATTTAGAGAAGTGTATTTGACTAATGTATAAGGTTAATATAACGACTTTATGGGAAGTTGGTTATATTAGCTTTATGGAAGATTAACAAAGAAAGCTTTACTCTAAGTAAAATAAGTACGGATAAATGACTTGAATTAATGAAAGGAAAATTGATTTTAAGGCATCAATTGCCTAAGGTTTTAAAAGAAAAGAAGTACGTGGTACTTTGGGTTAAATTCCCGGATTTCATAAAGACATGTTAGTGCCTTAAGTAAACTAAAATGAGAATGTATATGAACAAGACTAATAAGAAGTTAGGGGATTTCTTAACTTGCTTATATTATGTGTGATAGTCGGTTTGTGCTAGTGATATATTATTCATTACGGGGTCATTCCCCGGATTGTGGCATTTGCATATTCCGTGGATTTGCTACCCACGATGCGAGGAATACCTCATGCGAGTCCGTAGGGCTTATGCGGGTGAAATAGTCCCATGCGGGCGGGTACAGCCTATGCGAGGAATACCTCATGCGGGTCCACACGACCCATGCGGGTGAAATAGTCCCAGGAGTAGGATTGCTTAATGATACTGCGGGTGGGTGACCTTGCTTTGATCATGAGCCTCCTATTTTCATGCAGTATAGTATATGCTTGTTATTCTCATTATTAGTAAGGCACAGTGTACTGTAAATTGATTTTCATACATGTCTCCAGTTATTTTAGACTTATGAGGTATTTTTAGTATTTTCCAGTTTCGTATACTTAGTACATATTGTGTACTGACCCCCTTCCTCGGGGGCTGCGTTCATGCCGCAGGTAAGGGTAAGCATGTGGTGGATCCTCATTCTTAGGATCACTGGTCTGGTGTCAGAATCTCCATTCCTCCGGAGGCTTGTTTTGTTGGTATGGTTTTTCCCTGATGCTATAGGTATTATGTACATTCAGGGGTATGGCGAGGACTGTCCCGCTACGCTTGTTATTCACAAGTGCGTAGTCACGTTTGTGGTTTGGCTGAAAGAACAAGTTGTACTATTTTACTTTTGGTTAAGTATGTTACATGGAAGAAGCGGCCTTGTCGGCTGGCGGTGATGTTTACTATCTACGAGTTTATGTGTTATGTATGTTCATTGCTATTCTCTCGATGTATACAGGCAGGGTGCCCGGTAGGCACCGATCGCGACCGGTCGGTCGTGACATCCCACCGAGAACACCCCCATTTCCTTAGCAAAATTGAAGATTACTTCAACTCTTTTTCTAAGATTAAGTTCTTATACAAGTTTTAAGCCAAGGTAACTCCAAAACAGTGGTGTTTTACTGATCTGGTGATTTAAGTCCAAGAATTTCCAGTTTTGAAGATGAGAAACTTGGAAGAAAAACATGTAAGAAGGATGGATTAAACTTGTAGAATACATACATGTAATTATAAGTTGAAGAAATGATGAAAATGGTGCACAGAAAGATGGAGCAGTGACCGAATTTGGGGATTGTTTTGGGCTAGAATTGAGGTAAGATTTCTTCTTCTCATGATGTAATTGGAGTTGCATGTTGTTGTAGTTTAAGAAATAAACTTGTATTAATAGAAACTTGAAATTTAAGACAATGCATGTGATTGTTGGGTGTTATAGCCGAAATTGGGACTGTTTTTGTGTACATTGGATTAAGTGTTGTTGTTGTTATCCTTGTCACTAATTACATGTTGAAAATCGAAGTAAAACCTTGATGTTTAAGTTATAATTGGTTATATGGAAGTTTTGGAACATGAACTGGATTTTAAGGAGTTAAGAAAGGAATTTTGGCAATTAAGCCTTGTTGGTCGAGACTTGTATGGCATTTTTGGACATGTTGTGTTGTATTTTAGGGGCTGTTTTAGTGGTGTTATAATGCTGGAAAATTAGTTACAATTATGCATGTTCAATGTTGTAATTGTGGATATATGTCTTAAGTAATTAAGGTGTAGAAAGATGTTATTTTGCATTCTTGAAACTCTCGATTTTTGTTAGTATATGGATTGTTTTGGGGACTGATTTGATATGAATTAAGAGGATGGATTAACATAAGAAATAGGTGTATAAATCACCTTGGTTGTTGTAGTTGTTGTCTTCCATGAACATAAAAAAAAAGGAATGTATTATGATGAAGTATTTTGGATTGTTTGGTTATATCTTTAAGTTGCATCATGTTATTGATGTTGTTGGATTTGGTTGTAAGTTGTGGATGTGCATATAAATAGGGGAAGTGTTGTCCAAATTTTTATATAAAAGAAAGCAAGTTATCATTCGATTATAATGTATGCTAGTAATCATAAGGTTAATGGACATGTTACTATTATTATAGGTTGAAGTGCTAGTCAAGGCGTATTTAGATTATTGAGTTGGTTAGTTCATCATTAAGGTATGTGAAACTATCCTTTCTTTCTTTTTGCATGATTTATATAAATGAGTGTACGACGGACGTACATAATTCTATTGAATCCTAATTCTTAATGATACATTATATGATAGTGCCTTGATTTTCTAAAAGTAATAGTTATTCTATTTATTTCATTGAGAGTCAAATGATGATTTAAATTGCATATGATTGTTCATGATAGCTATTCGTGCAAAGTGTTATTATTCCACCTCACCGAGTCCCGGGCCGGCAGTGTTCGTGCGCAGATCCTTGCATTTGTTCACCGATTCCCTCACTAGAGGGCCGGTAATGTTTATATATATGATGATTCCATGGACATGTATCCATGATGCGGGTACAGATATCCATGACAGTATATGATGATTTCATGGACATGTATCTATGATGCGGGTACAAGTACCCATGACAGTATATATATATATATGATTATATGGACAGGCATCCATGATTTTGATATGACTCACATTTTTATAAGGCACAGTTGACTCTCATTTCTATATGGCACAGTTGTATTGGTATTTTGATTATTACACATGTCTCATGTTATCTTGGCCAGTTATGATCTTCTCTACAGTACTTCATGTTTTACATACTCAGTACATTATTTCGTACTGACCTCCTTTTCTCGGGAGGATGCGTTTACGCCGCAGTCAGTGCTCGATTTGGAGATCCTCAGGTCTAGGATTTCTGTTAATTTGTTGAGAGCTCCATTGATCCGGAGCTTAGTCGTTTTGGTACAGAGCCTTATTTTGACTTACGCATATTTAGGTGCACGATGAGGCCCTGTCCCGTCATATTTCTTTATCGTACTCTTAGAGGTCTGTAAATAATTGTGGGTAGATGTGTTTGGGACTTATGTGGATTGTATATGTATTTTGGTCGACTGTACTGTTACGCTTCATGTTGAGATGTTCCCGTATATAGTGGCAGCCTTATCGGGTTGCCTATTTGATATGACTTATAGATTATTGTATTATCCTTGGTATCCGTGTGATATGTGACAGATGGGTATAAGGGTGCCCAGGTATGGCACCGTGTCGCGGCCCGTCGGGTCGGATCGTGACAATGGCACTGCATATATTTTGCTCTATGTGGATGACATTGTCCTGAGCCTTCTCAAATTCGAATTTGCCATGACAGACTTGGATACGTGGAGTTATTTTTTTGGGATTTCCGTGACCATATTCAAGAGTGTAATGTTTCTGTGTCAGCGTAAGTATGTCACATAGATTGTTTCTGAGGCTAAAATGATAAAGCGTAGATCGTACCACTCCAGTCGACTCAAAATCGAAGTTTAGCATCGATGACGGGGATCCGGTGCTTGATCCTTCTCTTTATAGGAGTCTCACTGGTGCACTTCAGTATCTTACCTTCACTAGGCCCGATATTGCCTATGTTGTTCAGCATATGTGTTTGTTCATGCATGCTCCCAGAGAGCCTCACTTTACCGATCTTAAACGTATCATTCGGTACGTTAATTGTACTCTTGACTATGGATTACATCTTTATCCATCTCCACCGACCAGGCTGATATCAATGATATCATATACGGACGCCGATTGGGGCGATTGTCGGCTGCGTCGATCTACTTCGATTATTGTGTATTTTTAGGTGATAACCTCATCACATGGTCCGCCAAACTACAAGCCACACTTTCCGTTCGAGTGCGAGCGAGAATATGAAGCATTGCAAACATTGTTGCGAGATTTGTTGGCTCGAGAAACCTCCTTACAGAGCTTTTGTCCCTACGTAAGGCATTTGTATCTATTGTGATAACCTATCTGTTGTCTACTTTTCTCATAACCTGGTTCATGAGAAGGTTGCCGTATGCAGATATATTTACTAAGGGACTTCTTCGGCGGCTATTCCTTGACTTCAGATCCAGTCTGAGCGTCCGGGCTCCTCCCGCTCCGACTGAGGGGGTGTGATAGAGAATACGTATATATTCTCCATATATTTTGTAATTATTATTTTAGTGTAATTATGTCAAGTAGATATTCTCGGACAATTAGAATTACAATTATAAATATATATTGTATTAATGAGAAAACTCCAAACAATGAGAATTACACAATTCTACTTAACTTGTTGCGCTCTCACTAATATAGATCAAAATAATGTGAGCTTTTGTTGTATCTCATTATTCTATGAATTTAATTAAAAAAAGGTTTAGAGGCTTTTTACATATATTTTAGCTTTAGGCCATTAAATTGGTAAAGCCACCCTAATCGGATACATATGCTTTACAAAAAAAAAAGGTCTCAGCGCGCAAATCCATGAGTAAATGATATTTTTGAAAGAGATCTCAGCACCCACCTTCACTAACAAATTTTTGACAAGTTTGAGAGGCTTCAATAGCCTGATATACATAATTATTTGGATAAATTTATGGCACATCAAGCAGACTGGGAGCTAATGAAGTTACAAGAGCACAAAAATGGATACTTTTCATTAGTAATAATCATGTACAAAATTAAAGGCTATACAAATATTCAACCCAAAAACTGGAACTGGATGAAAATGGTCTTACTTCAATTGAAATGGTGAACACCAATTGCTATTGTGATAAAGAAAGAAGATATTATGCAGGTATACATTGTTTTTGGCATACAATTAGGATGAAGTTAAGCTATTGATATTTCTCTGCCTTTCCGTAGCATTTAGAGTTAGTAGCAATTGTAGAATCTCTGTCTACATTTCCTTTCATGTATAATTATTTATTTAAAATTTTGCTTCTATAATATTGACATTCTTTTATACAATTGTGTACTATATGATATATACCTATGTGGGCTGATAATGCCATCATGGACGTCTATAATAGCAACCTAAAACAAATATATACAAGGGCTGACAGGGCCTGACATACTATACACACATGCCATGTCTATAAGCCTCTAAAAAAAATATAATTGTACAATGGTCAGGTAGGGGCCCAGCCTAACTATCTTGTAAGCATATCAATACTCAAGACCTGGAAACTTCGAATGATATGAAGCTTACCAATCAAGTTGAGCTCAGCACTGCCTATTGAGGAGGCATGTCTATATGTTTCTCAAACCCTGAACGCATGAAATGCAATGCCAACAAAGGGATGTCTGTACAAATATAATGCACTGGTATGTAAGGCGATTCAATAATTGAAAGCTAAAATGTGAAAACAACTGAGGATCAAACATACTTTGGAATACACTTAGCTGCTCTAACTCAACTCTTACATACACAATAGTATAGCTAGTTGGCCACATATATAGAGCTCGATATATCTCTCGCGGCCATAAGCTGGGATGTCTCTGTATCTCTATCCGGACGTATAGGGCTCAATGTAGCTCTTGCCGGTGATAAGGCCGGAATATATTTTGTCATGATCCAAACTGAAGGGCCATGACCGACATCCGGACCTGGCTGAGTGAACAGTGATAGTGCTTCTAAGGGAAATCTTGGCCCTAGTGCATTTGCATATTGTGTAGAAAATTGTGAAGGGGGGTTTATTCATGCAAGTACTAGAAGAATTGAAGACACAACATGTTTAGTTGTTGAGGCTAAAACAATGTATGATGGCATTGCTTATTGTGTGCAGAAGTAGTTCCTTCCACTGGTTTAAGAGAATGATTCTCTCAGTTTAATGAAGATAGTAGAAAGGGAATGGGATATACCATGGAGTATAAGTATGGAAGTTCATAACATCTTAAAACGGAGGAGGAAGGGAGTGATACATATTGGCCATGTGATGAGAGAAGACAACCAGTTGATAGATTTTTATCTAACCTTATTTTTTATTTTGCAGGTACACTTCATTTTGATTCATTTATTGAGCTACCAGCAGCAGCTAGAAGACTAGTAAACACTGACAAGATGCATATTCCTAGCCTCAAGTTTAAGACTGTATTTTCCAGAGAACCAGACTGACTCAGAACAAGATTGGTAGTATATATGCATCACACATAAAAGCTACATTACACAGTTGAGATGAAGAAGTTAGTGAAGTATTTTGAACAACAAGACCAAGTTCATCGACACCTATATCTGTCACTATGCAACTTATATCCAATATGTGGTATTAACGTTATGTTCAATCTATTGGAAGAGCTTCCATAGTGATAGATATCAGGCGCTAATGAAAATCAACTATGAGAAGAGATTCTAATATGGACATACTATGCAGTTTTAGTAGCTATCAAGCCTGAATTTGTATAGTTTCATGTTGGAAGGATCCTTCTATTGGTACCTGATCTCATAGCACCTGGTGAGAGTTTTTTTTTTTTTTTTTTTTTTTTTTATTGACGAAGGAACCCGCAGCCGCTGCTCTTTCGAGTGCACACAGGGTAAACCGGTGTACGCATAGCTGCAAACCACGTCGGCGCTTAAACCACACTTGGCAAGCCAGTGTGCGAGCTCCCTCAAGAGGCGAAGGCAGGCCAGACGTTACCCTGGGGTTTCGAACTTGTGACCAAGCTCTCCCACACCACCCAATGAGGATATCCTCTGCCTTCAAGACCAACTGGTCTAGGGCTTCGGATGTACCTGGTGAGAGCTTTGAGTCGACTTGAAGTGGAATCAAACCAAAACTTGAATATGTGACGTAGTTGTTTAGGCTAGTTTAAGCTATTTAGACTATTTTACACTTTTGGCCTTGTAAATACATATTTTTATTTTAATAAATTCACAACTTAAAAATGTATACCTATTCTATTTGGAAGATCTTGGTAATATAACCAGGATGTCTTTCTACATAAAGGGATCATTGGTTTACTTTGGGAGAAAATGCATCTTTTCACTTCTAAACTTACATCAAAAATTTACTTTAGCAACTAAACTTAACTGACAATTTTTTACCTCCATAAATAACTTACGAGTGAATTAAATTTAACCTTACATAGCGCAGACCTATACACATACCAAATAATCACCCACCTGCGCATTATTCAATTTATTTAATGATTTAATTTTTTTAATATAAAATATTATTTTTATTTAGGACAACGGTTATATTACCGTTTCCAACTAATTTCTTATCTGACCCACCACAATAAGAACCCTAAAACAACACTCTCCTCTTACTCACCTTAAATCATCCCCAATTTTTTCTCCATTCATAAAATTTCTTCTTTCTCACACATTCAATCAGCCAAATTGTTGCTTCATGTATTTTTTGTTCATCAAACTTGAAGTTACGTGATTGAAGGGTTAATATTGACTTATTTTCAACTATTTTAGCTGTGTAAAACATAATGAGAACAATTATGATGTATATAAGGAGGGGATTATATGGTTAGGTTGATCAGATTTGGTTTGGGGCAGGACAGACACAAATATGGGAGTCAAACGGAGGTTGGCGAAATATGACGATTTCTGTACAGTTTAAGTTTGTGGGAGGTGTATGGGTGCCCTTACGTGGTTTGGGGATAAGGCATTTTGAGATGATGAACTACACACGGTGTAGGTTATGTTGGTGATTTGATGGTGGTAAGGTGGCGGAAACTTGTCGGGATAGTAAGGTACGAAGGTTGAACCCGGTGATGATGGTGGAGTAGTTGGTTGGATTTTTGGGTATTTTTGGGAGGAGTTGGTTAACGACCTTTTTGGTGTAGGTTGGAGAAGTGTTATTGTGTAATAGGGTGAAAGGGATTAGACAGTTTGGACATTAATTGGACACGAAATTGATAGTTAAGTTCGGGTGCGGGTAAGGTGATGTAGGCTGAGATGATCTTCTAATGTGTTTGTGACAAAGTAACCGGATAGAACCTTGGATTGGGTATAGTTAGATCACAAAAGTTCTAACTAGACTTAAACACAGGGTAGTCAACTTCAATTTGACCACCATTTCCACGGAGGACGCATTGTTACAACTTCCTTCATCAATAATCATATTACATACCTTGTCATTTACCTTGCATCGAGTGTAAAATCTTTATGTCTCCTCATGTTCTTCAAGTTGAACACTCAACACACGTTGTAGTACTAAACTTTCACCCTCCTCCGCAAGATCAACATCATCCTCTAGGACCTCCTTGACTTCGAGTTCCTCAATAACAAAGGAATCCCCACAATCTTGATACTATTCGATAGTCATTACCCGAAGGTTAGGACATTCATTTGCAAAGTGTTCTAACCTTGACATTTAAAATACCTTTTTTTACTTCTATCTACCCCCTTTGTAACCTCTACTTTCTTTTCTTTATCTTTCTCTACACTTTCTTGACTATATAATGGGTTAGTAAAAAAGGTACTGCCACTTTATTTAACATTAATGGGATTTACATAGGATTTTGGGGTACCTTTCTTTGTTGTTTTTCAAACTTGAGTGCTAAGTGGCATACGTCTTCAAATATGTTGTATGTTGCAACTTTGACCTTCTCTTGAATCACCACGTTCAAGCCTCCAATGAATTGTGCAATCCTTTGTGCCTTATTTTATTTTAAGTCACAAAACATGGTGACTTTCTCGAACTCTCGAACGTATTCCTCAACTTTAAGAACTCATTGACGAAGTGTGCTGAGCTTGAGGTATAGGTCTTGTTCATACTTCATTGGCAATAACTTCTTCAAATGATTCTTTAGTTTATCCCAAGATTCAATCTTGGTTTTCCCATTCCTCCTCCGGCTTGTTTTGAGGTTTTCATACCACACACAAGTGAATTTCTTCAATTTCAATGTAGCAACCTTAAAACTGGTCATTATATTGCTTGTATTCGAAAGGCCTCTTAATGGCCCTTAACCATTCAAGAAACTCTTTTGGGTCCATATTTCCTTCAAAAGATGGAAGATCAAGCCGTAGACTTCGGTCATCTTCCCTTTCATGCCTTGGGTTATCTTGGATATCTTTCATTTCATGCCTTGTGTTGTTTTGTGCAACCTCTTCCCCGGCCTCAACATCATTAATCATGGCACGCTCCGCAAACTCTCTTCTCAAGATTTGTATTTGTTCCGCAATAAGGTCACTTATGGTCCTCCGAAGTTCTTTATTTATATTAGCCATATCGTGAAGGCATGGGACGAGAAAGTCTTGCTCTGATACCAAACTGATGTATATAAGGAGGGGATTGTATGGTTAGGCTAGTCGGAGTTGTTTTGGGATTGGACAGACACAAATATGAGAGTCAAATGGAGGTTGGTGGAATAAGACAGTTTTCGGACATTTTAGGTTTGTGGGAGGTGTACGGGTTCCTTTATGAGGTTTGGGGCTAAGGCGTTTGGAGAAGATGAAATAGACACGTTGTAGGTTATGTTGGTGGTTGGTATTTTGTGTTTGGATGATGGTAAGGTGGTGGAAACTTGTCGGGACAGTAAGGTACGAAGGTTGAATCCAGTGAGGATGATGGAGTAGTTGGTTGGGTTTTCGAGTGTTTTTTGGAGGAGTAGGTTAACGACCTTTTTGGTGTAGATTGGGAATGTGTTGTGATGTAATGGGTGAAAGGGATTAGGCATTTTGGACAATAATTGGGCACGAAATTGATAGACAAGTTTGGAGTGCGGGTAAGGTGACGTGAGTGAGATGACCTTCTAATGTGTTTGTGACAAAGTAAATAGATAGAACCTTGGCTTGGGTATATTTAGATCATGAAATTTCTAACTAAGCTTACACCTAGGGTTTGGACTACAAAAGTACCAAGAGTTGGATCACAAAAGGACCGAGGGTTGGACCATAAAAGGACCAACTAAGATAACAACACAAAAGTTGAATAACTTAGAAAAGTTTGAGAAAACTCAAATATATTACATAAAATTTCAATGTCTCCTTTCATCAACTACATCCCCTATTTATACTAGTTCTAAACCATCTAGAATAGGTAACAAGATAGATATAAAAATGCATCTAATCTGAATGGGAAAGGGGGAGAGGTTCGGCCGATTTGGGAGAAGGGAAAAGACCCAACTCTTCATGTTCTCTAAGCCACCCTTTTGTGTCATCCATGTAGATAAGTGCATGAATTAGCTAGTTCATGAATTACATCCTTGGGGAACTGTTACACCCCGTAGTTCCAAGGTATGTATGTGAGGACATACGTACGAGAATACGACAGTAATATTGGAAAGGAAGAAAGATGTGATTTTTCGACGGAAAAGTTTCCGGGATTTGTGAAGGAAAAATGTTCGTTAATGGGAATTGGATTCCCAGATTTGGTATTTGGACTTCTTGGATTATATTAGAATTTTGGGATTTTATTTTCGGAAATGGTCACGTGGGGCCCACGAGAGAAATTTACGGTTTTGTGGGGCCCACTTTGTTTTTGAGATTTTCGATATTTTGGATATTTTCGGAAGACGAAATATTTTGGACGAGTAGGGGGGCGACACGTGTCACCCCCATGTGGCCATGTTGGTGAATTGATGTTAGATGTTGTCCTCGATTTAGTAGTGGACAAGTGGCTAGCCACTTGTCCCAAAGTTGTGGTGGACATGTGGTTGGTAGAACCCACCCCCACATGTCCCCAATCTACACCACACACTTGCCTAGATCTTGGCCATTGATTTCTCTATAAATACCCCTTGTGTGCAAGACATAATATCATCCACACTTAAAGATTTTCCAAGGCAAAAATATCCCCTCCCTTTGTGATGTTCTCGCCCAACCCCACTTTGTGTAGAAATACTTCAAGTGTTGTTGTATAATCCCAAATACCTTAGCCTAGTATCCCTAGTAGTATTCTAAAGAAATCCCAACATAAGAGCCCGAAAATACTACTTTTTCCAATAGTCGCAAAATGAAACCCTAGAAAAATCTTCATAGCTTGGTTGAAGTGTTAAGAGAAGTTGTTTAGAAACTTCTAAGGGTCGCTTGGAGCGGGTTGGAGCGTAAGGAATTGGAGCTAAACGTTGCTCAGGATCGACTTATAATCTTGGATAATTTTGGGCTTATCGAGGTAATGATCTTAGTCCTTCTATCGTAATTGGATATTACATGTTGTAGTAATATAGAATTGAGTATAAGATATATGGAAGGATGTTTATAAAGAATTGAATTGTATTTACATTAGACTGTATTTACAGTTGACTTGTAGTATTATTGTGGAGTAGAATTGTACACGTCCGGTTAGACGTGTAACCCCCCCTGGAGTTGTTGGCTTGGTAGCGGGCCTTGATTGATGAGGAGATTTTATGTGGTTGCGGGGGGGAGGTGCTGCCGAATTTTCCGTAGAATAAGGAACCTTGTACTTAGAATTGTTCTACGAAGAGATCTAGAAGTTGATAGACGTTTTGTGACCTGTATAGGTTGAAGTTCTACGAGTAGCGTATTCTACTTGAAGGGTGGAAAAGGCTAGCAGGGTTATAGTACTTTGGAGCGTTTTGCTAATTGTCGATAATCGTCGCGAGGTATGTGAACCTCTTCCTATCTTTTCTAGCATGATTATGTGAACTATGTAGTACGGTATACGTACGTGTGCTAAACGAATTTGGGTGGTTTAAAACATAAAGTATTATAACGGCTTTATGGAAAGTGTGTTATAACAACTTTATGTAGGTAAAGAAATGGTTTGTGGATTTTAAAAGATAAGAGACTTGACTTATAAATGACTTGATGTGAAATATTAAGGACTTGGTTTGTGTTAAAAAGTTGTGAAACCGCATTTACGAGAAATGGGTAATTGGGTTTTTAAAAAGGAATAAGTTATATTGATTTCGGAAATGAGAATAAGTATCGAACAAACCACTGCAGCGTTAATAAAGGAAAATGTATTGACTAATTAATTATTATTAAAACCAGTAGAAACCTCCATCTGCATAGAAGCTAAGATAAGACAAAATTGTATTACATTTTCTAGATCATGGCTGCTTTAATAAGATTGTTATAAACAAGAATAAACTACTCACACATAAGGCATAGGTTACTCAAATTGTTTTAAAAGAGATTACGTTATTAAGTGATTAAGACTATGGACTATGAAATCTTTCAAAAATAAGAGACTTGAGTATTTGAAATTATGCAACTTGAAATTTTGGAAAAGAATGTTGTTACTTGATTTTAAAAAGGGAAAGTGTTTTGGTTTAAAAGGAAGGCATGGTAGCGTCTTAAATCTGTCTTAGAAGAGGGTTTAAATGTTATGGCCGATTCTACCTCGAGTCCCATGGGATGGGCCGAGACATGTATTCCACCCGATCCGACACCGAGTCCCATGAAATGGGCCGGGAATGTGACCACACGATCCGACACCGAGTCCCATGAGATGGGCCGGGAATGTGACCACACGATCCGACACCGAGTCCCATGGGATGGGCCGGGAATGTGACCACACGATCCGACACCGAGTCCCATGAGATGGGCCGGGAATGTGACCATACGATTCCACCTCGAGTCCCACGGGATGGGCCGAGACATGTTATACGATCATCACGATTTATATGTAGATCGCGGTGAGGAAGGGTTCCACGGGCATGAGGATGACTTGAGGCGTGAGTCACGACGACATGGCTAACTTTTATGTTGTGAAATGTAGTCCGTTATCATACATGTCTCTTGTTTTATATAGATCGTTATGATTTCATTTACGATATTTCGATTTTCACATACTTGGTATCTGTTATGCGGACCTCCTTCGGCTGCGTTCATGCCGCAGGTAGAGGTACATCGGTTGTTGATCCTCGCTCTTAGGATCACAGTTCAGCGTATTGGGAAGCTCCGTTTCTCCGGAGGTTTATCTTTTGGTATGTTTCCCCAAGTTTGTAGGTACTTGTACATTCAGGGGTATGGCGGGGCCCTGTCCCGTCATAGTTATGGTTACACTCTTAGAGGTCTGTAGTACTGTTGTGGGCAGGGTTTGTAAAGGATGTAACTGGTCGGTTATATATATACATGAAGGTGACCGTGTTGGTTGCTTTGTTTTCTTATGTTATATCTTGTTTCGCTTAAGTTTTTATTTCACGATTTTCTACGATGTTGTATCACTAGGGTGCCCGGTAAGGCACGATCGCGGGCCCGAGGTCGTCGTGACAAAAGTGGTATCGAGCGATTAGTCTCGGAAAGTGTCTCTGAGGCCGTATCTAGTAAGTCTTGATTATCAGTCTGTGCACCACACCTATAATCGGAGGCCGCAGGATATTTAGGATTGGTTTCCATTCTTCTCACTCTGAGATCGTGCCTTAGAGTTGTGTTATAAGTTGGACTCCCTCTGGCGTATTCTCATGTATCAGTTATGCCTCCGCGCAAGGCACCAGGGCCCAGATGGGCAAGGCAACAGAGGGAGCTACGAGTAGAACACAGAGGGTTACGAGGGCACATGCCTGGTCATTACCTGAGATAGTACTTCAGACGACGAGTTTTATGACGCCGCTAGCCCCAGCAGAGTTTAGAGCAACAGATTTCTCACGAGGCCACGATACCGAGCCTCGATTCCACGATCGAGGCCGAGGATATGAGTTCAAGGAGATGGCCCAGTTACTAGATAGGCTGGTGGCTGGGAATGAGGACGGACGGGAGCCGGTGGTTCCGGCAGTACCAGTGATTCACCCTAGATCCAATAGTCTGAGACTTTGGGATTTCTTGAGTTGCAGTTCGCCAGAGTTCTATGAATAGAGAGCCGAGGATGGTCCTCAGGGTGTCATGCTAGTCTGGGAGATTGTTATGCTTGCGGCCAACAGGGCTATTTGGTGAGAGTTTGTTCGACCAGAGGTAGCACAGATGTTGAGACTCACCCTTCGGGATCGGTGGCTGGTCCATCGCCTTCTATAGCTAGGCGCCCTGCAGGGCAGGATTATGATTAGAGCGACAAAGGGAAAGTGAGGCAGTAGTTACAGAGATATCTTCAGCCCTTATGAGACTGGTTTATGTTGTTATGGTGGATACATGTTAAGTGCTATGTACGGAAAGCATTGTGTTAAGTGTGAATTAGAAAACATGGGTAGTTGAAAAGGTAAGTATGGAGACATGGAAGGTGTGAACCTTAGAATATTACATGTTGAGACCTTAGATGTAAGGCCGTCTTGAGTAAAGGATTTTGCAGATGATCCTTGTCGGAGTGCATTATTTGCATAGGGTGTATTAGTGTGATAATTCCATGGGTAGTGTGAGATGGAAGTGGTAGCTTTCATGACGTGAATTAGTAAGATTGTTCCGGATCGGGGAACGAGAGAGTTTGGGCGATAGTGGGTCAGGTTGAGGCCAGATCGTTGGTCAACCCGTAGCCCGGAATGAGGTGGGGTCAGTTCGAGGTAGTCCCGCCAGGTGGTAGGGTTACGAGGGTGCTAGGCCCAAGTTTAGGTAACCATCGTACGAGTTCGCGGATGTGTTCGGCTAGGATCGGATCGTGAAGGCCGGGAGTGGCCTTGAAAGAATTTAAGGCTAGTAAGATGACCAAGTTTGGAGGTAGTGACTCCAAAGGTTTTGGAAACTAAAGCTATGACTGGAGTATGGTACGTGTACTAGAAAGAGTTCGGGTGTACGAGAAGGGTACGACAAGTAGGGAAAGAAGTGAACATGTGCTAAGAGATGGAAGTGATCGTTTTTGTGAAGTAAAGGTGCGAAGAGAGTATCCTTTGGACCAGGAGCGAGAGTTAGTGTTGTTTTACATCTTCGAGGTGATTCCTCGTTGGCTTGGATTTGGATTTCGCGCGTATGTTATATTATGGCCATTGATGGCATGATTGGTTTCGTAAGTATAGTAGTGAAGACTATACCGGCGCATGTACGTTTGAAGACTTAGAAGGAACATTCGGGACGAATGTTTCTAAGGGGGGAAGAATATTACACCCTGTAGTTCCAGGGTATGTATGTGAGGACATACGTACGAGAATACGACAGTAATATTGGAAAGGAAGAAAGATGTGATTTTTCGACGGAAAAGTTTCCGGGATTTGTGAAGGAAAAATGTTCGTTAATGGGAATTGGATTCCCAGATTTGGTATTTGGACTTCTTGGATTATATTAGAATTTTGGGATTTTATTTTCGAAAATGGTCACGTGGGGCCCACGAGAGAAATTTACGGTTTTGTGGGGCCCACTTTGTTTTTGAGATTTTCGGTATTTTGGATATTTTCGGAAGACGAAATATTTTGGACGAGTAGGGGGCGACACGTGTCAACCCCATGTGGCCATGTTGGCCGAATTGATGTTGGACAAGTGTCCTTGGACGGTTTGGTAGTGGACAAGTGGCTAGCCACTTGTCCAAATTTTGTGGTGAACATGTGGTTGGTAGAATCCACACCCACATGTCCCCAATCTACACCACACACTTGCCTAGATCTTGGCCATTGATTTATCTATAAATACCCCCTTATTGCAAGACTTAATATCATCCACACTTAAAGATTTTCCAAGGCAAAAATATCCCCTCCCTTTGTGATGTTCTCGTCCAACCCCCCCCTCACTTTGTGTAGAAATACTTCAAGTGTTGTTGTATAATCCCAAATACCTTAGCCTAGTATCCCTAGTAGTATTCTAAAGAAATTCCAACATAAGAGCCCGAAAATACTACTTTTTCCAATAGTAGCAAAATGAAACCCTAGAAAAATCTTCATAGCTTGGTTGAAGTGTTAAGAGAAGTTGTTTAGAAACTTCTAAGGGTCGCTTGGAGCGGGTTGGAGCGTAAGGAATTGGAGCTAAACGTTGCTCAGGATCGACTTATAATCTTGGATAATTTTGGGCTTATCGAGGTAATGATCTTAGTCCTTCTATCGTAATTGGATATTACATGTTGTAGTAATATAGAATTGAGTATAAGATATATGGAAGGATGTTTATAAAGAATTGAATTGTATTTACATTGGAATGTATTTACAGTTGACTTGTAGTATTATTTTGGAGTAGAATTGTACACGTCCGGTTAGACGTGTAACCCCCCCTTGGAGTTGTTGGCTTGGTAGCGGGCCTTGATTGATGAGGAGATTTTATGTGGTTGCGGGGGGGAGGTGCTGCCGAATTTTCCGTAGAATAAGGAACCTTGTACTTAGAATTGTTCTACGAAGAGATCTAGAAGTTGATAGACGTTTTGTGACCTGTATAGGTTGAAGTTCTACGAGTAGCGTATTCTACTTGAAGGGTGGAAAAGGCTAGCAGGGTTATAGTACTTTGGAGCGTTTTGCTAATTGTCGATAATCGTCGCGAGGTATGTGAACCTCTTCCTATCTTTTCTAGCATGATTATGTGAACTATGTAGTACGGTAGACGTACGTGTGCTAAATGAATTTGGGTGGTTTAAAACATAAAGTATTATAACGGCTTTATGGGAAGTGTGTTATAACAACTTTATGTAGGTAAAGAAATGGTTTGTGGTTTTTAAAAGATAAGAGACTTGACTTATAAATGACTTGATGTGAAATATTAAGGACTTGGTTTGTGTTAAAAAGTTGTGAAACCGCATTTACGAGAAATGGGTAATTGGGTTTTTAAAAAGGAATAAGTTATATTGATTTCGGAAATGAGAATAAGTATCGAACAAACCACTGCAGCGTTAATAAAGGAAAATGTATTGACTAATTAATTATTATTAAAACCAGTAGAAACCTCCATCTGCATAGAAGCTAAGATAAGACAAAATTGTATTACATTTTCTAGATCATGGCTGCTTTAATAAGATTGTTATAAATAAGAATAAACTACTCACACATAAGGCATAGGTTACTCAAATTGTTTTAAAAGAGATTACGTTATTAAGTGATTAAGACTATGGACTATGAAATCTTTCAAAAATATGAGACTTGAGTATTTGAAATTATGCAACTTGAAATTTTGGAAAAGAATGTTGTTACTTGATTTTAAAAAGGGAAAGTATTTTGGTTTAAAAGGAAGGCATGGTAGCGTCTTAAATCTGTCTTAGAAGAGGGTTTAAATGTTATGGCCGATTCTACCTCAAGTCCCATGGGATGGGCCGAGACATGTATTCCACCCGATCCGACACCGAGTCCCATGAGATGGGCCGGGAATGTGACCACACGATCCGACACCGAGTCCCATGAGATGGGCCGGGAATGTGACCACACGATCCGACACCGAGTCCCATGAGATGGGCCGGGAATGTGACCATACGATTCCACCTCGAGTCCCACGGGATGGGCCGAGACATGTTATACGTATCATACGATTTATATGTAGACTGTCGGCAGTGAGAAAGGGTTCCACGGGCATGAGGGATGACTTGAGGGCGTGAGTCCCTGACATGACATGACTGCTTTTATGTTCAGCGTATTGGGAAGCTCCGTTTCTCCGGAGGCTTATCTTTTGGTATGTTTCCCCGAGTTTGTAGGTACTTGTACATTCAGGGGTATGGCGGGGCCCTGTCCCGTCATAGTTATGGTTACACTCTTAGAGGTCTGTAGTACTGTTGTGGGCAGGGTTTGTAAAGGATGTAACTGTTCGGTTATATATATACATGAAGGTGACCATTTTGGTTAGCCTGTTTTCTTATGTTATATCTTGTTTCCTGTTTAAGTTTTTATTTCCGCTGATTTTCTCTGATGTTGTATCACTAGGGTGCCCGGGGTAAGGCACCAGTCGTGGGCCCGAGGTCGGGTCGTGACAGGAACGTTGGAAGCTTCTCCTTCTAGATGGTTCTCGATTTGGCCATCTTATCTTATTACATGGATAGTAATTAAGCTATAAGGAGATCTAGTAATTAAGCTAGGAATTAAAACAAGCTAAAAGGTGGTCTCGGCCAAGACCTACATAAAAGCCAGAAAAAAATATTTCCTTCTTAAATCTTCAAGTCTTGTCTTCAACTCCACTCCACATTAAGCATGTCATCATAGGATAGTTGGAAATATTTGGCACTCCTAGCAAATCACCTCGTGGCTCATGTTGTAAACTTAAGTTCACGACCTTCTTTTCATCAAATTAACTTGACTAAGCTTTGTATGAAAGAGAATGATACTGCTTTCGAGGAAGAAGTTCGATGCAACCATGGATTTGTGTTGCCCATGAAAACATCTTGGACTTCAAGAAATCCAGGTAGAAGATATGTGTTACACCCCGTAAGTCCAGGACATGTATAAGAGAATGTACGTAAGGAATCAAGACTTGGAAATTGGTACGAAAGGAAGAATTGTTTTTCCGACGGAAAATCTTCCGAACGTCGGAAAGGAAAAATGTTCGTTGAGGAGAATTAGATTCTCAAAATGCATTATTTGAAGAATATGGAACTTATTATCATTATGGAAATTTATTTTTACGGATTTGGTCACGTGTGGCCCACCCGAGTAATTTTACGTTTTGCGGGGCCCACGAGAGTTACGGAATTTTATGGACGAATGAGAGGGAAACACGTGGAACCTCCCCCACATGGTCTTGGTTGAAAATTACGAGGGTAAAATGGTCATTGACCATGGTAGAAGATCAAGTCTTGCTAGCTTGAGATTGTTGACCAAGTCAACTTGCCACTTGTATAATTATCCAAGTGTTCTCCATCCAAACCACACAAGTGTTATAATCTAAGCCATCCTTTGTTTTATATATACTACCCTAGTGCAAGACAAGCTCCCCAACACTTAGAAAAATTTCATGTTCTTGTCCTCTTTAAGTTGCTCTCGGCTTAGTGCCTATCTCCACACAAAATTTTTGTAGTTTTGATCCATTATTCACAAGACTTAAACCCAAGGTCCCTAAGGGTATTGTAAGGATATCTCAATAGAAAGATTTCGGAAAAACGACGTTTTCACGTTAGTCGTAAGGCGAAAACCTAAGTAGTTTTCCTAGTTTTGGATTGGAAATGGAAGAGAAGTTGGTTGTGAACTTCTAAAGGCTTCAAATAGCGGATTGGAGCGTAAAGGAAAGGAGCTAAGAATTGCTAAGGAGCGACTTTGAATCTTGGAAATTTTAAGGGCTTGTAAAGGTATAAATCTTGTCGTTTTAGCAATTAAAGTTTACTTATTGTTGTAGCTATGGATATTAGCAAGCATGTGTTATATAGTATGAAGTTTGATAAGTGTATTGGCTATTGGAACCCTAATCCGAAAACTAGCATGTTTAGCCTTAAGATTACAATTCAAGTTGATTATTAGTTTAAGTCGTCGCATGTTGTATAAAGAAGGAAATTGTAGTTGTTGAAGTTGTTTATGACTATATATCATGTTAGACCTTAGAACTTGGATTGAAAAAAAAAGAATTTGGAAAGGACTTGTGTTGTTGTATAAGGTTAGCCGAGAAGTGGCTTTTGGAGTATTAAACTACTTGGTATGAATTGTGGGGCGGAATTTTACACGTATTGTAAGGCGTGTAATCCCCTTTGGTTGGTTGTTGTTGTGAGCCTTAAATGTGGCGTGTTGATTATTGAATTCGGCCTTGAAAAAGGTGGCAAAGTAAGTAGAAACAAAGGAGGTGCTGCCCGATTTTCCGTAGAATAAGAGACCGTATACTTAGTATTATTCTACGTTAGAAACTAGAAATTGATAGTCATGTTGTGACCATTATAGGTTGACAATTCTACGTCATTTGACGATTCGGCTTAGCTTGTGGATTTAGCCGAAAAGGTATGTGAAATATCTCCTCTTCTAGCATGATTCCTTAAGATAAAGAAAGTATGTCCTACTCCTTAAATGATCCATTCCTTGGTTGTACTTGGGTTGCCTAAAATATAATTTGTTCTATGTACTTCCTTGATTGTACTTTGATGTTTAAATTGTAAGTTGTATAATCCATTTCCTTAGTGAAGTTTGGATTCTTAAAAGTGAGAGTATTTTACTTAAAGTACATAGAGTCTTGAAAAGGAAGTGGGTTCCAAATCTTTTGGCTAGTGCCTTAGTTCCAAAACCTAAGGTTGTTATAATGACTTTAGGGGAGTCAAAAGGAGTGATTTACTTAATTGTTTTAAAAGAGGAGAAATGACATGATTTAAGAGAAGTAACTTGGTTTTAAAAGTATAAGTCTCTTGGTTATAAAAGGAATGAATATGTCTAAAACCATAAAGGGTTATAACGGCTTTATGGGAAGTTGGTTATAACGACTTTATGGAAGGTTAAGAAAGTTGTCTATTTTGATTAATGGGCATAAGTTGCCTAGATTGTGAAAATTTGAAGTTACTTGATTTCAAGCTTTGAAATGAGTTTTCTAAAAGTGTAGTAACTTACTTTGAAAAATAGACATGCCTTGATACTACGGGTGTTAGTATCTTGGGGTTTTACATAAAAAGGAGTCTTTTGAAAAGAATGTACGTACGTAGTACTTTGGCTTGTTTAATTGAGAATTATTCTATGTGTGCCTTGATAAGTACTTTGGCTTGTTTAATTGAGAATTATTCTATAAGTGCCTTGAGTTTATAAAATGAAAGTCTAAAGATTTTATGAACTTGCCTATGTGTGCTGGTGATAGCCTTTGAGTGCAAGTATTATGTTTTATTACGTTGCCGCGACTCTCGGTTGGAGGGTCGGCTGTCTTGTTGTAAGATTACTTGGACGTACCGACAGTGATGTGGGATTCCACGGGTATGCTTCCATTATTTGTATTACTCCTTGGACATGTGATCGGTGTATTTTATATACACCTTTTGAGTCTGTTTTAGTTAGTCTTTTGTCCCATTTTGCACATATAAGTGTCGTATTAGGATAGTTTTTCTTTCTATTGAGTCAAAGTGGTTGAAATGGCCAAATGGCGGAAAAGGAGCAAAAAGAGGGCAAAAGAGGAGATGCGGAGCGCAGAGAAAGTGGCGAGCGAGGCTAAAATTGGACCAGCCACGGCCTCTCCTGCAAAAGCGAGGGCGGCGCCACTATTCGAAGAGGCTCAGCATGGCGCCTCGAGCCAGCCAGATGCAGGCGCGGCGCCTAAACATCCGGAGAGCTACAGAAGATACTGGCCGCGGCTCGAACAGCGATATCGGGCGCGGCGCCAAAACACCCGACGGATCGCAGAACTTCCAGGCGCCTATCTGCCGAACGCAGCGGAAAAATTAGGTCTTTGACGGATTTTTGGGCCGAACTGCAGGAAAAGAAGGAGGCGTTTTAAACCTATATAAGGAGAACCCTGGCGGTTTTGAGGTTCCCTCTTGACAACACAAGATTTTCTTGCTAGAGATTGGAGACCTAAACATTAGTAATTTCTTTCCTTTTTCTTTTCTTTCATTCAGTTTTGCATGATGAACTTTGAATTAGTTCTTGTCATATTCATGGCTAGAAACTAATTCTCTTATAGGGCTTTCTATGTTGAATTTCTTGAAACTTATGTTATAAATTAATGCATGCTTATGGTTATTTTTCTTATTGAGAGATCTATCCAATAATTGAGTTGAATTCTTGGTAACTAATTGACAACTAGTTATCACTATATGATTTCTAATCAGATTCTCAAAAGGGGATTGTGAATATGCTGTAAGTTGGGTAGACAGGCTTGAATTGGGGATGAAAATACCTCAATTAGCTTTGTAGCGTTGATGAGAGGCTTAACAACCCTAATTTTGCGCATTGTGCGTGACGGTCAACTAGCTTTTTGCTCTTAATCCTCCTATAGAGTTACCCTTATCACCGAAAGGTAGGTAAGGAACAATACTGGGGTTGAGTGTTTATATAACCCTAACGGGAGTATAAAACGATTTCGTAAACCTGCTTTCTCCAAAAGAAGAATACCATAAGTAATGCATTAGTAAGTAGCATAAGCGGATAGTGAGGATACATAGAAGCCCTATTTTCATCACATCTGAAGTAATTCTTTATATTTACGCATCTTTAATAATTCTTAGTTATACACCAAACAATCAATCATTAATTCACCAAATAGATACTAGAAAATAGATAGTTGGTACTTGAACCCTAATCCTAGAGGACGATATTCGGTCTTATCTAAGACTATACTACTTGATACGATAACGTGCACTTGCGTTTAAAAGTGTGTGCATATTACGCGCATCAACATGCTTATACGATGTGGGATTCCGGGGCATGTGACCAGGAGGCGGGTTAGATTCCCGGATTTGTTTGTATTACCCCATGGTCATGCTTATACGATGTGGGATTCTGGGGCATGCGACCACGTGGGATATTGTTATTCCATGGATTAGCCCTCCATGAGATTTAGTGACGTAGGATGGATCTGGTATTTAGATTTCGTACTTGCCCCCGTCGGTGGCTGACGCAGGATGGATCTGGTAGTTGGCTTCGTGATTGCCGTCGCTGCTATTGCACGATTTGGTACAGATGACTCGTAGATAGCTTCGCGCTTGCCCGGCCATATCTCGTGACAGTGGATCTAGTAGTTAGCTTTCGTACTTGCCCCGTCGATTGTCGACGCAGCCGATCCGTAGTTGGCTTTCGCATTGCCCCGCCGCTTTATGATGTAGTGGATCCGTGGTTCGTTTTCCTACTTGGCCCGCATCTTTTAGGACACAGTGGGACTTGGTGTTCATGTATGCCTATTGGTGTTATATTAAATCACGGATCGCCGTGTGAGGAAGGATTCCACGCATGATTGATATTACGGGCGTGAGACCCATGGTTATATTTTAGTAATGACTTTGAGGCGTCGTCCACGACTTGATATGATCGCTAAGTTTTGTATCGTAGATTGGCTATCATACATGTCTCCTGCTTTGTTTAGATCGTTATGATTTCATTACGATTTCATCGCTTCACATACTTGGTACATTCTTCGTCGACCTCCCCGGGCTGCGTTCATCTGCAGTTTAGGTACGTGATTTGGTGATCTGCAGTGTAGGACACCGCCGAGTTTTTGGATAGCTCCATTTGTTCAGAGTTTATCATTTTGGTATAGTTCCTTCAATACGACTTTTATGCGGTTATGGTGCACGGGGCCTTATCCCGCCATAGTTCGATATAACTCTTAAGTCCGTATTCATACGCTGGATTGGACTCGTGTACAGTGTAGTGTCTTTTGATTATGTATATTATATGGAAGCCTTTTCGGCTTTGCCCTTGTACGTACGTTGGTTTAAAAAAAAAATGAGGCGTTATTTAAATTCCGCAGTTTACTTGTGTTTTTAAGGTAGAAGGGTGCCCAGGTAGGGCACCAGTCACGGGCCCGGGGTTCGGGGTGTGACAATATGGGTGTGTTCTTATTACGAGGTATTTAGAAGATTCAGTAAGCAAATTTATATTTTTCTTTTATTGATTTTGACAACACTAATTCCTTAATTATTTTTCATCATTAAAGGGTCCAAGATCTTGCGACGTTTATTATTGGAGGGATAAAGAAAGCATTGATCCCAGGTCCAAATTTGTGATTCTCGAACTGATTGAGAAAGTTGGTGAGCTTGAGAATTTGGTGGAATCTTCTCAGTATGTCGAGAAGTATACATCAATTAATGAAGATGATAAATTGGTCGAAGAAGTTTCTGAAGAAGTTAACAAGCCTAAAGCATTCAACCAAGGTGACAATTGTATAAAGATGCAATTGCAGAAGTTGGAAGGAGAGATTGAGAAGATGAAAGAAAGGGAGAAGAAGTGGAAGAGTAAGATGGTTAAACAAAGGACTAGGGAGAATGTACTCTTTTTTGTTGTGTTTTATTATTGTGATGTAGCTATGGCTAATTGGTTTGGGGCCATCTATATGAAGAAAGGGTCAATTAAGTTGCCTTAGGATATTCATGTCATTAGATAGTATCTTTTGTAATATACCTTGGCTTACCTCTTTTGTAATCTACCTTGGTTTTGTGTATGAAGTATTGGTAACCTAATGAAGTTTGTATTGTGAATTCTCTTTTGCTACACTTGGTTACATGTTGTTAGTATAATGCATCTTGACACTGCCCATTATGGTAAGAAAAATACACCAAATAAGTAAAGCCTTAATAGAAAATATGCACCAAAATAGTGCAGTCACAACTGCTTAATATTGCAAGACTTCATTGTCAATAGAAGACAAAAGTGCAGTCACATCTGCAGAATTGTTTGCAAAGATATAGACTAAATAAGGTGCAGTCACTGCTGCATTACAATCAGTACCAAAAACTTTACACAAAACAACTATTTTCATCTTTATTTTTTCATTTCATTTACGAGACAGCTGATGAACTTGTTTGGGTTAAATGATTCAACTTAACAGATTAGACCTTGTTCTCATTCTTTTTTGTCCTCTCATCTCTTGAAGACCTTGTTGTGTTATAGCAGGACTTTCTTTCCATTTCACCCCTCCTGGTATTGGTTTGTTATGGCCAAGGATCCCAGTGACTATTGTTGAATTCATAGGCATAATAGAAGACTGATTTTACATTCCAAGCTATATTAACAAAACAGAACTCCCTTAGGCTTGCTTGCATTAACAAATCTGAAAATTGTATGTTAAAGAGAATTCAAACTTACATTAACAATTTTAAAACCACTTTGTGTGTGAATCATTCCCATTCCAACAACTCTTTTTTTTGTGTAACGATAAAAAGTGTATTAAGTAACCAGCACCAACCGAAGGCGAACCCACGGACAAAAGATATGGGTGACGCTAGGAATATCGTGCATAAACCCACAAGTCGGGTAGTCACAATATTCATTAACGTCAAGAATATTACTCAGGCTGAACCCACAAGTCGGGTAGTCAAGAGGACCCATGTAGGCGAAATGATGCTAAGAATCAAAATGCACATCCCACAAGTCGAGTAGTCATATGATTCTTTTGCGTCATAACCAAAACTCAAGCGATCCCACAAGTCGGGAGGTCAAAAGAGCCTATACAGGTCGACCCTCATCAATCCCTTATGTCAAAACAATATAAGGTTACAGTCGCAACCTCCGTAAACCCTTATCATGGTAAATCCAAAGGGACAAACCCATAATAAGGGAAGAGCGCCTAACGTTATGCTGCTAGTGTGAATTATTGCCGAGGGCCAAATGTTCAAAACAAGAAGTAAATTACGGAAATAAATAAAACAAAATAGAATAGACAACAGTTTTGATTTTGAAGATGAGGGCCTCCTTATCCAGTCTGGACCCGTCAAAAATCACTTTGTTGCGTTCCATCCAAATCTGGTAGACGATGGTTGCAAACGCTATTCTTTTAGCCTTGGTCTGTCAACCCGTGTCGTGCCCCTCATTTCTAATGTACTTCAGAGCACTGTCAATGGTGATGATGGTTCTGGTGATGCCCAACCAGTTCCTAATCCGCTGGAAGAGGCGCATGTGAAGAACAAATGAGGTATGGACTCGTCATCCCTACCGCACAACCCACACACCCGAGTGGTGTCGATGTAGGTAATTCTGTCTTTGGTGCGCAACTCTTTGGTGATGCATAGCCAAAGGATAAAGGAATGTTTAGGCAAAATGCATGGATTCCAAACGTCCTTCGACCAAATAGCTTTAACCCCCCGAATTCTGAAGAATTCATAAGTCGTCTGCGTACCGCTGATACCATTGTTGTCATGTTACAAGCATTGAAAGTGTCAATCGCAAGAGCATGAGACCAACCCATTCAATAATCTGGTCACGGATGCGAATAAGATGCTTGATAAGGGCGTAGTCGCCCTTCTTAGCCTCACACGACCATATATCACAGTTGGTTAAGTACTTTTGGTGAATCCAACGAACTCAAAGCGTGTTTTTTTTCTCATGAATGTTCCAAAGACACTTGGCCAATAATAAATGATTCCAAGTACGGATGTACCTGAAGCCTAAACCGCCCTCAGTTTTATGGAGGCAGCAGGATTTCCAAGAAACAGGTGGATGATTCGAATGCCAAAGGAAGACCCTACAAAGTCTAATAATCTTGTCACAAACTATCGACGGAATGCGCATGATGGAAAGCCAGAAGCATCCGACGCCCTGCATAACCGATTTGATGAGCTCTATTTTTCCCGCATAAGAGAGAGTGGCGCTAGTCCAGGCGTTGATATAAGAAGTTACTTTATTATGAGGGGATCATAATGGATGACTTTAATGGTGCTAGCATCCAAGGGAATTCCTAAGTAGCGAAACGACAATTAGTTATCCCCTTGATCTCGATCAATTCTTCTTCCGGAATACCAGCAGTGTACAAATTGGACTTAAGAGCATTGGAGTTTAGGCCCGAGCAGTAACCGAAAGTGTCCAAACAATCTTTGATGATGCGTACTGAATGGAAATCACCTCTAGAGAGAAGTAGCAGGTCATCGGAAAACGCTAAGTGAATGATCTTTAAGCTTCGCATTTCGGATGATAGTTGAATTCCCTGTCAAGAGTGGACATCTTAATCAGTCTAGAAAAATACTCAAGGAAAATGGCAAAGAGAGAAGGTGAAAGAGGGTCTCCCTATCTTAAACCTTTCTGGCCTTTGAAGTGGCCATAGATACTGCCATTGACTGAAACTGAGTATGACGTAGTAGTGATACATTTCATGATGAGCTTGATGAAGCGTTCCGAGAAATTGAGCCCAATTAAGACATCCTTCAAGAAGTCCCAGTCAACCGAGTCAAAAGCTTTCCTAAGGTCAACCTTCATCATGCACCGTGGAGAAATCCTCTTACGATTATAGCTACGTAAGTGTAACGCCCCAAATCCGGGCCCGTTACTGGTGCCTTACCCCGGGCACCCTAGTGATACAACATCAGAGAAAACCAGCGGAAAATAAAACATGAATCATGAAACAAGAGATATAATAAATAGACAAAGCAACCAAAATAAGTTGCCTTCGATATACATAAAACCCGAACAGTTTAATCCTTTACAACCCCGCCCACAACAGTTCTGCACTTAAGATTTACAACAACTATGACGGACAGGCCCCGCCATACCCCGAACGCATAAGAACCTACAACTCGTGGAACACATACTAAAAGATAAGCCTCCGAGAAACGGAGCTTCCAACACGCCGAATGTGATCCTATAAGCGAGGATCGACGATCGATGTACCTTTACTCGCAAGATGAACGCACCCCAAGGAGGTCGATAACAGTACCAAGTATGTGAAATCAGAAATATCAGAATCAAATCATAATAGTCTATATAAAGCAGGAGACATGTATGATAACCAAACTACAGTTCACAACATAAAAGCAGTCATGCTAAGTCGAGTGGAATACATTCCGGATGAGCCAGAGTCGAGTGAAACACATTCGGATGAACCTAGTCAAGTGAAATACATTCGGATGAACCGTAGTCAAGTGAAATACATTCCCGCTGAACCTGTAGTCAAGTGAAATACATTCCAATGACCTGTGAGTCAAGTGAAATACATTCCCTGGACCGTAATCAAGTGAGATACATTCCGGGTGAACCTAATCAAGTGAGATACATTCCTGATGAACCGTGTCGAGTGAACACGAGACTTGCACAACAAGGCTATCACACGTAACATGGTCAAGTTTCACAACAACAAGCATAGGCATGTTTCACAACAACAAGCATAGGCAAGTTTCACACAACTCAAAGTACTTTCATTTTATGCCAAAGTCCGGGTTTTTAACCCCAAAGTACTACATACGTTAAGTTCTTTTAAAAGAGATCCATTACTTTTATAAAAGTCACCCGATACCGTAGTATTAGAATGACCAACCCACATTCCTTTTCAAAATCAAGTAACAACATTCTTTTCCTAAGTTCCGGTTGCCTAGTTTCAATTACTCAAGCTTCTCATTTTCAAATGGTTTTATAGTTCATAAACTTAATCACTGATTCCTTTTAGAACAATTGAGTAATCTATGTCTTACATGAGAGTAGGTTATTCTTGTTTACAACATTCTTTTACAAGACCATGATCTAGAAAATGTAATATCATTTTGTCTCATCTTAGTTTCTATGCAGATGGAGGTTTCTACCGTTTTAATACAATTCATCATTATTCAATACATTTTCCTTTATTAACGCTGCATGGTGCTGCCGATATACATTCGATTTCAAATCAAGAAACATTATCCCTTTAAATAAAGCCAAGTACTCATTACTCACGAATGAGGTTTCACACAAACATTCACATTAAAACAAATAAGTTAAGTCTCTTATCTTATAAGATCAAGTCTCTTAACTTCTAACATCAGTAAACCATTCTTAAGCCGTTATACCTAACTTCCCATAAAGCTAGTATAACTCTTAAGTTTTCAAAACACAATACTACACTTCTTTCAAAACGATTTATAAATCTTTTGAAATACTTCAAGTTCTTTATTAACACATATCAAGCCGCTATTATTCAAATCGATTACCTTTTAAAACCACAAAGTATTTGCTTATCCACATAAAGCTATTATAACCGACTTCCCATAAAGCCGTTATAACACTTTATGTTTTAAACCTAATCAAATACATTTAGCACATGTACGTCTACCGTACTACATAGTTCACACATATCATGCTAGAAGAGATAGGAAGAGGTTCACATACCTCGCGACGATTATCGACAAAAAGCAAAACGCTCCAAGTACCTCAAACCGTCGGCTACACTCTCGTCAGCGGATCACTCACACGTAGTACTACAACCTATAGAGGCCACAAAGCGCCTATTAATATCTTTAGACACAAGTTCCATCTTTCTACGTAAAATTGGCACCTCCCCGCAATGCGTTAATCTCCTCTCTATCGAGGCCGGCCACCAAGCCAACCGAGGGTTTACACGCCTAAACGGACGTGTACAATTCTACTACACAAAGAATGCTACACAAGTCTCTGTAATACACCCTATGTAATTACGATTGATTCTTTATTCTTCAGGCTTAAGTCAAAAGACATTGCCGCACAATTATAATGTTCAGTTCTATATATAGTATACTTCAACTATATATTCCTACAACATGTAATTTCCAATTACAATAGAAGGTCAAGAGTGTTTACCTCGATAAGCCCAAAATTATCCGAGTTTAAATGTCGATCCTGAGCAAGGTTTAGCTCCTACTCCGAGCGCTCCGACCCGCTCCAAACAACTCTTAGAAGTTCTAACCAACTTCTACTATAACTTCAACAACGGGTGAAGATTTCCTTAGGGTTTCGTTTTAGTGACTGAGGGAAAGTATAACGGTATTTTCTGGGCTTGTATAAGTGTAACCTTGGGAATACTACAAGGTATTTGGGCCAAGGTATTTGGACATTATAACAATACTAGGAGAGTATTTCTATACCTCAACAAGGGGTATTTATACGAGACAACTAGGCTAGGGGTACCCACCAAAACACCACAAGGGGAAAGGTTTCGCCAAGGGGCCTTCAAGAGGAGGGGTGTGGTGGGACGAACTACACAAGGGAGGAAGAGAACTTCAAGACTTAGGAAGATTTTTGGATGAAGAAGTCTTCCAAAGGGTGGGGTATTTATAGGTCAAGCAAAGGCCAACCAATGGCCAAGATGCATCCAAGTGTATAGCAAGTGTAGGGCTAGATTTCCACCATGTGTACCTTATCCATCTACCACACAACTTGCACAAAATATCCTACCAACTAAAGCTCTCTTTTTCGTCCACCATTGCCGCTTCACTCGATGTGAGGTGACACGTCACCCTCCCGCTGGTCCAAAATGTTTCGCCTCTCGGAAAATTCCGCAAAAATTATAAATGACATAGCCGAAATTCCCCTACGAAAGTGTGAAAACGCTTCAAAAAAACGACTCTAACCGGGTGTTGTGCACAAAAAAAAATTCGGCCAAGCCTAAAGAAGTTCGAAAATTTCTACGTACGTCCTCGCGTACATACTCTGGAAATACGGGGTATAACATTCTCCCCTCCTTAGAAACATTCGTCCCGAATGTTCCTTCTCAAGGCGGATAAAGATGAAGTTCTTCTAACAAGTTTCCACTGCCACACATGGCCACAACATAACACACGTTCTCTTCCTTCCTTACTTGCCGTGCCCTCCTCGATCACTTGAACTCTTCTAGTATACGCACCATACTCCAGTCATCGCTTTAGTTTCCAAAACTTTGGAGTCACCACCTCCAAACTTGGTCGTCTACTAGCCTCAATCTTCCTTAAGGCCATTCCCGGCCTTCACGATCTGCTTCTAGTCGAACATATCCACGAACTCATACGATGGTTACCAAAACTTGGGCCTAGCACCCTCGTGACCTACCACGGCGGACCACCTGTAGCTGACCCCACCGAACAGTGCGGGTTGGCCGCAACATGGCCCCAACCCGTCCCACTGTCGCGCCAACTCTTGCTCCTCGACACGGAACAATCTTGCTAAATCACATCATGAAAGCTACCACTTTCATTTACCCAACCCAGGGACTTATCACACAATACATTCTAGGCATAAAATGCACTCTGACAAGGATCACTCGCAAAATCTTGCACTCAAGACGGCCTTACATCTAAGGTCTCAATCGTAATATTCTAAGGTTCATCATTCCTCACCCCGTGCTTACCCTTTTTCCCAACCAGTTCTGAATCACATTTTAGCACAAAGCTATCCGAACATAACACCTAACACATTAACATAACATCAAAACATACAAGCCTCTGTAGGTTAAGGATATACCGGCTACCGCTCCACTCTAATCGTAAGTGCGCCTGCAGGCATGCGTATGAAAGGCGATGAACTCGCCATCGATCCGGTGAGCTGCGCTAAGCTGCAGTACCTCTCCTATAAGCACGATTCGTCACATGGCCTCGACACGCAGCGAAGCAAGCACCGAAAAAGACGACATTCCCGGGATGATGTTTGCCACATCGTGCACACGGAGGGCGTGAATCGCTGGCTAGAACCCATGTATATCGTGAACCGGAAGCCCGAGCTCGACCGGCTCGAATACCTAACGCCCCGACAATCGGGGACCACTGCATCGTGGAGGTACATAACTAGCTCACAGCGGTCCGCCTTGAAAGTTACCAAAGGACCTGCCGCCTGCCCTCTTCTCACGACCTCGGCCATTCCGCCGATCTCTCCGTGCCTCACATCCTAGTGCATGAGCTGCGTGCGGGCAAGGTCCATGCCGGTGAAGCTACACCGAACAAGCCTCTCGCAGTACTCATCCAGCCGGTGGCGTAGCGGTGTACTCGCCCTCCATATCGCCTACTACGGGGACATACCGAGCTAATGAGTCGAACTCACATTGTACTCTCTAACCGCCCGCGCCCCGCCTCAACGTCAAAAATCTGCCGGCCGAGCCCTCATCTGTGGGGCAAGAAATGTGCAAGAAAAGCCCTCGAGAACTCGTCCCATACGGCGGAGGAGCATGCTCTTCCGGGACAGCTCGCGAATCAAACCAATCAATCGCGAGATCACGCGGTGATGTGAACCCAATACCACCGACTACGCCTCTGAGGCTCGATCACTCTCATGATCCGTAGCTGCCGGATAAACTCCCGAGGGTCGTCCTCGGCTCGATCCATAGAACACCGGAGGGCTACAACTCGTAAAGTCACGTAGCCTCAAACCGCGCTCGGGGTGAAATACGGTGCTACCGGGCTAGCTGCGTCTAGCCGATCTCATATCTGCCACGACCGCCGCGATCGCCATCTCCTTGTACCCATCTCATCGGCTCAGCCGTGGGACTGAGGCTCGTATCAGAGTCTCAGCACTGCTGCGGCTCTAAACTCTCTTTGGTCTTTGGCGGCGTCGCGAAACCGCCGTCGGGCACTGCCTCAGTCTTGGCCGGCTCGCGCCTCGTACTCCTCAGATTTCGCTAACGACTCCTCGATCGCCTTGCCCGTCTGGGCTCGGTTTTACGCGGAGGCATAATCGTAAAGGAAAGGAATACGTCGGAGGGTCCAATTTATCACACGGCTAAGGCACGATCTCGTAATGAGAAGAATGGAAACCAATCCTAAATGTCCTATAGCCTCACGATTATAGATGTGGTGCACAACACGATAATCAAGACTCTACTAGACACGGTTCAGACACTTTCCGAGGATTAATCGCTCGATACCACTTTGTAACGCCCCGAATCCGGGCCCGTTACTGGTGCCTTACCCCGGGCACCCTAGTGATACAACATCAGAGAAAACCAGCGGAAAATAAAACATGAATCATGAAACAAGAGATATAATAAATAAAGCAACCAAAACAAAGCTTGCCTTCAAGATATACATAAAACCGAACAGTTTAATCCTTTACAACCCCGCCACAAATGCTTCTACGCACTCTAAGATTTACAACAACTATGACGACGGGCCCCGCCATACCCACGAACGCAAGAACCTACTCGTGGAACACATACAAAAGATAAGCCTCGAGAAACGGAGCTTCCCAACACGCCGAATGTGATCCTATGTCGGGGATCGGCGGTCGATGTACCTTTACTGCGGCGTGAACGCGGCCGAAGGAGGTCGATCTAACAGTACCAAGTATGTGAAATCAGAAATATCAGAATCAAATCATAATAGTCTATATAAAGCAGGAGACATGTATGATAACCAAACTACAGTTCACAACATAAAAGCAGTCATGCTAAGTCGAGTGGAATACATTCCCGGATGAGCCGGTAGTCGAGTGAAACACATTCCCGGATGAACCGGTAGTCAAGTGAAATACATTCCCGGATGAACCGGTAGTCAAGTGAAATACATTCCCGGCTGAACCGGTAGTCAAGTGAAATACATTCCCGGCTGAACCGGTAGTCAAGTGAAATACATTCCCGGATGAACCGGTAATCAAGTGAGATACATTCCCGGGTGAACCGGTAATCAAGTGAGATACATTCACGGATGAACAGGTAATCGAGTGAACACAGTACTTGCACAACAAGGCTATCACACGTAACATGGTCAAGTTTCACAACAACAAGCATAGGCATGTTTCACAACAACAAGCATAGGCAAGTTTCACACAACTCAAAGTACTTTCATTTTATGCCAAAGTCCGGGTTTTTAACCCCAAAGTACTACATACGTTAAGTTCTTTTAAAAGAGATCCATTACTTTTATAAAAGTCACCCGATACCCGTAGTATTAGAATGACCAACCCACATTCCTTTTCAAAATCAAGTAACAACATTCTTTTCCTAAGTTCCAGTTTGCCTAGTTTCAATTACTCAAGCTTCTCATTTTCAAATGGTTTTATAGTTCATAAACTTAATCACTTGATTCCTTTTTAGAACAATTGAGTAATCTATGTCTTACATGAGAGTAGGTTATTCTTGTTTACAACATTCTTTTTACAGCAGCCATGATCTAGAAAATGTAATATCATTTTGTCTCATCTTAGTTTCTATGCAGATGGAGGTTTCTACTGGTTTTAATACAATTCATCATTATTCAATACATTTTCCTTTATTAACGCTGCAGTGGTCTGTCGATATACATTCTGATTTCCGAAATCAGTAAAACATTATCCCTTTAAATAAAGCCAAGTACTCATTACTCACGAATGAGGTTTCACACAAACATTCACATTAAAACAAATAAGTTAAGTCTCTTATCTTATAAGATCAAGTCTCTTAACTTCTAACATCAGTAAACCATTCTTAAGCCGTTATACCTAACTTCCCATAAAGCTAGTATAACTCTTAAGTTTTCAAAACACAATACTACACTTCTTTCAAAACGATTTATAAATCTTTTGAAATACTTCAAGTTCTTTATTAACACATATCAAGCCAGTTATTATTCAAATCAGTTACCTTTTAAAAACCACAAAGTATTTGCTTATCCACATAAAGCTATTATAACCGACTTCCCATAAAGCCGTTATAACACTTTATGTTTTAAACCTAATCAAATACATTTAGCACATGTACGTCTACCGTACTACATAGTTCACACATATCATGCTAGAAGAGATAGGAAGAGGTTCACATACCTCGCGACGATTATCGACAAAAAGCAAAACGCTCCAAGTACCTCAAACCGTCGGCTACACTCTCAGTCAAGCGGATCACTCCACACGTAGTACTACAACCTATAGAGGCCACAAAGCGCCTATTAATATCTTTAGACACAAGTTCCATCTTTCTACAGAAAATTGGCGACTCTCCCGCAACAGCGTTAATCTCCTCCTCTATCGAGGCCGGCTACCAAGCCAACCAGGGGGGGGGGGTTTACACGTCTAAACGGACGTGTACAATTCTACTACACAGCAATGCTACACAAGTCTACTGTAATACAGTCCTATGTAATTACAGTTCAGTTCAGTTCTTTATTCTTCAGGCTTAAGTCAAAAGACATTGCCGCACAATTATAATGTTCAGTTCTATATATAGTATACTTCAACTATATATTCCTACAACATGTAATTTCCAATTACAATAGAAGGTCAAGAGTGTTTACCTCGATAAGCCCAAAATTATCCGAGTTTAAATGTCGATCCTGAGCAAGGTTTAGCTCCTACTCCGAGCGCTCCGACCCGCTCCAAACAACTCTTAGAAGTTCTAACCAACTTCTACTATAACTTCAACAACGGGTGAAGATTTCCTTAGGGTTTCGTTTTAGTGACTGAGGGAAAGTATAACGGTATTTTCTGGGCTTGTATAAGTGTAACCTTGGGAATACTACAAGGTATTTGGGCCAAGGTATTTGGACATTATAACAATACTAGGAGAGTATTTCTATACCTCAACAAGGGGTATTTATACGAGACAACTAGGCTAGGGGGGGGGGTACCCCACGGCAAAACACCACAAGGGGGGGGGAAAGGTTTCGGCCAAGGGGCCTTCAAGAGGGGGAGGGGTGTGTGGTGGACGAACTACACAAGGGAGGGAGGAAGAGAACTTCAAGACTTAGGAAGATTTTTGGATGAAGAAGTCTTCCAAAGGGTGGGGTATTTATAGGTCAAGCAAAGGCCAACCAATGGCCAAGATGCATCCAAGTGTATAGCAAGTGTAGGGCTAGATTTCCACCATGTGTACCTTATCCATCTACCACACAACTTGCACAAAATATCCTACCAACTAAAGCTCTCTTTTTCGTCCACCATTGCCGCCCACTCAAGGCCAATGTGAGGGTGACACATGTCACCCTCCCGTTGGTCCAAAATGTTTCGTCTCTCGGAAAATTCCGCCAAAATTATAAATGACATAGCGGAAATTCCCTACGAAGTCGTGAAACGTTTCGTCGAAAAACGACTCTAACCGGGTGTTGTGCACAAAAAAAAATTCGGCCAAGCCTAAAGAAGTTCGAAAATTTCTACGTACGTCCTCGCGTACATACTCTGGAAATACGGGGTATAACAGTAAGAGTTCTTGAGCAAGATGAATGTTTGCAATCATGCTCCTACCATGGACGAAGGCTGATTGAGTGTGATCAATAATGTATGTCAGAACCGTCTCAACCCTTGAGGCAATGATCTTGGTAATGACCTTGTAAACGATATTACAGCATGAAATCGGCCTGTAATCACCCACCGTTGAGCAATATGGGTATTTAGGGATAAGGGCGATAATAGTATGATTAATCTGCTTGAGAAGTGGCGACGTAAGAACTCTTTTATCGCATCACAGAAATGCTTCCCCACAATGTCTCAAGACTTCTTATAGAAGGCCGAAGTAAAGCCGTCAGGCCCCGGGGCCTTGTCATCCCCCATACCGAAAAGAGCACCTCTGATTTCTACATCAGTAATAGGACGAATTAGATCATCCCCTTGTTCACGAAAGAGGCAGTAGTTCGCCGCAACAACCTTACTGTCAATAGGGGTACAGTTACCCCTAGTACCAAGCATCCCCTTATAATAACTGACAAATTCATTAGCAACCTGTTCGACAGAAGTTGTGAGAGAGCCGTCGTTCTTAGTAATAACCGCAATGAAATTCCTGGCTCTGTTCCGTTTAATCATAGAATGGAAAAATTTGGTGCAGCGGTCATTATTCTTGAGATGTTCGCATTTGGCCAACTGCCTAAGGAAGCTCATCTCCGCATCTCCTAGTTGAATAGCAATATGCCTAAGGAAAACAATTTGATCCTCCTTGTCGGTGTCATAAGGGTGAGCCATACCATCTGCTTGAGCCACGGCTAGCTCATCCTTGGCCCTGTTAACACGAGAAGATATGTGGGAAAATTTCTTGTCATTGAGCCTTTTAAGAGGCCATTTCAGACCAGGTTGTTTCCGATAGAGAATGTACTGGGCAGAACCCCAGCAGTTACTGTTCCAGTTGTCCGAAATGATATTGCCAAAATCTGTGTGTGTTATCCACATATTGAAGAACCTGAAGGGCGGTTGCGGGTTGCCTGTTGCTCAAATAAAGAAACAACGCAGAGGGATTAATCCAAGCACTTTCCTGGCAGCGTGAACTTCGCATGACCCAACCAGCCATTATTCAGCCAGGTGGAATTAACCATGGCCCTGTCGAGTTTGCTCATTTTATTATTGACGAAATAAGTGTAATGGCAACCAGACGACGGGAGGTCCGTAAGTCCGATGTCACTACAACATTCAACAATGTCCTTGATGTCATAATTAGTTATTTGGGCTTTATATTGAATCTTTTATCACCCTTTTTGACAGTGTTGAATTCGCGTAAAACTAGCCAAGGCTGGTTCAAGTTCTGTCCGTAATTCCGCAATGAGAGCCACAACGGTCGTCTTGGAATAATTGAGTGAAGACCATAGATAAACAAGACATGAAAGGATTTATGGGAGATCCTGCATGTTACGCTACTGTGAATAGCTTGGGGACGAGATTCAGCCGTGGTGAGTGTAACCTTGGCTAGGTTCCAAATGATGAAAATTCTTTCTACCGGATGACAATCAAAGTTATGAGTGAAAGCCCAGCCACGGAGTCTAGCGTAATTCATAAAATTCTCGAGTTTTAAAGCATTGAGCTTTGACTCGATGATACCAAAAAGATCGATGTTCTCCTTCTGGACGAGATCACAAATATCATCCTTTTTAGAGGGGTCATGAAGGCCCCTTATATTCCAGGAGGCGACAATCATTTCGATAAGACTCAGGGACCAGGCCCCTTCGGGATATCAGCATTGTTCGTGGGGTTTCCCTTCTTCTTTTGCTTGGAATTTCGGGCCCTGGTAATCATAGCCTTGCCAAGATGCAAGATGGTATTCTTAAGTTTGGGAGCTGATTTGCCATTTTTCCCAACTTTGGTGCACCCGTCGTCCAGGATAACGACGGATTGCATAGCAGAAGTATTCTGCGCACTAGTTATTGCCTCGGCCTGTGTCCCCGCAGATATTTTTATTGAAGTTCCATCCCCATTATCAATAACTGGCTTTTTACCGCCTATGCCAGCCCCGGTTTGGGTGCACGCAGGTTGGCCTACCGAATGTTCTCCAATTTTTCTTGAGTTCTGAGTTGCATGCAGACCTGTACCAGCCTCGGTTTATACCCCGGTAGGCTGGCCCCCCTGAATATCTGATACATCTCCACCTATACCAGCCTCGGTTTGGACCCCGATAGGCTGGCCCCCAAGAATAACCGACACCTCTCCATTTCCGCAAGAGTTTCCACCTTTATCGACCCCGGTTTGCGACCCCGAGGGCCGATCTCCTGTATGAGTCGCCTGTGTCTCCTTGTCAATAACCTGCTGTATGGACGGAGGAGGTGATGAAAGGGGGTGATGATGTAAGAGTGCATCGCCATACCACCCATAGTGTTCCTCGCATCTTCATTGTCCTTAGCGGGGCCCTTTTCCTCAACCCTTCTTTTGTGGACGCCGAATGCACCCCACAATCATTATCCGAGTGCCCAATCCTCCTACATGTCGTGCAGAAGCTAGGGTATTTTTCATAAAAGATTTTTTGTACAACGGGCTCATTCTTTCCAATGTCGAGCCTAATTTCATGTACAGGGTCTTTGGAGATGTCAACTTCTACCAAAGCACAGTCATATGAGATTTGGTTTCTCTTACGAGTAAGTAGATCAGTAGCAACTGGTTTCCCAACCCGTGAGAGATTTCTATTTAGCGCAGATGGGTTCCATAGTTCAAGTGGGAGAGATGGAAGTCTTACCCAAAGATGAACTACACAAATTTCCTGAGTGTCAAAGGTGAAGCACTTAGATATATCCTTTAATAAGAGTGCAGTGCCATAGACGAAATGTGGCCCCTTACTGATAACCTTAATTTTTTCTTCGGCTGAGTCAAACCTGAATATGATCCAACCACTACTGTGAAAACTAAATCGATACTTGACACCCCAAGACCGGCATAATTTTTGCAATGCAGGTCCTCCCGGGTACTTTCCAGTAAAATAGTCTACCAAAAGGTATCCCCGTGTGGAGTGTAACTCATCGAAATCATCATCATCAAATACAATGGGACCATCACAATGCGGTTCGTCTACAAAATGTAGTTTAGAACCGTTATTAGCACCCCTATTACCCTTAACCATTTTTTCCCATGCTTCTTTAGGATTATGTATGGAAGGATCCTTAACGGATTTGACCTTATCCTGGTTGGTCTCAATATCTGTAATAGGTTGCTGATATGGAGGCACCTCGGTAGTAGAAATGTCCCCATCAACTGAGGAGGAGTCCTCCGAACCAAGGGTGCAAGATACCGTGACATTAGCTGAAGAAGTGTCTGGAACTCCCCGAATAATACAAGGTCTTAAAGAGAGGTTCATTGTAACCACTGGCTGCACTAAAACAGCCAGATCTGCATTAATCACTGATAGCGTCCCAGGATGCATAGGGAGAACAGGAGCATCCAGAATCAAAGGTAGGTGGGGCGAGGAGGTCCCATCTGAAGTGGAGTCTCTGCTAACAGGGGGAAACTCCATTACTGAAGAAATGTCAATGGAAGTCTGCCCCACACGAATGGGCAGTGGTGAAAATAGTTTTTTTTTTGGCATCAAGGAGTTACAAAGAGAAAAGGCGTATACAAGCAATCAAGAAATTACAGGGAAATAAACGATTATAACAAGGAAAGGCGTAAATAAATCCCCGAACAGGCCGGTTATAAATTACAAAGCTTTACCTACTTATACATCTGTAGTTCAGGTAGGCTGTAGAAATAACCCCGGACAGGCCCGGTTGAAAATTACAAGGCTTCCTTACTTATACAACACTAGTCTTAAATGTATAAAAACAGCAAATTCATACAAAGTTTGCAAGGTTCTAGTATTTGCCTATCGATAAACCTAGATTTTCCTAGCAAATATAGATAGTAAAATACTGGAATTAAAGTGCAGTACTGAATGTAACAAGCAAGGATCGGAGTTACCTCTCGTCGTGTGCCCCCGTTGATTCGAACGAGTAACCCCGTGAACACTTCTATAGGACTGCGTTACCGCAGCCTAAGTTCAATGGATCAACCACGATCTTGTTGCAGCGTGCCTCCTTTGCGCTTACAGGGGGGAATAACCAGACAGGCCTGGCTTGAAATAACAAGAATTACAAGCATTAACTAAACCAGACATGCCTGGTAGAATTACAAGTCCTAATTAAACCAGATTTAAGAAATACACTAAAATAAAGGAACCCGTCTAAGCCAAAGCCAGTCCATATGAAGGGAGTTTGTTGTACTTACACCCAAAGAAAAGGCCAACAGTAGCAAAGGACAAGGAAAGGAGAGAAAAATACGTAGAAGAATAAAATTATAAATATATAGTATATCTTATATTATAATTAATATAAATAAGTATTAGAATACTTAATATATTTAATAAAATATATAAGTAATAGAATACGTTATATAATTAATATAATATAAATATATTTTAAGTAAATAAGGACAAGCACGTAGAGAACAGCTGTCACGCCCCGAACCGACGGGCCGCGACTGGTGCCCTACCTGGGCACCCGTCTACCCACACATCACACATAACCAGCGGAAGCTTAAGAACGACTCATAATCTCGTAACGAAGGGATCCTGTCCCCTGAACTATAATAACAAACTTGTATAAAGAAAAACAGACAAGCCAACAAGGCCGCCACTGTACATAGAATTGTCTAGACGAACTACAACTGTACACGTCCAACCCACACATGACTATAGACATCTAAGAGTAATACAATGACGGGACAAGGCCCCGCCGTACCCCTAAATATACATAAGTCTGTACCAAAATGACAAGCTCCGGAATAATGGAGCTATCCCAGTGGCGAAGACCACTAAGCTTGCAGTTACCAACCGAGTACCTATACTGCGAGCATTTGACGCAGCCCCGAAGAAATCGACAACACGTACCAAGTATGTGAACATAAAGTACAGTAAATAAAATCATAACTGTACAAAAGATGACAGAGACAAGTATGAAAACCAAATACCAGATCCAACCGTGCAATATAAAATAAGATTCAATTGTACCTTGTATCACTGTACCACTGTATCACTGTACCGCTGTACCACTGTACTTTATAAAAAAATGAGAGTCAACTGTGTCTTTTTAAAAGTGAGAGAGTCATCTCAAAATCATAGATGCCTGTCCATATAACGTATCCTGACCCATTCTGAGACTTGGTGAGCTCATCATCATCACATATATACATATAAACATTGCCGTCCCATTTTGGGACTCGGTGAATATAGGCTAGGATCTGCGCACGACCATCATATACTGTCCTGAGTATATGTACTCACACCATGGATACATGTCCACGAAATCATCATACTTATAAACATTGTCGGCCCATTTTGGGACTCTGTGAACATTGCCGTCCCTTTAGTGAGGGACTCGGTGAACATTGTCAGCCCTTTAGTGAGGGACTAGGTGGATGGAATAATAACCATTACACGAATAGCTATCAGGAGCAACCTTGTGCAATTTAAATCATCTTTTGACTCTCAAAGGAAGAAAAACCAAGGTACCAACATATCATGTGCCAATCATTAAAATGTACTCTCATTTTAGAAAAACCAAGGTACCAACATCTCATGTACCAATCATTAAAATGAACTCTCATTTTAGAAAAATCAAGGTACCAACATATCATGTACCAATCATTAAAATGAACTCTCATTTTAGAAAAACCAAGGTACCATCATATCATGTACCATTAAGGATTAAGATCCAATAAAACTATGTACGTCCGCCGTACACTCACTTTATAAAACTCAACTTTCATTTTAGGAAAACCAAAGTACTATCATATCATGTATCACTTTGAAATCATCTTTTGAAACTCAAAGACACTATCATATCATATATCCTTTTTAAATCATCATTCGGAAAATCAAGGCACTTATCATATCATATATCAAATATGGATTAAGATCCAATAGAACTATGTACGTCCGTCGTACACTCGCTTTCATATAAATCACGCTAAAGAAAGAAGGAAGAGTTTCACATACCTCGAATATTTTCAATAATCCTGTATTTTATTGGTGATAACGCATCCGAATTTGCCTAATTAATTCGTATATGAGCCGTTAGTAATTCATATTATGAAACTTTATCTAATCAGTTGTGAACTACAAAATGTAAAATGAATTGGTTATATCTTAGTTTCTATGCAGATGGAATTCTAATCATTTTAATATAACTGTTTGTCGATACCTTATTCACTTAACGCTGCAATGATTTGTTTTAACACGTCTATTAATAACATACTTACTTATTTATTAAACCAATTTCAACACCTAAAATTTAACAATTCCTTTAAGTAAGCAGAGCCAACTCGGCTCCCATGCTTACTAAAACTCTTATCAACATCTGTCTCATATGCCTTAATAAGGACTTAGGAACAATTTAGACACGTTTTTAGCATATAATCAATAACATGAATACCCCTTAACTTCTAAGAGTAGAATGAATCATGAAACAATACCACAAGTATATTTCGTACGTAGAACATGCCAAAAGAAGAAAGGATAGTTCACATACCTTATATGATATACCAACTTGACAACTAGAATACGTCTCAAGTAGTACTTCAAACTATAATAACAATAACACGTCTATCAACTTCATGATACTAGTATACACTATACCACATAAATACTCTCCTTTCATATAAAAATCCGGGCAGCACTTTCCCTACTTATACATACTTTCCACCTTACAAATAAGGCCAATGACATCAATAACAAAGTACCAATTAAGTACACAACCAAAACAGCAACAAAGGTGATTCATACACCTACTTCTTATGTTAATCCGGCCTCTTAATCCATATAAAATTGTCCACTAAAAACAGTCCATAATCCAACACAACAAGGGTAAAATGTGAAGCTTTTCTATATCTGTCTACACCCTTATTCCTTTAGGACTTACATTAGCAATTCCCACATTTAAACATGCATAATGATAACTGAATTTTTAGCATTTTAACACCACAAAACAGCCCCTAAAACAGCACGACCATATCCAACAGTTTTAAGATAGTTTCGGCCAACAACAACAATCCAAATCCCTTTTCATAATGTCTTATAATATAAACCATTTCAACTTTCAATAACAAGATTTCCTTCAATCTAACATGCACTTAGTGACGATAATAACAACAACAGCCAACGAATCCAATATATACAAAATTGTCCAATAATTCGGCTAACATGCCAAAACTGCCCATACACTTCTTATTCTCCATTTCACCTAACACAAGTTCACCTCTTAACTATCACAACATGTAATATCCAATTACTTCAAGAGGAAGAAGAAATCTTACCTTAAATTTCTCCCAAAACAGTCCACATGATTTGGCTCACAGTTTCCTCTTTGCACCACTTCTTCAAGTTACAACAACACACATGTATCCTATACAAGCTTGTATCCATCTTGCTTTCTTGTATTTCCTCCAAAAAGTTCATATCCAAGTCTAGGGTTTTTCAAGGTAGTTTCGGCCAACCCACTGTTTTTGGAGAAATCTTGGTTTAGAACTTAGTTAAGAAGCTTAATCTATGAGGGAATGAGTTAATCTTGGTATATAAATAAAGCTTGTTCTTCACTTGGCTATGGATTTCGAAAATTTGAAGGAGAGAAAGAGATATGAGGGTTTGAAGGATGAAGATATTTTGTGTAGCAAAGTCTTGCAAGACTTGTTGTTTAATAGGTGTACATTGCACAAGTGGAGGGGGACCCAAGTAGACCCACTTTTCCACTTGTCTTCTCTTCACAATAATATCTCCCACACTTAGCCAATCTTACAATACATAAGCTTTGTTACACAAGTGGGGAGGGACACGTGTCACCCTCTAATTCGCTCATCATTCTCTTCACAAAAAAATAATTCCATACTTAGCCAAAATTCTTAAAATTTTCGATGAAACCCCCCCCCCCCCCCAAATTGTGAAATTTTTGATGGGCCTCACATTCTTAATTCCAAGATTTAATAATACAATCCCAAGTACGTAACTCCATTTGAAAAGAATTCAACCACTAATATTAATTCTCGTCGTCACATTTGTTGTATCCAAAATTATTCCATATAGAAAATGTAAATATACTTTTCTTCCAACATTCAAACTTTATATCCTAACTTACGTTCTCATTTCATTGCCCTGGAATTACCGGGTGTAACATTCTTCCCCCCTTAGAGACATTCGTCCTCGAATGTTCATAATAGGTCTCAAACTATAACCATTTCGGCATAGTCTCCTTTAACTATCCCTATCAACCTATACTCGGCAACACAAAGATGCCACAGAGGGCCACCATATAACCCATGTATTATTCACCAAACAATATAGCCATTGAATTTTTGTACTTCCAACATAAATTCCTTCAAAGATCGTATTCTCAGTTTCAATATTATCTCCAACTTTAACAACACAAATGGTTTATACCCAACCCAAGAAATCATCACAACTAATATACTTCACATATGCCATGTACTCCAACCAAGATCAAACATAAAATCTTTTACTCAAGAAGGACTTGTATATCCAAGGACTCAACGATTACCCAATATTCTATGTCCCAAGCTTACATTATCTCTCCCCGTATACGGGCAAGGTAGTTTCTCATAATCTTAAAATCATGTTGTCTTAACCATAACAACCCTATTTACTCCATACAAATATTATTCGTGCATATCACTTAAGCATACAACATAGCTTAACCTAACAACATGGTATGCCATTAAGTCCATTTAACATGATCTTTTAAGAGTTCATCCCAATCTCAGACAACTCAGCACCTCCTAAATATTCCAAATTAGCACACCTTGTATGCCTTGATGTGGATTCATTAAACTGTTTCTTACCTTCCAAGCAATTATTAAAGCTTAAACAACTCATGATAATCCCAATTCACTTCAGACAACACACACATAGCCCTAATAAACATGTTCGTATAGAGGTACATCATCATCACACCAACTATACAATAATTTTACCAACCTGTATACAGAGTCCATATATTCCCTTCTGGGCCGCTGTCGTTTTCTTTGGAGGCATAGCTGCAACCACAATAATACGTTAGGGAGGGACTACCCTAACAACACAGCTCTATCGTATGATCTTAGAGTAAGGAAAATAGAAATCAATCCTAAATGTACTGTAGCCTCATGTTTTGGGTGTGGTGCACAACACACCAATAACCAAGACTCTACTGCACACGGTGTGTAGACATTTCGAGGACTAACTGCTCTGATACCACTCTGTCACGCCCCGAACCGACGGGCCGCGACTGGTTCCCTACCTGGGCACCCTTCTACCCACACATCACACATAACCAGCGGAAGCTTAAGAATGACTCATAATCTCGTAACGAAGGGATCTTGTCCCCTGAACTATAATAACAAACTTGTATAAAGAAAAGCAGTGGCCCGACAAGGCCATCATCAGACATAGAATTGTCTAGATTTAACTACAACAAGATACGCCCAACCCACACATGACTACCGACCTCTAAGAGTAAGACAACGAACTATGACGGGACAAGGCCCCGCCGTACCCCTGAATATACATAAGTCTGTACCAAAATGACAAGCTCCGGAATAATAGAGCTATCCCAAAAGCTGAGCGAAGATCCTAAGCTCGCGGATCACCAAACTGAGTACCTATACCTGCGGGCATGAACGCAGCCCCTCGAAGGGGGTCATTACAACACGTACCAAGTATGTGAACATAAAGTACAGTAAATAAAATCATAACTGTACAAAAGATGACAGGGATAAGTCCGAAAATCAAATACCAGATCCAACCGTGCCATATAAAATAAGAGCCAATGCACTTGTATCATCAGTACTCATCACGTACCATCGTATCATCAGACATCAGTATCATCAGACATCTGTATGTACATCTGCATTTTATAAAAATGAGAGTCAACTGTGCCTTTTTAAAAGTGAGTGAGTCATCTCAAAATCATAGATGCCTATCCATCTAACGTATCCTGGCCCATTCTGAGACTTGGTGAGCTCATCATCATCACATATATACATATAAACATTGCCGGCCCATTTTAGGACTCGGTGAACATAGGCTAGGATCTGCGCACGACCCTCATATACTGTCCTGAGTATCTATACTTACACCATGGAAACATGTCCATGGAGTCATCATACGTATATACATTTTCGGCCCATTTTGGGACTCGGTGAACATTGTCGGCCCTTTAGTGTGAGACTCGGTGAACATTGCCAGCCCTTTAGTGAGGGACTCGATTGATGGAATAATAACCCTTGCACGAATAGCTATCTTGAGCAACCTTGTGCAATTTAAATCATCTTTTGACTCTCAAAGGAAGAAACCCCAAGGTACTAACATATCATGTACCAATTATTAAAATGAACTCTCATTTTAGAAAACCAAGGTACCAACATCTCATGTACCAATCATTAAAATGAACTCTCATTTTAGAAAAACCAAGGTACCAACATCTTATGTACCAATCATTAAAATGAACTCTCATTTTAGAAAAACCAAGGTACCATCATATCATATACCATTAAGGATTAAGATCCAATAAAACTATGTACGTCCGTCGTACACTCACTTTATGAAACTCAACTTTCATTTTAGGAAAACCAAAGTACTATCCTATCATGTATCACTTTGAAATCATCTTTTGAAACTCAAAGGCACTATCATATCATATATCTTTTTTAAATTATCATTCAGAAAATCAAGGCACTTATCATATCATATATCAAATATGGATTAAGATCCAATAGAAATATGTACGTCCGTCGTACACTCGCTTTCATATAAATCACGCCAAAGAAAGAAGGAAGAGTTTCACTGTCACGACCCATTCCGGGGCCCGTGACTGGTGCCTTACCGGGGCACCCAAGTAGTCATACATCAGAGTAATCAGCGGAATATAAAACAAGACATGAAACAGTTTGTAAAATAAGACACGCTTATGAGAAAACGCCGCTTTCGGCATATATATATATAAACATGGTTTAGCGATACATCCAAACTGCATACATGGCTACTGCACTTAAGGAAATATACAACTATGGCGACAGGCCCCGCCATACCGATCAGATAAAACTATCTACAACAGGAGATCATACCCAAAAGTAGAGCCTCCGAAGATGGAGCTCCCGACACCAACGCAAAGATCCTAATGACGCGGATCTAGCACTGCTGCCCTTACCTGCGGCATGAACGCACTGCCCAAGGAGGTCGATAACAGTACTAAGTATGTGAAATCAGAAATACTGAAATGAAATCATATCATTTTAAAACCGGTTTACAAATATGCACGAAACAACTAATGAATCGCACATAGTGCCACATCATAAACAAGAGCAACAATAGGTAATCGTAATAGGTCTTTTCTAGGCCGCGAATGATCGCAGGCCACTCGCCTCGTATTATCATTCTCGCAAGCCTAATCCTCGACTCCCGAGTCCGCATAGGCCACTCACCGGGCCCGCATGAGGTATAACCCCGCATCGAGGGTAGCTACTCGCATCGCCCCGACTCGTTGTCCGCGCCACATAGACCGCATGAGGCATAACCCCGCATACTAACTCGAACTCTCGTAGCCCGCATAGGCCCCCGACCCGCATGAGGTATTCTCGAATCACGGTCCTGCATCACCGAGTCTACCCGCGACGGAGGCGCTTTAACCCCAGATCATCTCAAGAGGTAAGTGATATAGTACTAACACAAATTATAGTTCAAACAACATAAGCATAAGTAAGATCGACTCTCTTTACACAAACGTTACAAGATACTAACACATAGCATCATAATATGTCTACTCACCAAAACCATCTTATTATACCTTTCAAATCAATACAAGTCTTTTATAAAACACATAAGTAAATCGTCTTTATATAAAACTTAAGCCGTTATACGTAATTTCCCATAAAGCTAGTATAACCCTTTAAGCTTCGTGTTTTAAAAACAACTATTCTTCTTCTTTCAAAGCGTGTTATAATTCTTTGAAAGACTTTTTAAGATCTTTATTATTCAGCTTAAGTCGCAAGACATTGCCGTAAGTATTATTCGTGCTTAAGTCGAAAGACATTGCCGTAGTTATTATTCGCTTAACACGTACGCCTACCGTACTATATATATATTTAAAATATCATGCTTTAGGAAGAATCACATACCTTCTCGGCGAAAACCTCCTGCCAAGTTGAATATGTCGCGCACAGAGAATCAGCCTATAATAGTCACGGCATCTATCAAAGTCTAGACTACTCAAGGTCATTCTAAACAGAGGGTTCACAATTCTACGGAAAGTCGGGCAGACAACCCTACCCTGAGCTATATGAGTTCATCAGTGAAAACAAATTCATGTGAGTACAATTCAATTATTCTTCTTTTAAACCCTTCTATCGTGATAATGCTCAATTCTATTCTCAGAATATTCTTCTAAGTATTTAATACTTATTCTTATACTTCTACAAAGATGCATTCTCTAATACAAAAGAGGGTTAGGATTATTTACCTCTGTAAGCCCAATAATATCCAAGATAAAAGTCGCTGAGCAAGGTTTAGCTCCTAAGTTGTACGCTCCAGAGTCTAAGAAAACCTTGAAGTTCTTCACAACTTCTACTAAGGACTAAGGGATTTGGGCTAGGTATTTTGGGCATTATAACAATACTAAGGCAACTTTTCTACCAAATGATGGGGGTCGGTTTTGGCTAGGCTAGGGGAAGCCTCGCCAACTTTACTCAAAAGGGAAGGTGTTTGGACGAACAAGGCTCGGAGAGAGGAGGGTTTTTCAAGACTTGAAGTATTTTGTGGATGAAGAACTCTTCATCTTTAAGGGGTATTTATAGGTCGAAGTGGCCTACCAATGGCCAAGATTAAGACAAGTGCAAGGCAAGTGTAGGGTGAGGATTTAGGCAAGTGTCCATACACAAAATATCCTACCAACTCCTTGACTTTGTGCAAGGCACAAAAACGCGCTGCTTAGTCCAATTCGGCCCAAATGGACGCTTTAAGTCCACCATTTGGAGGTGACAAGTGTTGCCCTCCCGTTGGTCCAAAATGTTTCGCCTCTCGGAAAAATCCGCAAAATACTAAATGACATAGCCGGAATTTTCTACGAAAGTCAGGAAACGCTTTCGCCGGAAAACGATTCTTTTAGTGAGTTGTGCACAAATAAAAACGCCCAAGGCTTAAACTTTCAAGCGTTAAACTTTCGTGACGCACGCCTCACGCACATACTCCGGAAATACGGGGTATAACATTCTCCCCTCCTTAGAAACATTCGTCCCGAATGTTCCTTCCCAAGACAGTTAACGATAAGATTCTTCATAACTTAAACAGTTGCAAATGCCACACACGGCCACAGAACAACACTTAGGCAAAAACGATAATGAAGATTTACAAGTAGGAAAGTGAATTACCTGGAGGTGTGGGGAATAGGTGAGGATACTTCTGCCTCATGTCCTCCTCGGCTTCCCACGTCATCTCCTCCCTGAGCTCGTTCCGCCACAAGACTTTGACGGAAGCCACGTCCTTCGTCCGCAGACGCCTAACCTGACGATCGATTATCGCTATGGGAATCTCCTCATACGATAACCCCTCGGTCACCTGGACATCGTCAATCGGATGCACTCTAGATGGATCCCCGATACATCTCCTCAACATAGAAACATGAAACACCGGATGCACTGCCTCCAGATCGGACGGCAGATCCAACTCATAGGCAACCTTGCCTACCTCGCGACAACTGATACGCCCAATGTACTCCGAAGTTTCTTCTTCCCGAATCTCATCACACCCTTCATGGGTGACACTTTAGAAAACCCAATCATGAACCTCAAACCTGGATGCCGACGACGATGATCTGATACGACTTGGCCAACTCGAGTCGCCAATAGCCGCCTTGATAAGCTTCACCTTATCCATCGCTCGCACCAAACCGTCCTACTAATCGCACTCGCCACATCGAACCAGCCTATAGGCGATCTGCACTTCCTCCCATACAAGGCCTCATAAGGCGTCATCTGAATACTGGAGTGGTAGCTATTATTATACGCGAACTCAACTAGAGGCAAATGATCCTCCCAACTACCATCGGTCAATAACACAAAGCTCGCAGATATCCTCAAGAGTCCGGATAGTGCGCTCGCTCGTCCGTCTGCTCGTGGATGAAATGCGAGATCGTGCTCACCAAGGCCCCTAAACTCCTCGAAGGACCTCCGAGTTAGCCGTAAATCGGGCTCCTGCTCGATATGATCGAAATAGGGACTCCATGCACCGACGATCTCTGATGTAAAGTCCGCATAATCCTCGGTACCAAAAGTCGCCCCGACGGAAGAAAGTGGGCTGATTTCACACCGCCGACGATAACCCATATAGAATCATGTCTCTCCGAGTGCGAGGTAATCCTGTGATGAAGTCCATGTTGATCACCTCCCACTTCCGTGTCGGGATCTCTATCGTCAGAATAAACCACCGTGCCTCTCGTGCTCTACCTTCACCGCCGACAACACGGCACCGAGCTACGAACTCGCAACGCCCATCTTCAAACCATCCCACCAATACACGTATCTAAGGTCGTGGTACATCTTGGTCGACTTCGACGGATAGAGTAACGCACGCCGTGTGCTTCCTCAAGAACTCCGCCAAGTCCTCAAACATCCGAACACACAACTCGCCTCAAACCTTAGCACCCCATCAAAGCTACCAAAAGGACCCTTTCCTCACGAAGAGTCAGATCACGATAACGTGTCAAAATCGATCTCGAATCGCTTCTTCACCTCCTCGACGATGGAAGACTCGCAACCTCACGAACTCTAACCCCATCGCTATCGTAATCAATCAAACGGACACCAAGGCTCGCTAATCGATGCAAATCACGAACCATGTCCTCCTCTCTAGCCGCACATCCGATAGGCTCCCATCGACCTACGACTAAGAGCATCCGCCACAACATCGCCTTCCCCGTGGTACAGATATCAACATCGTAATCCTTAAGCAACTCTAACCACCGCTCTCGCCGTAAGTTCACTCCTCCGTCAAGATATACCTGAGGCTCTTGTGGTCAGATAAATATCCACGTGAACCCCATACAAATAGTGCCTCCAGATCTTCAAAGCGTGAATCATCACGCTAATTCCAAATCATGCGGGTAGTTCCTCTCGTGTTTCTTAAGTCGCCGGATGCGACGCTTATAACTCTACCATGCTGCATCAACACACATCCCACCCGATGCCCGACGATCACAATACACAACATAACCGCTCGACCTCCGGAAGAGTAAGAACGGGCGGTTGTCGCCTCTTTCAAAGAATCGAAACCCCGCCACAAGCATCACCATCAAACTTGGCCGCTTCGAGTCACCTAGTCAAAGGTGCAGATAGAAGCAAACTTCTACGAACCGAGCATAATAACTCGCAAGGCCCGTAAAATCGCGAACCTCTTTGAGTAGAGGTCTAGGCCAACTCCGATCGCCGATCTTGCCGTATCTACCGAATACCATCGCCCCGACAATGTTCCCAAGAAAAGCCACCGGTTAACCAAAACTCACATTTGGAAAACTTGGCGATACAGCGGTCCCGAGAATCACAAGATAGCCTCAAATGCCCGCATGCCTCGCTCCGAGCGAGAATAAACCAAGATATCATCAATGAACACTATCACAAACGTGTTCAAAATGGTTTGAACACTCGGTCATCAAATCCATGAATACCGCACGAGCATCGTCAACCCAAAAGACATGACCCCGAACTCATAATGCCCGCACGTCCTAATGCATTCTAGACATCCACCTCTCTCGACTCGCACTGATGATAGCCCGAACGCAGATCAATCTTGAGAAACATCTCGCGCTCGCAATCGGTCGAACAAATCATCAATCCCGGAAGGGTATTCGTTTAATGGTCACCTTGTTCACCGTAGTCAACACACATGCGCAGCTGGCCCCATCCTTCTTCTTCACGAACAATACCGCGCTTCTGCAGGAGAAACACTAGGTCCGATAAAACCCTTCTCCAAAGAAATCCCTGCCGGTCCTTCAACTCTCTCAACTCGGCAGTGCCATTCTCAGTATGGCGAATGGAAATAGGCCGAGTGTCCGCAATATGTCTATACAAACTCAATCTCCTCTCGTGAGGGATACCCGAGGTCGTCTGAAACACGCTCGGGAACTCTCTCGACCATCGAATCGACGGAAAATCTGGTACCGCAGCCTTCAGATCAAACACCCGAACGAGATGGTAGATATACCCTTCTCGCACCATCTTCCTAGCCTCGAGGTAGGAAATAAACCTACCCCTACGATACCGTGCTCCTCCCACTCAACAACCGGCCCTCAGAAATCGAACCGCATTACTCTCTCTGCAGCCTACATTGGCGAGCAAGAAGCTAGCCAATCCATCCCCATGATCACGCCGAAGTCAATCATCTCCAACTCTATCAAGTCGCCAGGTCCGACGATCAGAATGGTCACAGACAAGCTCTATATACCCGCCGAGCTACAACCGAATCACCTACTGGCGTAGCTACCTCGAAAGGGTCTATGGACTCAGGCTCTATCCCTATCCTACTAGTAACAAGGGGAGATATATAGGACATAGTAGAACCCGGATCTATCAAAGCATACACATCAAACCTGAACCGATAAAGTACCGCGACGACATCAGCGAGGCCTCCCGATCCTCGCTTACCGGACAAAGCATAAATGCGTTCTCGAGGACCGCTAGAATCGGGACCCGAGCCACGACCTCGCCGCGACTGCTGACCCATGAGTACCACGCCCCGGCGAGTAATCGTAGGAGATGATGAAGCCGCAATGTAACTCGGCGTCGAGCCCTACCACCGGGCCACGCTCGGCCTGACAAGCCGCCGCAGTGACCTCGCGGCCACAATCGTAATAAGCTCCAAAAGTAGTACCACACTTCCGTAATGGGACCTACCGTGATCGCCACACCGGGTGGTCCCGATCGCCGCATTTCGCTACTCGACGCTCAAGCCCTGGCCCCGGTCCGCCTCGAATACTCGCCGCGGCCGAGGACGGTGCGCAGAGTGCTCGAGCCGGCCGTGGTGCAAATCTAGCCGCCGAGGCCGCCACCACGATAGCCACCGTAAGACCCTCCCGCCCCGGCCTTCTTCGATGCTCGCCCATTCGCCGACCGCGCCTCGCATCCAAGGGCGCGAGCTCGCATACGGTAATGCCCATACCCGCCGAAGAGAAACACCCGCACACGACTCGCCATATAATCATCTAGCCCGTGACGTAGCTGCACCCTATCCTCCATATCTCGCTACTAACGCCGGGACATATCGAGCCAATGAATCAAACTCGACATCAGACTTCGACAAGGCCCTCTCTCGCCTCAGCAGAAAATCTATCACCCGCGCCTCCTCATCCGTGGAGGCGAAGTGAGTGAGGAAAGCCTCCGAGAACTCATCCCAGTAGCCGGGACGCGTGCTCTCCCGATAACTCCCATGAATCAAACCAATCGATCGCGGTATCACGCACCGATGCGAACCGGCGTCACAGACTGCTCGAGGCCTTGATCACCCGCACGATCTCTCAAGCCGACGGATGAACTCCTCGCGGATCATCCTCCGCCGACCAGAAACTCGCGGCTACAACTCAAGAAATCTCGTAGTCTCAAACTATTCGCCTGGTGCACCACACGCGCGACCGAGCCGAGCCTGAATCGAATCGCCAGATTCACTTATCTCGTATTCGCCACAACTTCAGCCAATAGCCGGGTTATCTCTCAGATTTCTAACTCTCCGCCCTGCCGTGGGACGAGGTGTGGTACTGTGGTCTCGCTGGGCCGGGCGGCGCCATAGAACTCGCTGCCTCGTATAGACCGGGCTCGAGCCTCGTGACTCAGGTGTCTCGCTAGCGCTCCTGCCGCTTTGCCTTCGCCCGGTTGCCTTACGCGAGGCATAATCAGCATAGAAAGGAATACGTTAGAGGTCCAACCTATAACACGCCTCTAAAGCACGATCTCGTAATGAGAAGAATGGAAACCAATCCTAAATATCCTATAGCCTCCTGATTATTGGTGTGGTGCACAACACACCGATAATCAAGACTCTACTAGATACGGTCTGCAGACACTTTCCGAGGATTAACTGCTCTGATACCACTTTTGTCACGACCCATTCCGGGGCCCGTGACTGGTGCCTTACCGGGGCACCCAAGTAGTCATACATCAGAGTAATCAGCGGAATATAAAACAAAACATGAAACAGTTTGTAATATAAGACATACGCTATGTGAAAACGTCGCTTTCTAAGATATATATATAAACATGGTTTAGCGCTACATCCAAATCGCATAACATGGCCATGCACTTAAGGAAATATACAACTATGGCGACAGTGGCCCGCCATACCTCGATCAGATACAAAACTATCTACAACAGGAGATCATACCCAAAAGTAGAGCCTCCTATAAGATGGAGCTCACGACACCAACGCAAAGATCCTAAGGACGCGGATCTAGCACCGCTGCCCTTACCATGCAGATGAACGCAGCCTCGGCGAGGTCGATAACAGTACTAAGTATGTGAAATCAGAAATACCGAAATGAAATCATATCATTTTAAAACCAGCCATAAATATGCACGAAACAACCAATGTAATCGCACATAGTGCCACATCATAAACAAGAGCAACAATAGGTAATCAGAATAGGTCTTTTCTAGCCGCGAATGATCAAGCAGGCCACTCGCCTATTATCATTCTCGCAAGCCTAATCTCGACTCGAGTCCGCATAGGCCACTCACCGGCCCGCATGAGGTATAACCCCGCATCGAGGGTAGCTACTCCTCAAGATCGCCCCGACTCGTTGTCCGCATGGCCACATAGACCGCATGAGGCATAACCCCGCATACTAACTCGAACTCTCGTAGCTCCGCATAGGCCCCCGACCCGCATGAGGTATTCTCGAATCACGGTCCTGCATCACCGAGTCTACCCCGTGACGGAGGGCGCTTAACCCTGTGATCATCTCAAGAGGTAAGTGATATAGTACTAACACAACGATTATAGTTCAAACAACATAAGCATAAGTAAGACTGACCTCTTTACACAAACGTTACAAGATACTAACACATAGCATCATAATATGTCTACTCACCAAAACCATCTTATTATACCTTTCAGAAATCAATGCAAGTCTTTTATAAAACACATAAGTAAACTGTTCCTTTATATAAAACTTAAGCCGTTATACGTAACTTCCCATAAAGCTAGTATAACCCTTAAGCTTCGTGTTTTAAAAACAACTATTCTTCTTCTTTCAAAACTGTGTTATAATTCTTTTGAAAGACTTTTTAAGATCTTTATTATTCAGGCTTAAGTCGTAAGACATTGCCGTAAGTATTATTCAGGCTTAAGTCGAAAGACATTGCCGTAGTTATTATTCGTTAACACATGTACGCTTCACCGTACTATATATATATTTAAAATATCATGCTTTAGGAAGAATCACATACCTTCTACGAAAACCTCCCGCCAAGTTGAATATGTCGCGCAGAGAATCACCTATAATAGTCACGCACATCTATCAAAGTCTAGACTACTCAAGGTCATTCTAAACAGAGGTTCACAATTCTACTGAAAGTCGGGCAGACAACCCTACCCTGAGCTATATGAGTTCATCAGTGAAAACAATTATGTGAGTACATTCAATTATTCTTCTTTAAACCCTTCTACCGTGATAATGTTCAATTCTATTCTCAGAATATTCTTCTAAGTATTTAATACTTATTCTTATACTTCTACAGATGCATTCTCTAATACAAAAGAGGTTAGGATTATTTACCTCGGAAGCCCAATAATATCCAAGATAAAAGTCGCACTGAGCAAGGTTTAGCTCCTAAGTTGTACGCCCAGAGCTCAGAAAACCTTAGAAGTTCTTCACAACTTCTACTAAGGACTAGGGATTTGGGCTAGTATTTGGGCATTATAACAATACTAGAAGGCAACTTTTCTACCGGAGGGGTCGGTTTGGCTAGGCTAGGGAAGCCTCGCCAACTTTACTCAAAAGGGAGGTGTTTGGACGAACAAGGCTCGAGAGGGAGGGTTTTTCAAGACTTGGAAGTATTTTGTGGATGAAGAACTCTTCATCTTGGGAGGTATTTATAGGTCAAGAAGTGGCCAACCAATGGCCAAGATTAAGACAAGTGCAAGGCAAGTGTAGGGTGAGGATTTAGGCAAGTGTCCATACACAAAATATCCTACCAACTCCTTGACTTTGTGCAAGGCACAAAAAACGTGCCAAGCTTAGTCCAATTCGTCCAAATGGACGTTTTAAGTCCACCAATTGGAGGGTGACAAGTGTTGCCCTCCCGTTGGTCCAAAATGTTTCGCCTCTAAAAATCCGCAAAAATACTAAATGACATAGCCGAATTTTCTACGAAAGTCGTGGAAACGCTTTTCGAAACGATTCTTTTAGTGAGTTGTGCACAAATAAAAACGTCCAAGGCTTAAACTTTCAAGACCAAACTTTCGTACGTACGCCCTCACGTACATACTCCGGAAATACGGGGTATAACATTCACATACCTCGAATATTTTCAATAATCATGTATTTGATTAGTGATAATGGATCTGAATTTGCCTAATTAATTCTTATATGAGCCGTTAGTAATTCATATTATGAAACCTTATCTAATCAGCTGTGAACTAGAAAATGTAAAACAAATTAGTTATAGCTTAGTTTCTATGCAGATGGAATTCTAATCATTTTAATATAACTGTTTGTCGATACCATATTCACTTAACGCTGCAATGACTTGTTTTAACACGTCTATTAATAGCATACTTACTTATTTATTAAACCAGTTTCAGCACCTAAAATTTAACAATTCCTTTAAGTAAGCAGAGCCAACTCAGCTCCCATGCTTACTAAAACTCTTATCAACATATGTCTCATATGCCTTAATAAGGACTTAGGAACAATTTAGACATGTTTTTAGCATAGAATCAATAACATGAATACCCCTTCAATTCTAAGAGTAGAATGAATCATGAAACAATATCACAGGTATATTTCGTACGTAGAACATGCCAAAAGAAGAAATGATAGTTCACATACCTTATAGGCTATACCAACTTGACAACTAGAATACGTCTCAAGTAGTACTTCAACCTATAATAACAATAACACGTCTATCAACTTCATGATACTAGTATACACTATAGCACATAAAGACTCTCCTTTCATATAAAAATTCGGGCAGCACTTCCCCTACTTATACATACTTTCCACCTTACAAATAAGGCTAATGACATCAATAACCAAGTACCAATTAAGTACACAACCAAAACAACAACCAAGGTGATTCACACACCTACTTCTTATGTTAATCCGACCTCTTATTCCATATAAAATAGTCCACTAAAAACAGTCCATAATCCAACACAACGAGGGTAAAATGTGAAGTCTTTCTACACTTTTCTACACCCTTATTCCTTTAGGACTTACATTAGCAATTCCTACATTTAATCATGCATAAAGATAACTGAATTTTCAGCATTTTAACACCACAAAACAGCCCCTAAAACAGCACGACCATATCCAACAGTTTTAATATAGTTTCAGAACGCCCGAATCCTGCTCGTGATCGTGCCCTACCTAGGCACCCTTCTACCTAACTGACACAAGTAAACTGCGGAACTAAATAACACCTCGTTTTTTTTTAAAAACCAACGAACATGCAAGGGCAAAGCCGACAAGGCTGCCATATAATATACATTGTAAAAGGTACGACACTGCACATGAGTCTAATCCCACATATGAATACAGACCTCTAAGAGTTTTACTGAACTATGACGGACAAGGCCCCGCTGCATCTATAATCGTACAAAGCCTATCATCAAGGTTCTATACCAAAATGACAAACTCACGAATGATGGAGCTATCCAAAACTCTGAGCAGGTCCTACACTGCAGATCACCAAATCACGTACCTAAACTGCAGATGAACGCAGCCTCGGCGAGGTCAAGACGGGCATGTACCAAGTATGTGAAATCAAAATATCAGAATGAAATCATAACAGCCTATACAAAACAGGAGACATGTATGATAGCCAAACTACAGTACACAATACATAAGCAGTCATGTGAAATCATGGACGCATGCCCTCAAAGTCATTACTCAAATATAACCATGGGTCTCACGCCCATAACATCAATCATGCCCGTGGAATCCTTCCTCACTGCCGGCAGTCCATGATATAATATAACATCAATGAGCACACTGAACCTTGCAAACATGAGAGTAATGTAATCCATATTATCTTTTTAGTTATATTTTTAACAATGAGACTAACTGTTCCACTTTAAGTCATAAACACACTGCACCCTTTCATTAATGAAATCACTACCGTTTCAAAACATGAAGGTCGTGCCAGTGCCAGGGTCAACCACCCTCTGTGTTATAATGCAACCTATCATGGGACTATTTCACCCGCAAGGGACTATTTCACCCGCATAGGTCATGTGGACCCGCAATGAGTCATCGGTACACGATACTCGCATCACGGATAGCTAATCCATGACTTATATATATCCCGGGAATTTAACCCGCCCGAGTCAAATGCCGACCGCCGCGAGTGTGTACCACTCACCACCACGGGAGCTACTCCATGATATCCTTGAAACAAGTTGTCGGCCCTTTATGGAGGGACGCGGAGATGTGGAAATATGACACTTGCACGAATGTCTATATGAGCAACCCATATGCAAGCAAACCATTCTTGACCTTTATTTATAAAATGAATAACCATCATTTTAGCAAACCAAGACAACACCATGCCTTTTCCTTTTTACATAAACCAAGACAATACCATGCCTTTACACAAACCAAGACAATTACCATGTCTTTCCTTTTTACATAAACCAAGACAATACCATGCCTTTCCTTTTTACATAAACTAAGACAATACCATGCCTTTCCTTTTTACATAAACCAAGACAATTACCATGTCTTTACACAAACCAAGAGTAATTCTTATTTAAGCAAGCCAAAGTACTATCAAAGCACAAATAGAATAGTTCTCATTTAAACAAGACAAAGTACTATCAAGGCACAAATAGAATAATTCTCATTTAAACAAGCCAAAGTACTATCAAGGCACAAATAGAATAATTCTCATTTAAACAAGCCAAAGTACTACGTACGTCCATTCTTTTCAAAAGACTCATTTTTATATAAAGCCCCAAGATACTAACACCCGTAGTATCAAGGCATGTCTATTTTTCAAAATAAATTACTACACCTTTAGAAATTCATTTCAAGGCTTTAAAACTAAGTAACTTCTAATTACACAACCTAGACAACTCATACCTATCCATCAAAATAGACAACTCTCTTAACCTTCCATAAAGCCGTTATAACCAACTTTCCATAAAGTCGTTATAACCCTTTATGGTTTTAGACAAATTCATTCTTTTTATAACCAAGAGACTTATACTTTTAAAACCAAGTATCACATACTTTCAAATCAATTTTCTTAACTTTCAAAATACTTCAAGTCTCTTAACCTTAGAAATCAAGTTTCTTAACTTTAGAAATCAAGTAGCTTATACTTTTAAATCCCAAGTAACTCACACCTTTAAAACAAGTTACTTCTCTTTAAATCATGTCATTTCTCCTCTTTTAAATCAATTAAGTAAATCACTCATTTGACTCCCCTAAAGTCATTATAACAACCTTTAGGTTTTGGAACTAAGGCACTATCCAAAAGATTAGGAACCACTTCCTTTTTAAAACTCTAAGTACTTCAAGTAAAACACTTTCACTTTTGAAAATCCAAACTTCATTAAGGGAATGAATTATAACAACTTCCAGTTTAAACATCCAAAGTACAATCAAGGAAGTATATAGAACAACTTCTATATTAGGCAATCCAAGTACAATCAAGGAGTGGATCATTTAAGGAGTAGGACTTACTTTCTTTATCATAAGGAATCATGCTAGAAGAAGAGGAGATGGTTCACATACCTTTTCGGCTTAATCCACAAGCTAAGTCGAATACGCCGCACGTAGAATTGTCAACCTATAATGGCCACAACATGACTATCAATTTCTAGTTTCTAACGTAGAATGATACTAAGTATACGGTCTCTTATTCTACGGAAAATCGGGCAGCACCTCATTTGTTTCTACGTACTTTTCCACCTTTTTCAAGGCCCGATAATCAATAACCAACATGCCACATTTAAGGCTCAACACACCAACCAATAAAAGGGGATTACACGCCTTACAAAACGTGTAAAATTCTGCCCCACAATTCATATAAAACAATCCAACACTTATAAGGGCATTCGGCCACCAATATAACCAATCCTAAGTCCTTTCCAATTCTTTTTCAATCCAAGTTCTTAGGTCTAACATGTTATATAGTCATAAACAACTTTAACAACTATAATTCCTTCTTTAGATAACATGCGACGACTAAACTAATAACCAAATTGAATTGTAATCTCAAAGGCTAAACATGATAGTTTCGGATTAGTGGTCAATAGCCATAACACTTATCAAACTTCAATATATACTTCTCATGCTTGCTAATATCCATAACTACAACAATAAGTAATCTTTAATTACTAAAACGACAAGATTGTTACCTTGATAAGCCCTTATAAAATTCCAAGATTCAAAGTCGCTCCTTAGCAATTCTTAGCTCCTTTACTTTACGCTCCAATCCGCTATTTGAAGCCCTTAGAAGTTCACAAACAACTTCTCTTCCATTTCCAATCAAAACCTATGAAAACGACTTAGGTTTTCGCCTTGCGACTAACGTGAAAACGTCGTTTTTCGAGATATTTCTATTGAGATATCCTTACAATACCCTTAGGGACCTTGGGTTAAAGTCTTGTGAATAATGAACCAAAATTACAAAAAAATTGTGTGGAAATTTTCTTGAACCCGAGAGCTCCTAATGAAGAACAAGGTTTTTCTCAATTTTTTTCTAAGTGTTGAAGACTTGGTCTTGCACTAGTGTGTATGTATAAAACAATGAAGGGCTTGGATTACAACATATGTGTGGCTAGGATGAAGAGTAATTAAATATCCATACAAGTGGCATGTTGACTAAGTCAATAATCTCAAGCTTGCAAGACTTGATCATCTACATTGGTCAATGACCATAAAACCCTTGGTCCATTTCGTGCAAGCCATGTGTGGGGGGGGTGACACGTGTCTCCCTCCCATTCGTCCATAAAATTTCGTAACCCTCGTGGGCCCCACAAAACGTAAAATTTCTCGGGTGGGCCCTACGTGACCAAATCCGTAAAAAAATAAATTTCCATAATGATAATACATTCTATACTCCTCAAATAATGCATTTTGAGAATCTAATTCTCATCAACGAACATTTTTCCTTTCCGACGTTCGGAAGATTTTCCTTCGGAAAAACAATTCTTTCTTTCGTACCAATTTTCAAGTCTTGTGTTCTCGCGTCTATTCTCTTATACATGTCCTGGAATTACGGGGTGTAATAGTTTCGGCCAACAACAACAATCCAAAGCCCTTTTCATAATGTCTTATAATCCAATTCAAGTTTCAACACTTTAATATAAACCATTTCAACTTTCAATAACAAGATTTCCTTCAATCTAACATGCACTTAGTGACGATAATAACAACAACAACCAACGAATCCAATATATACAAAACTGTCCAACAATTCGGCTAACATGCCAAAACTGCTCATACACTTCTTATTCTCCATTTCACTTAACACAAGTTCACCTCTTAACTATCACAACATGTAATATCTAATTACTTTAAGAGGAAGAAGAAATCTTACCTTAAATTTCTCCCAAAACAGTCCACACGATTTGGCTCACAGTTTCCTCTTTGCTCCACTTCTTCAAGTTACAACAACACACATGTATCCTCTACAAGCTTGTATCCATCTTGCTTTCTTGTATTTCCTCCAAAAAGTTCATATCCAAGCCTAGGGTTTTTCAAGGCAGTTTCAGCCAACCCACTGTTTTTGGAGAAATCTTGGTTTAGAACTTAGTTAAGGAGCTTAATCTAGGAGGGAATTAGTTAATCTTGGTAAATAAGTAAAACTTGTTCTTCACTTGGCTATGGATTTCGAAAATTTGAAGGAGAGAAAGAGATATGAGAGTTTGAAGGATGAAGATATTTTGTGTAGCAAAGTATTGCAAGACTTGTTGTTTAATAGGTGTACATTGCACAAGTGGAGGGGGACCCAAGTAGACTCACTTGTCCACTTGTCTTCTCTTCACAATAATATCTCCCACACTTAGTCAATCTTGCAATACATATATATAATTAGAGCTTTGTTACACAAGTGGGGAGGGACACGTGTCACCCTCTAATTCGCCCATCATTCTCTTCACAAAAACTAATTCCATACTAAGCCAAAATTCTTAAAATTTTCAATGAACACCCCTCCACCCCCCCAAAATTGTGAAATTTTCGATGGGCCTTACATTCTTACTTCCAAGATTTAATAATACAATCACAAGTCCATAACTCCATTTGGAAAGAATTCAACCACTAATATTAATTCTCGTCGTCACATTTGTTGTATCCAAAATTATTCCATATAGAAAATGTAAATATACTTTCCTTCCAACATTCAAACCTTATATCCTAACTTACGTTCGCATTTCATTGCCCTGGAATTATGGGGTGTAACAACAACGAATATATATATATAAATTAAAACTTTATATATACTATATATAATATATAAATATATATATTTTTTATAAAGATATATATAAGTAAACAGAATAAGGAACACGAAGTGCTAAGATAAAAAGGTAACGTAAAGCAATAAACGAGGAGGGAACAGATGGGACAAGGCCGTGGACAGAGTCGCAGTTGATAGGCTGGATGTTAGCCACAAAGCTACAATACCATGGGAGTGGACGCGTGTACAAAAAGGAAAAATTCAAACGTAACAGAGACCAAACAAAATAGAGGAGAGAGAAACTAAGATAAAAGATCGAAACATACAAGATTAAGAACAGATGAAGAACAATATGAAGAACATGAATACATGAAGAACACAAGAGACAATAAGAAGAACAAGGACACTAGGAACATTTAGACAAGAAACACGAATAGTAAGCTAATTAATACTAGAGACAACCACGGTCAGTGAAAACAAGGATCAATACAGACACTAGCAGAGCACAAAAACACTTAACAACACAGAGTCAGGAAAAGCACAGAGAACACTAAAGGACAACAACAACTAGTAAAATCAGGATCATAAGATTCTCAGAAAGCTACCAAGGGTCAGTGATAACAAGATCTAGATAACAAGCTACCAAACTAGACATGCAAGGAAAGAAATCAATAAACAACAGACAACAGAATAAGCGATACGAAGCTAAGGCATAGGGAATAGGCATGCATAAAGAACAATAGCAAGCACCCAAATTCACAGTATCCACAGGAACAGAAGAAAAAAAGGACAATGAAATGGACAGAACGATGAGGTAATAGGCACGAATAAAAAACAGAGGAAAAATACAAGCTACAAAATGATAACGAAGGAGAATGAGACACCTGAGACGCCCAGCAGTAGACAAAGCTAGAAACCCCAAAAAAAGCTTCCTAAACACTTCTGAAGAACTTTGAGGAGACTTCGAAGCACTAGTACCACCGAGACGAAAGCCTCACAGAGCCTAAACAATGAACAGAAAACCCGAAGAAATGGATCTTAAAAGCTTCTCCATCTCACGCCGTGAAGAATACCACCGAAATATAGAGTCGGAGCCACCAGGAATGGTGTTCCCGACCCCAAAAGTGGGGAAGAAACCCTTGTCATCCCAAACATATAAGAGAGAGAGATAAAGATATTCAGAGATAAGTAATGAAAAGGTACTGTGATATGTTAATAAAAGATTTTTTGAACCGCCTTTATCACAGTGTGTCCGACGTTGACACGTAATTGGCTTTGACGGAAAACGATTATAGTAAACGCAAAGTGTGTACGTGTAGAATGGACGAGCAGCTTACAATTAATGGTAAAATCCAAGAACAGTAAAACTCACTCACAAAATGCTCATCAACGAATCAAAAAGAAGGAAATCATCACGCGAAAAAACTCTGCTCAGTGAAAACGAATTAATAGCACAAAATAAAGCCCTTGAATAATTAAATTCAAGTAAAAGGCTTCACCTTTGGAACATTGTTGAAGCTTTCGAATTTAGGAGAGAGACAGAGAGTTATGAGCCCAAGCAAAGTTAGAGAGGTTTTGACATAATCAAACTATAACATTAATATCATCCCCATTCCAACAACTCTTGGCCTTTTAAAGGGTGCCCCACTTCCCCTTCCAGTTACATATGAATTTTGCAGAAGCCTAAGTCACATTTAAGTAGTTATTTACTAAGTAAATTCTAAAATTTATTAAGTAGTAATTTAATATCATGTCCCAAAACCACCCTAGACGCAACATGCATCCGATGCTATGAACAACACCGGAAGCACCTTATAAAATCAATAAATGCCCAATCTATTTTAATATTTATTTAGTACAAACCACTTAAGGCTAACTGAAATCATGCTCATACAATAAAATCAGCGGAAGTTTAATATAAATAATAAATCATAGCATGTGGCAAAATATCCAACAAGTCATACGAGACTTCCACAATCTACCCACAAATCTGACAACTATCTATGGAGCTTCTACGAGAGATAAAAAATAGTCTAACTTTGGAACAAAACCCGAAAACCAAACCAATATACTAGATAGATAGGGTATCCCATGAACAAAGTTGTGTGTTTACCAATAAGTCTGTAAAGTAGCAAGTTCTCTTACTCTGTACTCGTATCAAGAACATGCTCTTCTTCATTACCTAACATACCATAAAAAAACAATGGTATGCATGAGTACTAGGTACTCAGTGAGTGTCTCCGGGATATTGGTTAATAGCAAAATATATACGTAATAAGTGTAATTAAAAATAATATTGAGAAACATTTCAAAACAAATGATAACATCTCATGAACATCCAGTATAAGTCAAAGATGAAGATATAATCACTTTTATCCTTAAGTTGTTCTCGTTACCTTAAGTTCTTTCAAAAATAGTTCGAAATCTCAAAGACAGAGTAAGATTATAACCTTAATAAAATCACCAGTAAAAGCCAATAACATAGAAATATATCAATTTCAACTTATTGTATTGTTCATCACGTTAAGTCTTTTCAATCATGAACTCAAGATCATCAACAAGCCACTCACTGGAAATCAAATAATAACACATGCCAATACAAGCCCAAGTATTGAAATGAATGTATGACCATTAAGCTTCCCTAAAATCGTATAGAAACACAACATCGGAGTTGTCACCCTCAATGGTTATCCTTCCTCCCAAATAGATAAGAAAAACCATATCAGGGTTATGACCCTCTATGGCCACTCTTCCTCCTGAATGGCTAGGCAAACTAAACCGAGGCTATTGTCTTCGATGACTATCCTTCCTCTCAATTAGCTAGGAAAAACTACATTGAGGCTATTGACCCTCGATGTCTATCCTTCCTCCTGAATATCTACGCAAACCACACTAAGATACATAGTGACTACCCTTCCTCTCGAGTAGCTAGGCCAAATACAGACAATAGAAATCATGGCAAGTTAGCGAAATCACAATCATAGCATAGAAGACGAATCACTCACTATGGACAATGTTTATCATCTCGTTTACAGGGGTACATCAAGTCATTAATAGGATGAGAAACCATGTTCAAGTTATTAAAGACCAATGCTTTATAAACCAAGTTCAATCATCCAACAGTAGAAAAACTCGCATTTAAAGATTATCACTATAGAAGTCAATTCGATCCCATGCAGGGGCAAACACATTAAAATATCAATCTTTTGAAAACAAGTTTAAATTATCCCTCATAGGTGCATATCATATTCAACGATTAAATCTCTATAATTCAGTTTTCATAATCCTTTGATAGAAAAACTCACTAATACATATATAGTATGATAAACCTTGCCAAAGAAATATTTTTAAAGGTCGGAAAGTATGTTCAAAAAGTGACATAACTCAATTCCCTCTCAAACACTACCAAACAGATTTTTCGAGGTTCAACAATTGCTCTACAACTGATAAGGATAATAAAGATTAGAACTTTGATCATTTCCACGATCTTTCCTTAATTTTTGAAAACTAGCGCTTTTTCTAAGCCTTAAAACATGTTCTTGAACCTCATATGAATCATTCGTTGATTCTAATCATATAGTATAATCTATACTAGCCTAAAAGTCATTAATGGAATCAGGGAAACCTAAGTGCATACCGTTTTGGTGAACATTTACATGTCCCTTCTTCTCCTCTCGAGTTTTTATGAATCTAGGGTTTGGAGAGATGAACTATGGTTAATTTGCTGTTAGATTGATGTAATAATGATGGGGATTGATCAAGAACTTACCTTAGATGTTTTGGGGAAGCCTTAGGGTTGTTTCTTCTTAAATTACGACTTAGAACAAAGTCTGGAATGTGAAAGATGACATAAAATCATCTAAGGATTGTATATATAGGCCTGCACATTTTGGACCCCCTTGCTCGCCGAGCGAGGTACAAAGCGAGAGGTAACCTCGCCTTGAGCTGCGCTCGACGAGCTCACCCAACTAATTTATACTTAGAAATATTTTCTGAATTTTTCACTTTTGGACCCTATACCTTGTTGAACGAGGTCCATAGCACAACCCTATCTCACTTTGAGCTGAGCTCAGCGATCTTCTAGGTCCATTTTACATTTAATTAAAATTTTACAATTTTCAATGATACAGATAGTTCCTCGATAAAATGGGCATAACTTCTACCACAGAACTCCATCTGAGTTACGACATATATGGTTGGAAAGGTATTTCAAATACCTATAACTTTCATTTTATGAGTTTTCTTAAATTCCCAACGGATATTCATGTAATAAAGATGGAAGGCAGACTACCGTACACTTAGTCGATTCTATCGAATTTTACGTACTTCACTATTCGTCTTGATATTAGGTCAACTATTTAACCCAAACTAATATTGATATGACTTCATATATTTAAAATTTCACATTAGTACTCATTGAACATATCCACACCTAATCCAAAATTTACGGAGTGTTACATTATCCCCCTCTAAGGGGCATTCATCCTTGAATGAAAGTCATAACCTAAGATTTTTACTAATCCTCAAACTTTCAAAATTAACAGAGTTTCTTTGCAAAACAAGTTATTCCCCTTAGACCAAATATAATCTATCAGCCCAACAATAACGATATGGTCATCACAGGGACTCCCACAACTAATCATTCAAGCCTAAATACGAAAATAAGGGATTCATATCTTTAGTCTATACTTTCGCAAGAATTCGATAACTCGAAGGTTCAATACATACCTGGGATATAGAATAAGTTAAGGTATTATGGCCTAAATATCATTGACAATAACTAGATGGTAAATATACCTCTTTGAGTTCACTTGGTGAGTCTTAAGATACGAAATAAGTCTACCTCAAAGTTTATCAATATCTTTCCTCCAATGTATAACAAGTTCATCATGAAATTCAAGCCTAACTATTTGATTGCAAATCTAGAGTTTTATAACACTTGGAAAGCCAGTCTATCCCCATATTCTTATCAAAGTTCACCCTTTTTAATTCAAACAATCATCAGTAGCCTCATGACTCTTAACTATACTACACAGTCTCTATAGATCCTAGAACAATGAACGGGAACACTAGCAGGGATATTCATAGAAGAAGGGTCCTAACAATTGTTCGGGTTCCTCACCAAAATTCAAGGACCAAGTACGGAGTCACATAAGAAAGATTCAGACCTGAATCGATCAACGAATACACCTCAAGAGAACAAATAGTTAGAATACTTGTGACCATAGTGTCTGAGGCTTCAACCGCCTCCCTATGAACCAAATTATGAAGTTGAGCTTCCATTGTACTAAACGACCCTGAAAAGATGAAGATGTATCTAACACCCAAATAAGAACAACATAGTCCTCATGGGGATTCTAACAACTAGAGCTCTCAAGTCTCAACATGAAGTAAGAGGGTTTTCTCCATTAGCTCACTTTCCCAAGAGTTGGATAACCAAAAGGTTTAACACGTATATGCTTTGACAAGGAGGCACACAATATATGAATCTAGATAATATACTCTAGCAATGAGGCTAATTTGATAACACATGATTCAAGCCTAACATACCTTACTTCCCATTTTCATTAAATTTAGAAAGAGCAAGCAATCTATAGTTGCCAATAAGAGGGAGTATCAACTATTTATGTATTCCCCTTTCTTAATCTGAAGTGGCTCATTCAGACCTTAACTTTGTCTAACATAACATCCCTTCACTATTATCATTATACAATCTCTCACACCATTTTTAATCTTATCACAACCCTACATAGGTAGTGTAATACTATATTCCACATATAATATGCCTTTAAATCATATAACTTTCGGAATTTCCTAGGGTATCTCCCCTACTTAGCATTCTCATTGTCGTCAGACTCTTTGAAACTTTTGTAACTAAAGTTTCATCTTTATCTAATGCCTTAACCTTCATTCACTTATTCATCTAAAATCACATATATCATACTCACACCTTCACACGTGTCGTAGATTATTGACTTGAGTCTTGTCCATATCAAACCTACTAGATAAAATCTAGTTGTTACCACTCTCATACTATCATTCTCCCGCCAATGTTATGACTTAAAGTTACAACCTGATAATTGGTATCAACCTAAGCATCAATACAAATTCCTTTTGGGCTAGATAAAATTACAACAATTAGAGTACAATCAAAGAAATATTATTCTATTGAGAGTCCATGACAAAAGTAGCCTATTCAAATCACACATGTCCATGTAACTGCAGTCTTAAATTAGAATTCTTTGTATCAAAACCTAGGATAACAAATTAAAGCCTAAATCAAACTCCATCATCTTTTTAAATCATTCTTCCACAAATGGTAACTGTGTATCGATCGAAAGGCAGGGCGTGTCTCGTTGCGTAGCAGTTCGAATTGAACGATTCTCATTTCTTGAACTATTCTCCTATTTTGAATTTCAAGCCTAAAATATCGTTCTTCCACTAAACATCAAATTAGCATAAATCTTTTAATCCAATAAGAATATATCCTCAATGTACGATAATTCATGATTCACTACGAGATACCTTCAAATTTCTTTTCATCTTAATTTTTAGTACTCTAAACATATCACATCTTAAGTATGTCTCAAAGTCATAATAACATATAGACCCTTCTACTTAAACCCATAGAGAGCACTGTAGCATCATAGCACAATCCAGAAATACGCATATGATTGTCTCTAATCTAGTCACACTAATAAATTTGTTTACACATCTATATATATCAAATCTCAAACCTTCAATCCCAAACTTCAAACACCACAAGAGAATAAACAAAAGAAATACGAACAAAAGCTCAAAGGATGTAGTAAAAAAGCACACTCTCTTTTCATGATCTCATTATTTCTTATTCTTTTATTATATATCACCCCCCAAATTAAATTCATAGGTCAACATAAATTATAGTCTTTTGGAATTCTAGAAGTATAGTCTATAACTTTCAATCACTGACTATTTTATCCTCTTATTCATGCCTTATACTTGATCTTCTTTATGATCAACACTACAATGATGTACCATCATAATATTTTCTCCTAGTTTCTAATATACTCTAAGTATCATAACTTCTTCACATTCCTTTAAAAAATTATAAAATACTAGTTATACCATAAGGAAACATTCACCACATACTTTAAATAACTAATTAATTTAATGTAGGTACCCACCACCAATAATCTCCTGTTATGAGCAAGGTTTAAAATCATATTGTGTAAGGTTCTTGACGGTCTCAAATATAGAAATCTTGAGAAGCTTACTAATAATAATTCTATGATTCTCATTTGATAAATAATAGTATTATATTTCTAAAAGGTAGCTACTGCAACATAAGGCAACAAGGAAGGAATATAACTCCCAATTAGGCTTTTCTATACTTGGTAATATGAAATATCCCCAAATCACATTACCTCTTTGTGAAAACCTAATGACATAGCTATCACATTCACCTAACAAATCAATGGAACTCAACAAGATATTTCCATCCATTACTATATCATATTTTAGCTAATACATCTCTCTTTCTTAGCAGATGTCATGTCTATCGCATTGAAAACTCTATCCATCTTAACAATTTTCTTAGGCCTAACAACAGAGTTTCCCTAGGAATTAGACCTAATGTCATTATTATACGTGTCTAAAAAGATCAAACACCACATCTTATAATCACCATATAGATACACCTACTATTGAATCCCACGTGCCTTTGCACCATCCATCGATTTTTAAATCATAACTAATGTGCACCACATAGCACCATTGTTCACTGGGTTAGAAACTACAGCAAGAGTTAAAGTCATACCCATGAGGCACAAGTAACGAACACGTCGGAACGATCCTAAAGAGAAGTTCAAGTTGTATAGCACAATCTAGAATCAAGAAGAATGAGAAATACCTATAAATATCATTGGACTTTCGATCATGCAGGTGATCAGGCTGCACAAGAAAGACTCCACTATAGATAGCTCCACATACACAGATAAATCCTAGGACATATATAAACCTTGGCTCTGATATCAAGTTTGTCACGCCCCCAATGTTATACCCCGTATTTCCAGAGTATGTACGTGAGGGCGTACGTACAAAAGTTTAAGCCTTAAGTAGGCATAAGGGACGAAATTGTGCACAACTAGCGAAAAGAATTGTTTTCCGACGAAAAGTTTTCCGGACCTTGCGAAGGAAAATTACTTCGACATTTATAATTTTTGCGGATTTTTCCGAGAGATGAAATATTTTTAGACCAACGAGAGGGTGACATGTGTCACCCTCAAGTGGACGGTTTGGGCATGGAATTCTTGGCACGTTTTTTTGATGAAAAAGGCCTTAAACATTGGTCAAGGTTAGGTAGGATATTTTTGTGATATTTTTGGAGTAGATGGATAAGGTTACACTTGCCCAAATCTACACCCTCCACTTGCCCTCCACTTGCCTTAATCTTGACCCTTGGTTGTCCTATAAATACCCCCCCTAAGTTGGAAGAATTCTTCATCCACAAAACATTTTCCAAGTCTTAAAATCCTCCCCTTTAGTTGTAGTTCTCGCCCAAGCTTCTCCCTCTAGAGAGCTCTGCCGAAACACCCCCTTGGTAGAAAATATTCTCCAAAGTATTGTTACTATTCTCAAATACCTTAGTCAATCCTTGTAGTATTTCCAAAGTTACCTCTATACTAAAAGTCTGAAAATACTACTATACTTCCTTTAGTCACTAAACTAAACCCTAGGGAAAGTCTTCATAGTTGGTTGAAGTATTAAGTAGAAGTTGTGTAGAACTTCTAAGGGTTTCTTGGAGCGAATTGGAGCGCATGCATAGGAGCTAAACCTTGCTCAGATCGACATATATCTTGGATAATTTTGGGCTTATCGAGGTAAATAATCTTGTCCTTCTATTGTAATTGGAGATTACATATTGTAGAAGTGTAGAATTGAGTATAAATTATATACAAGGAAGGTATATAAGAAGAGAATTGAATCAGATTTACATAGACTCAGTATTTACTGATCTTGTGTAATTTGACTGTAGGGAAGTCGCCCAATTTTCCGTAAGATAAGGAATCTTGTATCTAGAATTATTCTACAGAGTAGTCTAGACGTTGATAGACTTTTATGACCATTATAGGTTGAAGTACTGCGAGTAGTGTATTCTACTCGAATGGTGGAAAAGGCTAGCGGGATTACAGATTGAGCTATTTGCTAATTATCGATAATCGTCGCGAGGTATGTGATTCTTCCTATCCTCTTGAGCATGATATTTTAAAAGAATATAATTAGTACTAGACGTCGTGTGTTAACCGAACGTGGTTTTACTGATGTCTTTTGACTTGAGTTTTAAATAATAAGAATCTTGAAGTATTTCAAAAGAATTAAGAATCGTTTTGAAAGAAGAGTAATATTTGGTTTTGAAAGCTTAAGAGTTATACTAGCTTTATGGGAAGTTAGGTATAACGACTTAAGAGAGATAAAAAGAATGGTTTATTGATTTTAGAAGTTAAGAGACTTGACTTAATTGAATTGATATGAATTTTGTTAAAAAGTGTGAAACCTCATTCGTGAGTAATGAGTACTTGGTTTTTAAAGAATAATGTTTTACTGATTTCGGAAACGAGAATAAGTATCGAACGAACCACTGCAGCGTTAATAAAGGAAAATGTATTGACAATAATTAATTTATATTAAAACCAGTAGAAACCTCCATCTGCATAGAAGCTAAGATGAGACAAAATTGTATTACATTTCCTAGATCATGGCTGCTTTAATAAGATTGTTATAAACAAGAATAACCTACTCACACATAAGGCATACGTTACTCAATTGTTTTAAAAGAGATTACGTTATTTGATTAAGACTATGAACTATGAATCTTTCGAAACTAAAAGACTTGAGTATTTGAAATTAGGCAACTTGAACTTTTGGAAAAGAATGTTGTTACTTGACTTTAAAAAGGAAAGTGTTTTGGTTTAAAAAGGAGGGCATAATATTGCCTTAGTTGTTTTAAAAGGAAAGCATGGTATTGTCTTAATCTGTCTTAAAAGAGCGTTTAGATGTTATGGTCGATTCTATACCGCGTTCATGGGATGAACCGGGAATGTATTTCACTCGACACCGCGTTCATGGGATGAACCGGGAATGTATTTCACTCGACACCGCGTTCATGGGATGAACCGGGAATGTATTTCACTCGACGCAGCGTTCATGGGATGAACCGGGAATGTATTTCACTCGACATCGCGTTCATGGGATGAACCGAGAATGTATTTCACTCGACACCGCGTTCATGGGATGAACCGGGAATGTATTCCACTCGACACCGCGTTCATGGGATGAACCGGGAATGTATTCCACACGATACCGAGTTCATGAGATGAACCGGGAATGTATTCCACACGATACCGAGTTCATGAGATGAACCGGGAATGTATTTCACACGATACCGAGTTCATGAGATGGACCGGGAATGTATTTCATACGATCCGACACCGAGTCCATGAGATGGGCCGAGACATGTTATACGTATCACACGATTTATACCTAGACTGCCGGCAGTGAGGAAGGAGTTCCACGGGCATGAGGGATGACTTTGAGGGCGTGAGTCCCTGACTTGACATGACTGCTTTTATGATATGAACTGTAGTTTTGTTATCATATATGTCTTCTGTTTTTATATAGACTATTATGATTTCATTTTCGATTTTCGCCACATACTTGGTACTGCAGATCGACCTCCTTCGGGGCCGCGTTCATGCCGCATGTAGAGGTACACCGGTTGTTGATCCTCGCCATAGGATCACGATTCGAGATATCGGGAAGCTCCGCTTCTCCGAGGCTTATCTTTTGCATGTTTTCCCGAGTTTGTAAGTTCTTGTACATCTGGGGTATGGCGGCCCCCGTCATAGTTGTTGTAAAAATCTTAGAGGTCTGTAGTACTATTGTAGGCAGGATTTGTAAAAGGGATGTAACTGTTCAAGTGTATATATATGTATGCCGACAGGCAGCTTTTCTCAGATAAACTGTTTTCTCACTTCATATTGTTTCATGTCTTGTTTTTATATTCACGATTACTACGATGTCTACTTGGTGCGGGTAGGCACGATCACGCCCGAGGTCGGGTCGTGACAAAAGTGGTATCGAAGCGATTAATCCTCGGAAAGTGTCTAGCATCGCGTGTCTAGTAGAGTCTTGATTATCGATGTGTTGTGCACCACATCTATAATCAGGAGGCTGCAGGACATTTAGGATTGGTTTCCATTCTTCTCATTCTGAGATCGTGCCTTAGAGCTGTGTTATAAGTTGGACCCTCCGACGATTTCGTTTTACCGCTTATGCCGCGCAAGGCAACCCGCCCAGATGGGCAAGGCAAATGGAGCCGCTAGTAGGATACTGAGGAGTACGAGGGCGCAGCCCGATCATTACTCGAGATAGTGCTCGACGGCGGGTTTTGCGACGCCGCCTCCAGCAGAGTTTAGAGTCGCGGCGATGGTCACGAGACCACAAGACTGAGCCTCCAGTCCTACACCGGAGCAGGAGTTGGGGTACAAAGAGATGGTTTCGCCATCGCCAGATCGTACTGCATACGAAGATAAGATGGACGCAGCAGCCCAGCTCGATGGTACCCATGGTTCACCCGAGATCGGATAGTTTGAGGCTACGACTTTCGAGTTATAGCCCGCCAGAGTTCTACGGTCGAGGCACGAGGATGATCCGCAGGAGTTCATCCGATTCTGCCGGATCATGAGAGTGATCAAGGCTTCGGAGAGCGAGTCAGGGGTCTGAGGTTCGCATCGGCTGCGTGATACCGCAATGATCGTTTGATTCGCGAGCCGTCCGGGAGAGTATGCACTTCCAGCAGAGATGGGACGAGTTCTCGTGGGCATTTCTTGCACATTTCTTGCCTCCACGGATGAGAAGGGCTCGGGCCGATGATTTTTGACGTTGAGGCGACGGCGCATTTGCTCAGAGTACAACGTGGAGTTCGACTCGTTGGCTCGGTATGTCCCCGCGTTAGTAGCTGATATGGAGGACAGAGTATACCGCTACGTCACCGGACTTGATGACTACTTGGCAGAGGCTTGTTCGGGTGTAGCTCTTCAGCCGGGCATGGACATTGCCCGCATGCAGGCTTATGCACTTGGGTGTGAGGAGCGGAGAGGTCGACGGAATGACCGAGATCAGCAGAAGAGGGCCAGGACAGCAGGGTCCTTTGGTAACTTTCGAGGCGGACCACCTCGCAAAGAGCTAGTTCTGTACCTCCGCCAGTACAGAGTGGTCCTCCACGCCTTCGTGACGCTCGGTATTCGAGCCGAGTGAGCTCGAGGCTTCGTTTACTGAGATATACATGGGTTCTAGCCCAGATTCATGTCCCTCGGTGCACGATGCGGCGTGCATCATCCCGGAATGTCGCTTTTTATCGGTGCTTGTTTCACCCGCGCCGTCGAGCCATGTGGACGAGAGACGTGCTCATGGAGGGTACAGAATGACGCAGCCTACCGTCACAGGTGTTCATCGCTTTCTATAGCTATGCGCAGTAAGGTGATTATGATTAGAGCGGCGAAGGAAAATGAAGCAGTTGATACAGGTATATTCTTACCCCTCTAGAGACTAGTATGCGTTGATGTTATAATGAAGTGCTAAGTATTATGTTCAGATAGCATTATGTTAAATTGTGTTTAGAAAACATGGTTAGTTAGAAGGGTAAGATTGAGGGACAGGTAAATTGTGAGCCTTAGAATATTATACGTAGAGACCTTAGATGCGAGGCCATCTGGAGTAAAAGATTTATTTTTATGTTTGACCTTTATCGGGGTGCATAGTATACGTGGGATTTATTTGTGTGATAAGTCCCTGAGTGGTATGAAATAAAAGAGGGTAGTTGAGCTAAGAAGACCACTAGGTTTTCGTGACTTAATTAGTAAGATTGTTCCGGATCGGGGGAACAAGAGTTTGGCGCGATAGCGGGTCGGGTTGAGGACCGATCGCGGGTCAACCCGCGGCCTATAATGTGGTGGGGTCAGTTCAAAGTGGTCCCGCCAGGTGGTAGGGTCACGAGGGCGCTAGGCCCAAGTTTAGATAACCACTGTATGAGTTCATGGACGTGTTCGACCAGAATCGAATCGTGAAGGCCGGGAATGGCCTTGAAGGAATTCGAGGCTAGTAAGATGACCAAGTTTGGAGGCAGTGACTCCAAAGATTTTGGAAACTGTAGTGATGACTGAAGTATGGTACGTATACTAGAAGGAGTTCAAGTGTTCGAGAAGAGTACAACGAGTAAGGAAAGAAGTGAACATGTGCTGAGAAAATAGAAATGATCATTACTTTTGTGAAGTAAAGGTGCGAAGGGAATATCTTTTAGACCGTGGGTGGGAGCTTTTGTGATGCTAGAGGTGATTCCTTGTGGCCATGTGTGGCATTTGCAAACTGTTAAGTTAAAGAGGAACTTTATCGTTATCTGTCTTGAGAAGGAACATTCGGGACGAATGTTTCTAAGGAGGGGAGAATGTTATACCCCGTATTTCCAAAGTATGTACGTGAGGGCGTACGTACAAAAGTTTAAGCCTTAAGTAGGCATAAGGGACGAAATTGTGCACAACTAGCGAAAAGAATTGTTTTCCGACGAAAAGTTTTCCGGACCTTGCGAAGGGAAAATTACGGTTGCGACATTTATAATTTTTGCGGATTTTTCCGAGAGATGAAATATTTTTGGACCAACGAGAGGGTGACATGTGTCACCCTCAAGTGGACGGTTTGGGCATGGAATTCTTGGCACGTTTTTTTGATGAAAAAGGCCTTAAACATTGGTCAAGATTAGGTAGGATATTTTTGTGATATTTTTGGAGTAGATGGATAAGGTTACACTTGCCCAAATCTACACCCTCCACTTGCCCTCCACTTGCCTTAATCTTGACCCTTGGTTGTCCTATAAATACCCCCCCTAAGTTGGAAGAATTCTTCATCCACAAAACATTTTCCAAGTCTTAAAATCCTCCCCTTTAGTTGTAGTTCTCGCCCAAGCTTCTCCCCTGAGAGCTCTAGCCGAAACACCCCCCCCCCCCCCTTGGTAGAAAATATTCTCCAAAGTATTGTTACTATTCCCAAATACCTTAGCCAATCCCTTGTAGTATTTCCAAAGTTACCTCTATACTAAAAGCCCGGAAAATACTACTATACTTCCTTGAGTCACTAAACGAAACCTCAGGGAAAGTCTTCATAGTTGGTTGAAGTATTAAGTAGAAGTTGTGTAGAACTTCTAAGGGTTTCTTGGAGCGAATTGAGCGCATGCAATAGGAGCTAAACCTTGCTCAGGATCGACATATATCTTGGATAATTTTGGGCTTATCGAGGTAAATAATCTTATCCTTCTATTGTAATTGGAGATTACATATTGTAGAAGTGTAGAATTGAGTATAAGTTATATACAAGGAAGGTATATAAGAAGAGAATTGAATCAGACTTACATAGACAGATTTATTCTGATGACTTGTGTAATTTGACTGGGTAGTGCTGCCCAATTTTCCGTAAGATAAGGAATCTTGTATCTAGAATTATTCTACAGAGTAGTCTAGGCGTTGATAGACTTTATGACCATTATAGGTTGAAGTCACGGCGGCGTATTCTACTCGAGCGGTGGAAAAGGCTAGCGAGATTACGATTTTGGAGCTATTTGCTAATTATCGATAATCGTCGCGAGGTATGTGATTCTTCCTATCCTCTTGAGCATGATATTTTAAAAGAATATAATTAGTACGGTAGACGCGTGTGTGTTAACCGAGCGTGGTTTTACTTGATGTCTTTTGACTTGAGTTTTAAATAATAAGAATCTTGAAGTATTTCAAAGAATTAAGAATCGTTTTTGAAAGAAGAGTAATATTTGGTTTTGAAAGCTTAAGAGTTATACTAGCTTTATGGGAAGTTAGGTATAACGACTTAAGAGAGATAAAAAGAATGGTTTATTGATTTTAGAAGTTAAGAGACTTGATCTTAAAAGATAAGAGACTTGACTTAATTGAATTGATATGAATTTTGTTAAAAAGTGTGAAACCTCATTCGTGAGTAATGAGTACTTGGTTTTTAAAGAATAATGTTTTACTGATTTCGGAAACGAGAATAAGTATCGAACGAACCACTGCAGCGTTAATAAAGGAAAATGTATTGACAATAATTAATTTATATTAAAACCAGTAGAAACCTCCATCTGCATAGAAGCTAAGATGAGACAAAATTGTATTACATTTCCTAGATCATGGCTGCTTTAATAAGATTGTTATAAACAAGAATAACCTACTCACACATAAGGCATACGTTACTCAATTGTTTTAAAAGATATTACGTTATTTGATTAAGACTATGAACTATGAAATCTTTCGAAACTAAAAGACTTGAGTATTTGAAATTAGGCAACTTGAACTTTTGGAAAAGAATGTTGTTACTTGACTTTAAAAAGGAAAGTGTTTTGGTTTAAAAAGGGGGGCATAATATTGCCTTAGTTGTTTTAAAAAGGAAAGCATGGTATTGTCTTAATCTGTCTTAAAAGAGCGTTTAGATGTTATGGTCGATTCTATACCGCGTTCACGGATGAACCGAATGTATTTCACTCGACACCGCGTTCACGGGATGAACCGAATGTATTTCACTCGACACCGCTCACGGGATGAACCGAATGTATTTCACTCGACACCGCTCATGGGATGAACCGAATGTATTTCACTCGACACCGCGTTCATGGGATGAACCGAATGTATTTCACTCGACACCGCGTTCATGGGATGAACCGAATGTATTCCACTCGACACCGCGTTCATGGGATGACCAGGAATGTATTCCACCACGATACCGAGTTCAGAGATGGACCGGGAATGTATTTCACACGACACCGTGTCCATGAGATGGACCGGGAATGTATTCCATACGATCCGACACTGAGTCCATGAGATGGGCCGAGACATGTTATACATATCACACGATTTATACCTAGATCACAATGAGGAAGGAGTTCCACGCGCACGAGGATGACTTTGAGGCGTGAGTCACGACTTGACATGATCGCTATGATATGAATCGTAGTTTTGTTATCATATATGTATTCTGCTTTTATATAGACTATTATGATTTCATTTTCGTATTTTCGCCACATACTTGGTACTGTTGTATCGACTCCTTCGGGCTGCGTTCATGCCGCAGGTAGAGGTACACCGGTTGTTGATCCTCGCTCATAGGATCACAGTTCAGCGTATTGGGAAGCTCCGTTTCTCCGGAGGCTTATCTTTTGGTATGTTTTCCCCGAGTTTGTAAGTTCTTGTACATTCAGGGGTATGGCGCCCTTTCGTCATAGTTGTTGTAAAAATCTTAGAGTGCAGTAAATGTACTGTGGGCGGGATTTGTAAAAGGGATGTAATCGTTCAAGTGTATATATATGTATGCCGACTGCATACTTTTCTCAGATAAACTGTTTTCTCACTTCATATTGTTTCATGTCTTGTTTTTATATTCCGCTGATTACTCTGATGTATGTCTACTTGGGTGCCCGGGTAAGGCACCAGTCACGGGCCCGAGGTCGGGTCGTGACACCCAAATCCACCATTGACACAACAAGCATTTGATGATATGAAAAATACCGAAAGCACCTTATAAAATCAATAAATGTTGAATCTCTTTTAATAATATTTTAATACTTATTTAGTACAAGTCACTTAAGGCTAATTGAAATCATGATCATACAATAAAAATCAGTAGAAGTTTAATATAAATAGTAAATCATAGAAGTAGCAAAGTGTCGAACAAGTCATACGAGACTTCCACAATCTACCCGCACATCTTAAAACTATCTATATAGCTTCTATGAGAGATAAACAATAGTCTAACTTCGGGATGCAACCCGTAAACTGCATTAATAAACTAGATAGATTGGGTGTCCTACGAACAAGGGTGTGGGCTCACTAATAAGTCTGGAAAGCAACAAGTTCTCCGACTCTGTACGCGTATCACGAACCTACTCTTCTTCATTACCTAACATACCATCAAAAACAACAATGGTATGCATGAGTACTAGGTACTCAGTGAGTGTCTCTTGGACAATAGTTAATAGCAAAATATATAAGTAATAAGTGTAATTAAAAACAATGTTGAGAAACAGTTCAAAACAAATGTTAACATCTCATGAACATTCAGTATAAGTCAATGATGAAGATATAATCACTTTTAATCCTTAAGTAATTCTCTTTACCTTAACTTCTTTCAAAAACAATTTGAAATCCCAAAGACGGAGTAAGATTATAACCTTAGTAAAATCACTAGTAAAAGCCAATAAAATAGAAATATATAAATTTCAACTTATTGTACCGTTCATCACATTAAGTCTTTTCAATCATGAACTCAAGATCATCAACAATCCACAAACTGGAAATCAAAGAATAACACATGCCAATACAGGCCCAAGTATTGAAATGAATGGATGACCACTACGGTTCCCTAATATCGTATAGAAGCACCACATCAGAGTTGTCACCCTTGATGGCTATCTTCCTCCCAAATAGCTAAGAAAAACCACATCAGGGTTATGCCCCTCGATGGCCACTCTTCCTCCCGAATGGCTAGGCAAACTAAACCGAGACTATTGGCTCTGATGACTATCCTTCCTCTCAATTAGCTAGGCAAAACTACATTGAGACTATTGACCCTCGATGTCTATCCTTCCTCCCGAATATCTACGCAAACCACTCTAAGATCTATAGTGACTACCCTTCCTCTCGAGTAGCTATGCCAAACACAAACAATAGAAATCATGGCAAGTTAGTCAAATCACAATCATAACATAGAAGCTGAATCACTCACTATGGACAATGTTTATATTCCCGTTAATAGGGTACATCAAGTCATTAATAGGTTGATGAACCATGTTCAAATTATTAAATAAGTTTTAACTTTAACAAAGCTCGTTCATAGGGCAAAACACATAAAATACCAATACTTTAGAAACCAAGTTCAATCATCCAATAGTAGAAAAACTCGCATTTAAAGATTATCACTCTAGAAGTCAATTCGATTATCCCAATGCAGGGGCAAACAGATTAAAATATCAAGCTTTTGAAAACAAGTTTAAACCATCCCTTATAGGTGCATAACATATTCAATAATTAAAACTCTATAGTTTAGTTTCAATAATCCTTTGATAGAAAAACTCACTAATACATATATAGTATGATACACCTAAGGTTACATAAGGGCTTGTCCCTCACACACATGAAAACTTTCCAAAGAAATCTTTTTTAAAGGTTGAAAAGTATGTTCGAAAAGAGACATACCTCAATTCCTGCTCAAACACTATCAAATAGATTTTTTGAGGTTCAACAATCACTCTACAACTGATAAATATGATAAAGATTAGAACTTTAATCATTTCTACAAGTTTTTCTTTATTTTTGAAAACTAGCGCTTTTTCTAAGCCTTAAAAACATGTTCTTGAACCTCATATGAATTCGTTGATTCTAATCGCATAGTATAATCTATACTAGCCTAAATCTCATTAATGAAATCAAGGAAACTGAAGTTCATACCTTTTAGCAAAGTTATACATGTCCATTCTTCTCTTCTCTTGAGTTTTTAAGAATCTAGAGTTTAGAGAGATGAACTAGGGTTAATTTGATGTTAGATTGATGTAATAATGATAGGGTTGATCAAGAACTTACCTTAGATATTTTGGGGGAAGCCTTAGGGTTGTTTCTTCTCAAAATACGGCTTAGAACAATGTTTGAAATGTGAAAGATGACATAAAATCTTCTAAGGGTTTAATATATAGGCCTGCACATTTTGGCCCCCCTGGCTCTCCGAGCGAGGTACAAAGCGAGAGGTAACCTCACTTTGAGCTGCGCTCGGTGAGCTCACCCAACTAATTTATACTTAGAAATATTTTCTAAATTTTTCACTTTTAAACCATATACCTCACTAAGCGAGGTCCATAGCACAACCCTGTCTCGCTTTGAGTTGAGCTCAGCGAGCTTCTAGGTCCATTTTACACTTAATCAAAATTTAATAATTTTCGACGGTATTGATAGTTCCTCGGTAAAATCGGCATAACTCTATCACAAAACTATGTTTGAGCTCCGCCATATATGGTTGGAAAGGTATTTTAAAGACCTAAAACTTTTTATTTTATGTGTTTTGCTCAAATTACCAATGGATATTCACGTAATTAAGCTAGATGTCAGACTACCATAAACTTAGTCTATTTTATCGAATTTTACGTACTTCACTATTCGTCTTGATCTTAGGTCAAATAATTCCACCCAAAATCATCTTGATATGACTTCATATATTTAAAATTTCACATTAGTCCTCATTTGACATATATACACCTAACTCGAATTTACGGAGTGTTACATAATAAGCTAAGTAATACTTGTATTGTAGAACATTCTACTCTTTCCCCTCCAGTTACTGATGAACTTGTAGCAGTAGTCTAAGTCACATTTAAATAGATATTCAGTAAGTAAAATTCTAAAATTTATTAAATATTAATTTAACAACCTAAGTAATACATGTGATGTAGAACATTCTCCTCTTGCCCTTCCAGTTACAGATGTTCTAGCAGCCATAGCCTAATGTATATTCCCCTATGTAAAACTCAAAAAATTAAAGTAGTTGTAAATAGCAAAAAAATATTGTTACATGTTTTGTAGAAACTCTTGGTATTCCCCTTCCTCTCCTTGGTTGATAATCACTTGGTACTGCAGAAGAACCAACAATTGACCTTGTTGAACTAGAAGTTGTCCCTCTCCGCCTTCCTCTGCCTCTTGTAGATTGTGCATTCATAGGACAGTCCTTCTTATTGTGACCCTTTGTATGACACATGTTGTAGGTTATCTCAACACCTCTTTTTGATAGCTTCCTTGTCTTGTTTTCAGTATGTTCCTTCCTTCTATTCTTCTTGAGCCTGCCTGGCAGTTTTTTAATCACAGGTGGAAGGACATGAGGGTTGGTTAAATTTGGCCACATTTCCATATTAGTAACATATTGAATGAAATAGTTGTATATTTTGAGGTAAGTCTCCTTAGTGTACCAATGTGCAACATAGTGAATGTGTTCTAATCTTCTAAAATGAAGTACAACTATAGCATGACAACATGGTATACCTTTCAACATCCAAGATCTACAAGTACAAGTCTTGTTGTTCAGATTCACTATGAATATATTACTCCAGTTGTCCTTAATCTCAAAACCATATTCACCACTTCATTCAAGATTACACTTCATTGACTTTGTTGTGTTCTCTTGCAATACCTTCAAGGCCATTGGAGAAATATTAGTTATCCAAGTATAAGAAAACTTCCTTAGTTGTTCTATCCTTCTCATCATTTTGACTCTTATTTCCTCAAGCATTGTGATACTGGTCTTGTGCCTTGGCCCCAAAATCCATAAATTGAAACTTTCAGCCATGTTGTTGTCAAAACTATCACAACAACTGAAGAATTTGAAGTACAACTTAGACCACCTTTTTATGTTGTAATACAACAAATCTGCATTTATTCCTTCTCCTAACTTCTCCATATGATCCAAATTTCTTTGCAACTCTTGCTCATATGTAGACTTAGCACATCTCCAACAATTTCTACACTATATGCCTTTTCATTTCTTGGACTAATTGGCTAGAACATGTCTGGCACACATTCTTTGTTCTGCATTTGGAAACAACTCCATAATTGCTATATCAAGACCCTACAACAACATTTGAAACATATTAGGTGATAGTAATGCTATATAATTTAAAGAGAATGAAAAAAATTAGAAATAAATAACAAAGAATACATTACCTTTTGCAAAGCTGAAAGAGTTGTTGATTTTGTCCCATCTCCAAGCTCAAGATCATGTTTTAAGGCTTAATTTGGTTATAGAAACCTATTCCAATGGGGGAAATTTTTTAGGGTTTTGAATTGAGGCTTTTTGTATATTGTTCAATTGAGGATTCAAATATGTTTAGATTTACAATTAACTTAAGGATTTGACTACTGAGTATGTGTTCTTGGTAACTGAGTATTAAAGTTTGAGTATTTGTGGCATGGGCCCGGGGTTGGTATTTAAGTCTTGTTTTTATATTGTGTACGTTTTATATAACGATTATAATTTAGACATCAATTATCACGAGACTCAGAGGAAGAGCAAGGCTATCATCGATGCTTGATCGTGTAGCACTCATGTTCGACCCAGATGTAATATACAATTTAGTTTTTTAAGACTTCAATAGAAGTACGTAATTAGTTATAAATATTTAGGGGTATTGTCACGACCCGAACCCCGGCCCCGCGACTGATGCCCTACCTGGGCACTCTTCTATTCATACAACACAAGTAACCTGCGGAAGCTAAATACCACTCTTTTTTTTTCGAACAAAGGCAAAGCCGCCAAGGCTTCCATCACATATATAACAACCAAAGAGAAACCACATCTGTACATAAGTCCAGCACACATATGAATACAAACCTCTAAGAGTTTGGACACATAAATGTGATGGGACAAGGCCCCGCCGTACCCATGAATGTACATAAAACCATAATACAACTCCGTACCAACATGGAAAACTCCGGAATAATGGAGCTACCTCACTGAAAGCTGAGTGGAGATCCTAAGCTCGCGGATCACCCAACTGAGTACCTAATACCTGCGGGCATGAACGCCACGATGTGGTCGATAATAAGGTACCAAGTATGTAAACATGAAGTACAGTAGACATGATCATAACTGTACAAATAATGACAGGAACAAGTATGAAAATCAAATACCAGATCCAACCGTGCCATAATAAATAATAGCCAACTGTACCTTTTAAAATAAGCCTTTTTAAAAGTGAGACCAACTGTGTCATTTCAAATTATGAAATCAATATCATTTCAAAATATGAAATCAATCGTACCTTTTCAATTCGAGTCATATCAACATCATGAATGCTTACTCATAGAATCATCAAGTTCATATACATATAGATAATGTATCTCATATAACATAAACTGGCCCTTTATTGAGGGACTCGATGGAATCATCAATATAACGTAACCCAGCCCATTTTGGGGCTCGATGTAATTATCAATATGTGTGACGTAACCAGGCCCATTTGCGGGACTCGGTGTATGCTTCAACATGTGACGTAACCCGACCCATTTGTGGGACTCAGTGTAATGATGCAATATGTGACATAACCCGACCCATTTGTGAGACTCGGTGTAATGATGCAATATGTGATTTAACCCGGCCCATCTGTGGGACTCGGTGTGATGATGAAATATGACGTAACCCGACCCATTTGTAGGACTTGGTGTATGCAGCAATATAACGTAACCCGACCCATGATGGGACTCGGTGTATGCATCTACATGACATAACCCGGACCATTATGGGGCTCGGTGTAATCTTTTGTATAACGTAACCCGACCCATCTGTGGGACTCGGTGTAATGATCTTTATATGACGTAATCCGGCCCATTTGCGAACTCGGTATTTCATCTATAACATAATCCGCCCGTTGTGGGACTCGATGTATCGCTGATCGAATGAAATTTAAAAACATCTTTTGACTTCTCATATAATAAAATTAATGAACTATCATTTTAAAAAACTCAAGGCATTATCATGTCATGTAAAATTAGGGAAATTGAACCCAAAGTACTATGTACATCCACTCTTATAGAAAGAATCATATCATGCAATATAAGGGAGTTGAACCCAAAAGTACTACGTACGTTCACCATACCTTCTTTCCTTTATAAAACCCCGAGATACTAGCACTTGTAGCATCAAGTCACTTTCACTTTTAAAATCAAGTTACTTACACTTTTACACTCAAGTAACCCATACCTTTAAATCAAGTTACCTCTTCTCTTTAAATCAATCAAGTCATTTCCACTTATAAAATCAAGCAACTTATACTTTCAAAACCAAGTAACATATACTCTTAAAACCAAGTACTTATACTTTCAAAACCAAGTAACTCATACTCTTAAAATCAAGTAACATATACTCTTAAAACCAAATACTTATACTTTTAAAACCAAGTAACTCATACTCTTAAAATCAAGTAACATATACTCTTAAAACCAAGTACTTATACTTTTAAAACCAAGTAACTCATACTCTTAAAATCAAGTAACATATATTTTTAACATCAAGTAACTTCTTTCATATACTACAAGGAATCTGATTTCATTTAAAACAAGTACGTCCACCGTACACACATTTTATAAGGTTCATGCTCAAAGAAAGATAGGAAGAGTTCAACATACTAACACTTGTCATCTGTACCAACTCGACACCAAAGCTTACTAAAAACTCTTACCAACATCTCTCATAAGACTTGGTAAGGACTTAAGAATAATTCAGCCATGCCTTTAGCATAGAATTAACAACATGAATACTTCTTAACTTCTAAGAGTAGAATAACTTTTGAAACAATACCACAGTTATGGTTCACACATAGAACATGCCAAATGAGAGAAGGAAGAGGTTCACATACCTTATCGTTCTTCTACCAATCCGTTAAGTGGAATACGCCTCACGTAGCTTCTACCAATATGCTAAGCGGAATACACCTCCTGTAGCACTTTACCTATAATGATAATAGCATGTCTATAAACTACATTCCTTTAAGGGTAGGTTATGGACTAAGTAAAGTTCCCATTTCTACGAAAAATTGGGCAGCACTTCCTTTGTTTCTACGTACTTTTCCATCTTTTCCAAGGCCCAATTTCAACAACCAACAAGCCCCGACTAAGGGAACAATACATACAACAACCAAAAAGGATTACACGCCTACTAGACGTGTAAAATTCTGCCCCACAATCATATATAAATATTTCGCAATTAATCAACATTAAGGGTACAATGTGAAGCCTTTAACACCCTTATTCCTTAGGACCTTCGTTAGCCATTTACTACATTAAACATGCAAGTCGGTGGCTGATTTTCCAGCACATATATACGTCCAAAACAGTCCATTAAACGACACGATGACGTCTAACAGTTTTGGACAGTTTTCGGCCAACAACAACTACAACAATCCAAAGTCCTTTTCCACAATTCTATGTAATCCCATTCCCATTTCAACACATATACATATGACATACCAACTTATCAACAACCATAATACTTCATTTTAACATGCGACAAGTGTAAATAACAACGGCAATAACCAACGAATCCCATAGGGTCAAAACTGTCCACTTTTGGCCCATCTCACTAAAATGGCCCAAACCATTTTTAATCTTCATTCTTTTTAGTACAAGCTCATCCATACATATCAACAATGAGTAATATCCAATTATTTTAAAAGAAAGAAGATATTTTACCTCAAAATGCCAAAAAAAACATCCAAGGCAGTCCACTAAAGATTGGTCCGCAGTTTTCATTTTGCTCCACTTCTTCAAGTTCCAATCACATATATGTATCCTCTACAAGCTTATAACCAACTTTTCTTTATATTTCACTTCCAAAAAGTTGATAAAAACTTAAGGTTTTGGCACCCAAACTCTCGGCCTATGTAAGGATTTCAAGGGTGGGATGTTAATCTTGGTTTAACACTTGGTTTAGGAGCTTAATCTTGGATCAACAACTAAACTTGGAGGATTTGGAAATCTTGTTCTCTTATTTCTTGCTAGGGCCGAGAGCAATGGAGAGAAAAAGAGATATAGAATGTTGTGTGAAATGTCTAAGTGTGGAAGTCTTCCAAGACTCACACCTATATACAAATATACAAGTGTAGCAAGACAAGTGGAGTGAGACCCATGTCCACTTGTCCCCTTTATCACAAAATAACTAAAGTCCAAGTCAATGACAAGTGGAGCTATTGGACCAAAATAATTTCTTCACAAATAAATTATATACTTGGCCAAAATATCTCAAAATCTCGTGGGCCCTACAAAATCGTAAAATTTCCCGTGGGCCCCACATGACCAAATCCGAGATTTCAAAATCCAAAACTAATTCCTTAATTCCAATTAGGAGAATTGAACTCTGAGTACTCAAATTGTCGTCTTCACATTTTCAAAATATTTCCTTAAGAAAATGTAGTTATACTTTCTTCCCACATTCAAGTCTTACTTCCTTACTTACGTTCTCAAATACATGTCTTGGAACTACGGGGTGTAACAGGTATTGGGCGTGTTTGAGGTCCCACCCAGCTGGTTGTGATGAACGTTTGAGTGGGTACCGGTGTTGAACTGTGATGATGGGTGATTTGGGGAATTAGTATTGTGTTGGTTCTAACAGCTTCTTATTTAGGCTTGTAGACATATGTGGGCTTGTCGCCACGTTCGCTATTGTTTGTTTACTCATCACACATTGTCACGACCCAACCGGGCTCGCGATCGTGCCCTACACGCACCCTTACAGTATACATCGAGATAATCGTTGAACATACATGAAACTTATAAAATAAAACAATGTATAAAACAAGGTTAGCCGATAGGCTACCTCCTCGACATATATATATACAACCAAGCAGCTTGCCTCTTCTTTACAAACGACCCACAATATGTGACTCTGGACCTCTAAGAGTTTTAATCATAACAACAGTGGCGGGATAGGGCCCCGCCATACCCCTGAATATACATGAATCTACAACCTCAGGGAAAACCGTACCAAGAGATAAGCCTCCGGAGCAAATGGAGCTTTTTCCAAAATCAACCGAGATCCTACGAGCAAGGATCACCAACTGTACCTAATACTGCGGGCATGAACGCGGCCCAAAGGGTCGCATAACAACAGTTTAATATGGAACGGAAGTAAGGTACAACAATTAAAACATATCTGTATAAAAGCATGACAGAGGTAAGTGTACAAAAAAAGTAAATACCTGAACCTACCATGTCATTACCATCTCGTGAACTTAATCGTACCTTATCATCTTTTCCCATTTTTCAATCAAAGTTATAGTCACTTTCTTACGTGTATACTTAGGAAAATCATAAAGTTCATTACCATATAACTTACTTACCTTGCATAACATAAACCGGCCCTTTATGGAGGGACGCCTATACTGCCCGGCCTAATCTGGGACGCGATAAAGTCACATAGTCTGCCCATAAAGGTATACTGCCCGACCCAATCTGGGACGCGGTAAGGTCACATAGTCCGCCCGTAAGGTATACTGCCCGCCCAACTGGGACGCGGTAAGGTCACATAGTCGCCCGTAAAGGTATACCGCCCGCCCAATTCGAGACGCGGTAAGGTCACATAGTACGCCCATAAAGGTATCTTGCCCACCCACTGGGACGCGGTAAGGTCACATAGTCTGCCCATAAGGTATACCGCCCGCCCAACTGGGACGGTAAGGTCACATAGTCGCCCATAAAGGTATCTTGCCCGCCCAATCGGGGACGCGTAAGGTCACATAGTCTGCCCATAAGGTATACCGCCGGCCCAACTGGGGCGCGTAAAGTCATATAAAATCCGGGAATTTAACCCAACGTACTACGCACCTCTACTCCTTTAGAATGACTCATTTTCAAATAAAACTTCCAAGATACTAACAACCGTAGTATCCAGTCATATCTACTTTTCAAGATCAGTCACAAAACCTTTTAGAAATACATTTACCGGCTTCTAAATCAAGTGACTTCTTTCTTAAAAACCTAAAGCAGTTGGTACCTTTGAAACAATTTGCCATTCTTTATTTCAAGTCATTCTTTGTTTATAATATTGAAGAAAACCATTCTTTTAATCTTCCATAAAGTTGTTATAACTAACTTCCCATAAAACCGTTATAACTCTTTATGTCTTAGACAAATTCATTCATTTTATAACCAAGAGACTTATATTTTCAAATCGAATTACATAGCTTTCAAAATACTTCAAGTCTCTTAACTTTTAAGAAAACAAGTTTCTTAACTTAGAATATCAAGCTTCTTAACTTTAGAAATCAAGTCTTTCCAAATCAAGTATTCTATACTTGTAAATCAATTCATTTCTTCCTTTAAGAATCAAGTCCCATAACTTGAAAAATAAAGTCTCTTAACCTTTTAAGAATTTGAGATTCATAGTCTTACAACTTCATACGTAAACTCTTTTAAATTAAGTAACATATACTTGGTGCGTTGTGAATAAGTTATACTTATTTATAACGATCTTATTCAAGTAGCCATGATCTAGAAAATGTAATACAATTTTGTCTTATCTTAGTTTCTATGCAGATGGAGAATTCTACTCATTTTAATATAATCAATTGTCATTACATTTTCCTTTATTAACGCTGCAATGGCTTGCTCGATACTTATTCTCATTTGTGCCGTAAAATTAGCCAAGTCAACTTGGCTCCAAATACCTCCTAACGACTCTTACCAACATCCCCCATAAGACTTGGTAAGAACTTAGGATAACCTAGACATAACCTTTACATAGAGTAAATCACATACATACCTCTTAACTTCTAAGAGTAGAAGGGAACATGAAATATCACTACATGTATATTCCATACATAGAATCATGCCAAAAGAAGGAAGAGGTTCACATACCTCGCGACGATTATCGACAAGTAGCAAAATGCTCCAAAGTACTTCCACCTTGATAGCTATTCCATCCTTCAAGTAGAATACGCTATACTTAGTACTTCAACCTATAATGGCCATAATACGTCCATTAACTTCTTACTTTAGACGTAGAATATTATAAGTGCAAAGTCACTAAATTCTACGGAAAATCGGACAGCACTTCCTTTGTTTCTACATACTTTGTCACCTTTTTCAAGACCGAATTCAATAACCAAACACGCCACATTTAAGGCCCAACAATGCAATTAACAATAGGGGATTACACGCCTACTAGACGTGTAAAATTCCGCCCCACAATTGATGTCAAACTAATACAACTACAAGTGTAAATCCGGCAACTTGAGATACAATCAACATCAATTCTTATCCAATTTCCTTTTCAAACCAAGTTGTTAGCATAACATGATATCAAGTCGCAATCGATTATAACTACTATAATCTTCAAGTAAGTAACATGCGACGATTCTAATTAACGACCAAATTGTAATCCAACTTCTAATGGCTTATATGACATTTCAGTTTTTAGGCTACAACAATCCATAACACTTATAAAACTTCAACACATATACTTCATGCTAGCAAACATGTAAGGCTAACAACAATGTATAATCTTGTAACACTTAAGAGACAAGATTATTACCTCAACGATTCTTAGTCCAACTTCAAATCCAAAGTCGCTCCTTAGCACTTAGAGCCTCTTCTTGACACTTCAATCCACCACTTGAGACCCTTAGAATATCACAAACAAGTTTCCTCTAATCTTCCAATCAAAACCTAGAAAAGCAACTAGGTTTTCACCTTGCGACTAATACGAAAACGCTATTTTCCCGGGATCTTTCTATTGAGATACCCTTACAATACTCTTATGAACCTTGGTTTAAAGTGTGGAGCTTAAAGAACAACAAACGGATTTTTTTCTCCCTTGGCATACCCAAACCCGAGAGCACCTTAGAACACAACAAGTTTTTATGAAATTTTTTCTAAGTATAGAACCCTTGTCTTGCTACTAGTATCCTTATATAGCAACATGGAGGGCTAAGATTAATACATATGTGTGGTTTGGATGTAGTTCTTTTTAAATATCAACTAAGTGGTCCCATTGACTAAGTCAAATATATCAAGCTCACTACTTGCAAGACTTGGTCTTCTAAACAATGGTCAAATGACCCTTTTGCCCATGTAATTTTCGTCCAAGACACCATAAGGGGGGTGACACGTGTCGCCCTCCCATTCGTCACAATATTACGTTTTCCGAAAATTCCATAATTCCGAAAATTCTTTTTACAAGTCTCTAATCTTAACATTTGGGATTCTCACGTACGTTCTTAAAACATGTCCTGCAAATACGGGGTGTAACATTCTTCTCCCCTTAGAAAAATTCATCTTCGAATGTTCTTTCGGAGTTCAGTTTATCATTTCTCGGCATAATCCTATACAATTACACTTAATGAAACCTAATTATGCCACTTATGACCCTAATACCTCGCACACGCATATCCGTCCATCCTAAGCCCAAAAGGGATTATCTTTTCGTACCTCCAACCCCTTCTAGCGTATACATAGTCTCAATATAATCTGTTCATGACACTTAAACATATAACAACTTTATCATGCATACAAGTCTCTAAAGGGTCAAAGACATACCTGAAATCATATAGGCGGTTCAAAGGACCGCTAAAACTGGGAACTTTCACCACGACCTGCGCGGCACTGTCGGTGCATGAACATCCCGCCTAGCTATCAAGGAAGAACCCGAATCGATCCAAGTGATCATGTTGTCCCACCAGACCTCTATAAGGACACTTTCTTAACATATGGCCTAGATGACCACAAGAAAAACAAGCACCGTCTGGCGCGACATACCCAGAATGGAACCTACCACATCGGGCGACGAGGCAAATGTGGCCTCGATCGACGGAACCCCATCTCCCCGAGACCACGAAGCTCTAGAGACTGACCGCCCTGCATTCCGGGGTTGTAAAACCCCGCCGAAAAGCGTGGAGGAGCACTCGGTGATGGCCGCAATGTAGACCTAGTTCACGCCGAAATGGCCGCCCGCCAAATTGCCCTGAGACCGCAGCCCTGCCCTCTTGGGCCGCCTGAGTCAATCGATCCTCCTCTTTATATCCTCTATCCCTCGCATACGCTGCATCTCCGCAATATCCATACCGGGTGAAGGGCCACCCCAAGCATCGAGAATCATATGACGGTCTAGCCCCATCACATAACGATGAACTCTATCCGCCATGTCGCCTACAATGGTGCGCGTACCGCCAAGGATTCAAACTCAGTGTCAGACATCGATAGTCCTCCCATTCTGCATCAATGACAAGAACCTATCAACACGGGCTCTCCTCATTTCAAGAGGCAAAAAGTGATCAAGAAAGGCCTCCGTGAACTCATCCTGCATCACTGGACGAGCACCCACACCTCTCGGCTCCCAAGACTAAAACCGGTTCAACGCAATATCGCGTAACCGGTAAGAGGCTAGCATAACCGACTGCCTCCGAGGCCCTAGCACATGCATAGTCCGTCAGAATCGCCGAATAAAATCTCGCGGATCCTCCTCGACCTCGAACCATAAAACTCGTGGACTACAACCCAGAAAATCCCGAATCCTCAAACCGCTCTAGGGTTAGCTACCGCTTCTCGCAGCGCCTACCACTATGCTAGTCAATAGCCCGATCTTCTCCATAATCTCTAAACTCGCCTCGGCTGCGGAATCGAGGCTCGCACGGAACCTGCGAGCTACCGCCGCCTCGGCTCTCTATCGCCAGCGTGTGAACTCGCCGATCCGCCTACTACTTGTGCATAGTGCGCTCGAGTCCCGGTAACTCTGCGTACTCACTAGCGCTTTGCTGCTTTGCCCTTCAGGCTCGTCGCCTTCCGTGAGGCATAATCATAATAAGGGGGTCGGAGAGGATTCAACCTACTATGACACTTTCTACCGCACGATCTCAAAGAGAGAAGAATGGAAACCAATCCTAAATGTCCTGCACCTCACGATTATAGATGTCGCGCACAACACACCGATAATCAAGACTTACTAGACACGATCGTAGACACTTTCCGAGGACTAAGCGCTCGATATCACTTTTGTCACGACCGACTCAGGGCTGGCATCGTGCCCTACACAGGCACCCTTACAGTATACATCGAGATAATCACGAACATACATGAAACTTATAAAATAAAACAATGTATAAACAACGAGTTAGCTGATAGGGCTACCTCCCGACATATATATATACAATCAAGCGCTTGCCTCATTTCCTTACAAAGCGACCCACATATGTGACTACGCACTCTAAGAGTTTTAATCATAACAACGGCCATACCACAATATACGAATCTACAACCTCGGGAAAAGCGTACAAGAGATAAGCCTCCGAGCAAATGGAGCTTTTTCCCAAAATCGACCGAGATCCTACGAGCAAGGATCACCAACCTGTACCTAATACTGCGGGCATGAACGCGGCCCGAAGAAGTCGATAACAGTACCTAATATGGAGCGAGTAAGGTACAATAATTAAAACATATACGTATAAAAGCATGAGGTAAGTGTACAAAAAGTAAATACCGAACCTACCATGTCATTACCATCTCGTGAACTTAATCGTACCTTATCATCTTTTCCCATTTTTCAATAAAAGTTATAGTCACTTTCTTACGCATACTTAGGAAAATCATCAAGTTCATTACCATATAACTTACTTACCTTGCATAACATAAACCGCCTTTATGGAGGACGCCTATACCGCCTACCCGACGGGACGATAAAAGTCACATAGTCTGCCCATAAAGGTATACCGCCCGCCCAATCGGGGCGCGGTAAGGTCACATAGTTCGCCCATAAAGGTATATTGCCCGCCCAATCCCGGGACGCGGTAGATCACATAGTCTGCCCATAAAGGTATATTGCCCGCCCAATCTGGGATGCGTAAGGTCACATAGTTCGCCCATAAAGGTATCTTGCCCGCCCGATCGGGACGCGTAGGTCACATAGTCTGCCCGTAAAGGTATCCGGCCCAATCGACGGGGGCGGTAAGGTCACATAGTCTGCTCATAAAGGTATACTGCCCGGCCCAATCTGGGACGCGGTAAAGTCATATAAAATCCGGGAATTTAACCCAACGTACTACGCACCTCTACTCCTTTAGAATGACTCATTTTCAAATAAAACTTTCAAGATACTAACAACCGTAGTATCCAGTCATATCTACTTTGCAAGACCAGTCACAATACCTTTTAGAAATACATTTACCGGCTTCTAAATCAAGTGACTTCTTTCTTAAAAACCTAAAGCAATTGGTACCTTTGAAACAATTTTCCCTTCTTTATTTCAAGTCATTCTTTGTTTATAATACTGAAGAAAACCATTCTTTTAATCTTCCATAAAGTTGTTATAACTAACTTCCCATAAAGTCGTTATAACTCTTTATGTCTTAGACAAATTCATTCATTTTATAACCAAGAGACTTATATTTTCAAATCGAATTACATAGCTTTCAAAATACTTCAAGTCTCTTAACTTTTAAGAAAACAAGTTTCTTAACTTAGAATATCAAGCTTCTTAACTTTAGAAATCAAGTCTTTCCAAATCAAGTATTCTATACTTGTAAATCAATTCATTTCTTCCTTTAAGAATCAAGTACCATAACTTGAAAAATAAAGTCTCTTAACCTTTTAAGAATTTGAGATTCATAGTCTTACAACTTCATACGTAAACTCTTTTAAATTAAGTAACATATACTTGGTGCGTTGTGAATAAGTTATACTTATTTATAACGATCTTATTCAAGTAGCCATGATCTAGAAAATGTAATACAATTTTGTCTTATCTTAGTTTCTATGCAGATGGAGAATTCTACTCATTTTAATATAATCAATTGTCATTACATTTTCCTTTATTAACGCTGCAATGACTTGCTCGATACTTATTCTCATTTGTGCCGTAAAATTAGCCAAGTCAACTTGGCTCCAAATACCTCCTAACGACTCTTACCAACATCCCCCATAAGACTTGGTAAGAACTTAGGATAACCTAGACATAACCTTTACATAGAGTAAATCACATACATACCTCTTAACTTCTAAGAGTAGAAGGGAACATGAAATATCACTACATGTATATTCCATACATAGAATCATGCCAAAAGAAGGAAGAGGTTCACATACCGCGACGATTATCGACAAGTAGCAAAATGCTCCAAAGTACTTCCACCTTGATAGCTATTCCATCCTTCAAGTAGAATACGCTATACTTAGTACTTCAACCTATAATGGCCATAATACGTCCATTAACTTCTTACTTTAGACGTAGAATATTATAAGTGCAAAGTCACTAAATTCTACGGAAAATCGGACAACACTTCCTTTGTTTCTACATACTTTGCCACCTTTTCAAGACCGAATTCAATAACCAAACACGCCACATTTAAGGCCCAACAATGCAATTAACAATAGGGGATTACACGCCTACTAGACGTGTAAAATTCCGTCCCACAATTGATATCAAACTAATACAACTACAAGTGAAAATCCGTGACTTGAGATACAATCAACATCAATTCTTATCCAATTTCCTTTTCAAACCAAGTTGTTAGCATAACATGATATCAAGTCGCAATCGATTATAACTACTATAATCTTCAAGTAAGTAAATACGCGGCGATTCTAATTAACGACCAAATTGTAATCCAACTTAATGGCTTATATGACATTTCGCTTTTTAGGCTACAACAATCCATAACACTTATAAAACTTCAACACATATACTTCATGCTAGCAAACATGTAAGGCTAACAACAATGTATAATCTTGTAACACTTAAGAGACAAGATTATTACCTCAACGATTCTTAGTCCAACTTCAAATCCAAAGTCGCTCCTTAGCACTTAGAGCCTCTTCTTGACACTTCAATCCACCACTTGAGACCCTTAGAATATCACAAACAAGTTTCCTCTAATCTTCCAATCAAAACCTAGAAAAGCAACTAGGTTTTCACCTTGCGACTAATACGAAAACGCTATTTTCCCGGGATCTTTCTATTGAGATACCCTTACAATACTCTTATGAACCTTGGTTTAAAGTGTGGAGCTTAAAGAACAACAAACGGATTTTTTTCTCCCTTGGCATACCCAAACCCGAGAGCACCTTAGAACACAACAAGTTTTTATGAAATTTTTTCTAAGTATAGAACCCTTGTCTTGCTACTAGTATCCTTATATAGCAACATGGAGGGCTAAGATTAATACATATGTGTGGTTTGGATGTAGTTCTTTTTAAATATCAACTAAGTGGTCCCATTGACTAAGTCAAATATATCAAGCTCACTACTTGCAAGACTTGGTCTTCTAAACAATGGTCAAATGACCCTTTTGCCCATGTAATTTTCGTCCAAGACACCATAAGGGGGGGGGAGTAACACGTGTCGCCCTCCCATTCGTCACAATATTACGTTTTTCGAAAATTCCATAACTCCGATAAATTTTTTTACAAGTCTCTAATCTTAACATTTGGGATTCTCACGTACGTTCTTAAAACATGTCCTGCAAATACGGGGTGTAAAACACATGCTTCGATATGATATCCTAATTTTGACCTGGATTTGTATATGCGCTATTGAATTCTTGGAAGCATGTGATATGTCACGACCCGATCCCGGGCCCGTGACTGGTGCCTTACCCCGGGCACCCTAGTGATACAACATCAGAGAAAATCAGCGGAAATAAAAAACTTAAAAATGAAACAAGATATATGATAAGAACAGGATAACCAAAACGGTCACCTTCCAATAATATATATACGAAATCTTTCAAACCGAACAGTTTAATCCTTTTTACAAACCCCCGCCACAACGGATTACAGACTTCAAGAGTTTTTATACAACATGACGACAGTGGCTCCCGCCATACCACGAATGTACAAGTACCTACGATGTGAGGACTATACGAAAGATAAGCCTCCGAGAAACGGAGCTTCCGATATCTCAATTGTGATCCTATGAGCGAGGATCAACGATCGTGTACTCTACTGCGTGAACGCAGCTTCAAGGAGGTCGCATAACAGTACTGGTATGTGAAATCAAAATATCAGAATGAAATCATAGTAGTCTATATAAAGCGGGAGACATGTATGATAACCAAACTACATCCACAATAAATAAGCGATCATGTAAGTCGTGACTCACGCCTCCAAGTCATCACTCAATTATAACTATGGGTCTCACGCCTCAACATCAATCATGCCCGTGGAATACCTTCCTCACCGGCAACCCATGATATAATAACACCAAGAGTACATATGAACACCAAGTCCTACGAGTCATAAAACCGTGACGGGCAAGTACGAAGGCTAACTACCGAATACGAGCCATACTAACAATACTATACAACCAAACCACGAGCCGTCACGGGCAAGTACGGCCGACTACGGATACCAAGGCCGCGGTCACGAGTGATCGGGCAAGTACGAGGGCTAACTACCAGATACTAAGGTCAGATCACGAGACTCCGCCACGGTCGATACGGCAAGTACGAAGCCGACTACGGATACGGCCGTGTCACGAGTGGCCGGCAAATACGAGGGCTAACTACGGATACCAATGTCAGATCACGAGACTTCGCCACTAAACCGAACGGGCAAGCGCGAGGGCTAACTACAGTACCAAGGCCGAATCAGCCACGAGGCGGGCACGAAAGCCGACCACCAGATACCAAGGCCGAATCAGTAAGAAACCTCATGGAGAGCTAGTCCATGGAATAACACTATCAACAGGAGCGTACCCGTGGAATTCTCCGTCACTGCCGGTACGTCCAAGTAATATCATAACAAATCAGCCACTCCATTGAGAGACGCGGCGGTATAGAAATACAATACTAGCACGACAAGGCTATCACACGCAAACATACACAACTCAAGGTACTTTCATTTTATGCCAAATTCCAGGTTTTAACCCCAAAGTACTACGTTCGTTAAATTCTTTTTAAAAAGATCCATTTCTTTTACAAAGGTCACCCGATGCTCGTATTATAAAAGTAGAGTGACTAACATTTTTAAGTAAACCAAAACAACTTCCATACTTTCCTTTTTAAACCACATTAAGACAATACCATGCCTTCTTTTTAGACCAAAACACTTCTCCTTTTTTAAAGTCAAGTTATCACTTTAAAACCAATGATAAAACCATTCTTTTGTTTTCATAAAGTCGTTATAACTAACTTCCCATAAAGCTGTTATAACACTTTATGTTTTAAACCAAAAACTCATCAATTTCCTCAAGTCTCTTTTAGAAATCAAGTTCCTTACTTATTCTCATTTCCGAAATTAGTAAAACATTATTCTTTAAAAACCAAGTACTCATTACTCACGAATGAGGTTTCACACTTCTTAACAACCTTCATATTAATTCAATTATGTCAAGTCTCTTATCTTTTAAGTCTCTTAACTTCTAAAATCAATAAACCCTTCTTTTATCTTTCTTAAGTCGTTATACCTAACTTCCCATAAAGCTAGTATAACTCTTAAGCCTTTAAAACCAAGTATTACTCTTCTTTCAAAAACGATTCTTAATTCCTTTGAAATACTTCAAGATTCTTATTATTCAGGCTTAAGTCAAAAGACATTGCCGTAAAACTACGTTCAGTTAACACACGTACGTCTACCGTACTATATATATTCCTTTTAAAATATCATGCTCAAGAGGATAGGAAGAATCACATACCTCGCGACGATTTATCGACTAATAGCAAATAGCTCCAAAGTATTGTAATCCTGCTAGCCTTTTCCACCCTTCGAGTAGAATATGCTACTCGCAGTACTTCAACCTATATCGGTCATATAAGTCTATCAATGTCTAGACTATTCTGTAAAATACTTCTAGATACAGATTCCTACGGAAAATTGGGCAGCACTTCCCTACCCGCCAACTACACAAGTCTACTGTAAATACAGTCCTATGTACGTACAGTTTAATCTTCTTCTTTAATATTCTTCTGATGTGATTTCAGTTCAATTCTTTTCTGTAATATCCTTCTATGAATCTTATATTCATTTCTATACTACTACAATATGTAATTTCCAATTACAATAGAAGGACAATAGTGTTTACCTCGATAAGCCCAAAATTATCCAAGTTTATATGTCGCTCCTGAGCAACGTTTAGCTCCTATTCTGAACGCTCCAACCCGCTCCAAACAACCCTTAGAAGTTCTACGCGACTTCTTCTTAATACTTCAACTCGCTATGAAGATTTCCTTAGGGTTTCGTTTAGTGGCTAAAGGAAGTATGATAGTATTTCTGGGCTTTTAGTATAGAGGTGACTTTGGGAATACTACAAGGTATTTTGGAATAGTAACAATACTTGGAGAATACTTTTCTACCAAGGGGTATTTCACGAAACTACTAGGCAGGGGTATACTCTCGGCCAGGGCCTTCTCGAGGAGAGGACTTGGACGAAACTACACTTAAGGGGGAGAGGGATTTTTGCCTTGAAATTTCAAGTGAGGATGAAGAAATAGTCTTGCACTAGAGGGGTATTTATAGGACATTTAATGGCCAAGATCAAGCCAAGTGGGGGGCAAGTGGAGGGTCAAGATTTGGACAAGTGTTTGTGGGTCCCACTTGCTCATCAACTACACAAAATATCCTACCAACTCCTTGACAAAAATCAAGGCCAAAACGCCCCAATTCGTCCCACCTTAACCGTCCACTTGAGGGTGACACTTGTCACCCTCTCGTTGATCCAAAATATTTCGTCTCTCGGAAAAATCCGCAAAAATTATAAATGACATAGCCGTATTTTCCCTTCGCAAAGTCCGAAAACGTTTCGCCGGAAAGCGACTCTTTCGCTAGTTGTGCACAAATTTCGCCACTTTGCCTACTTAAGGCTTAAACTTTTGCGTCGCCCTCACGCATACTACGGAAATACGGTATAACATTCTCCTCCTTAGAAACATTCGTCCCGACTGTTCCTTCTCAAGACGGATAACGATAAAGGTCTTCTTAACTTAAACAAGTTGCCAATGCCACGCCTGACCACAAAATAACACACGTTCACTTCTTTCCTTACTCGTCGTTTTCTAACACTTGAACTCTTCTAGTACACGTACCATACTTGATCATCGCCGTTTCCAAAACTTTGGAGTCACCACCTCCAAACTTGGTCATCTTACTAGCCTCAATCTCGCCAAGGCCATTCCCGCCTTCACGATCCGATCGGGTCGAACAAATCCACGAACTCATGCGATGGTCATCTAAACTTGGGCCTGCACCCTCGTGACCCTACCACCGGGACCGCCTCGGATGACCCACCATTTCGGTAGCGGGTTGACGCGGTGGTCCTCAACCGACCATTATCGCGCCAAACACTTGTTCTCTCGATCCGAACAATCTTACCTATTCAAGTCTGAAGGCTACCACTTTCATTTTACACAACCCATGGAATTATCCCACAATACATTTATCGCATACCAAGTATTTGACAAAGACTAGCAGTAAAATCTTTTATTCAAGACGCTTACATCTAAGGTCTCAACGTGTAATATTCTAAGGTTCATACCTTCCCGTTCCCATACTTATTCTTTCAACTAACCATGTCTCTAAACCACAATATACACAATGCTATCTCTGCATAGTACTCAACATATAATCATCGCATCACGCATGCTAAACTCTGAGGTTAAGGATATACCGAAGCGATAGGCGGTTCAAAGGACCGCTAAAATCGAACCTACCGCGACCTATGCCGTAACTGCCGGTGTATGAGCATCGCCTAGCTATGGAAGGTGAAGAACCATGGCCCGATCTCGTAGTCTGCTATCCTACGAGCTACCCAGTCGACGATCTCGCCAAATGGCCCATTGGCGCAAGCATAGCAATCTCCCAAACTAGTACGACATTCTCCCTTATGAAGTTTTCCACAACGGCCACACTGAGACAAGGCGACCTTATCCGCGAGCACTCTACTCCCCAAAACACGAAACACAGGAGCCCTGACCCGCTCCTGAATATCCCGAATGTCCCGAAGACTGTGGGGGAGCACTCTGTGCTGGCGGAGGTACATAACTAACCTGCTGCTGAGGCGGTCCGCCTTGAAAGTCGCCAAAAGACCCTGCTGTCTGGCCTCTTCTGGTGATCTTGGTCGTTCGCCGACCTCTCCGCTCTCACACCTGCGCATAAGCTGCGTCGCGGGCAATGTCCATGCCCTGAAGAGCTACACCCGAACAAGCCTCGCAGTAGTCATCTAGCCCGGTGGACGTAGCGGTGCACTCACCCTCCATATCGGCTACTAATGCGGGGACATACCGAGCCAATGAGTCGAACTCACATTGTACTTCCCGAGCCGTCGCCCGCTCGCCTCAACACCAAAAATCTGTCGGCCCGAGCCCTCGCCGTCTGTGGAGGCAAGAAATGTGCAAGAAATGCCTCCAGAACTCGTCCCATTACCGAGGCGCGTGCTCCCCGGGACAGCTCGCGAATCAAACGATCACAGATTACGCAAACGTGTGAACCTAAGACCATCGACTTCGGTCTCCAGCCTTGATCACTCTACGGTCCGTAATCGTCGATGAACTCCTGCGGATCATCCTCGTGCCTCGATCCATAAAATAACGGCGGGCCAACTCGTAAAGTCCCGATCTCAAACTATCCGCTCTCGTAAACTACGGTACTAATCACGGAATCGCTGCGTCCGGCTTATCCTGCGTGCCTTGCCACTATCCTCGCCAATAATCGGGCCATCTCCTTGCCATCTCTTCGCCGGTACGTGGACCGGAGGCTCAGTCTTGTGGTCTCAGGCCATCGCTACGGCTCTAAACTCTACTGAGGCTGGCGGCGTCGCAAAACTCGCCGTCTGCACTATCTCGTAATCGACGCTCGCGCTGCCACGACCCGTTCGGGGCGTGATCGTGCCTTAAGGGCACCAGTAGTCACACATCGAGTAATCGCGGAAATATAAAGCAAGACATGAAACAGTTTATAAAATAAGACACAATTTATGAGAAAACATCGCTTTTCGGCATATATATATAATCATGGTTTAGCGATTACATCCGAAACTGCAACATGACACAGACTCTGAGGAAAGATACAACTATGGCGACAGGCCCGCCATACCGACTGGTATACAAAACTATCTGTGAGGAGATCATACCAAAAAGTAGAGCCTCGGAAGAGATGGAGCTCGACACGCGTAGAGATCCTGAGGATGCGGATCTAGCACTGCTGCCCTTACCTGCGGCATGAACGCAGCCCAGAAGGAGGTCACAACAGTACTAAGTATGTGAAATCGTAAAGTACTTAAATGAAAACATATCATTTATAAAACCGGTTTACAAATATGTGTGAAACAACCGAGAAAGCCGCATAGTGCGCATCACAAACAAGAGCAACAATAGGTAGCGTAATAAGTCTTGTCTAGGCTGCGAATGATCAAAGCAGGGCCACTCGCCCATCATCGTCTGCAAGCCTAATCTGAACTCCGGTCGCATAGGCCACTTCGCGTGGGCGCGTGAGGTATAACCGCGTCGGTGGTACTCCTCGGCGTCGTCTGGACTCATTTGTCCGTGGCGCCATAGGCCGCGTGAGGCATAACCCGCATACTAACACGGAACTCTCGTAGCTCGCATAGGCCCATGGACCGCGTAGGTATTCTCGAATCATGGTCCCCCGGACGCAGTCTACCGCGTCGGAGGCGACAACCCGGTGCTCGTCTCGAGGTGAGTGATAGTATACTAACATAACAATTTATCTTTAAACAACATAAGCACAATGAGGATACTACGCTATACAAGCGTTACAAGATACTAACACATAGCATCATATCATGTCTACCTATCAAACCATCTTATTATTCTTTTCACAATATAAGTGCATTATAAACACATACAAACTTGTTTCTTTTATCAATCTTAAGTGGTTATACTTAACTTCCCGTAAAGCTAGTATAACTCTTAAGCTTCATTTTAAAAACCAATTAGTTCTCTTTAAAATGATTGATATTCTTTTGAAATGCTTTGGATCTTTATTATTGAGCTTAAGCGTGGCATTCTTAGTAAGTGTTATTCGGGCTTAAGCGGTGGCATTGCCGTAAGTGTTATTCAGGCTTAAGTCAAAGACATTGCCAGTTATTATTCAGTTAACATACGTATGCGTCTATATATATATATATTGTAAAATATCATGCTTTAGGAAGAATCACATACCTTACCTGAAAACCACCGAGTTGAATATGTGCGTGAGAAGTCGACTATAATAGTCACGAATATCTATCAAAGACTACTCGAAGGTCATTTAAGCAGGGTTCACAATTCTACGGAAAGTCTGGCGTGACCACCGGTGAGCTATATAAGTCTCATCGTGAAAGCAATCTATGTAGTCTGATTCAATTCTATTACGTGATATACTTCAAGTATTTATACTTATTCTTATACTACAACATGAAGTATTCTCTAATTCAAAAGAGGTTAGGATTAGTTACCTCGGTAAGCCCGATAATATCCTAGAAAAGTCGCGCTGAGCAAGGTTTTGCTCTAAGTTGTATGCTCAAGAACCTTAGAAGTTCTTCACAACTTCCACTAAGTACTAAGGTATTTGGGCTAGGGTATTTTGGGCATTATAACGATACAAGAAGGTAACTTTTCTACCAAGGGAGGGGGGTAGATCTTTGGCTAGGCTAGGGGGGGCCTCGGCCAAACTACTAGGCTAGAGGGGGGGGGTATTCGGCCAAGGGCCTTCACGAGGAGGAGGTGTTTTGGACGAGAAGACTACAAAGGGAGAGGAGAGGATTTTTCAAGACTTGGAAGATTTGTGGATGAAGAACTCTTCATCTCTAAGGGGGTATTTATAGGTCAAGGAGTGGCCAACCAATGGCCAAGATTTAGACAAGTGCAAGGCAAGTGTAGGGTGAGGATTAAATATAAACAAATATACTACCAACTCGCGACTTGTGCCTGGCACAAACGTGCCATTCTTCTCCAATTTCGTCGATGGGCGATTCAAGTCCATCAATGGGAGGTGCCAAGTGTCGCCCTCGCTGGCCCACAATGTTTCGTCTCTCGGAAAAATCATAAAAATTAGACATGGCAGAGCCGGAATTTATCCAACAAAAGCTGTGAAAACGTTTCGTCGGAAAACGATTCTTTTAGCGAGTTGTGTACAAAAAAACGTTTTGCCTAAACTTTAAGGCTAGACTTTTGTACGTATTCCCTTACGTACATACACTGGAAATACGGGGTATAACATTCTCCCAGCAGAAACATTCGTCCGAATGTTCCTTCCAAGCGATTAACGATAAGATTCATAACTTAAGCGGTTTACAAATGCCACGCGGCCACAAAACAACACTTAGGCATAACGATAACGAAAATTTACAAGTAGGAAAGTGAATTACACGGAGGTGTGGGAATAGGTGAGATACTTCGCCTCATGTCCTCTCGGCTTCCCGCGTCATCTCCTCCCGAGCTCGTTCACCAAGACTTTGACGGAAACGCGTCCTTGCGTCATGAGCGCCTAACTCGACGATCGATTATCGCTATGGGGACCTCCTATACGATAACCCCTCGGTCACACGGACATCGTCAATCGGGTGCACCACTAGATGGATCCGATACATCTCTCCGGCATAGATCGTGAAACAGGATGCACGCACTCCGGATCGGACGGCGGATCGGCTCGTGAGCAACCGCACTGCCTGCGGATGTCTGAAGCGACCCGATGTACCTTGGTGAGTTTCCCTTCTTCCGAATCTCATCACACCCGCCATGGGTGGCACCTTCAGAAAACCCAATCATGAACCTCGAACTCAAGATGCTGCGCGACGATGATCTGCATCGACACATGCGACTCAGTTTGTCGATACCGCTTGGATAAGCTTCACTTATCGGCACTGTTTGTACCAAATCTGGTCCCATGCACCTCGCCACATCGAACCAACTATAGGCGTCTGCACTTCCTCGTACAAGGCCTCATAAGGCGCCATCTAAATCTTTGGAGTGGTAGCTATTATTATCGCGAACTCAACTAGAGGCAAATGATCCTCCCAACTACCGAAGTCAATAACACAAAGCTCGCGACGTATCCTCGAAGTGGATGATGCGCTCTGCTGTCCGTCCGTGTGGATGAAATGCGATTACTCGGGCTCACTGCGTCCTAAACCCTGCGGAAGGACCTCGGAAGTTAGCCGTGGCGGGCTCCGCATGCGATATGATCGAAGTAGGGACTCCGTGCGGTCAGCGATCTCTCGGATGTAAAGTCGGCATAATCCTCGGTAGAAAAGTCGTCTGACGGGAAGAAAGTGGGCTGATTTCGTCGACTGTCGACGATAACCCATATAGAATCATGTCTCCGAGTGCGAGGTAATCTGTGATGAAGTCCATGTTGATTACCTCCCACTTCAGTCGGGATCTCGATGCGTGCCGTAACAAACCACGGCCTCACGGTGCTCTACCTTCACCACGACAACATGGGCGAAATTCACGAACTCTGCAGCGTCTTGAAGCCATCCCACCAATACGGTCTAAGGTCGTGCATGTCTTAGTCGACCAGGATGGATAAGTGCTTGTGTATGTGTGCTTCCCGAGAACTGCTGAAGTCTCAAACATCTGGAACACCACGATGCGCCTCGAACCTTAGCACCCGGGTGCTACCTCGAGACCCTTGCCCTCACGAAGAGCTGTATCGCGATATCGAATCAAAGCGGATCCTCGAGTTGCCTCTTCGCTCTCGGCGATGGAAGACTCGGCAACCTCACGAACTCTAACCCATTGCTATCGGAATCAATCAAGCGGACACCAAGGCTCGCTAAGCGATGCAAATCACGAACCATGTCCTCCTCTGCATTGCATCGTCGATAGGCTCCCCGACCTCGACTAAGCGTACGCCTGACATTGGCCTTGGGTGGTATAGGATATCAACATCGTAATCCTTAAGCAACTCTAACCACCGTCTGCACGTAAGTTCGGCTCCTCTGTGAAGATATCTTTGGAGGCTCTTGTGGTCGTATAAATATCCACGTGAACCCCATACAAATAGTGCCTCAGGATCTTGGCGTGAATCACGGTGCCCGACTCCGAATCATGGGTGGGGTAGTTCTCTGCGTGTTTCTTGTTTGTCGGGATGCATATGCTATAACTTCTGCCATCTTTGCATCTTTTATCCCAACGATGCTGGCGTCCTGATACCGCAACATCAATGCGGACCTGCGGAAGAGTAAGAAGCGAGGCGGTCGTCAATCTCTTTCGGCCATTTGGAAACCACTCCTGGCTTATCGATCCGCTGGAACTTCGCATACGATCGGCTGGTCAATGGTGCGAGATAGAAGCAAACTTCTCCACGAGCCGGAGTAATAACTGCGAGGCTCGAGCTGCGAACCTCTGCCGGAGTAGTAGGTCTCGGCCAAGTCTCGCTTACGATCTTGGCGTATCAACTTCGAATGCCATCGGCCAAACAATATGCCCAGCATGCGAAGTCAACAAAACTCACATTTGGAAAACTTGGCGTCTGTTCTTGATCTGGAAGCTGTCGGCCTGATCGCCTCAAATGCTCGCGTGCTCACTGCTCGGCGAGAATAAACGATATCATCGATGAACATCACAAGCGTGTCAAAATGGTTTGAACACTCGGTTCATCAAATCCATGAATACCCGCCGGAGCATTGGTCAACCAAGACATGACCACTGAACTTCATAATGCGTCACAGGGTCGGAATGCGATCTGGGACGTCAGCACTCTCGACTACTTTTGATGATAGCGGCCGTAGATCAATCTTGGAGAAACATCTCGCGCCATGGCGAGTCGAACAAATCATCAATCTGGGAAGGGTATCGTTCTTAATGGTCACCGTTGTTGCACGTAATCAACACACGTCGCGCGTCGATCATGCCTTCATGAACAATCTGTGCTGGGAGAAACACTAGGCCTAATGAAGCCGCTTCTCCGCAAATCCCTAAGTGATCGCTTGGCTCTCTCGGCCTCGGCGGTGCCATTACGTATGGCGGAATGGAAATAGGCGGAGTATCACGGCTAATATGTCGATACAAAACTCAATCTCACCGGGGAGGATACGGGAAGTCGTAAATCAGGCTCGTCACGAGGAACTGGTGACTCACGGAGGCGGTGAAAATCTGGTGCGCGGCTTGTTATCAAACACGAGCGAGATGGTAGATATACCCGCCGCGCGTCTTACCAGCCTTGAGGTAGGAAATAAACCTACCGCCAGCGTCTGTGCTCCACTCGCTCGGCAATGGGACTCGCCGAGCCCTGGCCGTACTACTCTCTCTGCGGTCCACGTTGGCGTAGCAGAAGCTAGGCGATCCGTCCGTAATCGCGTCGAAGTCAATCGTCTCGACTCTGTCCAGTCGGCTGGGTCGGCGGCGTAAATGGTCATGGACAAGCTCTATATACGTAGAGCTCCACGGGAATCACCTGGCGTAGCTACCTCGAAAGGTACATGGACTCGGGCTCTATCCATCCTCTTGGCGGCAGGGGATATATGGGATGAACACGGATCTATCAAAGCATATCATCAAACCCGAGCCCGATAAGGTGCAGCGACATCGGTGAGGCCTCACGATCTGTCATTTGGACAAGCATAAATGCGATTACGAGGACGCGTAGAGCTGCGGACGAGCCACGACCTGCGCGCGGCTGCTGGCGACCCGTATGTACCACGCCTCAGGCGAGTAGCTGTAGGAGATGATGAAGCGGCAGCAGAACTGAAAGGTGAGCCTACCACGGTGCCCCGGTCGGACGATCGCCATGGTGACCTGCTGGCCTGCGGCGTAACAAGATCCATCGCTTGATTACCGCGGCTTCCCGTAATGGGATCTCTGGCGTCGGCCACTTGAGGGGTGGTCCGTCGGCGATTGCCTCTCTACTGGACATCACGAGCTCACGGGGCCACAGTGCGCCCTCGGATACTCTGGTGTCGAGGGCGGTGCGGGGAGTGCTCTGGTGGTGTGGTGCGAATCTGGCTAGCTCTTGGAGGCCGCCCGCGATAACCACGGAAGACCCTCGTCACGGCAGCCTGCTGTCTGTAATACCGTCAGCCTCTGCGCTCGCCGCGTCGAGGCGTGAGCTGCGTCGCGGGTAATGTCCATACGGTGGAAGAAACCCCGCGTGCTTCGGCCATATAGTCGTCAAGCCGGTGGCGTAGCGGTGCACCTATCCTCGTATACGCTGCAATCTTTGGGACATATCGAGCCAGCGAATCAAACTCAGCGTTGTACTCTCTGGCAGTGCGTCCTCTACCTCGGCGTGAATCTATCGGCGCCCTCGCCGTGCAGTGGAAGCGAAATGAGTGAAAGGCCTGCGAAAACTGCGTCCATCCCGGCTGGAGTCGTACTCTCCCGGGAAAGCTCGTAGATCAAACCCAATCATTAGCGGTATCGCGCGGTAGATGTGAAGAGTCCTGGACTCTGTCTCGAGGCCTTGATCACGCGTGATCATGCAAGGCGGCGGATGAACTCGCGGATCATCCACCGGCCTCGACCGTAAAACTTCGGGCGAAATCTGACTAAGAAATCCGAAGCCTGGCATGCGCATTCCGGGTGCTACAGTCTTCTTTGGCTGGGTGGGCTGGGCCAGGCTGCGACGTCGAACCTTTCCTCGTGTCGCCTGACTACAGCGATAGTGGGCCGTCTCGCGTACCTAACTCCTCAGCCCGGTGTGGGGCGGGAGGTGTGGGTGCGTGGTCTCTTTGGTGTTGGCGGTCGTGGAACTTCGCCGCCTCACGGTATGGCGGGCACGAGCCACCGTGACTCTAGGTGTCATGCTAGCGACTCGCCAGCTCGTTTGCCGCCATACAGGCGGGTTGCCTTGCGTGGGCATAGCGACTACGGAAAGGAATACGTTAGAGGTCGACTATAACACGACTCACAAAGCGCGATCTCGAATGAGAAGAATGAAACCGATCCCTAAATATCCTATAGCCTCCACGATTATTGGTGTGGTGCGCGACACGATAATCGAACTACTGAATGCGGCGTAGACACTTTCAGAGATTAAGCGCTCGATACCACTTTTGTCACGACCCGTTCGGGGCGAAGTGGCGGTGCCTAGGGCACCCAGTAGTCACATCGAGTAATGCGGAAATATAAAGCAAGACATGAAACGATTTATAAAATAAGACACGATTTATGAGAAAACATCGCTTTTCGGCGTATATATATAATCATGGTTTTAGCGATTCATCCGACTAACATACAACATGACTCTGAGACTCTCAGGAAAGATACAACTATGGCGGGACGGGCCCGCCATACCACCTATTACAAAACTATCTCTGAGGAGATCATGCAAAAGTAGAGCCTCGGAAGAGATGGAGCTCACACCAGCGTAGAGATCCTGAGATGCGGATCTAGCACTGCTTGCCCTTACTGCGGCATGGCGCGGCCCAGAGAAGATCTGACAGTACTAAGTATGTGAAGCTGTAAAGTACTTAAATGAAAACATATCATTTATAAAACCAGTTACAAATATGTGTGAAACAACGAGGAAGCGCGCGTAGTGCGGCATCACAACAAAGCAACGATAGGTAAGCGTAATAAGTCTTGTCTGAGGCTGCGAATGATCGAAAGCGGGGCCACTCGCCCATCATCATTCGCAAGCCTAATCACGACTCCGAGTCCGCATGGCCACTCGCGTGGGCGCGTGAGGTATAACCCGCATCGAGGGTAATTGCTCCTCGGCGTATCTGGACTCATTGTCGCGTAGCACGTACCGCGAGGCATAACCCATACTAACTGGAACTCTCGTAGCTCGCGTAGGCCCCTGGACCGCGTAGGTATTCTCGAATCATGGTCCCGGACGCGCTGAGTCTACCACGCGTCGGGCGACTTAACCCGTATCGTCTCGAGGTGAGTGATGGTATACTAACATAACAATTTATCTTTAAACAACATAAGCCAACAAGGATACTCGCTATACAAGCGTTCAAGATACTAACTGCGTAGCATCATATCATGTCTACCTATCAAACCATCTTATTATTCTTTTCATATAAGTGCATTATAAACACATAGGCAAACTTGTTTCTTTTATCAATCTTAAGTGGTTATACTTAACTTCCCATAAAGCTAAGTATAACTCTTAAGCTTCATTTAAAACCAATTAGTTCTCTTTAAAATGATTCGGTATTCTTTTGAAATGCTTTGATCTTTATTATTCGGGCTTAAGCGTGAGGCATTCAGTAAGTGTTATTCAGCTTAAGCGTGAGGCATTGCCGTAAGTGTTATTCAGCTTAAGTCAAAGACATTGCGTAGTTATTATTCGATTAACACATGCGTCCTACTATATATATATTGTAAAATATCATGCTTTAGGAAGAATCACATACCTTGAAAACCACGCGAGTTGAATATGTCGCAGAGAGTCACTATAATAGTCGCGATATCTATCAAAGACTACTCAAGGTCATTCTAAGCAGAGGGTTCACATTACTGAAAGTCGGGCGTACAACCTGCAGGTGAGCTATATAAGTCTCTGTGAAAGCGATCTATGTGATCTGATTCAATTCTATTCGTGATATACTTCTAAGTATTTATACTTATTCTTATACTACAAATAGTAAGTATTCTCTAATTCAAAAGAGGTTAGGATTAGTTACCTCGGTAAGCCCAATAATATCCTAGAAAAGTCGCGCTGAGCAAGGTTTGCTCTAAGTTGTATGCTCAGAACCTTAGAAGTTCTTCACAACTTCCACTAAGTACTAAGGTATTTGGGCTGGGGTATTTTGGGCATTATAACGATACAAGAAGGTAACTTTTCTACCAAGGGAGGGTAGATCTTTGGCTAGGCTAGGGGCCTCGGCGAACTACTAGGCTAGAGGGGGTATTCGGCCAGGGCCTTCACGAGGAGGGGAGGTGTTTTGGGCGAGAAGACTACAAAGGGAGAGGAGAGGATTTTTCAAGACTTGGAAGATTTGTGGATGAAGAACTCTTCATCTAAGGGGTATTTATAGGTCAAGTGGCGAACCAATGGCCAAGATTTAGACAAGTGCAAGGCAAGTGTAGGGTGAGGATTAACTATACACAAATATCCTACCAACTCCTTGACTTGTGCCACACAAAACGTGCCATTCTTCTCCAATTTCGTCGATGGACGATTGAGTCCATCGATGGGAGGTGCCGTGTCGCCTCTCGTTGGCTCCACAATGTTTCGTCTCTCGGAAAAATCCGCAAAATTAGAAATGGCATAGCGGAATTTATCGACAAAAGTCGCGGAAAGCGTTTGTCGGAAAAACGATTCTTTTAGCGAGTTGTGTACAAAAAGCGTTTTGCCTAAACTTTAAGGCTAGACTTTTGCGTATTCCACGTCACATATACTGCTGGAAATACGGTATAACATGCGCCTCGTACTCTATGTATCCCACTAGCGGCTTTTGCGCTTGCCCATCTGGGCGGGTTGCACTGCTGCGGGGCATAGCGGTAAAACGCGCAACACGTCGGAGGGTCCGACTTATAACACACTCTAAGGCACGATCTCGTAATGAGAAGAATGAAACCAATCTAAATGTCCTATAGCCTCACGATTATAGATGTAGTGCACAACACACCGATAATCAAGACTCTACTAGACACGATGCGTAGACACTCTCAGGATTAAGCGCTCGATACCACTTTTGTCACGACCCGATCCGGGCAGTGTGCCTTACCGGGCACCCTGGTGATACAACATCGAGAAAATCGTGAAATAAAAACTTAAAAATGAAACAAGATATATGATAAAACGGGATAACCAAAGCGGTCACTTCCAATAATATATATACAAAATCTTTCAAAGCCAGCAGTTTAATCTTTTTACAAACCCCGCAGTACTACAAGACCTGCACTTAAGAGTTTTTATACAACATGACGGGGCCAGGGCCCATCACTACAGATGTGCAAGTACCTACATGGTGAGACTATACTAAAAGATAAGCCTCCGAGAAAGCGGAGCTTCCGATATCTTTGGCCGTGATCCTATGGCGAGATCAACGGGTGTACTTCACCAGCGTGAGCTTCCGCGGCCGAGAGTCGATCTGGCAAGTACAGTATGTGGCCCTGAAAATCGTAAATGAAATCATAGTAGTCTATATAAAGCGGGAGACATGTATGATAACCAAACTACGATCCACAATAAATAGCGATCATGTAAGTCGGGGACTCGCCTCAAGTCATCACTCGATTATAACTATGGGTCTCACGCCTCAGCATCATGCGTGGAATACCTTCCTCACGGCTTGATCCGCGATATAATAACACGAGTACATATGAACACCAAGTCCTACGAGTCGCATAAAAAGCCGTGACGGCAAGTCTGAAGGCTAACTACGGATACGAGCCATACTAACAATACTATACAACCAAACCACGGGCGACACGGGCAAGAAAGACGACTACCGGATACAAGGCCGTGTCGCGTAGCTGATCGGGGCAATCAGGGCTAACTACGGATACCAGCGTATCGAGACTCATACGAAGGCGTCACGGCAAGTCTGGCCGACTACCGGATACCGTGTCAAGGCGGTGGCAAGCGATCTGAGGGCTAACTACGGATACGTCTGCGTATCACGAGACCGCCACTAAAGCGAGCAGGCAAGTCGAGGGCTAACTACAGTACAGGCGAATCAGCCACGAGGCGGGGCAAGTCTGGCAAACCACGGATACCAAGTGAATCGAAGAAACCTCGCGGAGAGCTAGTCCATTGGAATAACACTATCAGCGGGCGTGCGTGAATTCTCGTCACGCCGATGCGTCAAGTAATATCATAACAAATCAGCCGCCTCCATTGAGAGCGGCGGTATAGAAATACAATACTAGCACGACAAGGCTATCACACGCAAACATACACAACTCGGGTACTTTCATTTTATGCCAAATTCGGTTTTAACCCCAGTACTACGTTCGTTAAATTCTTTTAAAGATCCATTTCTTTTACAAAGGTCACCGATGCGTATTATAAAAGTAGAGTGACTAACATTTTAAGTAAACCAAAACAACTTCCATACTTTCCTTTTTAAACCACATTAAGACAATACCATGCATCTTTTTTAGACCAAAACACTTTTTTAAAGTCAAGTTATCACTTTAAAACCAATGATAAAACCATTCTTTTGTTTTCGTAAAGTCGTTATAACTAACTTCCCATAAAGTCATTATAACACTTTATGTTTTAAACAAAAACTCATCAATTTCCTCAGTCTCTTTTAGAAATCAAGTTCTTACTTATTCTCATTTCGAAATTAGTAAAACATTATTCTTTAAAAACCAAGTACTCATTACTCACGAATGAGGTTTCACACTTCTTAACAACCATATTAATTCAATTATGTCAAGTCTCTTATCTTTTAAGTCTCTTAACTAAAATCAATAAACCCTTCTTTATCTTTCTTAAGTCGTTATACCTAACTTCCCATAAAGCTAGTATAACTCTTAAGCCTTTAAAACCAAGTATTACTCTTCTTCAAAAACGATTCTTAATTCCTGAAATCTTCAAGATTCTTATTATTCGGGCTTAAGTCAAAAGACATTCAGAAACTACGTTCGGTTAACACACGTCGTCTGGTACTATATATATTCCTTTTAAAATATCATGCTCAAGAGGATAGGAAGAATCACATACCATGACGATTTATCGACTAATAGCAAATAGCTCCAAAGTACTGTAATCCTGCTAGCCTTTTCCACCCTTCGAGTAGAATATGCTACTCGCAGATTGCTTGACTATCGGTCATATAAGTCTATCAATGTCTAGACTATTCGTAAAATACTTCTAGATACTGATTCCCGGAAAATTGAAGCGTGACTTCCACCCGCCAACTACAAGTCATACTAAATACTCACAATATGCGTGGTTTAATCTTCTTCTTTAATATTCTTCTGATGTGATTTCAGTTCAATTCTTTTCTGTAATATCCTTCTATGAATCTTATATTCATTTCTATACTACTACAGTATGTAATTTCCAATTACAATAGAAGGACAATAGTGTTTACCTCGATAAGCCCAAAATTATCCAAGTTTATATGTCGCTCCTGAGCAACGTTTAGCTCCTATTCTGAACGCTCCAACCCGCTCCAAACAACCCTTAGAAGTTCTACGCGACTTCTTCTTAATACTTCAACTCGCTATGAAGATTTCCTTAGGGTTTCGTTTAGTGGCTAAAGGAAGTATGATAGTATTTCTGGGCTTTTAGTATAGAGGTGACTTTGGGAATACTACAAGGTATTTGGGCCAAGGTATTTTGGAATAGTAACAATACTTGGAGAATACTTTTCTACCAAGGGTGGGGTATTTTGAAAACTACTAGGCAGGGTATACTCGGCCAGGGCCTTACCGAGGGGAGGACTTGGACGAAACTACTGGGGGGAGAGGATTTTTGCCTTGAAATTTCAAGTGAGGATGAAGAAATAGTCTTGCACTAGAGGGTATTTATAGGACATTTAATGGCGAATCAAGCCAAGTGGGGCAAGTGGAGGTCAAGATTTGGACAAGTGTTTGTGGGTCCCACTTCATCAACTACACAAAATATCCTACCAACTCTTGACAAAAATCAAGGCCAAAAACGCCCAATTCGTCACCTTATCCGTCACTGAGGGTGACACTTGTCACCCTCTCGTTGGTCCAAAAATATTTCGCCTCGGAAAAATCCGCAAAAATTATAAATGACATAGCCGTATTTTCCGCAAAGTCCGAAGCGTTTAGTCGGAAAAGCGACTCTTTCGCTAGTTGTGCACAAATTTCGCCACTTTGCCTACTTAAGGCTTAAACTTTTGTACGTACGCCCTCACGTACATACTCTGGAAATACGGGGTATAACATGATATTTCATATCTATACTGTATTGCATCTCATTATGTTATGATATCTTGTCTTACTGTCATTGCATTCATACACAAATGTTTCTGTGATATTGATGTGAGAGTGGTATGAAAATGTTGTGGGTCTAAAGAGGCCGGAAAGGTAAGGCCATTATGAGATGATGAAAATATTAAGATGAGGAAAATGATTGGTAAGGCTCGACAAACGAGTCTTGGGCTTTATTCATATTCGTGTGTTGAATTCTGAATAGCTAGGAGCGGTATATGGACGTCACAGGTCCCCCATAGGTGTACGAATCATAATAAAACCTTGGCGTATTGTATACCGGATTGAGAAAGGTACCTTGCATATGCATTGTATTCATATCACAAATACTTATGCCATTGCATTGATAAACTGTGATTGGACTTGTGTTTGAAGTGGTGTGAGCTATGTGACTTACTTGGATTATTGAACTGTTAGTATAGGATTACTTGGTTTCAACTTGGTATTTGTCTCTGATTATGTATCTTCAGTCGTTATCGACCTATGATGTCTGATGCGTTGTGTACGCGTACTACGTGTGGCGCCCGAACTCGGGCGTCATCGTGCACTACCGCACCCTGATACAACATCGAGAAAATCGCGGAAATAAAAACATGAACATGAATTAGAGACATGATAAATAAGCAAAGCAAAGCGATTGCCCGGTATAAATACATAAACACCGACGGTTATCCTTTTACAAACCACACTTGGCGGTCTTCTGACTTAAGATTTACAATGACGGACGGGGCGGCCGCCATACCACGAATGTACAAGAACCTACAACTCGGGGACACATACAAAAGATAAGCCTCGAGAAACGGAGCTTCAATCTGTTGGCGTGATCCATGGCGGGGATCACGACCGATGTACCTCTACCTGCGGCATGAGCGGCCGAGGAATCGATGCAAGTACCAAGTATGTGGCTGTCAAATCGTAAATGAAATCATAATAGCTTAAAAGCGGGAGACATGTATGATAACCAAACTACGATTCACAATAAAAGCGATCGTATCAAGTCGGGGACTCGCCTCAAAGTCATCCTCACGCGTGGAACTCCTTCCTCACCAGGAAGTTTAGGTACAAATCATGTGATGCGTATAATGTCTCGGCCCGTCTTATGGACCCAATATAGAAAGCGTGTGGAATACATTCCGGATGAACCTAGTCGGTGAAATACATTCCCGGATGAACCGTAGTCGTGAAATACATTCCGGATGAGCCGTAATCAAGTGAGATACATTCGGATGAGCCGTAATCAAGTGAGATACATTCGGATGAACCGTGTCAAGTGAGATACATTCGGATGAGCCGTAATCAGTGAGATACATTCGGATGAACCGTAATCAAGTGAGATACATTCGGATGAGCCGTAATCAAGTGAGATACATTCGGATGAGCGGTAGTCGAGTGAACGATCTTTGCGCACAAGGCTATCGCGTAACATGGTCAAGTTTCATAACAACAAGCATAAGCAAGTTACACACAACTCAAGGTACTTTCATTTTATGCCAAAGTCCGGGTTTTTAACCCCAAAGTACTACATACGTTAAGTTCTTTTAAAAGAGATCCATTACTTTTATAAAAGTCACCCGATACCCGTAGTATAGAGTGAGCCACATTTATAAACCAACCCACATTCTTTTTAAAGTCAAGTAACAACATTCTTTTCCTAAGTTCCAGTTTGCCTAGTTTGATTACTCGAGCTTCTCATTTTCAAATGGTTTCATAGTTCCCAAACTTAATCACTTGATTCCTTTTTAGAACAATTGAGTAATATATGTCTCGTGAGTAGGTTATTCTTGTTTACAACATTCTTATGACCATGATAGAAAATGTATATCATTTTGTCTCATCTTAGTTTATGCGGATGGAGGTTTCTCGGTTTTAATACAATTCATCATTATTCAATACATTTTCCTTTATTAACGCTTTGCGGTGGTGCGATACACATTCGATTTCCAAATCGGTAAAACATTATCCCTTTAAATAAAACCAAGTACTCATTACTCACGAATGAGGTTTCACACAAACATTCACATTAAAACAAATAAGTTAAGTCTCTTATCTTATAAGATCAAGTCTCTTAACTTCTAACATCGATAAACCATTTTCTTTACCTCTCTTAAGACATTATACCTAACTCCCATAAAGCTAGTATAACTCTTTTTAAAACCTTTTAAAACCAAGTGTTACTCTTCCAAAAGCGATTTATAAATCTTTTGAAATACATCAAGTTCTTTATTATAACTAGCCGCTTATAATTCACATCGATTACCTTTTAAAACCACAAAGTATTTTCTTACCTACATAAAGTCGTTATAACCAACTTCCCATAAAGCGGTTATAACACTTTATGTTTTAAGAACAATCAAACCACAGTTAACACGTATGCGTCACCGTACTACATAGTTCACACATATCGTGCTAGAAGAGATAGGAAGAGGTTCGCATACCTCGCGACGATTATCGACAATATGCAAAAAGCTCAATCTTACAACCTTAGCCCTTTCCACTCTCGAGTAGAATACGCTACTCTTAGTACTTTCACCTAAAAAAGGTCACAACGTCTATTAACTTTTAAACACACGGTTCCATTTCTACTGAAAATTGGCAGCTCCTGCCACAGCGTAAATCTCCTCTCTATCGAGGCCGCTACCAAGCCAACCGAGGGGTTTACGCCTAACCGGGCGTGTACAATTCTACTCGATACTACACAAGTCTCTGCACAATCTGATCCAATGTAAATCTGATTCGATTCTTTTCTTTATTCTTGGGCTTAAGTCAAAAGACATTGCCAAAAACTAGGTTCAGTTCTATATATAGTATACTTCAACTATATATTCTTAACAACATGTAATATCCAATTACAAATAGAGGGACAAGATAATTACCTCGATAAGCCCATAATTATCCAAGTTAAATGTCGGTCCTTAGCGTTTAGCTCGACTCAAGTGCTCCATCCCGCTCCAAACAACCCTTAGAAGTTCTAACCAACTTCTACCTAAATACTTGACCAATCAACGAAGATTTTCTTGGGTTTCGGTTTGAGACTAAAGGGACAAAAGGTAGTATTTCCTGCTCTACGTATAGAGGTATCTTTGGAATACTACAAGGTACAAGGCTAAGGTATTTTGGGCATTATAACAATACTAGGGAGTATTTCTATACCACAACAAGGGTATTATACGAAAACAACTAGGCTGGGGTACCCAGCTGGCAGCATGAGGGAGGGAGGAGGCCTCGGCAAGACTCTCAAAAGAGGGGATGAGTTGGGCCGAACTCAACACTAGAGGAGGGAGGATTTTAGGCTTGGAAGGTTTCATTTGTGGATGAAGAGTTCATCAACATAAGGGGGTATTTATAGCAAAACCAAAGGCAACGATGGCAAGATCTGCCAAGTGCAAGGCAAGTGTAAGGCGAGATCAAGCCAAGTGCACCCTAACCCTACTCACAAAACATTGCACCAAACAAGCCGCAAAACAAGGCCAAAACAAGGCACAAAACAAGGCACAAACAAGGCACCAATAGGACCAAAACGTGAGCCAAAAGATCAAGCCAAACGTGAACCACGTGCGCGGGCGCCACTGCTTCGATGTGAGGTGACACGTGTCACCCTCCGTTGGTCCAAAATGTTTCGCCTCTCGGAAAAATCCGCAAAATTTAAAAAGGACATAGCCGAATTTTCCTCGCAGTTATGTAAAGCGTTTAGTCAACGACTCTCAAGGGTGTTGTGCACAAATGTCATTCGGCGAGCCACTAGCGGGGTGACACGTGTCACCTCCCATTGGCCCAAAATAAAACATCTTCGAAAATATCCACAATGGCCAAAATCTCGAAAACAAAGTGGGCCCCAAAGCAGTAAATTTCTCCCTGGCCCCACGTGACCATTCAAAATAAAATTCCATAATTCTCTAATATTCCGTGAAGTCCGAATACCAAATCTGGGAATCCAATTCCCATTAACGAACCTTTTTCCTTCACTAAAACCGGAAACTTTTCCGTGGGAAAATCACCTCTTTCTTCCTTTCCAATCTTTTCTGTCAGATTCTCGCACGTGCGCCTTACGCATACTGCGGAAATACGGTATAACATTCTCCCTCCAGAAACATTCGTCGAATGTTCCTTCTAAGTCTCCACACAAACTGCGCTTAGTATAGCCTTTTCGCTATACGTCACGAAACAATCATGCCACACTGGCCATAAAAATAACAAACGCACGATACTTAAACCCAAGTCAACGAGGAAACACCTCTAATCATCACAAAACCCTTACGAGGTCTAAAATATACTCCTTCACACCTTCGTTTCACAAAAGAAAGCGATCACACACGTTCACTTCTCCCTATCTCGTTGTCCCTTCTCGAACACCGAACTCTTTCTAGTATTCGTACCACTGGCCAACACTTACGTTTCCAACCCTCGAGTCACTACCTCAAACTTGGTCATCTCACTAACCGATCTTCTGCTAAGGCGTTCCGCCTCACGATCCGCTTACGGTCGAACATATCCACCAACTCATACGATGGTCATATAAACTTAGGCCTAGCATCCTCGTGACCTACCACTGGCGGGACCACCGACCGACCCACCTTGTCCGGCCACGGGTTGGCGTATCACGTCCTCCACCCGACCCACAATCGCGTCAAGCCCTTTGTTCCCGACCGGAACAATCACGCTAAATCACATCATGAAAGCTACCACTTCCATCTCGCATTACCCGTGGGTGATCACACAAATAAATCCCACGATACTACGCACCACGATAAAGGTCAAACGTAAAGCGAATCTTTTACTCAAGGCGACCTTACCTCTAAGGTCTCAATCGTGATCTGGGGTTCACACTTACCACACACTCTAAGGCACGATCTCGTAATGAGAAGAATGAAAACGATCCTAAATGTCCTATAGCCTCACGATTATAGATGTGGTGCGCGACATCGATAATCAAGACTCTACTAGACACGGTCAGAGACACTTTCGAGATTAATCGCTCGATACCACTGCGGCGCCCGAACCGGGCGTCGGCAGTGCCTTACCCGGGCACCCTGGTGATACAACATCGAGAAAATCAGCGAAATAAAAACATGAACATGAATTAAGAGACATGATAAATAAGCAGGCCAGCAAGCGATTGCCGGTATAAATACATAAACACGACGGTTATCCTTTTACAAACCCCGCTTGGCGGTTATCTGCACCTTAAGATTTACAACGACAATGACGGACGGGGCCCCGCCATACCACAGATGTACAAGAACCTACAACTCGGGGACACATACAAAGATAAGCCTCGAGAAACGGAGCTTCCCAATACGCTGAATCGTGATCCTATGAGCGGGGATCCACGATGTACTCTACCGCGGCATGAACGCACTTCGGCGAGGTCGATGCAGTACCAAGTATGTGAAATCACAACATCGTAAATGAAATCATAATAGCTTAAAAGCGAGAGCATGTATGATAACCAAACTACGATTCACAACATAAAAGCGATCGTGTCAAGTCAGGGACTCACGCCCTCAAAGTCATCCCTCATGCCCGTGGAACTCCTTCCTCACTGCCGGAAGTTTAGGTACAAATCATGTGATGCGTATAACAGGTCTCGGCCCATCTTATGGACCCAATATAGAAACGTGTGGAATACATTCCCGGATGAACCGGTAGTCGGTGAAATACATTCCCGGATGAGCCATTAGTCAAGTGAAATACATTCGGATGAACCGAATCAAGTGAGATACATTCGGATGAACCAGAATCAAGTGAGATACATTCCGGATGAACCGTAATCAGTGAGATACATTCGGATGAACCGTAATCAGTGAGATACATTCGGATGAATCGGTAATCAGTGAGATACATTCGGATGAGCCGTAGTCGAGTGAACACAGTACTTGCACAACAAGGCTATCACACGTAACATGGTCAAGTTTCATAACAACAAGCATAAGCAAGTTACACACAACTCAAGGTACTTTCATTTTATGCCAAAGTCCGGGTTTTTAACCCCAAAGTACTACATACGTTAAGTTCTTTTAAAAGAGATCCATTACTTTTATAAAAGTCACCCGATACCCGTAGTATAGAGTGAGCCACATTTATAAACCAACCCACATTCTTTTTAAAGTCAAGTAACAACATTCTTTTCCTAAGTTCCAGTTTGCCTAGTTTCAATTACTCAAGCTTCTCATTTTCAAATGGTTTCATAGTTCCCAAACTTAATCACTTGATTCCTTTTTAGAACAATTGAGTAATATATGTCTCACGTGAGAGTAGGTTATTCTTGTTTACAACATTCTTATTACAATGACCATGATCTAGAAAATGTATATCATTTTGTCTCATCTTAGTTTCTATGCGGATGGAGGTTTCTCTGGTTTTAATACAATTCATCATTATTCAATACATTTTCCTTTATTAACGCTCGCGTTGGTGCACGATACACATTCGATTTCCAATCGATAAAACATTATCCCTTTAAATAAAACCAAGTACTCATTACTCACGAATGAGGTTTCACACAAACATTCACATTAAAACAAATAAGTTAAGTCTCTTATCTTATAAGATCAAGTCTCTTAACTTCTAACATCAATAAACCATTTTCTTTACCTCTCTTAAGACATTATACCTAACTCCCATAAAGCTAGTATAACTCTTTTAAAACCTTTTAAAACCAAGTGTTACTCTCCTTCCAAAAGCGATTTATAAATCTTTTGAAATACATCAAGTTCTTTATTATAACTAGCCGCTATAATTCACATCGATTACCTTTTAAAACCACAAAGTATTTTCTTACCTACATAAAGTCGTTATAACTAACTTCCCATAAAGCCGTTATAACACTTTATGTTTTAAGAACAATCAAACACGATTAACACGTATGCGTCTGCCGTACTACATAGTTCACACATATCATGCTAGAAGAGATAGGAAGAGGTTCACATACCTCGCGACGATTATCGATAATAAGCAAAAAGCTCCAAGTACTACAACCTTGCCGCTTTCCACTCGCCAGTAGAATACGCTACTCTTGTACTTTTCGCTAAAAAGGTCACAAACGTCTATTAACTTTTAAACACGGTTCCATTTCTCTCTGAGAAAATTGGCGACTCCTCCACACGCCAGCGTAAATCTCCTCTCTATCGGTAGGCTACCAAGCAACCATGTGGGTTTACGCCTAACTGACGTGTACAATTTACTCGATATCTTACAAATCTCAATACATCCAATGTAAATCTGATTCGATTCTTTTCTTTATTCTTCAGCTTAAGTCAAAAGACATTGCCACAACTAGGTTCATTCTATATATAGTATACTTCAACTATATATTCTTAACAACATGTAATATCCAATTACAAATAGAGGACAAGATAATTACCTCGATAAGCCCATAATTATCCAAGTTAAACGTCGGTCCTTAGCAACGCTTAGCTCAACTCGGTGCTCCATCCCGCTCCAAACAACCCTTAGAAGTTCTAACCAACTTCTACCTAAATACTTGACCAATCATGAAGATTTTCTTAGGGTTTGGTTTGAGACTAAAGGGACAAAAGGTAGTATTTCCTGCTCTACGATAGAGGTATCTTTGGAATACTACAAGGTACAAGTGCTAAGGTATTTTGGGCATTATAACAATACTAGGAGTATTTCTATACCACAACAAGGGGTATTATACTAAAACAACTAGGCTAGGGGTACCCGCGGCAAGGCACAAAGGGGAGGAGGAGGCCTCGGCAAGACTCTCAAAAGAGGGGATGAGTTGGACGAACTCAACACTAGAGGAGGAGGGATTTTAGGCTTGGAAGGTTTCATTTGTGGACGAAGAGTTCATCAACATAAGGGGTATTTATAGCAAAACCAAAGGCCAACGATGGCGAGATCTAGCCAAGTGCAAGGCAAGTGTAAGGCGAGATCAAGCCAAGTGCACCCTAACCCCTACTCCACAAAACATTGCACCAAACAAGCCACAAAACAAGGCCAAAACAAGGCACAAAACAAGGCACAAAACAAGGCACCAATAGGACACAAAACGTGAGCCAAAGATCAGCCAACGTGAACCACTTGCGCGACTGGCGCCCACTTGCTTCGATGTGAGGTGACACGTGTCACCCTCCCGTTGGTCCAAAATGTTTCGTCTCTCGGAAAAATCCGCAAAATTTAAAAAGGACATAGCCTAATTTTCCTCGCAAGTTATGTAAAACGCTTCGCCAAAAACGACTCTAACCGTGTTGTGCACAAATGTCATTCGGCGAGCCACAGGCGGGGTGACACGTGTCACCCTCCTATTGGCCCAAAATAAAACATCTTCCGAAAATATCCACAATGGCCAAAATCTAAAACAAAGTGGGCCCACAAAACGTAAATTTCTCCGTGGGCCCACGTGACCATTTCCAAAATAAAATTCCATAATTCTCTAATATTCCGAAGTCCGAATACCAAATCGGGAATCCAATTCCCATTAACGAACCTTTTTCCTTCACTAAAACCTAAACTTTTCCGGGAAAATCACTCTTTTCTTCCTTTCCAATCTTTACGTCGATTCTCGCATGCACGCCCCACGTGCATACTGCGGAAATACGGGGTATAACACTACGCTTGTTGCATTCTTTTTGGATACATATTCAGTACATTCCATCTCCGCATGACCACGTGGTTGAGTTCAAGAAGTTGACATTCAATATTCAGGGTGAGGATGCTACTTCCAGCATACCGCTCGGATGCTTCTTCCCTATTACAATCTTTTACTCGTATTTGAGAGACATGTTCAAAGTATATAATAAATTTTGGCACTTAGTTTCCTATTTCAGACTTATATCGTATTTTAATGATCTTGTATTCACATACTAAATCACTTGGGGTTGTTCTGGATGTATCAGGCTTATTATTTTCTTTTGCATTTATATTATAAAACAACTTATGTAGTATTTTTTTTTATCTTTTGCATTTATTTGTGTTATATCACGTAAATGATATGGAGTGGTTCGCCTACTAATGGGATTATATAGGTGTCACCACGATTCCTAAAAAGGGGTCGTGACAATCCATCCGCAGAAAATAGCAAATTAGATGTCGGACGCATGTACTGATTTAAAAAGGATAACTAAGTCACATATTCCTGCAAAGAATGAATCTATCCAAATTGATGTCCCAAAAGGATAATATACTAGTGTCATAACTTCTTAATCCCATACATGCCTTAAGCGTGGTAGACCATTGGATTCGAAGGGTAAAAATCATAGAAAAAGAAGCACGAAAAAATGATCAAAATAGAACTATGAAAGGATCTCATGAAGAGATTCAAGATATGACTAATCCTCCTAAAGATATCAGTGAACCAACGACTCAAGTAAGTAAAGAACTATTATTAAGTTCTACTAGTGATGGGATATAATTGAATCGATAAAACATTATGGTAGATAATATTTTTGCATATAATGTTGCATTGAACATTATGAAAGACAATGAGGATTAGGAACCTTTATCCGTAAAAAAATATCTACTAAGATGTGATTGGTCATAATGGCAAGAGGCAGTTCAATCGGAGTTGAACTCACTTGCTAAATGTAAAGTTTTTGGACCGATAGTCCAAACACCTGATGGTGTAAAACCCGTTGGCCGTAAATTGGTCTTTATGCAAAAAAGAAATGAGAGAAAGGAAATTGTGATATTAAGGCACACCTGTTGCATGAGGATTATCTCATGGGCATCGACTATAAAGAAACATATTCGCCTGTTATAGATGTCATAACATTTCGATATCTCATAGTTTAATTATTCATGAAAGTCTAGAAATACATTAGCGGACTCAAGCTAATAAACTCCCTAACACTAGAACTCCCTGATCTATCAGAAGGTTCGGTACTCTCATGTGCTATCATTTGACGATGAGTATGTAAAGCTACCAACTGCGTTAATTACCGCACATTACCCCTGATATCCTGGTTAGATGAACTAGATGGAGGAACTAGTGGTAATGGGGCTCCTCTAATTCCAGTGCGGTGAGTAGGGACACCTGAGATGGTGACTCACTCTGGGCTCGTTGTCCCACATTGCCAGGCGATATGCTACTAGTACCTTCTCCCGCATCCGCACTAGCTCGTCGACTAACAATAGTCTTCCTAGTTGTAAATATATACCAAGGCACGAGCTATACTCAAAATCTTATGACTCACTCTATCACACGCTCTAGAATATGAAAGGAAAGTAACCATCCCTAAATGTACAGTAGCCTCCTAATTATAAGGGTGGTGCATAACACACCCATAAACAGGACTCTACTACACACACACACCTGCTCTGATACTAAATTTGTCACGTCCCAAAACTGGGGAGGTGCGACCGACACCCGATGTTTTGCTTGATCGAGTGTACTAACCTGAAATCGTGTAACCTGGACATAAATAATATCTGAGGCTGACAAGGCCATAATATACACAATCTGAAGGATAAGAAAGACATGACAACATCGACAGGTGGACAAACCAAAACACACACACACCAATAACTCTGTATATATCATAATGAAACCTATAGAATCGGCTAACTCCGGAATATATGGAGCTTACTGGTCAACTGCTGAATTTGGGAAATCACCCACTGAGGAGGCCTGTCAGACTCTCTACCTGGACCTGCAGCATAAAATGCAGCACCTCAGGTAAAATGGATATCATTACGAAAAGAATGTACTATGTATGTAAGGCATGAATAACATATGAAATACATCACAGTAAAAAAGTATAAGAAATAACCTAATAATCTAGATGCAACATAGGGCGTATAACATAAGATCTATGGAACCATAATATGTCTTATATATACATATATAATAAATCGCTTAGCCGATTATAGCTACGTGGTGTTCATATCATACATGCATCGCCTACTGATGATATAATAGCTCAGTGGTGTTCAAATAGTAATAACATCACCCAATTGGTGGTGTTCATATTATATATACATCGCCCACTGACAATAATAATAACTCAAAAATATAGTAATACATAAGAATAGCACTTTAGGCTCATTTCTCATTAACTTATAACCTTATTCAGAAGGATGTAAAGTTGTTAATAAAATATTTACGCTTTTCAAGATATAACGCCTGAGAACTCTTATTATCTTGAAAAATATTTTTCAAATGCTCCCATGCTTGTTGAGTTGTAGAGTCCAGTTCCAAAATGGTGTGCAAAAGGTCATTAGAGATGGTGCCGTAAATCCATTGAAGAACTATATCATCCAAGCGAGACTATAAAGTTTTGTCAATATTGGTGACCTACGTTTGAGACTTAAGAGGAAGAATATGGTCCATAACTTGGTATGTGCGGCAATGAATTTTGAATAACGCTTCCCACGAGGAATATTGCCCTTTTTCATCTCAAATATTATCGGAATGAAGTTCTTGACGTTATTTACGACAAGAGCGGAATGTAATTTGTGTTGGTCGGTCATTATCTTTTAGAGAAAAGAGGAAAAGAGACAAGAAGAAAAAAAATTAGGCTTGGAACGAGTGGGGGTGGGGTGAGGCGGAACTAGGGTTCCGTCGACAAAAGGATCACCCTAAGATGATCATCTCGTAGAAAAGAGGAAGAGGAATTAGGGCTGGACTAGGGTTAGTTTTTGACTCTTGATACCATGAAAAAATATTTTTCGTGATCATTTCATTCCATAATATCAAAATATATACAAGTATACAATCCCTAATTTAAGCTACAATTATAGTAGAATATACTAATACTATACCAAGAATATTTACTAATAAATATAAATAATTATTTACAGTGATTATGAAAATAATTAATCTATCAAAATATAAAAAAAGAAAAAAGGGTTTCTTTTTAAATTGGTCAGCTCAAACGTTGTTCATGAATTTTTTAAACCCTAAAGTAATTTTAAATATTTAGCCAACTCAACAATAAAGTACATTTTAATATCAAAATGTGTAATTTAATTATGTTAACGCTTGAATTTAATTAACTTAAGAAAAAAGAAAGAAAAAGAAAATGTGGTTGAAAGAGTTAAAGATTTGGAGGATCCTTTTGCCCAAATATTGTGAAGCAAGATGTCGTCAAAGTCCAGTGGGCGAAGGAACGAACACGCCGCCCCTATTCCGACTCGTTTTCCGGCTCGGCCTCAGATTCCGACCGTCGTGACTCATCACCACGCAAAAAACGCCATGACCCAATTAAAAGCCGTCGCCCTCATCAACGGTCGAGGAAGGTGACGGAGGAACAAATTAACGACTACTTGGCCAAGAAAGCTCAGAGAAAGGTAAATACTGATTTTCTCTAAGAGTTAATGGTCCAAAACGCACTCACTTTTTCCCCGAGTTTCACTCCCAATTATCTTGTTTCTTGAACTATCACCATATATATATATATATATATAACTTAGTGCACTGTGCTGCCCCTTTTATATATATATATATATATATATATATATATATATATATATATATTAAAACACACCTTGAAGCTGATTAGGACAATTGATCACGCCTCAAAGCCTATATTAGGCCAACTATCAGTTGTTTCTTTTTCCTACAACTATTCAATTAGGTGTTCTCGCGAAAAAGTGATAGTTCAGATTTTTTTTACCATTATCTCTTTGTTTAATTTGCCTTTTTATTTTCTTGTGGTTTCTCTTGATATGTAATATATATTGAATCATTTAGGCAAGTAAAGTGGCAAAAAAGTTGAGGTCTCAAACAGTTTCTGGATATTCGAATGATTCAAATCCTTTCGGTGATTCTAGTCTCAATGAAAAGTGAGTTCAGTTAAACTTTGTTTTGTATACCATTCTATAGTTTTTTTCTTGAGGTGCTGTGATTCAATGAAGTAGAGCAGCTGGCAGATTCTGTTAAGAAGTTGTTAGCACAGTTGGAGGTAGTTATGCCGTTAGTTAGCTACTGTGCCATTTGTTCGTGAGTTCTTCTTGTTGCATCATGCTTTTTCTAGAAATTGTTCAGATAACACGTCCAATGATTGATCCTCAAAACTTACTTCCATTTTCTAGAAAGTTACTAGTATATAGTTGCATCTTGATCCTCCATTTGAAATATCTTTATTGCTTCGGTTGAGAAGGAGATTTATTTCTTATAATGTGGGTTCATAAGGGAATCTTTGAGCTAAGATTTATTGGTAATTAATATTGGAGGACTACAGTACCATAACATGAGCTATGTTCACCACGAATAAAAGTTACACTCCACCGCAAAGAAAGGATGTCGTTGTATACCTATTTTGGAAGTTCATCATGCAACACATTCAATTAGATTGAAAAAAATTAGGGTACTTTTTGGAACTGAAGAATCTTGACTAAAATCTACACAGTATATTAGGGATTACATATTTGCTTGCCTGAGTTATGCCTAATCATCAAATATTACATGAAGCATTGAAAACATTAAACTTTTTCTTGAAAGCGTCGCATTTTTTTGAAACAAGCCATTTATGATGTCATAGAAAACCATACGTGTCCTATGATCTTTTTACTGTCCTAGAAGCACACATCCTATAAATAAGAAACTCCAGTGTGGTTTATTCTGTTTTGGGTAACTTCAGTTTAGTATTTGTTAGCTTTTTAAATGATTTACGTTTTGGCTTATATTTAATAAATGTACTGTTTGAAATGCAGGTTCGTGTGGCGAAAGAAGATTGAACGTGATGTTTCCCATGGTGTGTCTCTTGAAACATTTTCAATTAAATCAGAGAAGAAGAGGCAAGGAGAAAGAATGGTATTTGGCGGTCATATAATTTTCTTTTCAATACCACATTCTTTATGAATTTCTCAAGTATTAACCCTGAGATACTCTCATGCTTAAATGATACTATTAACTTGCATCTTATGGCGAGTAATTGTGCTTTATCAATCATGACGAGCTGCAATATTCATTTTATTGGAGAACTTAAAATTATCCACAAAGATGCAAATGATTGTGCTCTATCAATCACGCTAACTGCAATATTTTTTTTGTTGAAGAACTTATAGTTATCCACAATATTCATTAATAGTTGAAGAATTTATAACTTAATTGACCGTGATAGCTAGTTCAAATGGGCAGTCATGTGCTATATATATATATATATTACTTTAGGATAATTATTCAAAAAGAAATTTCTAATATCTAGACAAGTCAGATCTTTGAAGTTGTTCCCTTTTCTCTTAGAAGCGGCAGTCGTACACCAATAATGAGGTAGAAAGTTTCTTACCATGAAATCTCATACTATGTTAATCTTGGATTTCAAATTTTGTATTGCACTTGTGGGTGTTTTAAATTCTAATGCAATTCTCCATTTTGGTGATTGGTTATCCAATAGGCCTTTTCTCTTCACAGATAGAGCGAAGAGTCCTAAGACAAGGAACCTGCTTCCCTTTTCTTATTCACTTTCGTGATTGAATCTTAAAACAAATGTTGAAAAATAGCTACAGAAAAAACATAGGATTCAGGGGTTTAGGGTAGTAGTAAGTAGCTCAAGTTCTGCCCTGTTACTCAAAAAAGGGGCAGCCCGGTGCACTATGCTCCCGCTATGTGTGGGGTCCGGGGAAGCGCGGGATCACAAGAGTCTATTGTATGCAACCTTACCCTGCATTTCTATAAGAGGTTGTTTCCTTCCTGGTCACATGACATTAACTTGACCAGTTACACCAAGGCTCATCTTCTGCCACTATTACTACTCCTTCTGTGCCAATTTATATGACACACTTTCCTTTTTAGTCAGTCCCAAAAAGAATGACACCTTTCCTTATGTGACAACCATTTAACTTTAAAATTTACCTTTTACGCTTAACGAGATGATTTATAACCACACAATTATCTTTAACTTATTTTAGACCACAAAATTCAGAAGTCTTCCATTATTTCTTAAACTCCGTGCCAAATCAAAGACCTTCATATAAAATGGGACGGAGAGAGTATTTCTTTAAATATAAGTTCTTTTAGAACTGTTTACTGTAACTATATTCTGATTTTTTTGTGAAGTATAGGAGAAGGAATTTACAGTGCTGAAGTAAGTCTTGCTTACAGCAGTTTCTAGGATGCAATTGATTTGGCAAAATTTCTCTGTTTCCTCTGAATGAGGTTAACAACATCACTAATTTGGCTGGAATACTTGGTTGTAGAGTCAGGTCTTCCCCATGAACTTACTTGGGCCTTCGAGGGGGACAAGATTTAAGTCAAAACAAGTGGCAAGGGGTTGCAGGGAGGTTCTAGAGAAAAATTGTAACTTGGAAGAAACAATATTATCCTTGAGTGGCCGGTTAACCCTTATCAATAGTGTGTTGGACAGTTTACCAACATATGTAATGTCATTGTTTCCTTTACCTGGAAAAGTGTATAAGAAGTTAGACAGTATAGCAGGAACCTTCTATGGGATGATTAAAGTGAAAAAAATGAAATTCACCTAATAAACTGGGAACTGTTCTACAATGAAGGCGTTTATAATCCTATATGGTCTCTTTAGTAATTTGGTCATTCTTGTCTCTGTAATACATTTCATGCATTTTCATGAAACTATCTACTGATTAGAGAAATTGTGTTCTGTATTCAGGCTGAGATCGAGAAAGTGAAAAAGAGGAGGGAGGAAAGAGCTATTGAAAAGGCACATCATGAGGAGGAAATGGTAGGTTCTCCTCCATTTTGATGTATAAGGTTTACCGTTTATTACAACTGTATTTCTTCTTATTCTTCTGTTTTTAAAGTTCTTATTAGAAGTTTATTTCTAATAACATAAACAGAAACATATGTTCCTTTACTTTATTGGTCTTCTCCTCCATTTATAGGCACTGTTAGCAAGAGAGCGTGCCCGGGCTGAGTTCCAAGACTGGGAGAAGAAGGAAGAAGAGGTATACTGCTATGTGCATTTCGTTACTTTATTAACTGTGTGAATTCTTATTCTGCTGTATTTGCATTCCTATCTGTTTCTATTCTTATATTTGCTATTTGCAATACAGTTTCATTTTGATCAAAGCAAAGTAAGGTCAGAGATTCGCTTGCGTGAAGGGCGGATGAAGCCAATTGATGTTCTCACTAAGCATCTTGACCCTCTAGATGATTATGATGTCGAAATTAATGAACCATACATGGTATTCAAGGTACATACATTTCTTCCCTTATGTTTGGAATTCCTATAGTGATGTGATGTTATCACCAAGCATCTTTTCCACTCCCATCCCAAAAAGTACACCATAATAATATGTGTGGCATCATAACTGCAACTGCAACTTATGTGATTACTGATTAGCATCCGATGTGTGAATGCAGTGCACCAACTTGATCGATATAGTAGCATGACTCCGTTTCTGTTTGGAATGAAAATATTTTATAATCTGTTTCAAAAATGTAAATATTTTACAATACGAAATCTGTTTACTTCTAACTGTGCCTTGGCCCATTCACTGAACAACAAACACCAAACCAGTAACCCTCTTTAATGTATGAGTTCCTGTCTATCTCGGTATCTCTTTTAAGTAAACAACAAATGAATTGAAAATTCAACATAAAGTTTTTGTAACAAGAATGCCTTGGCCCATTGAGCATAAAAATTATGTGGAGGTCAGCAACCAAATGGCCCAGTATGTCACTGGACTAATATGGCCAGCCAAACACCAAATTTATACACAGGCTGATTTACTCTCTTTTCTTAATGAAGAGGATGCTGGGTCATTTACTAAGATTATTATGGTGCCTTATACAGTAATATATTTAGATGTTAATCCTCTTGATATGCGGGTCGGGTAGTGGTATTTTATGTTCTATTTGCAATGTCAGATTGTGGACAGGGTATTTGTCATTCATCCAATTCCATGTCTATTGTTATTTTCTCTTAAATTGTTTTAACTGTCAGAAGATTTTGTTATATTAAATTATGTCCCTGAACACAATGAACTTTTGGAAGTGATTCCTGTCATGGGCTTGTAACTGTCTCAACCTGTTTCAGAGGTAGTATTTACATACTAATAAAATAATTCCATCTGCTTTACATCAATAGACATGCATCTGCTTTACATATATGCATGTAAATCTAGCATAGCATTTTGTTTGTTACTTTCTACAACATTCTTCAGCTGTTATTGTGTTGTTACATCTAGAGTTTGTCTGTAAAAGAGATGGAGGAACTTCATGAGGACATAAGAATGCACCTCGACTTGGATAGAGCAACACCAACACATATACAATATTGGGAGGTATGTCTTCTTCTTTGTACTATGCCTGTTCGAAGCAAGGACAGGGGGCAGAGGGCTGCACTTATTTACTGAACCTCAGTGAAGTATCTATCATTCCCCTCTTGTTTCTTCCTAACCAAACAAGGAAATTTTCCAACCTCTTTTACTCTTATCTACCCACCCCTCCGTTTTTCACCCTATCAAACTTTTTAGTAAGCCTAGTTACAGAAGTTTCTGTGTTCTTTATCTTATTCTCTGGTGTTCTTTCTCTCTGCTAGATCAAGATTAGCCTAAGATTGCCTTAAAAACTGGTGATGACAGCTTTTAGTGAAAAGTTGCCAGTAGAGATGAATAAGAATGTGTTCAAGTGGAATCTTAATGTTTCTGTAGAACATTATGAAGGGCAGAAAGTAGAAGTAGGATTATTAACCCACTATTTCGGCTGCTCCCGCCGGTAGTGAGGGGCCTCAAATGGAGGAGCCCTTATCTATTGTTTTCCAAGAAGAAAATTGTCCCACTCTATCTCCGCGGGTGGAGACTCCGGAACCGACTTTGAAAGCAGTGGATGTTGATGGAAAGTGTTGAGAGGTCACGTGGCAACTTCTGAAGTGGTTGTAGGAAAGGAAGTTTTTCAATATATAAAACTCCAGTTGTGCTTGTTTCAAAATTTGTTTTAGATCAATAATCTATTGATAAAGTAGGATTATGTAAGAGTACTGACTGAGCATATGTTGGCATTACAGTTTAGAAATAAACTATTGCAAGGGCATCTTATAAAGAATATTTTCACTCGTTTAAACATGAGTTAGTTACAAAGGCAACTTTAACAAGTAATACAAGAAGAATAACAACTATGCCTTAGTCCAAATAAGTTGGGATTGGCTATATGAATCCTCACTTCTCCATTTAAGCTCAACTCATATCAACATCACACTAAAAAAAAAATGCAAAATAGATCGACAACTCCTTAAACTTGCCGGTAAATTTCATTTAGATACTTAAACAATTACATGTTCCAATTGAGAACATGAACATATGGTAAAACGTGTCTATTACACACTTCTGACTCAAAATTTTGAAAACATTTACGTAGATAAGTTAATAATTTAAAATATTTCACCTCCTTTAATTATGTGCACTAACCTCAATAAGTCGTAAAACCTCTGTGATTTTTTGCATAATAAGTTGCTTAGTTTTAGAATGGATTTGAATTTTAAATTTTTATTAGATAGATTAGTTTGTTGAGATATTTTTTTTTGTTATGCAGATTTTCTGCATATTATGTTTTCAAGTTCGCTATTTAAAACCCTCCCATGCTTAATAAATTAATTGAGAGACGATTTTCAATCAATACTTTTAACCTTTATGCTGCACCATGTTTTAAATAGTGGTATCAAAGAGCCTCACTAGTCTCACGGGATCCGTGACTTCATTTAAAGAACCATTTTCAAAAATTATTTTCAACCCACTTTTAACTCGTGCTTATTTTCAACGTGCAGGGCTATTTTCATCCAATATCAATTTTTCAACTTAATTTCAAGCATGACAAGCAATAGTCTCTCTTTGAATGCTCAACATATTTTCACTGGTGAAAACAATCAGAATTGATTAGTGAAAATGAAATCATATTTTAAAACCTCTTTCTTACGGGATGTTGTGATGGAACAAAAAATCCTTATAACAACTTTCTGCAAGTTCTACAATTGACCAAATTAAAGCACTTCCAAAAGAGCTTTTAAACAAAGAAAGGTTATTGATGGCTCTTTTTATGCACAAAACCAGAAGAAGATAGAATCATGTTAAAAAGTGTACAAGTTCAAAAACAGTCGAAAGAATTCAGCACTAACCGCCAAAGCAGAAATTGAGGTGCAACTTTTTTAATTGCAGCAACGGAAGCAAAGGAGGAGTGTTGAAATTTTCTTTCAGTTACTGCAGTAATTTTTAACATAATTAATTACTTAGTTTTAGGATGTATTTGAATTTTAAATTTCTATTAGATGTTCAGATATTTTAGTTCTTTTGAATTTTTGTTTTTCTGATTTTCTGCAGATCATGTTTTAAAATTGGCTCTTTGAAGCCCTCCCATGCTTAGTAAAATAATTGAGAGGCAATTTTCAATCAATACTTTTAACCTTTTTGTTGCACTATCTTTTTAAAACCAACAACCTCATGCATAACAACAACAACAACAAGAAACCCAGTGTAGTCTCACAAGTGAGGTCTGAGGAGGGTAGTATATATGCAGACCTTACTCCTATCTTTGTGGGGTAGAGAAGCTATTATAGACCCCCGGCTCAAAATAAAATACAAGGATATGAAGCATGGTGTCAAGAAAAATATGATAACAAAATAGTCGGATAAAAAGCAAATGAGGCAACAGATAATAATACACATTGAAGAAAAGAAACTACGCGATTACTAACTAATACAACGAATAAGAAGACCACTCGTCTACTTACTAACTTTCTAGCCTAATCCTCAACCTCCACACCTTTTTATCTATGGGCATGTCCTCAGTAGGCTGAAGTTGTGCCATGTCCTACCTAATCACATCTCCCCAGTTCTTTTTCGGTATACCTCGACCCCTCCTAACTCCTATTATAGCCAACCTCACACCTTACTTGCGCATCCACACACCTCCTGTACACATGTCTGAACTATCGCAGTCTCGCTTCCCTTATCTTGTCCGCCACGGGTGCCACTTCCACCTTACCCCTTATAACTTCGTTCCTAATCATATCCCTCCTAGTATGCCACACATCCATTTTAGCATCCTCATCTCCGCTACACTTATCTTCTGAACGTGGGCGTTCTTGACTAGCCAACACTCTGCCCCATAGAACAAGGTCGGTCTAAAGACCACTCTGTAGAATTTACCTTTAAGCCTTGGCGACATATTCTTATCGCACAATACCCCAGATGCGAGCCTTCATTTCACCTACCTTGCCCCAATACGATGAGCCACATCATCATCTATCCCATGTCTCCTTGTATTATGACCCAAGATATTTCAAATAACCTCATGCATGTTTCAATTAATGATGATGTGTATAATTAAATGAGACATTTTATGTGATCAACTTATTTACATAATGGACACTTGTAAATTCGCGTAGAAGCGTTTCCAAAATATGAGCAGAAGTATCTAATAAGAACACTTTGGTAGTTTTCAGGTGCTCAATTTGAACATGTCATAGTTTGAATATCTAGATACAAAAAAAAATTACTAGCAAGTTTAAGGGGTTGTCAATGTATTTAGCCAAAAATAAAATAACGAGACTAAAATTCTACGTATGACAGGTGCATCTATAAGTCGATGTAGGACATGACCAAACCATCTCAAGAAAAGAGTTTCGTCGCTGCTTTATCCTCAATGCGTGCTACTTGTACCTTTTGGCGATGTGGTTAATTTTAATCTTATCTAATCTTGTATGACTGCACATCCATCGTCGCATCCGCATCTCTGCAACACTCGTCTTGTGGATATGTTGGACTTTGGCATCCAACCTTCACTACCATATAACATTGGCGGCGTTATAGTTATTCTATAGAACTTAACCTTTTTGTTTTGTAGAATTTACGTTTTACTTTGGCCTGCATCCTCTATCAAAGTAATAATGCTAAAATTTCCTTTAGGGATGGCAATGGGCAGGCAAAAGAGGCGGGGCGTGTTGTGAGCTTAACATGGCAAAGGAGTACTTAAACTAGGCGGGCAGCGGGTCAAAACACATTTTCGTAAAATTGTAGTAGGGCAGGACATGTAATAGGGCAAAACAAAGAAAATATTTTCGCTTAAGAAAAAGTGTAGAAAAATATACCAAATCAACAAATCAAAACAGGTACATAAAAATTGGAACCAAAGAACAAAAATCATTATACTTATCATATAATTTTTAAATATATAAATTTTAATATTACATATCATCAAGGGAAGAAAGAGGAAACGAGAAAACATAGCAATAAACCGAGAAGAAAGAGGAAACGAGCAGCAATCCTAGATCTCTATCATTTTATTACATCACATATCATCAACCATCAAAACTCCATTACCATTTCCAGAAAACAGAGTTATTAGACAACTCTGGAGCAAATATTTGAAATGTGTGCTTGGAATTGTTTAAATTGCGTTTAGATTATATATTGGAAATATGGAAACTTGTGGAGCAAAATAGAAGAATGATTGATGAAAGCTTCTAGGAGCTTCGGCTCTTTTTGTTCTAGAATTCCAATCAAAAATAATTTCTTAAATTGTAGTGAATTTCATGTTGAAAAATGAAAACAAAGAAAAAAAAAAGATGACATAAATGGGGCAGGGCAGGGCTTTAGCGGGGTAGGGTAGGACATTTTTTTGGACAAAGCTAAACGGGGCAGGGCAGGGCGGGTCAAAATCTTAGTAGGTCAAAGCTTGTCCCGCCCTAACCCGCCCTATTTCCATCCCTAATTTCCTTCACTCCCATACTTCTAACTACCTTTTCATTCGGTAGTCAGTCATTGATTAAGAGATCTGACAGCCAATGCACCGCAAATCATGTCCCTTTTGCTTTCTCTTTTGTCAGGCACTTCTGGTAGTTTCTGACTGGGAGCTGGCTGAAGCACGGAAGAAGGATGCACTGGATAGAGCTAGAGTACGTGGAGAGCAGCTACCCCCTGAAATAGCTGCTGAAGAGAGGGGTTTGCACTCGAGCATTGAAACAGATGTGAAGTCTCTCCTAGAAGGAAAAAGTTATGTGGAACTGGAAGCCCTTCAATCTCAGATTGAGTCACAGATGCGCTCGGGCACTGCTAAAGTAGTTGAATATTGGGAAGCTGTTATTAAACGTCTGCACATTTACAAGGCAAAGGTGAATATTGGTCTGACAGGTGATGTCATTATTCCTTTGGCTCAAGAGTTAGCTTCCAACAATTAATATATGGTAACTGCAGGCTTGTTTAAAGGAAATTCATGCCAAGATGCTACACGAGCACTTGGAGCACCTTGAAAAACCAATAGAGGTTGTGGATATTGAGAAAGTATGGAGTACAAGGTCCGAAGATGAAAACGATAATCAAGATGAAAAAGGTAAAACTATGTCCTGTATTCATATTTGGGCTTCATGTGATTGCATTTAGTCCACTTAATCGTAATCATCGATGTTCAGATGCTGAAAGTCTAGCTCAAGCTCAAGAGCTCTCTCCAGAACTTGTAGAGGTGCTGGAAGAAGAAGATGCAGAGGCTGGAACATACTCGCCTGAGCTTGTGCATAGCGATGAAAATGAAGAAGCACTTGACCCTGAAGAAGATATTGCCATACTGGTAATTTGGCATGATTTTTGTTAATCTGTTCCTTGCATGTAACCAGGTTATGTATGTTTAGTAACTATATGCATCAACCATATGATGTTATAAATAATAGGAAAGGAATCGTTTGGCAATTTTGGAAGAACGGCGGCTTCAGGAATTGGCTTCAAGACCAACTCCCACTGAAGACAACTTTGAGAAGAAGGCCTTAAAATCAATGGGAGCCATTGAAAAAGGTGATGCAGTTTTTGGCTCTAATGATGAGATTAACCTGGACTCGCAGGTAACTTTTCTCGCCACGATTTGGCTAATACCTTTAAAATTAGTTCTTTTCTTACATGCCCTGAAAGCAGGTTTACTGGTGGCATGACAAATACCGCCCTAGGAAGCCAAAGTATTTCAATCGGGTTCATACTGGCTATGAGTGGAATAAGTACAACCAAACTCACTACGACCATGACAATCCACCCCCAAAAACTGTGCAAGGATACAAGTTCAATATCTTCTATCCTGACCTTGTTGACAAATCAAAGGCTCCATCTTACACAATAGAGAGAGATGGAGATAGTTCTGAAACTTGCATTATAACGTTTCATGCTGGGCCCCCTTATGAGGATATAGTAAGTTCCAATTTATTTTTCTTTTAAAATAAAAACTACCTTTCACTTTTCTGGAGCTGTGAATGGAAAATCACCTAAGACTCTTAAGATTCCTGCCAAAGTTAATGCTCTATTTTCAGGCATTTCGTGTTGTTAACAAAGAATGGGAATATTCACACAAGAAGGGTTTCAAGTGCACCTTTGAGCGAGGAATTTTGCATGTGTATTTCAACATCAAACGCTATCGTTATCGTCGTTGATACATTTGGAGGGAGAACTTGCTCGTGTATATATTTTTATAAATGATCTTGGGTAGGTGTTGTGTCCGTCTTATTGCATGCATGTTCTGCAGTCATTGGTAAGCAGATGCTTCTTAGCAGCTCTGCACATTGAGAATCATGTGTCAGCGCTTACACTGTTGTGTGCATGTGTTGGCTGAATCATGTGTCAGCGCTTACACTGTTGTTGTATCCTTGATTTACATATTTCTGATAAGTTGTTGCTGTGGACAATGGATGTGTGTATGAGTGGCTTTCTTCCTTTTTGTCTTTGGTTCAGCGACTTTATTTAGCCCCTTACAGACGATAGCGTATTATCATGATCTAGCTAGAGCTACTACTTCTGAATCCTGTATTATGATGGGCATGTCAGCAGTCAGCCTTGGGTGGTTTTGTCTACAATTTACATGGTGCCATCAGTTGTGCTGTGAAATGCAGATCAGCCACCCTTAATATAGCAGTACATGAATAGTTTATCTATATTTGCACTGCTCAAAGAAGGCTCTGCCTTCCAAGGCAATGCCGTAATACTTCCATTGTTTCCCTTATCAGACATCACCTTATCTACTACTCTATGCTCGCCTGTCTTTCCCTCTCTTCTTCAATCCTAAAACCCCTCCTTAAATCCCCATAATTATCTCCCCTTGAACCCTATTCCTGGTACTGTGTCAAACTTCACTGGAAGGGCCGTTGAATTGTGTTGCTGAGCAATAATTACTTCATCTACGACGTGGAGAACACCTTTGCAATTTGTTCTTGATGTTGACGGGCTCTAAATATTATTTCGATGGTCTGTTTCTGTGTTAATGCCCCCAAAATGATGGATTTTCCCCATTTTAGGTGTATATTCTGATCTTCATACATCTGGTGGAGTATGTCTGCGGTGGCTAAACAGTATGTAAGATTATATGATCATATATTAATTCGCCACCAACTGGACACAACTAAGATGGAATTGTTTTGATTTCAATTTGCGTGAATTCAAGAACATACCTAATGAACTCGCCGTGATTAATATTTGGCGCAGAAGTCTTGGATTTAGTGATCCCATGTCTTCCCGGAGAGCCCTCTTGAATACGATCTCTACCCCTGTTATCTCCAATACTTGTCTCCTCTTGAATACGATTTCCAACTTCAGTTTATTTGAAGAAAGTTTCTACAAAATAATTACGTGGCATGCATTTGGTACAAATGACATTGTTTTCCAGTTAAAGGATTGGTGGTGGATATTATGGGTGTCAATAATTCTATAAAGGGAAAAGGGTCATATTTGCCTTCAACGTTTAGGAAAAAGTTTGTATTTTCCCTCTGTTAACGTTTGGGGTTAAATATGCCCTCCGTTAGTCCAAACCTTTTGTATTTGCCCTTATTTAATAGATATGTCACGTGGCAGCCACGTGAGAGCCACGTGGAGGACACGTGGCAAAGTGGGACCCACTTAATCATTTAAAATTAATTTTCTTTTTTCCTTTAAGTGCTACAGTGAAAAACCGTTTGTGAACAGTAATTCCGGCCAAATCATGAATCCAATGGTGACGTGTGATATACCAAAAGATTCGTCTCGTCAAGCCCGTCATTTTCATACCAACCACGAACGTCGATTCATCCTACAACTCCTCCAATCTCTTATCGAAAATCGCCATTTCGTTGCTCGGTTTTCCAAATTCCGCGATCGAGACAAAATCGACGGCGGAGGATACACCATCGTGACGCTGTCTCACATGTCATTTCCATACCAACGCCGCCCATCAACTCAACCCCAAACGCCCGACGAAATCCTAAATCTGCGAAACCTCGCGAACTTTCAATTTTTCACCAACTCCGTGAACGCCGAAGCCATGTGGGTGGTGTCTATGTATTAGTCTCGGTCTTAGCTACATTTTGCAACCATCCCCGTGCCTCAATTCATCCTAAATCGTAATCCACCATTGTTACTTGTTGAAGCTGCTCCCATCGGCGTTCATGGACGAAACATCGACTGGGCATAACAATATGGGTCCCACTTTGCCACGTGGCTGCCACGTGGCGGATCTGTTAAATAAGGGAAAATACAAAAGGTTTGGAATAACGGAGGACATATTTAACCCCAAACGTTAACGGAGGACAAATACAAACGTTGAGGGCAAATATGACCCTTTTCTCTTCTATAAAAACTGATTAAATCGATTGCATCAAACTTTATCGAACCAATAGTTTTTTATTTCATAAAATCGCAAGTTTCATATAAATCAGGAACTGTATTGGATAATAGATTTTTTATTTTGTCAAAAATCGAAAGAATACCAAATCGACCTAAATACACACACATGATCCTATACATTCCGTAAATCTGGATTAGGTGTGTATGTGTTAAATGAGTATTAATGTGACATTGTACATATATGAAGTCCTATCAAGATGAGTTGGGTGGAAATAGTTGATCTAAGATCAAGATGAATAATGAAGTGCATAAGATTCGATAGAATCGATTAAGTTTATAATAGGTCTGACTTCCAGCTTGTATACGTGAGAATTCGTTGGAAATTTGAGAAAATCTAAAACATGAAAGTTGTAGCCTTTGAAATACCTTTCCAACCACATATCGACCAACTCAATCGGAGCTTTGTGCTAGGAGTTATGCCCATTTTACTGAATGTTGACGATTCAGTGAAAATTAAAGTGTGTGCGTCTCATGGCGCATCTCGGACCACGATGCGGCATGCCAAATTTCCAGGAAAATGAAAAATTTGACACAATCGAAATTATACCATGCGTGACGCGGGCCATGTCTCGGGCCGTGCCATGCCATTTTATGCCTGGTGCGATTTTTCTGAATTGTATAAAAGCCTAATTTCATTATAATTTTTCCCCAATTCGTTTTGGCCAACTTTTTGGAGGAAAACAACTTTAAGGCTTCCCCCATACCTCTAAGGTAAGTTCTTACTCAAACTTTATGATTATTACCTCAATCTAACGAAGATTAACACTAGAATCCACATCTACTCTATAGATTGTGAGAATTCAATGAAAAACGGTTGAAGAAAATATCGTTGGGAAGTCGTCGTGAGGTAAATTCTTGTAATTCTAGTATATTTATAGGGATTGTTTTGGGTTCATATATCATTCTAAATACATTAGAATTCATGGGTGAATCGTATGAAAGCAAGAATACGAGTTTGGCTTAAAACCCTAATTTTCGAAAAGGGTGAGAATTCAAGAGAAAAGTATAAAGTTCTAATCTTTATCATCAATATTGATTGTAGAGATATCATTAAATGTTGAGGGATACATTTAAGGCATATTTAGCGGGATTTGAGGTATGTCTATATTTTGAATTTTGAAGTATGTCTATATTTCAAAAAGCTTCATTTGAAGTATGTACACGTTTGAAACCCTTGTTTTGGTAGATGATTCCTTTTTAACCTATTTTTTGAATTTAAAGATGATTTTGAACAAGGTCATGCGCGTGTAGGGTCAAACCCGTATCGAACCTCATATGAATTATACTATTGTTGAACGTATTTTGCCATAATATGGATGATTAAGCTATTTTCTAAAGGTTGAAGCTTTAAATATGTTTTTCCCATTGAATGGTTATTCTTGAACTTGAACTGAAAAAGTTATTTGAATAAGGTTTCTAAATTGAGTTATGACTTGAAATACCTCTATTATTGAGAAGATGAATTGAGAAGTTAATTTGGTTATAAGCCATGATTGATGACTCGGCTAATGTGTCATGACTTGTATTTGTTTGTGTTTGGGCAAGTTGTGCTAGTCCTGATGACGAATAACCTTTATGGATCCTAACGAATCACTTTCGAGCAGTTGTGTCAGTCCAGAGGATAATTGACCTCTGTGGGATAATAGTATAGCCCTGATATATCTATTGATGTGCTAGTCTAGAGGATGATTAGGCTCCATAGGATAATAACCCTGATGTATCTATTGTTGTGCTAGTCTAGAGGATATTTAGTCTCCGTGGGATAATGTCCCGGTGTATCGAATGATTGTTCCCGTGAGTTGGCATGTGTTGATAGTTTGGCTGCCTCTGAGTGGTTGTGGTGAAATTGATTTTGTAAATGAAAGACTTAATGAGATGAATGGTATAATAAGTTGAAATTAATATATTCCCGTGTCTTGGCTTTTATTGGTAATTTTTATAAATTTGATTATTTACTCTATCTCTAGATTTCACTTGTTTTCATTGATGTTGTTTTACTAATTTTACTATCTTATTTTGATGTGTTAACTATTTCCTCTTAGACACTCACTGAGTACCAGTATTCAGACATATCTTTGTTGTTTTTTATGATATGTTAGATAACAAAGAAGAACAAGTTCGTGATACGCGTACGAAATAGGAGAATTTTCTGCTTTCTAGACTCATTGGTGAGCCCGTGCCTTTGTTCGTAAGACACCCATCTATCTAATTTATTCTTTCATTTTTTGGGTTGCATCCCGAAATAATACATTTATTTATTTATCCAAGAAGCTCCATAGAAAATTATCAGATTGTGGGTAAATGTGAAAAGTCTCGTGCAATTTATTAAGGCGTTCACCACGTTTTATGTGCGCGTATAACCATGGATCTCACGCCCATAATATCAATCATACCCGTGGAATTCTTCCTCACTGTCGGCAGTCCATGATATAATATAACAACAATATGTATACATGACCACCGTGTCCCAGTATCATAAAATCAGATGCCAAGTAGGAAAGCCAACCACCGATCCAACTCGCATCATAAAATCTGGCGGGCAATGAAAGCCAACTACAGATCCACTGCGTCGACAAGCCCGGCGGGCAAGTACGAAATCCAGCTACCAGATCCAGCCTGCGTCACGAGATATAACCGGGGCAAGTGCGGAAGCCATCTACCGAGTCTACTGTACTAAATCGTGCCATGAATCGACTGAGGCAAGTACGAAGCCAACTACGAGATCCACTGCGTAAATCGATCGGCAAGTACTAAGCTAACTACTGATCCATCCTGCGTCACTAAACCTCATGGAGAGTTAGTCCATGAAATAACAATATCATCCGGGGATTTAACCCGCATCATGGCCGCATGCCCCGGAATCCTCCATCGATAAAGATGTCCACGGATCCATCACAACGGAAGATACCCTGAATCCCCATCACCGCTTGCAGACGCCCAAGTAAATTTACAACAAGACAAATGCTTCTCCACGATACAGTAAAAATATAATACTTGCACTCAAAGGCTATCACAAGCAAGCATAGGCAATTTCATAAAATCTTTAGACTTTCATTATCATACAAAAATGAATTTTATTTTATAAACTCAACGCACTTTCGTTTCACATAAAAAATCCGGGAATTTAACTCAAAGTACTACGTACTTCCATTCTTTTCAAAAGACTCCTTTTTATATAAAACCCCAAGATACTAACACCCGTAATATCAAGGCTTGTCTACATTTCAAACAAGTCACTACACTTTTAGAAATACATTTTTAGGCTTATAAATCAAGTGACCCTTACTTTAAAACTTTAAGCAATTGATGCCTTTAAATCAATTTGCCCTTCTTTATTTCAAGTCATTTATCTTTGTTTACATTACTAGAGAAAACCATTCCTTTAACCTTCCATAAAGTTGTTATAACCAACTTTCCATAAAGCCGTTATACTAACTTTATGCTTTAGAAACTAAGACATCTTTAACCTTTCATAAAGCCGTTATAACTAACTTCTCATAAAGACGTTATAACTCTTTATGTCTTAGACAAATTCATTCTTTTTATAACCAAGAGACTTATACTTTCAAATCAAGTTACATAACTTTCAAAATACTTCAAGTCTCTTAACTTTAGAATAACAAGTTCCTTAACTTTAGAATATCAAGTAATCAATACTTTACACGTCAAGATGTCTCTATACATAAGATTAAGTAACCTATACCTTTTTAAAAGTCATGTTACTACACTTTCAAGAATCAAGGCAAGGATACTAAAATGAAACCAAATTCATTTTTAACCATGTACGTCCACCGTACTCTACATTTATAAAACTCATGCTCAAGAAGATAGGGAAAGTTCCACATACCTCTTCGGCTTAATCCACTTGCTAACTTGAATAAGCAGCACGTAGAATGTCAACCTATAATAACCACAATACGCCTATCAACTTCTAGCTTTCAACGTAGAATATTTCTAAGTATAAGGACTCTTATTCAACGGAAAATCGGAGACTTCCTTTGTTTCTACGCATTTTTCCACCTTTTCAAGGCGAAATCAATAACCAAATGCCACATTTAAGGCTCAACAATTCAAAAATTCCAAGGGGATTACACGCCTAGCCGGACGTGTAAAATTATGCCCCACAATCAATATAAAACTGTCCATATCCTTAAGGCACATACTCGACAACTATCAATATCAACAACAATGTCAATTTCTGTTCAATTCCTTTTTAATCCAAGTTGTTATTCCAACATGTTATATACATAATAACAATTACAACAAATATAAATCATTTCTTCCTTAACATGCGACGATTGTAACTATCGACCAAATTGATTACAACATAAATGGCTAACTTGCCCATTTTCGGTTTATAACATGTCGACATGATCCAAATCTTTTCAAAATTCAATCTATATATATCACATGCTCATATCAACTACTATAACATGTAATCTTTAATCACATTTATGAAGATGGAGATTTTACCTCAATAAGCCCTAATAATGTCCAAGCGTAAAAGTCGATCCTTAGCAACTTTTAGCTCCTCTTCTTACGTTCCAATCCGCTCCAAGCACTCCTTAGAAGCTCATAACCAACTTCTCTTCAATTTCCAACTTCAAAGTTGAAGAACACCTTAGGTTTTCATCTTGCGACTAACGTGAAAACGTAGTTTTCCGGGATCTTTCTATTGAGATAACCTTAGAATACCCTTGGGAACCCTTGGTTTAAGTTGTCACGACCCGACCTCGGGCCCGCGACTGGTGCCTTACCCCGGGCACCCTAGTGATACAACATCAGAGAAAAATCAGCGGAAATAAAAACTTAAACATGAAACAAGATAAAATATAAGAAAACAGGCTAACCAAAACGGTCACCTTCATGTATATACAGAAATTGAACAGTTACATCCTTTACAACCCTGCCCACAACAGTACTACAGACCTCTAAGAATGTAACCACAACTATGACGGACGTGGCCCGCCATACCCCGAATGCAAGAACCTACAACTCGAAACATACCAAAAGATAAGCCTCGAGAAACGGAGCTTCCCAATCTGACGAACGGTGATCCTATGAGCAAGGATCAACAATCGATGTACCTACTGCGGCGATGAACGCAAATCAAGGAGAGGTCAAGACAACAGTACCAAGTGGCGAAAATCACGTAAATAAAATCATAGTAGTCTATATAAAACATGAGACATATATGATAACCAAACTACATTACATAATATGTAAGCAGTCACATCAAGTCAGGGACTCACACCCTCAAAGTCATCACTCAAATATAAATATGGGTCTCACGCCACCACATCATTCGTGCGTGGAATACCTTCTCATCGCCGGCGATATGATATAGCAACACCGAGAGTACACGAACACGGTCCCACTCAGTATCATAACAACTGTGCGGCAAGTACGAGGCTAACTACCGATACCAAAGCCGCGTCCTCAATCGACGGCAAGTAAAGCCAACTACGGATACCAAAGCCGTGCAACAAATCTACATAACCATACCACGGCTGACCCGGGCAAGTACGAAAGCCAACTACGGATACCACTGCGCGCGTAATGGGCGGGGCAAGTAATCGAACTAACTACCGATACTGGCGGAATCACGAGACTTCACAAAAAACCGTGCGGGGCAAGTCTGAGCTAACTACAGATACCAAAGCCGCGTCCTCAATCGGACCGGCAAGACGAAGCCAACTACCGATACCAAAGCCGCACTAACAAATCTACATAACCATACCACGGCGACTCGAGGCAAGACGAAAGCCAACTACCGATACCATCTGCGCCACGAATGGCGGGGCAAGTCAAGAACTAACTACCGTGATACTGGCGGAATCACGAGACCGCCACAAAACGAATCAGGGCAAGTACGGCTAACTACGATACTGCCGAATCAGCCACGACCTCGGGGCAAGTACGAGAGCCAACTACCAGATACCAAGCCGAATCAACCAAAGTCCAGGTTTTAACCCCAAAGTACTACGTACGTTAAATTCTTTTTAAAAGATCCATTTCTTTTACAAAGGTCATCCGATGCCCGTATTATCAAAATAGAGTGACTAACATTTTAAGTAAACCAAAACAACTTCCATACTTTCCTTTTTAAACCAAATTAAGACAATACCATGCCTTCTTTTTAGACCAAAACACTTCTCCTTTTAAAGTCAAGTTACCATTTTAAAACTAATGATAAAACCATTCTTTTGTTTTCATAAAGTCGTTATAACTAACTTCCCATAAAGCTGTTATAACCCTTTATGTTTTAAACCAATTTAAGACAAAAGCATGTCTTTCTTTTAAACCAAAAGCTCTTCAATTCCTCAAGTCTCTTTTCTTTTAGAAATCAAGTTCCTTACTTTGGAAATTTAAGAAAATTAATGCTTGTTTATTAAAGCAGCCATGATCTAGGAAATGTAATACAATTTTGTCTTATCTTAGCTTCTATGCAGATGGAGGTTTCTACTGGTTTTAATAGTAATTAATTTGTCAATACATTTTCCTTTATTAACGCTGCAGTGGTTTGTTCGATACTTATTCTCATTTCCGAAATCAATATAATATTATTCCTTTTAAAACCCGAGTACTCATTTCTCATAAAAGTGGTTTCACAACTGTTTAACACAAACCAAGACCTTAATATTTCACATCAAGTCATTTATAAGTCAAGTCTCTTATCTTTTAAAAACCACAAACCATTTCTTTACCAACATAAAGTTGTTATAGCAAACTTCCCATAAAGCCGTTATAACACTTTATGTTTTAAACCAACCAAATTCATTTAGCACATGACGCTCACCGCATTACATAGTTCACAACAATCATGCTAGAAAAGATAGGAAGAGGTTCACATACCTCGCGACGATTATCGACAATTAGCAAATCGCTCCAAAGTACTGTAACCCTGCTAGCCTTTTCTACCCTCCAAGTAGAATACGCTACTCGTAGTACTTCAACCTATAAAGGCCACAAACGTCTATCAACTCCTAGATCCCTTCGTAGAACATGTCTAAATACAAGGTTCCATATTCTACGGAAACTTCGGCAAAGACTCCCCGCAACCACATAAATCTCCTCCTCTATCAAGGCGCTTCGAGCCAACAACTCCATGGGGTTACACGCCTAACCTGACGTGTACAACACCGCCACATTAATACTACAAGTCATCAGAATACAATCCAATGTAACTACAGTTCAATTCTATCAATCTTCTATCTTCATATAATATACTCAAGTATAACTACTACAACATGTAATATCCAATTACAATAGGGGGACAAAGATCATTACCTCGATAAGCCCAAAATTATCCAAGATTAAAAGTCGATCCTGAGCAACGTTTAGCTCCAATTCCTTACGCTCCAACCCGCTCCAAGCAACCCTTAGAAGTTTCTAAACAACTTCTCTTAACACTTCATCTAAGCTATGAAGATTTTTCTAGGGCTTCATTTGCGACTATTGGAATAAAGTAGTATTTCCGGCTCTTAGTATTGAAATAACTTTGGAATACTACTAGGAATACTAGGCTAAGGTATTTGGGATAATAAAAACACTTGAAGGATTTTTCTACACAAAGGGGGGTGGGTTGGACGAGAACAACTTAAGGGAGGGAGGGAGAATTTGCCTTGGAAAGATATTTCAAGTGTGGATGAAATTAAGTCTTGCAACAAAGGGGTATTTATAGATAAATCAAGGGCCAAGATTTAAGCAAATGTAAGGTGAGGATTGGGGACATGTTGTGTGGGTAATTGCCAACCAAGTGTCCACCACAAAAATGGGACAAGTGGCAAGCCACTTGTCCCCACAAAAACGCCCGTGTCACAACTTTCGGCCATGGGGCCACGGGGTGACACGTGTCGCCCCTACTGGCCCAAAATATTTCATTTTCCGAAAATATCCGTAATGCCAAAAATCCGAAAATAAAGTGGGCCCCACAAAACCGTAAATTCTCCCGTGGGCCCCACGTGACCAATTTCGGAAATAAAATTCCATAATTCTCAAATATTCCAAAAAGTCCGAATACCGAATCCGGGAATCCAATTCCCATTAACGAACCTTTTTCCTTCAAAAAATCCAGAACTTTTTCCGTCGAAAAATCACATCTTTCTTCCTTTCCAATTTTTAAGGTCGTATTCTCGTACGTACGTCCTCACATACATACCCTGGAACTACGGGGTATAACATTCTTCCCCCCTTAGAAACATTCGTCCCGAATATTCCTTCTAAGTCTCCAAACATACCTGTGCCGGTATAGTCTTCCCTACTATACTTAGGAAACCAATTATGCCACCCATGGCCATAATACAACATATGCGCAAAAACTCAAATCCAAGCCAACGAGAAAACACTCTTACATCACAAAAGCTTTCACCCATGGTCTAAAGGATACTCCCTTCGCATCTTCACTTCACAAAAAATGATCTCTTTTATTCTGCTAACACACGTTCACTTCTTCACTCGTTGACCTTCTCGTGACACCCAAAATCTCTCTAGTACACGCCCATACTCAGCCATCGCTTGGTTCCAAAACTTTGAGTCACTACCTCCAAACTTGGTCATCTCACTAGCTTCACTTCCTCTAAGGCCATTCCCGCCTTCACGATCGATTGGTCGAACGCGTCCACGAACCCGCACGATGGTTACTAAACTTGGGCCTTGCACCCTCGTGATCCTACCACCGGGACCACCTCGAACCGACCCACCTCATTCCGGCCGCGGGTTGACGCGAACGGTCCTTAACCCGACCCATAATCGTGCCAAACTCTTGTTCCCTCGATCCGGAACAATCTTACCTGTTCAAGTCCTGAAAGCTACCACTTTTATCTTACACAACTCAAGGAATTATCCCACAATGCATTTCACGCATACCAAGTATTTCGACAAAAACTAACCGTAAAATCATCCACTCAAGACGGCCTTGCATCCGAGGTCCTAACTGTTATAAATTCTAAAGCTCACAATTGTCTCGTCTCCAGACTTACCCATTTTCAACCACCCATGTTTTCTAATTCACAATTAACACAATGCTATCCGTACATAGCACTCAACATGTATCCACCATAACAACATAAACCCGTCTCTGGCGGTCAAGATATCTCGCAACTATCGCTCACTTTCCTTTGTCGCCTAATCATAATCACGCCTGCAGGCGCCTAGCTATATAAGGCGATGAACCAACCACCGATCCCGGCCGAGTCTCTACATCTGCTACTGCCTGACAAACCTCACCAAATGGCCCCGCTGGCCAAGCATACAAGCCGCCGAAGTAGTACGACACTCCATAATGGAGTCTATCACGACGGCCACAATGAGGTAGGGTGACCTCATCCGACTAACACCCCTTCTCCCAACAATCAACTCAGAATCGACCAGAGGGTGAGTCATCCTCTTGTATCCTCCTACTGACATCCTCCCATCCACGGCCCCGACGGCCACATGTATAACAATCTCCCAAACTAGCACGACACCGAGGATCATCCTCAACTCTCTATCCATAGAACTCGCGAATCGCAACTCAAGAAATCCCAAGTCTCAGACATATCGGATCTAGGGTGAATCATCGGTATCATTGAACCACCGGCCCCGTCGTTCTCATTTCGGCCACCACCTAGCTAGTAATCGCCATCTCTCAACTCATATCCTCGGCTCCCGGCCGTGGAATCGAGGCTCGTATCGTGGCCTCGTGAGAAATCGGCCCGCTTCTAAACTCTGCAGGGCTAGCGGCGTCATAAAACTCGCGTCGTCGCGTACTATCTCGGATAATGACCGTGATCGTGCCTCGTAACCCTCGTGCTCTATTCGCCTCCTCACGCTTTGCCCTCCGGGCTCGTTGCTCTGCGTAGGCGCACGTACATAAGAATACGCCAGGAGTCCAACTTATAACATGCCTCTAAGGCACGATCTGAGTGAGAAGAATGGAAACCAATCCTAAATATCTCAGAGCCTCCTCGATTATAGATGTGGTGCAACACACCGATAATCAAGACTCTACTAGACACGGTCTGTAGACACTTTCCGAGGATTAACTGCTCTGATACCACTTTTGTCACGACCCGACCTCTGGCCCGCGACTGGTGCCTTACCCCGGGCACCCTAGTGATACAACATTAGAGAAAAATCAGCGGAAATAAAAACTTAAACATGAAACAAGATAAAATATAAGAAAACAAAGCAACCAAAACGGCCACCTTCTACGTATATACAGAATTGAACAATACATCCTTTACAACCCCGCCACAAGACTACATACCTCTAAGAATGTAACCACAACTATGACGGGACAGGGCCCCGCCATACCCCTGAATGTACAAGAACCTACAACTCAGGGAAACATACCAAAAGATAAGCCTCCGGAGAAACGGAGCTTCCCAATACGCTGAACGGTGATCCTATGAGCGATGATCAACAACTGATGTACCTCTACCTGCGGCATGACGCACTCGCGGCGAGGTCAAGATAACAGTACCAAGTATGAAATCGAAAATCAGAAATGAAATCATAGTAGTCTATATAAAACAGGAGACATATATGATAACCAAACTACAGTACATAATATGTAAGCAGTCACATCAAGTCAGGGACTCACGCCCTCAAAGTCATCACTCAAATATAAATATGGGTCTCACGCCCACCACATCATTCGTGTTATACCCCGTATTTCCAGAGTATGTACGTGAGGACGTACGTACAAAAGTTTAAGCCTTAAGTAGGCAAAGAGACGAAATTTGTGCACAACTACCGAAAAGAATTGTTTTCCGACGAAACGTTTTCCAAACTTTGCGAAGGGAAAATTACGGTTACTACATTAATAATTTTTGCGGATTTTTCCGAGAGATGAAATATTTTGGACCAACGAGAGGGCGACACTTGGCCCTCAAGTGGACGGCAATCCATGAGCTTCCATTGGCACGTTTTTTTCATTTTTTGTGCCTAAAACATTTGGTCAATGTTTGGTAGGATATTTGTGTGGTAGATGAGTAAGTGGGACCCACACAACACTTGTCCAAATCCTCACCCTACACTTGCCCACCACTTGTCTTAATCTTGGCCATTGATTGGCCTATAAATACCCCCCCTTAGTTGAAGACTTCTTCATCCACAAATAATTTCCAAGTCTTGAAAATCCTCCCCCCATTCTTGTTGCTCTCGTCCAAAGAGCACCCCTCCCCTTTGTGAGGCCTTTTGGCCGAAGTACTCCCCTTCCTTTGTGGTGCTAGCCAAAGTACCCCCTTGCCTAGTTGTTCTCGTAAATACCCCTGGTAGAAAAGTATTCTCCAAGTATTGTTACTATTCCAAAATACCTTCGCCCAAATACCTTGTAGTATTCCAAGGTTACCCCTATACTAAAAGCCTGTAAATACTATTATACTTCCCTTCACTACAAAACGAAACCTAAGGAAAATCTTCATAGTCGGTTGAAGTATTTAAGAAGAAGTTGCGTAGAACTTCTAAGGGTTGTTTGGAGCGGTTGGGCGCCAGAGTAGGAGCTAAACGTTGCTCGGGATCGACATTTAAACTTGGATAATTTTGGGCTTATCGAGGTAAATACTCTTGTCCTTCTATTGTAATTGGAAATTACATACCGTTGTAGTATAGAAATGAATATAAGACACATGAAGGATATTACGTAAGAGAATTGAACTATAATGAAGGATATTACGTAAAAGAATTGAATCAAATCACATCAAGAATATTAAAGAAGAAGATTAAATCAGATTTACATGGATGTATTTACAATGAGACTTGTGTAGCTTAACTGTAGGGAAGTGCTTCCGATTTTTCCGTAAAATAGAGAACCTCTGCTTAGAATATTCTACAGTAGTCTAGACGCTGATAGACGATATGGCCTTTATAGGTTGAAAGTTCTGCGAGTAGCATGTTCTACTTGAAAGGTGGACAAGGCTAGCCGGGTTATAATCGTGGAGCATTTTGCTATTAGTCGATAATCGTCGCGAGGTATGTGATTCTTCCTATCCTCTTGAGCATGATATTTTAAAAGAATATATATATAGTACGGTGACGTCGTGTGTTAACTGAACGTGGTTTTACTTCGATGTCTTTTGACTTGAGTTTAAATAATAAGAATCTTGAAGTATTTCAAAAGAATTAAGAAACCTTTTTGAAAGAAGAGTAATACTTGGTTTTAAAAGCTTAAGAGTTATACTAGCTTTATGGGAAGTTAGGTATAACGACTTAAGAGAGATAAAAAGAATGGTTTATTGATTTTAAAAGTTAAGAGACTTGATCTTAAAAGATAAGAGACTTGACTTAATTGAATTAATATGAATTTTGTTAAAAAGTGTGAAACCTCATTCGTGAGTAATGAGTACTTGGTTTGTAAAGGAATAATGTTTTACTGATTTCGGAAATGAGAATAAGTATCGAACAAACCACAGCAGCGCTAATAAAGGGAAATGTATTGACTAATAAAGTATTATGAAAACCAGTAGAAACCTCCATCCTGCATGAAGCTAAGATGAGACAAAATGATATTACATTTCCTAGATCATGGCTGCTTTAATAAGATTGTTATAAACAAGAATAACCTACTCACACATAAGGCATATGTTTCTCAAATTGTTTTAAAGGAGAATTATATTATTAAGTGATTAAAACTATGAACTACGAAACCTTTCGAAAATGAGAAACTTGAGCATTTGAAATTAGGCAAACTTGAACGTTTGGAAAATAGTGTTGTTACTTGATTTTACAAAGGGAAGTGTTTTGGTTTACTTAAAAAGATAGTCACTCTATTTTTATACTACGGGTATTGTGTGACTTTTGTGAAAGAAACGGATCTTTTAAAGAATTAATGTATGAAGTACTTTGGGGATAAAAACTCGAACTTGTTGACATAAAGTAGGAAGTGCCTTGTGTGAATAACTTAATTGTGTTGGTTTGTGATAGCCTTGTAATACTTTCTTGTTGAATTGATAAGTAAACATGTTAGGATGCTACGTGTGTTAGTATCTTGTGATGTTTGTGTAAAGGGGTTTCCCTTGTTGTGCTTATGTTGTTTAACGATAAGGTTATGTTAGTATTATATCACTCACTCTTGACATGATACCGGGGTTAAGGCCCTCCGTCGCGGGTAGACTCAGCGGTTTGGGACCATGATTCGAGAATACCTCATGCGGGTCCAGGGATCTATGCGAGCTACGAGTTCCAGTTAGTGCGGCCTTTGTGGTCATGCGGTCTATGTGGCCACGCGGATCGCGAGTCGGGGCGATGCCGGGAGTAGCTACCCTCGATGCGGGAATACCTCATGCGGGCTATGCGAGTGGCCTATCGCGAGTGCGGGAAGTTCTGAGATTAGACGCGCATTTGATATGCGCGCGAGTGGCGGCCGATCATGTGGCGGTCAGACAGACCTCGTGATCTGATTTATGACTTTGTTGGTACTGGGTTTTAGTAGTCGGCTATGCCTTCGTACTTACCGTGACGGTTTTATTATGACACGTGGGACTCGTGTTCATGTGTATTCTCGTGCTTTTATATCATGATCACTGGCGGTGAGGAAGGTATTCCACGGGCTTGATTGATGTTGTGGGCGTGAGACCCATAGTTATATTTGAGTGATGACTTTGAGGCGTGAGTCCCCGACTTGACATGATCGCTATTTATTGTGAATCGTAATTTGGTTATCATACTTGTCTCGCTTTATATAGACTACTATGATTTCATTTACGATTTTCGCCACATACTTGGTACTGTTGTCTCGACCTCCTCCGGCCGCGTTCATGCCGCAGTAGAGGTACACCGCCGCCGATCCTCGCCTTAGGATCACGATTCAGCGTTTTGGAAGCTCCGTTTCTCGAGGCTTATCACGTGTAGTCCCTGTCGTTGTAGTACTTACATTCAGGTATGGCGGGCCCCGTCCCGCCATTGTTGTTATATCATTCTTAGAGGTCCGTAGATCGTTGTGGGCGAGTTTGTAAAGGGATGTAGCTCGGATTTCATGTTTTTATATATATGCCGAAAGGCAACTTCTCTCAGATAAACTGTTTTCACTTCATATTATTTCATGTCTTGTTTTATATTCCGTTGATTACTCTGATGTATGTCTACTTGGATGCCCGGGTAAGGCACCGATTCTGCCCGTTCGGTCGTGACAAAAGTGGTATCGAAGCGATTAATCCTCGAAAGTGTCTACGCATCGTATCTAGTAAGTCTTGATTATCGATGTGTTGTGCACCACACCAATAATCGAGGCTATAGGATATTTAGGATTGGTTTCCATTCTTCTCACTCGAGATCGTGCTTAGAGTCGTGTTATAAGTTGGACCTCTAACGATTTCTTTCCCTCACCGCTATGCCTCGCGTAAGGCGCCTGAGGCAAGGGCAAAGCGAGGAGGCTGCGAGAGTAAGCACGAGGGTTACGAGGGCACAAGCCCAATCATCACCTATGGTGGTGCTGCATTCGGGGAGTTCGGCGACGCCGCCAGTCCCAGCAGAGTCTAGCACAGCGGCAGCAGTTCCTACTGCGGCCATGATATTTGAACCTTCGCCCACGACCCGATGGAAAGTATGGATTGCAAAGAGGCGACCACATTAACTATGGATTTGGCTACCGAGTATATTATGTATCGATTTATCACGTCATGATGACTATCTAAGAGAGGTTGTGCAAGAGTAGCTCTTGATCGAGCTTGAGCATGGCTCACGACGGCTTATGCGCAGCAGCCGAGAAACGTAGAGATCGGCTGTTAATCAAGGACAACAGAAGAGGGCCCGATCGGCAGGATCCTTTGGTAACTTTCGAGGCAAACCGCCTCAGCAGCAGATTAGATATGCACCTCCACCAGTGCAGAGTGGTCCTCCACAGGTTCGTGACGCTCGGTATGCGGAGTTGGTCGAGCTCCGGGCTTCCGGTCACAAATGCGTAGGTTCTAGCCACAGATTCAGTTTTCCCGGTGTTCATTAACGAGCGTCATCCCGGAATGTCGCCTTTAGTTGGTACTTGTTTACTGCGACGGCGAGGCCATTTTTGCGAAATTGTCCAAACTGCAGGTGGCGCGGATGTAGAGACTTAGCCGGGATCGGTGGCTAGTTCATCTTCCTAGCTATGCGCCCAACAGGCGGATTGATTAGAATGACAAAGGGTAGTGAAGCGGTAGATATGTATATCCTTAACCTCTGAGATTTGTATGTGTGTTAAGGCAGTATATCCTAAGTGTTGTGTTCAGACAAAGATTGTGTTAATTATGATTAGAAATCATGGTTAGTTAAAAGGGTAAGATTGGGGTTAGGGAAAGTGTGAGCCTTAGAATATTATACGTGGAGACCTTAGAGGCAAGGCCATCTCGAGTAAAAGATTTATTTTATGTTTGACCCTTATCGGAGTGCTTAGTACTCGTGAGATGTATTCGTGTGATAAGTCCCTGAGTGGTATGATATGAAAGAGGGTAGTTGAGCTAAGAAGACCACTAGGTTTTCGTGACTCGATGGTGAGATTGTTCGGATCGGGAACAAGAGTTTTCTTGGCGATAGCAGTCGGGTTGAGGACCGATCACGTCAACCCGCGGCCGTATTGTGGTGGTCGGTTGTGGTGGTCCCGCTTTGTGATAGGGTCACGAGGGTGTTAGGCCCAAGTTTAGTTAACCATCGTGCGAGTTTGTGGATGCGTTCGACCCGAAGAGTCGGCGATGAGGTCACCATCTTATCTTTCGATCCAGACCGCTTACTCGGCGGAGGTTATGCGAGATGTTATATCGGGAAGGTTGTAAGGCTGCACGAGGTGCCTACTTTCACCTTATGTGACGGTGGAGCCCATGTTACGGCTATTTCTTTATTCGAAGTTTTACCAGGTGTTAGGAACTCAAAGTGAGTCTTAGTATCGCATTCGCCTCCGGCCGTTGTTTGGATTTTGTGGGTAGTGAGGATTGTTGCCTCCGTCAGGGAGTGTTTTATAACTACCATTTCAGTATTCGGATGTCGCCTTATGAAGCCTTTTAGGGGGCGGAAGTGTAAGTTGCCGGTCGATTGGTTCGATGTTGGCAAGGTTCAGATAGTTGGTTCATACTTGTTTCAGCAGGATGTGGATAGGGTGAAGCTTATCCAGAAGAGGTTATTGGCGGCTCGAGTCAACGTAAGTCGTGCGGATAATCGCGACGACGCTGGAGTTCAGTTGACGGGGTCTTCAAGGTACCACCTTTGGGGTATGCCGAGTTTTGGAAACAGAGGAAACTTAGCCGAGGTACTTTGAGCGCTTTCAGATCATTTGGAAAATAGGCCAAGTTGCCTATAGGATAGCATTGCCGTCCGACGTAGGAGGCAGTATGTCCGGTCTTTCGTGTTGCTATGATCGCAAAAATATCGGAGATCCATCAGTGTTCCCGCTAATGATGACCAAGTGGAGGTAGTAACCCAGATTTTGGAACCAGCGAATGTAAATGTGGTAAGTTATGAGAAAGAGTTCGAGTGTACGAGAGAAGTGCACGAGTAAGGGAAGAAGCGAGCATGTGTTAAGAACATAGGAGTGATCATTACTTTTGTGAAGTAAAGTGCGATGGAAATATATTTTAGACCTCGGGTGGAGCTTTTGTAGTGTTGGAGATGATTCTCGTGGACTTGGATTAAGTATTTGCGCGTGTGTTATTTTGTGACAGTGTGGCATATTTGTTTCGTAAGTATAGTAGTGAAGACTATCATCGCGCAAGTATGTTTTGAGACTTAGAAGGAACATTCGACGAATGTTTCTAAGGAGGGGAGAATGTTATACCCCGTATTTCCAGAGTATGTACGTGAGGACGTACGTACAAAAGTTTAAGCCTTAAGTAGGCAAAGGGACGAAATTTGTGCACAACTACCGAAAAGAATTGTTTTCCATAAACATTTTCCAAACTTTGCGAAGGAAAATTACATTACATTAATAATTTTTGCGGATTTTTCCGTGAGATGAAATATTTTGGACCAACGAGAGGCGACACTTGGCCTCAAGTGGACGGCAATCCATGAGCTTCCATTGGCACGTTTTTTTCATTTTTTGTGCCTAAAACATTTGGTCAATGTTTGGTAGGATATTTGTGTGGTAGATGAGTAAGTGGGACCCACACAACACTTGTCCAAATCCTCACCCTACACTTGCCCACCACTTGTCTTAATCTTGGCCATTGATCGCCTATAAATACCTCCTTAGTTGAAGACTTCTTCATCCACAAATAATTTCCAAGTCTTGAAAATCCCCCCCCCCCCTTCTTGTTGCTCTCGTCCAAAGAGCACCCCTCCCCCTTTGTGAGGCCTTTTGGCCGAGAAGTACTCCCCCCTTCCTTTGTGGTGCTAGCCGAAAGTACCCCCCCCCCCTTTGCCTAGTTGTTCTCGTAAAATACCCCCACTTGGTAGAAAAGTATTCTCCAAGTATTGTTACTATTCCAAAATACCTTGGCCCAAATACCTTGTAGTATTCCAAGGTTACCCCTATACTAAAAGCCCATAAATACTATTATACTTTCCTTCAGTCACAAAACGAAACCCTAAGGAAAATCTTCATAGTCGGTTGAAGTATTAAGAAGAAGTTGCGTAGAACTTCTAAGGGTTGTTTGGAGCGGGTTGGAGCGCCCAGAGTAGGAGCTAAACGTTGCTCAGGATCGACATTTAAACTTGGATAATTTTGGGCTTATCGAGGTAAATACTCTTGTCCTTCTATTGTAATTGAAAATTACATACTGTTGTAGTATAGAAATGAATATAAGACACATAGAAGGATATTGCAAAAGATAATTGAACTGTAATAGAAGGATATTACAGAAAAGAATTGAACTGAAATCACATCAGAAGAATATTAAAGAAGAAGATTAAACTGTACTTACATAGGACTGTATTTACAGTAGACTTGTGTAGCTTAACGGGTAGGGAAGTGCTGTCCGATTTTCCGTAAAATAGAGAACCTACTGCTTAGAATATTCTACAGAGTAGTCTAGACGTTGATAAACGTATATGGCCTTTATAGGTTGAAAGTTCTGCGAGTAGCATGTTCTACTTGAAAGGTGGACAAGGCTAGCCGGGTTATGACCGTGGAGCATTTTGCTATTAGTCGATAATCGTCGCGAGGTATGTGATTCTTCCTATCCTCTTGAGCATGATATTTTAAAAGAATATATATATAGTACGGTAGACGTACGTGTGTTAACTGAACGTGGTTTTACTCCGATGTCTTTTGACTTGAGTTTAAATAATAAGAATCTTGAAGTATTTCAAAAGAATTAAGAAACCTTTTTGAAAGAAGAGTAATACTTGGTTTTAAAAGCTTAAGAGTTATACTAGCTTTATGGGAAGTTAGGTATAACGACTTAAGAGAGATAAAAAGAATGGTTTATTGATTTTAAAAGTTAAGAGACTTGATCTTAAAAGATAAGAGACTTGACTTAATTGAATTAATATGAATTTTGTTAAAAAGTGTGAAACCTCATTCGTGAGTAATGAGTACTTGGTTTGTAAAGGAATAATGTTTTACTGATTTCGGAAATGAGAATAAGTATCGAACAAACCACAGCAGCGCTAATAAAGGGAAATGTATTGACTAATAAAGTATTATGAAAACCAGTAGAAACCTCCAATGCATGAAGCTAAGATGAGACAAAATGATATTACATTTCCTAGATCATGGCTGCTTTAATAAGATTGTTATAAACAAGAATAACCTACTCACACATAAGGCATATGTTTCTCAAATTGTTTTAAAGGAGAATTATATTATTAAGTGATTAAGACTATGAACTACGAAACCTTTCGAAAATGAGAAACTTGAGCATTTGAAATTAGGCAAACTTGAACGTTTGGAAAATAGTGTTGTTACTTGATTTTACAAAGGGAAGTGTTTTGGTTTACTTAAAAAGATAGTCACTCTATTTTTATACTACGGGTATTGTGTGACTTTTGTGAAAGAAACAGATCTTTTAAAGAATTAATGTATGAAGTACTTTGGGGATAAAAACCCGAACTTGTTGATATAAAGTAGGAAGTGCCTTGTGTGAATAACTTGATTGTGTTGGTTTGTGATAGCCTTGTAATACTTTCTTGTTGAATTGATAAGTAAACATGTTAGGATGCTACGTGTGTTAGTATCTTGTGATGTTTGTGTAAAGGGGTTTCCCTTGTTGTGCTTATGTTGTTTAACGATAAGCTGTTATGTTAGTATTATATCACTCACCTCTTGACATGATACCAGGGGTTAAGCTGCCCTCCGATGCGGGGTAGACTCAGGCGGTCTGGGACCATGATTCGAGAATACCTCATGCGGGTCCAGGGACCTATGCGGAGCTACGAGTTCCAGTTAGTGTGCGGCCTTTGTGGTCATGCGGTTCATGTGGCTACGCGGATCGCGAGTCGTGACGATCTTACGGGAGTAGCTACCCTCGATGCGGGAATACCTCATGCGGGCCTATGTGAGTGGCCTATGCGGAGTCGCGGAAGTTCGATTAGACGCGCATTTGATCGCGCGCGAGTGGCCGCCGATCATGTGGCGGTCTAGACAGCACCTCGTGATACGCTTTATGACTTTGTTGGTACGTGGGTTTTAGTAGTCGGCTATGCCTTCGCATTTACCGTGAGGTTTTATTATGACACAGTGGGACCTCGTGTTCATGTATTCCTGGTGCTTTTATATCATGCTGGCCGGTGAGGAAGGTATTCCACGCATGATTAATGTTGTGGCGTGAGACCCATAGTTATATTTGAGTGATGACTTTGAGGCGTGAGTCCCCGACTTGACATAATCGCTTATTTATTGTGAATCGTAATTTGGTTATCATACTTGTCTCCGCTTTATATAGACTACTATGATTTCATTTCTGATATTTTCGTTTCACGCACTTGGTACTGTTATCGACCTCCTCCGGGCCGCGTTCATGCCGCAGTAGAGGTACACCGCCGCCGATCCTCGCTCTTAGGATCACGATTCAGCGTTTTGGGAAGCTCGCTTCTCGGAGGCTTATCGGTGGTGTAGTCCCGTCGTTGTAGGTACTTACGTTCGGGGTATGGCGGGGCCCTGTCCCGCCATTGTTGTTATATCATTCTTAGAGGTCTGTAGTACTGTTGTGGGCAGAGTTTGTAAAAGGGATGTAACTGTTCGGATTTCATGTTTTTATATATATGCCGAAAGGCAACTTCTCTCAAATAAACTCTTTTCACTTCATATTATTTCATGTCTTGTTTTATATTCCGCTGATTACTCTGATGTATGTACTGGGTGCGGGTAAGGCACGATCCACGGCCCGGTTCGGTCGTGACAATTCGTGCCGTGGAATACCTTCCATCGCTGCCCAAAGATCATGATATAGCCACACTGGCGAGTACACATGAACACGTGTCCCACTCAGTCATAACAACCGTCTGAGCAAGTACGGCGCTAACTACCGATACCAAAGCGTATCCTCAATCGACCGGCAAGTACGAAAGCCAACTACGGATACCAAAGCCGTACTAACAAATCTACATAACCATACCACGAAGCGACCCGTGGCAAGTCTGAAAGCCAACTACCGATACCACTGCGCGCGTGGCGTCGGGCAAGTACGAAGACTAACTACCAGATACCAAGCCGGAATCACGAGACTTCGTCACAAAAACCGTACGGGGCAAGTACGAAGGCTAACTACCAGATACCAAAGCCGCATCCTCAACTGACCGGGGCAAGTACGAAAGCCAACTACCAGATACCAAAGCCGTACCAACAAATCTACATAACCATACCACGAAGCTGACCAGTGGCAATACGTAAGCCAACTACGGATACCACTGCGCGCGTAGGCGGCGGGACAAGTACGAAGACTAACTACCAGATACCAAGCCGGAATCACGAGACTTCGTCACAAAACTGAACGGGGCAAGTACGAAGGCTAACTACCAGATACCAAGCCGAATCAGCCACGACCTCGGGGCAAGTACGAGAGCCAACTACCAGATACCAAGCCGAATCAACCAAAGTCCAGGTTTTAACCCCAAAGTACTACGTACGTTAAATTCTTTTTAAAAGATCCATTTCTTTTACAAAGGTCATACGATGCCCATATTATCAAAATAGAGTGACTAACATTTTAAGTAAACCAAAACAACTTCCATACTTTCCTTTTTAAACCAAATTAAGACAATACCATGCCTTCTTTTTAGACCAAAACACTTCTCCTTTTAAAGTCAAGTTACCATTTTAAAACTAATGATAAAACCATTCTTTTGTTTTCATAAAGTCGTTATAACTAACTTCCCATAAAGCTGTTATAACCCTTTATGTTTTAAACCAATTTAAGACAAAACCATGTCTTTCTTTTAAACCAAAAGCTCTTCAATTCCTCAAGTCTCTTTTCTTTTAGAAATCAAGTTCCTTACTTTGGAAATTTAAGAAAATTAATGCTTGTTTATTAAAGCAGCCATGATCTAGGAAATGTAATACAATTTTGTCTTATCTTAGCTTCTATGCAGATGGAGGTTTCTACTGGTTTTAATAGTAATTAATTTGTCAATACATTTTCCTTTATTAACGCCGCAAAGGGTTTGTTCGATACTTATTCTCATTTCAAATCAATATAGTATTATTCCTTTTAAAACCCGAGTACCCATTTCTCATAAAGTGGTTTCTGTTTGTTTATCACAAACCAAGTCCTTAATATTTCACATCAAGTCATTTATAAGTCAAGTCTCTTATCTTTTAAAAACCACAAACCATTTCTTTACCTACATAAAGTTGTTATAGCAAACTTCCCATAAAGCCGTTATAACACTTTATGTTTTAAACCAACCAAATTCATTTAGCACATGTACGTCTACCGTACTACATAGTTCACAACAATCATGCTAGAAAAGATAGGAAGAGGTTCACATACCTCGCGACGATTATCGACAATTAGCAAATCGCTCCAAAGTACTGTAACCCTGCTAGCCTTTTCCACCCTCCAAGTAGAATACGCTTCTCATAGTACTTCAACCTATAAAGGCCACAAACGTCTATCAACTCCTAGATCCCTTCGTAGAACATTTCTAAATACAAGGTTCCATATTCTACGGAAAATTCGGCAGCACCTCCCCCCCGCAACCACATAAATCTCCTCCTCTATCAAGGCCCGTTACCGAGCCAACAACTCCAATGGGGGTTACACGTCTAACCGGACGTGTACAACACTGCCCCACATTAATACTACAAGTCTACTGTAAATACAATCCAATGTAACTACAGTTCAATTCTATCAATCTTCTATCTTCATATAATATACTCAAGTATAACTACTACAACATGTAATATCCAATTACAATAGGGGGACAAAGATCATTACCTCGATAAGCCCAAAATTATCCAAGATTAAAAGTCGATCCTGAGCAACGTTTAGCTCCAATTCCTTACGCTCCAACCCGCTCCAAGCAACCCTTAGAAGTTTCTAAACAACTTCTCTTAACACTTCATCTAAGCTATTGTCACGACCCGAACCCGGGCCCGTGACTGGTGCCTTACCCCGGGCACCCTAGTGATACAACATCAGAGAAAACCAGCGGAACTAAACTTAAACATGCAAATAGACATGGATCAAGATGAAAGAAAATAGGCCAACCAAAATGGTTGCCTTTCAGCATATATATATACAAAGACATTTTGAGCGATTCTAATCCTTACAACCCTTGCGCCATTACTCATGCACCTTAAGATTTATACAACAACTATGACGACAGGCCGCCATACCCCAGATGTACAAAAAAACCTACAGACTGGTAGCATACCAAAGATAAGCCTCAGGAACGGAGCTTCAAGACGCTGAGTGATCCTAAGCGGGGATCGACACCGATGTACCTCTACTGCAGCGCATGACGCACGGCCAAGGAGGTCGATAACAGTACCAAGTATGTGAAATCAGAATACTGTAAATGAAATCATAGTAGTCTATATAAAAACAGGAGACATGTATGATAACCAAACTACAGTACACATATATAACAGTTATATCAAGTCAGGGACTCACGCCCACCACATCAATCATGCCCGTGGAAAACCTTCCTCACTGCCGGCAGTCTATGATATGATAACAACAAGACAGCAATCAAAATGGGAGCATACCCGTGCGCTACGCATCGTGTCAGTATGTCCAAAAGGAAACAACAAGACAGTAATCAAAATGGAAGCATACCCGTGCGCTACGCATCGTGTCAGTATGTCCAAAAGGAAACAACAAGACAGTAATCTAAATGGAAGCATACCCGTGCGCTACGCATCGTGTCAGTATGTCCAAAACGATTAGCAAGAATAACACTATCAACAGGAGCGTACCCGTGGAATTTCTCCGTCACTGCCGGCACGTCCCAGTAAGTTCTCAACAAGTCAACCGACCCTCCATCGAGAGGCGCGGTAGTATAGAAACACAATTCTTGCGCAACAAAGGCTATCACAACAAGCATAGGCAAGTTTCACAACAACAAGCATAGGCAAGTTATACACAACTCAAAGTACTTTCATTTTATGTCAAAGTCCGGGTTTTAACCCTAAAGTACTACGTACGTTAAATTCCTTTTAAAGAGATCCATTCCTTTTATAAAAGTCACCCGATACCCGTAGTATAAAAATAGAGTGACTTACATCTTTTAAGTAAAGCAAAACAACTTCCATACATTCCTTTTTAAAACCAAATCAAGGCAATACCATGCCTTCTTTTTAGACCAAAACACTTCTCTTTTTAAAGTCAAGTTACCAATGATAAAACCCTTTTTCATAAAGTCGTTATAACTCGCTTCCCATAAAGCTGTTATAACACTTTATGTTTTAAACCAATTTAAGACAAAACAATGCCTTTCTTTTTCCCTAAAGTTCCAGTTTGCCTAATTTCAATTACTCAAGTCTCTTTTTAGAAAAGTTTCATAGTTCAATGTCTTAATCTCTTTTAAAACAATTGAGTAACATAGGCCATATGTGTGAGCAGTTTATTCTTGTTTATAACCATTTATTAAAGCAGCCATGATCTAGAAAATGTAATATCATTTTGTCTCATCTTAGCTTCTATGCAGATGGAGGTTTCTACTGGTTTTAATAATACTTCATTATTCATTACATTTTCCCTTTATTAACGCTGCAGTGGTTTGTCGATACTCATTCGATTTCAAATCGAAACGTTATTCCTTTTAAAACCAAGTACTCATTACTCACGAATGAGGCTTCACAAAATTCATATTAATTCAATTCAGTTAAGTCTCTTATCTTTTAAGATCAAGTCTCTTAACTTCTAAAATCGATAAACCATTCTTTTTATCTCTCTTAAGACGTTATACCTAACTCCCATAAAGCTAGTATAACTCTTATGTTTTCAAACCAAGTACTCTTCTTTCAAAAGGTTTATTAGTTCTTTTGAAATACTTCAAGATTCTTATTATTCGGGCTTAAGTCAAAAGACATTGCCGTCTAACCACGTTCGTTAGCACACGTCGTCACCGCACTATATATATATATTTTATTCAGCTTAAGTCAAAAGACATTGCCGCATAACCACGTTCTGTTAGCACACGTCGTCACCGCATATATATATATATTCTTTTAAAATATCATGCTCAAGAGTATATGAAGAATCACATACCTCGACGATTTACCGACTATTAGCAAAACGCTCACGGCTATAACCCTACTTAGCCTTGTCCACCTTCTAAGTAGCACATGCTACTTGCAAAACATTCAACCAATAAAGGTTATCAGTCTACTGTAAATACAGTCCTATGTAAATACAGTTTAATCTTCTACTATATTATTCTTCTGATGTGATTTCAGTTCAAGTCTATTCTGTAATATCCTTCTATTACAGTTCAATTCTCTTCTATGAATCTTATATTCATTTCTATACTACTACAGTATGTAATTTCCAATTACACTAGAAGATGAGAGTATTTACCTCGATGAGCCCAAAATTATCCAAGTATAAAGTCGCTCCTGAGCAACGTTAAGCTCCCACTCCGAGTGCTCCAATCCGCTCCAAACAACCCTTAGAAGTTCTACGCAACTTCTATTTAACACTTCAACCGACTATGAAGGTTTTCCTTAGGGTTTCGTTTTTGTGACTGAGGGAAAGTATAATAGTATTTCCGGGCTCTACGTATAGAGGTAACTTTGGAAAGTACTACAAGGTATAAGGGCTAAAGTATTTGGGCATTATAACAATACTTGGAGAGTATTTCTATACCACAAAGGGGGTATTATACGAAAACAACTAGGCTAGGGGTACCCTGGCTGTAACACTACAAAGGAGGGGGCTTTGGGACGAACAACTTCTCAAAGGGAGGGATTTTTAGACTTGGAAAATGATTTTAGGATGAAGAAGTTCATCAACTTAGAGGGGTATTTATAGGTCAAGCAAAGGCCAACCAATGGCCAAGATGAAGACAAGTGTGGTGCAAGTGTAGGGCTAGGATTTACCCATGTGTCCTTATCCATCTACTACACAAAATATCCTACCTAACCCTTGACAAAAAAAAACACAAAAAACGTGCCAAAGGGAAGCCCTCTTTGTCGTCCAATGAGGGTGACAAGTGTCACCCTCCCGTTGGTCCAAAATATTTCGTCTCTCGGAAAAATCCGCAAAAATTAAAAATGACATAGCCGGAATTTTCCCTTCGCAAGTTTAGTAAAACGCGTTTAAAAAACCACTCTTTCCGACTTGTGTACAAATTTCAACCTAGCCTAACTTTAAGGCTCAAACTTTTCACGATCGTCCTCACGTACATACTGGAAATACTGTATATAAATGAAGATTTTTCTAGGGCTTCATTTGCGACTATTGGAATAAAGTAGTATTTCCGGCTCTTAGTATTGAAATAACTTTGGAATACTACTAGGAATACTAGGCTAAGGTATTTGGGATAATAAAAACACTTGAAGGATTTTTCTACACAAAGGGGGGTGGGTTGGACGAGAACAACTTAAGGGAGGGAGGGAGAATTTGCCTTGGAAAGATATTTCAAGTGTGGATGAAATTAACTCTTGCAACAAAGGGGTATTTATAGATAAATCAAGGGCCAAGATTTAAGCAAATGTAAGGTGAGGATTGGGGACATGTTGTGTGGGTAATTGCCAACCAAGTGTCCACCACAAAAATGGGACAAGTGGCAACAAAAAAACGTCCAAGTGTCCACAACTTTCGGCCATGGGGCCACATGGGGGTGACACGTGTTGCCCCCCTACTCGTCCAAAATATTTCATTTTCCGAAAATATCCGTAATGCCAAAATCCAAAATAAAGTGGGCCCACAAAAGCAGAATTCTCCGTGGGCCCCGTGACCAATTTCGGAAATAAAATTCCATAATTCTCAAATATTCCAAAAGTCCGAATCTGAATCAGAATCCAATTCCCATTAACGAACCTTTTTCCTTCAAAAATCCTAACTTTTTCCGAAAAATCACATCTTTCTTCCTTTCCAATTTTTAAGGTCGTATTCTCGCACGCACGCCCTCACATACATACCTCGAACTACGGGTATAACATTCATCACGGCAACCCGGGCGTGGATCGTGCCCTACCTGGGCACCCTTCTACCTTAACAATACAAGTAAGCTGCGGAACTGAAATAACACCTCATTTTTTTTTTTTTTTTAAAACAAACGTACGTGCAAGGGCAAAGCCGACAAGGCTGCCATATATACATAAACAAAAGACACTACACCGTACATGAGTCCAATCCCACATATGAATACAGACCTCTAGGAGTTAAACTGAACTATGACGGGACAAGGCCCCGCCGTACCCAAAACTATACAAAGCATCAAGGACATATACCAAAGATAAACTCACGAGCAGAGGAGCTATCCAAAACCACGAGCGAGGATCCTACACTGCCGATCACCGAATCATTACCTAAACTGCGGCATGAACGCAGCGGCCAGGGTCGATCTGAAGAATGTACCAAGTATGTGAGCGATGAAATGTAATAAAATCATAGCGATCTAAATAACACGGAGACATGTATGATATCCAACCTACGATACATAACACATAAGCGATCATATCAAGTCGTGACGCAGCCCTCAAAGTCATTATAATGATATAACCATGGGTCTCACGCCCGTAATATCAATCATGCGTGGAATCCTTCCTCACGCCGATCCATGATGTAATAACACCAATAAGGATACATGAACACCAAGTCCCACCTCGTGTCCTCAATACCACCCATGCCCCTAATCCCACCTCGTAAAAGCATGACCATAGGGTAACACAAACAAATCGGGGACATATATGATAATCAAAATACAACACATTGTGCCTTACTAACAATGAGAGTAAGCGATGGTATCCTTACAATATAAACTAGGAAGCTCATGATCAGCGGGACCATCCGCGCGATATCATTTAGCAATCCTATTCACGGGACTATTTCACCCGCGTAGGTCGCGTGGACCGCGTGAGGTATTCCTCGCATAGGCTGGACCGCCCGCGTGGGACTATTTCACCCGCATAAGCCCTTTCGGACCGCATGAGGTATTCCTCGCATAGACTATTTCACCGCATAAGCCCTTACGGACTCGCATGAGGTATTCTCGCATAGGTGGACCCGCCGCGTGGGACTATTTCACCGCATAAGCCCTACGGACTCGCATGAGGTATTCCTCGCATCGTGGGTAGCAAATCCACGGAATTATGCAAATGCCACCAACCCGGAATGACCAAACAACCGATATAACAATAGCACCTGGGCTATTTCCAGCACACATAGGCAAATCCTTAATTACAGGCCAAAGTCCTTACCAAGGCACACTTAGAATAATTCTCTTTAACAAGCCAAAGTACTTATCAAGGCACACTTAGACAAATTCTCAATTTATCAAGCCAAAGTACTAATCAAGGCATACTTAGAATAATTCTCTTTTAACAAGTCAAAGTACTTATCAAGGCACACTTAGACAAATTCTCAATTTATCAAGCCAAAGTACTAATCAAGGCATACATAGAATAATTCTCTTTTAACAAGTCAAAGTACTTATCAAGGCACACTTAGACAAATTCTCAATTTATCAAGCCAAAGTACTAATCAAGGCATACATAGAATAATTCTCTTTTAACAAGTCAAAGTACTTATCAAGGCACACTTAGACAAATTCTCAATTTATCAAGCCAAAGTACTAATCAAGGCATACATAGAATAATTCTCTTTTAACAAGTCAAAGTACTTATCAAGGCACACTTAGACAAATTCTCAATTTATCAAGCCAAAGTACTAATCAAGGCATACATGGAATAATTCTCTTTTAACAAGTCAAAGTACTTATCAAGGCACACTTAGACAAATTCTCAATTTATCAAGCCAAAGTACTACATACGTACATTCTTTTATAAAAGACTCCTTTCTATGTAAAGCCCCAAGATACTAACACCCGTAGTATCAAGGCGTGTCTATTTTTCAAAGTAAGTTACTACACTTTTAGAAAACTCATTTCAAGGCTTGAAATCAAGTAACTCCAAATTTTCACAATCTAGGCAACTTATGTCGATTAATCAAAAACTTTCTAAACCTCCCATAAAGCCGTTATAACCAACTTCCCATAAAGCCGTTATAACCCTTTATGGTTTTAGACGTATCCATTCCTTCAATAACCAAGAGACTTATGCTATTAAAACCAAGTATCACATACTTACAAATAAAGTTCTTAACTTTCAAAATACTCCAAGTCTCTTAATAGTTAGAAAACAAGTTTTCTTCTACTTTTTAAACCTCAAGTAACTTCACCCTTAACACAAGTTACTTCTCTTAAATCATGTCATTTCTCCTCTTTTAAATCAAATAAGTAAATCACTCCTTTGACTCCCCTAAAGTCATTATAATGACCTTTAGGTTTTAGAACTAAGGCACTAGCCAAAAGATTTGGAAACCACTTCCTTTTCAAGTCTCTATGTACTTTAAGAAAAATACCTTCACTTTTAAGAATCCAAACTTCCCTAAGGAAATGGATTTATACTACTTACAATTTAAACATCAAAGTACACTCAAGGAAGTACATAGAACAAATTCTATTTTAGGCAATCCAAATACGAGCAAGGAATGGATCATTCAAGGAGTAGAACTTACTTTCTTTATTCTAAGGAATCATGCTAGAAGAGGAGATAGTTCACATACCTTTTCGGCTAAATCCACAAGCTAAGCCGAATACACCGTACGTAGAAGTGTCAACCTATAATGGTCACAACAAGGCTATCAACTTCTAGTCTCTATGTAGAATAATACTAAGTATTTAGTCTCTAATTCTACGGAAAATCGGGCAGCACTTCCTTTGTTTCTACTCACTTTGCCACCTTTTTCAAGGCCGGATACAATAACCAACAAGCCACATTTAAGGCTCCAACAACAACCAAACAAAGGGGATTACACGCCTTACAATACGTGTAATATTTCGCCCCACAATTCATACCAAATAGTATAATACTACACTAGCCATTCTCGGCCAACATATAACCAATAACACTACGTCTTTTCCAATCCTTTTCAAATTTCAAGTTCTTAGGTCAACATGTTATTTAGTCATAAACAACTACAATTTCCTTCTTTATTCAACATGCGACGACTTAAACTAATAATCAACTTGAATTCCAATCTTAAAGCTAAACATGCTAGTTTTTGGATTAGGGTTCCAATAGCCCATAAACATATCGACTTCATACTATACAACACATGCTTGCTAAAATCCATAGCTACAACAATAAGTAAGCCTTAACTATTAAAACGACAAAATTTATACCTTTCAAAGCCCTTAAAATTTCCAAGATCCAAAGTCGCGCCTTAGAAATTCTTAGCTCCTTTCCTTAAGTTCCAATCCGCTCCAAGCACTCCTTAGAGGCCTATGAAGAACCCATCTTCAAGTTCCAACTTCAAAGTTGAAGAACTCCCTTAAGTTTCCGCCTTGCGACTAACGTAAAAATACGTTTTTTCCGAAATCTTTCTATTGAGATAACCTTACAACACTCTTAGGAACCTTGGGTTAAAGTCTTGTGAACAAAGGATCACAAACTAAATTTTTTTGTGTGGGAGAATCATCAAACCCGAGAGCAAGTCTCCAAGAACAATTGTGTTGTGATATTTTCTAAGTGTAAAGTGAGCTAGTCTTGCACTAGTAGTATACTTATAACACAAAGGATGGCTAAGACTTAAACAAATGGGTGGCTAAGATGAAAATCACATGGATTAAGCCTATGTGGACAAGTTGACAAGTCAACAATGTCATGCTAGCAAGACTAATCTTCCAAGGTGGTCAATGACCATATTACCCCTTACCAATTTCGTCCAAGACCACTTGTGGGGGTGCCACGTGTCGCCCTCTCATTCGTCCATAAATTTCCGTAACCCTCGTGGGCCCCACAAAAATGTAAAATTCCTCGGGTGGGCCCCACGTGACCAAATCCGTAAAAATAAATTTCCATAATAATAATAAGTTCCATATTCTTCAAATAATCCATTTTGAGAATCCAATTCTCAATAACGAACATTTTTCCTTTCCGACGTCCGGAAGATTTTCCGTCGGAAAAACAATCCTTCCTTTCGTACAAATTTCCAAGTCTTGATTCCTTACATACATTCTCTTTTACATGTCCTGGACTTACGGGGTGTAACATTCTTCCCCCCTTAGAAACATTCGTCCCCGAATGTTCTTAGTCGGTTGTCACGCTAAACAAACTCCGGCACAATCTCTCTACTATGCCTATCAATCAAATGCACAAGACCAACGATGCCACACATGGCCATCACATAACATACGTAAACATAATAATGGACCTTCTGTTCGTGGTCCCTTCTTACAAAACTCGAAGGTTACAGTCTTCCCGAACACGGGATCCTTAGAGGTTCCTTTCTTTCCTTACTTGTCATACTTTCTCGTACTTTCAAACTTATCTAGTACACGTACAAAATCTCAAATTTTGTTTCTGTTCCCCAATCCTTGGAGTTACTAACCAACTTGGCCATATTGTTACTTACTTTCCCGATAAGGCTTTTCTCGGTCCTTACGACCTAGTTCCGGTGGAACGCGTCCACAAACCCGTACAACGATTAACTAAACTTGGGCCTGACATCCTCAGGACCCTATCACATAACGGGACCATTTCTAACTGACATTACCCCATTCCATACTATCGGCTGACCCGAAATGAGTCCATAATCCGACTCATCGTCACACTTAACTCCTCATTCTTAGTCTGAAATAAACCTCACTCTTATCTCAAGGTACTTCTTACCCTATCCCCTATTCACTAGAGGTTCGTCACATAAGCCAAAGTATTTCTACTGTACAATCTTCCCTATCGGTCTTACACTTATTATGGGGTAACTACAACCTGTGAACTCTACACAACTATAGTCTCAGTTCACCTATCATTCTTGTCAACATTCTTACTTCTCACTTTACTAATCAAAGTATCCCTACCTCTGGGGTACTATCACTTACAACCGCTAGCACCGCTATCTTGGTCAATAACATAACTGCTTCCCTCATGACCCTATAGTCTTCTCCTAACAGAAAGCTGAGGCTCGTCTTTGGGGCCTCAAACTCGCGCAAGAACTGCCGTGCGAACAACATCCGGTGTACCACGGGCATAAGCCCTATCAACTCTCTCGACTAGTAGCTCTCGCTACTCCTTTGCCCTTCGGGCGGTGTTGCCCTCCTTGGAGGCATATGTAACACAACAATACGCCGAGAGGAATTTTCTTACTAACACGCTACATGGCACGATCTTAGAGTGAAAAGAATAGAAACCAACTCCTAAATGTCTGTAGCCTCACTGTTTATGGGTGTGGCGCGCCACACCGATAATCAAGACTCTACTAGACACGGTGCGTAAACATTCCGAGGGGATCGCTCGATACCACTCTGTCACGGCCGAACCGGGCGTGGTCGTGCCCTACAGGCACCCTTCTACCTTAACAATACAAGTAAGCTGCGGAACTGAAATAACACCTCATTTTTTTTTTTTAAAACAAACGTACGTGCAAGGGCAAAGCCGACAAGGCTGCCATATATACATAAACAAAAGACACTACACCGTACATGAGTCCAATCCCACATATGAATACAGACCTCTAGGAGTTAAATCGAACTATGACGACAAGGCCCCGTACCCAAAACTATACAAAGCCTGCTTGAAGGACATATACCAAAGATAAACTCTGAGCAGAGGAGCTATCCAAAACCACGGCGAGGATCCTACACCTGCCGATCACCGAACTGCGTACCTAAACCTGCGGCATGAATGCAGCCCCCCGAAGGAGGTCAGTACGAAGAATGTACCAAGTATGTGAGCGATGAAATGCGTAATAAAATCATAGCAGTCTAAATAACACAGGAGACATGTATGATATCCAACCTACAGTACATAACACATAAGCAGTCATATCAAGTCAGGGACGCAGGCCCTCAAAGTCATTATAATGATATAACCATGGGTCTCACGCCCATAATATCAATCATGCCCGTGGAATCCTTCCTCACTGCCGGTAGTCCATGATGTAATAACACCAATAAGGATACATGAACACCAAGTCCCACCTGTGTCCTCAATACCTCGTGGTCCCATGCCCCGGAATCCCACCTCGTAAAAGCATGACCATAGGGTAACACAAACAAATCCGGGGACATATATGATAATCAAAATACAACACATTGTGCCTTACTAACAATGAGAGTAAACAGTAGTATCCTTACAATATAAACTAGGAAGCTCATGATCAAGCAGGACCATCCGCCCGCAGTATCATTTAGCAATCCTATTCCTGGGACTATTTCACCCGCATAGGTCGCGTGGACCCGCGTGAGGTATTCCTCGCGTAGGTCGGACCCGCGCGTGGGACTATTTCACCCGCATAAGCCCTTTCGGAGCCGCATGAGGTATTCCTCGGATAGGACTATTTCACCCGCATAAGCCCTTACGGACTCGCTTGAGGTATTCCTCGCATAGGCTGGACCCGCCCGCATGGGACTATTTCACCCGCATAAGCCCTACGGACTCGCATGAGGTATTCCTCGCATCGTGGGTAGCAAATCCACGAAATTATGCAAATGCCACCAACGGGAATGACCGAAACAAGCGATATAACAATAGCACACAACCGCTATTTCAGACACATAGGCAAATCCTTAATTACAAGCCAAAGTCCTACAGGCAACTTAGAATAATTCTCTTTAACAAGCCAAAGTACTTATCAAGGCACACTTAGACAAATTCTCAATTTATCAAGCCAAAGTACTAATCAAGGCATACTTAGAATAATTCTCTTTTAACAAGTCAAAGTACTTATCAAGGCACACTTAGACAAATTCTCAATTTATCAAGCCAAAGTACTAATCAAGGCATACATAGAATAATTCTCTTTTAACTAGTCAAAGTACTTATCAAGGCACACTTAGACAAATTCTCAATTTATCAAGCCAAAGTACTAATCAAGGCATACATAGAATAATTCTCTTTTAACAAGTCAAAGTACTTATCAAGACACACTTAGACAAATTCTCAATTTATCAAGACAAAGTACTAATCAAGGCATACATAGAATAATTCTCTTTTAACAAGTCAAAGTACTTATCAAGGCACACTTAGACAAATTCTCAATTTATCAAGCCAAAGTACTAATCAAGGCATACATAGAATAATTCTCTTTTAACAAGTCAAAGTACTTATCAAGGCACACTTAGACAAATTCTCAATTTATCAAGCCAAAGTACTACATACGTACATTCTTTTATAAAAGACTCCTTTCTATGTAAAGCCCCAAGATACTAACACCGTAGTATCAAGCGTGTCTATTTTTCAAAGTAAGTTACTACACTTTTAGAAAACTCATTTCAAGGCTTGAAATCAAGTAACTCCAAATTTTCACAATCTAGGCAACTTATGCCGATTAATCAAAATAGACAACTTTCTAAACCTCCCATAAAGCCGTTATAACCAACTTCCCATAAAGCCGTTATAACCCTTTATGGTTTTAGCGTATCCATTCCTTGATAACCAAGAGACTTATGCTATTAAAACCAAGTATCACATACTTACAAATAAAGTTCTTAACTTTCAAAATACCCAAGTCTCTTAATAGTTAGAAAACAAGTTTTCTTCTACTTTTAAACCTCAAGTAACTTCACCCTTAACACAAGTTACTTCTCTTAAATCATGTCATTTCTCCTCTTTTAAATCAAATAAGTAAATCACTCCTTTGACTCCCCTAAAGTCATTATAATGACCTTTAGGTTTTAGAACTAAGGCACTAGCCAAAAGATTTGGAAACCACTTCCTTTTCAAGTCTCTATGTACTTTAAGAAAAATACCTTCACTTTTAAGAATCCAAACTTCCTAAGGAAATGGATTTATACTACTTACAATTTAAACATCAAAGTACACTCAGTACATCGAACAAATTCTATTTTAGGCAATCCAAATACAAGCAAGGAATGGATCATTCAAGGAGTAGAACTTACTTTCTTTATTCTAAGGAATCATGCTAGAAGAGGAGATAGTTCACATACCTTTTCTGCTAAATCCCCAAGCTAAGCCGAATACACCGTACGTAGAAGTGTCAACCTATAATGGTCACAACAAGGCTATCAACTTCTAGTCTCTATGTAGAATAATACTAAGTATTTAGTCTCTAATTCTACGGAAAATCGGGCAGCACTTCCTTTGTTTCTACTCACTTTGCACCTTTTCAAGTAGGATACAATAACTAATCACGACCCGTTAGGGGCGTGATCGTGCCTTACCCGGCACCCAAGTAGTCATACATCGAGAGAACAATCGCGGAATATAAAACAAGACATGCGACATGATATAACTAGAACATTTTATCTGAAGAAAAGGTTGCCTTTCGGCATATATCATAAACCAAGTTTTGCGATTACATCCCAACCGCATACATGACTACAGACCTCTAAGGAAAATAACAACTATGGCGGGACGGGGCCCGCCATACCACTGGCTGATAAACTATCTACAACGGGGAGATCATACCCAAAAGTAGAGCCTCGGAGAGAGTGGAGCTCGACACCAACGTAGAGATCCTAAGGATGTGGATCTAGTACTGCTTCCTCTAGAACTCGCGGCATGAGCGCGGCCCGAAGGAGTCGGTGACAGTACCAAGTATGTGAAACTATAAAGTACTTTAAATGAAATCAAAGTATTCAAAACCTTTTCACAAATACATTCGATTCAATTGCACATAGTGCACATCACAACAATAACGATAATAGAAAAGCGTAGCAGGTCTAGTCTAGGCGCGAATGATCGAAGCAAGGCCAACCGCCCATAGTATCATGCGTGCCTAGTCTGGACTTCCGTAGTCGCATAGGTCCACATAGACGCGTGAGGTATTCCCCGCGTCGGGGTAGCTAGCCCTGCACCTCCCGGACTTCCGCACCGCATGCCTCAAAAGACCGCGTAGTCCCATGGACGCATAGGCATCCTCGCGTCGGGCTAAGCACCGGAATGATCAATCACGAGCATACCGCGACTCGCATAGTCTCATAGACCGCATAGGCCGTATAGACCCGCATCAAGGGTGGCAAGCCCTCGGTATAATAAGTCAAGGGGGTAGGTGATACAATAACAGTGCAACGGACTTACCGGTTAGCAACGTAAGCACAGCAAGAATGACCCCCTTTCACAACATTACAAGACAATTAACACATGCAGTATCATAGTATGTCTACCTATCAACCAATCTTACTACACTTAACAGAAATCAATACAAGGCTTTTATAAACAAACAAATGCGATTCCTTTTATCATTCTTAAGTTGTTATACCTACTCCCCATAAAGCTAGTATAACTCTTAAGCTTTTGTTTTAAAACCAAATATTACTCTTCTGTTAAATATGATTCATTATTCCATACTTCAAGGTTCTTATTATTCAGGCTTAAGTCAAAAGACATTGCCGATTATCGTATGTACGTCTACCGTACTATATATACTTAACATATCATGCTCAAGGGTATAGGAGAATCACATACCTTCTCGGCGAAATCCACCTGCCAAGTCGAGTATGTCGCGCGCAGAGAATCAGCCTATAATAGTCACAGACAACTATCAAAGTCTAGACTATTCTGTAGGTCATTCTAAACAGAGGGTCCTCAATTCTACGGAAAGTCGGGCAGCACAACCCTACCCGGTGAGCTATATAAGTCTCATCAGAAACAGATCCCATGTAAATGATTCGTATATTCTTCTTTTATACCCTTCTAAGGTGTTACAGTTCAATTCTATTCTTAACAAACCTTCTAAGTATTTATACTTATTTCAATACTTCTACAGTATGCATTCTTTAATTACAAAAGAGGGTTAGGATTATTTACCTCGATAAGCCCAATAATATCCAAGTAAAAGTCGATCCTGAGCGAGGTTTAGCTCCTAATCCAAAGCTCCAAGGTGCTCCAAGAATCCTTAGAAGTTTCTCACAACTTCTACTAAGTACTAAGGGATTTGGGCTAGGTTAAATTGGGCATTATAACAATACTAGAAGGCAACTTTTCTACCAAGGGAGGGGGGGTAGGTTTCGGCTAGGCTAGGGGTAGGCCCTCGGCCAAACTTCTCAAGGGGAGGGGTGTGTTTGGACGAAACAACAAGAGGGAGAGGGAGGGATTTGAGACTTAGATAGATTGCTCAATTTAGGATGAAATAACTCTTCAACAAGGGGGGTATTTATAGGTCAAGACATGGCCAACCAATGGCCAAGATTATGCCAAGTGCAAGGCAAGTGTAGGGTGAGGATTTAGGCAAGTGTCCTTGGCCAACTTGCACACAAAATATCTATCCAACTTTATGACAAGGCTTGGCATTCAATCGGCCCTAATGCCGTGACAAGTCCACCAATGAGAGGGTGGAAAGTGTCGCCCTCTCATTGGTCCAAAGTGTTACGTCTCTCGGAAAAATCCGCAAAAATAAGAAATGACATAGCGAATTTATCCTATGAAAGGTGGAAAGCGTTTCGGAAAACTATTCGTTTTGTGAGTTGTGCCCAATAATTTTCGTCGAGCCTAACTTTCGGGCTAACCTTTTAGACGTATTCCCACGTACATACTCTGAAATACGGTATAACATTCTCCCTCCTTAGAAACATTCGTCCAATGTTCCTTCCAAAACAGATAACGAAAAGGTTCTTCATAACTTAAACAGCTGCAAATGCCACACGGCCAAAACAACATTTAGGCAAAACGATAACGAAAATTTATAAGTAGGAAAGTGAGTTACCTGGAGGTGTGGGGAATAGGTGAGGGTACCTCTGCCTCATGTCCTCCTCTGCTTCCCACGTCATCTCCTCCCTGAGCTCGTTCCGCCACAAGACTTTGACGGAAGCCACGTCTCGTCCAGACGCTTAACTGACGATCGATTATCGCTATGGGAGCCTCCTCATACGATAACCCCTCGGTCACCTGGACATCGTCAATCGGGTGTACCCTAGATGGATCCCCGATACATCTCCTCAGCATAGAAACGTGAAACACCGGATGCACTGCCTCCAGATCGGACGGCAGATCCAACTCATAGGCAACCTTGCCTACCCTGCGGACAATCTGAAACGGCCCAATGTACTCAGCCGGTGAGTTTCCTTCTTCGAATCTCATCACACCCTTCATGGGTGATACCTTGAGAAAACCCAATCATCAATCGCGAACTCCGGATGTCGACGTCGATGATCTGCATCGACTTACATCGACTCGGTGCCGATAGCGCTCTCGGATAAGCTTCACCTTATCCGGCACTGCTTCGCCAAATCTGGTCCCTAATCGTACCTCGCCCACATCGAACCATGCTATCGCGATCTGCACTTCCTCCCATACAAAGCCTCGTAAAGGCGCCATCGAATCTGGAGTGGTAGCTATTATTATACGCGAACTCAACCGAGGCAAATGATCCTCCCAACTACCACCGAAAGTCAATAACACGGGCTCGCGTATCCTCAAGAGTCTGGATAGTGCGCTCTGCCTGTCCGTCTGTCTGTGGATGAAATGCAGTACTCAGGCTCACCTGCGTCCCTAAACCCCTCGGGAAGGACCTCCAGAAGTTAGCGTAAGCCGGCTCCTCTGCGGATATGATCGAAATAGGGACCCCGTGCGATCGACGATCTCTCGGATGTAAAGTCGGCATAATCCTCGGTAGAAAGTCGCCCTAACGGGAAGAAAGTGGGCTGATTTCGTCAGCCTGTCGACGATAACACATATAGAATCATGTCTCCTCTGAGTGCGAGGCAATCCTGTGATGAAGTCCATGTTGATTACCTCGCACTTCCAGGTCGGGATCTCTATCGCCTGTAACAAACCACCAGGCCTGCGGTGCTCTACCTTCACCGCGGCACGGGCGCGAGCTACGAACTCGCAACGTCCTCTTCAAACCATCCCACCAATACGGATCTAAGGTCGTGGTACATCTTGGTCGCACTGGATGGATAGAAACGCTGCTGTGTGCTTCCCGAGAACCCTGCCAAGTCTCAAACATCCGGAACACACAACTCGCCCTCAAACCTTAGCGCCCATCGGTGCTACCTCAAAGGACCCTTGCCCTCACGAAGAGTCAGATCACGATAACGAGTCAAAATCGGATCCTCAAGGTTGCCTCTTCACCTCGACGATGGAAGACTCGGCAACCTCACGAACTCTAACCCCACCGCTATCGAGAATCAATCAAGCGGACACGAGGCTCGCTAACCGATGCAAATCACGAACCATGCCTCCTCGGGTGAATATCGATAAGCTACCCATAGACCTCACTAAGTGCATACGCCACAACGTTGGCCTTCCCGGGTGTACGGGATATCGACGTCATAGTCCTTCAGAACTCTAGCCACCGTCTGCCGTAGTTCGACTCCTCCGCCGAAGATATCGAGAGGCTCTTGTGTGTATAAATATCCACGTGAACCCCATACAAATAGTGCCTCGATCTTGGCGTGTATCACCGCGGCTCCAAATCATGGGTGGGGTAGTTCTCTCGTGTATCTTAAGTCGGGATGCGTATGCTATAACTCGCCTCTTGCATCAACACATCCCAACCCGATGCGGCGATCACAATACACCACGTAACCATCCGACCCTCGTGAAGAGTAAGAGCGGGGCGGTCGTGATCTCCTTTAGCAGGAAACCACGCTCGCGCATCATCCTGAAACTTGCGCCACGAGTCGGCCTAGTCAATGGTGCGAGAGATAAGCAAACTTCTCTGAACGCCGATAATATCTGCAAGGCCCGAAACTACGAACCTCTGGAGTAGAGGTCTAGGCCAAGTCCTAATCGCCTCGATCTTGCCGCATCCACTCGAATGCCATCACCGACAATATGCCCGAAAAGCTACCAAGTCAGCAAAACTCACATTTGGAAAACTTCGCATCTGCCGATCGGAGAATCACCACGATCCTCAAATGCTCGCGTGCTCGCTCTGAGCGAGAATAAACCAAGATATCATCAATGAACACTATCACAAATGTGTCCAAAAATGGTTTGAACACTCGGTTCATCAAATCCATGAATACCGCTGGAGCATTTGTCAACCCAAAAGACATGACCCTGAACTCATAATGCGCGTCGGTCCTAATGCGATCTAGGGACATCCACCTCTCTAACTCGAACCTGATGATAGCCCGATCGTAGATCAATCTTGGAAAAACATCTCGCGCCCTGCAACTGATCGAACAAATCATCAATCCTGGGAAGAGGGTATCTGTTCTTAATGGTCACCTTGTTCAGCTGCCTGTAATCAACACACATGCGCAGCGTCCCGTCCTTCTTCTTTACGAACAATACCGGCGCCCCCCAGGGAGAAACACTAGGTCTGATGAAACCCTTCTCCAACAAATCACTCGGTGCTCCTTGACTCTCTCAACTCGGCGGGCCGTCACGTATGGCGGAATGGAAATAGGCGAGTGTCCGCAGCACATCTATACAAAACTCGATCTCCTCTCGGGAGGATGCGGAGGTCATCCGAAACACGTCGGGAACTCACGACTCACAATCGACGGAAAATCTGGTACCGCAGCCTCAGTATCAAACACCCGAACGAGATGGTAGATATACCCGCCGCACCATCTTCCTAGCCTTGAGGTAGGAAATAAACCTACCGCCAGCGTCTGGTGCTCCCTTCCCACTCAACAACCGCTCGCCGAAATCGAACTGCATTCACTCTCTGCAGTCTACATTGGCATAGCAGAAGCTAGCCAATCCGTCCCCATGATCACGTCGGTCAATCATCTCCAACTCTATCAAGTCGGCGAGTGCGACGTAAATGAATCACGGGACAAGCTCATATACCGCCGAGCTGCGAATCACCACGGCGTAGCTACCTCGAAAGGGTCTATGGACTCGGGCTCTATCCCTATCCTACTAGCAACAAGGGAGATATATGGGGCCAGTAGAACCGGATCTATCAAAGCATATACATCAAACCCGGCGATAAGGTACACGCGACATCGGTGAGGCCTCACGATCATCGGTGGACAAAGCATAAATGCGGTTACGAGGACGCGGCTGGGACTGCGCCACGCTCTGCCGCGACCTGCTGATCTCTGCGTACCACGCCCTCGGGCGAGTAGCTCGGGGATGAAGAAGCGGCAGACCGTGGTGGCCTACCCCCGCCACGCCGGCGGCAAACTCGCGAAATGACCTGCCGCCTGAAGTATGGCAAGTTCCGTAGTAGCATAACGGCTCCCGAATGGAATCTACCGCAACGGGCTGCTGAGCAGGACCTCGAGCGGTTAGCACCTCTGCTACACCCAAAGTCACAGGGCCACGACACGCCGATCGCTCTCTGGCCTGAAAATGATGTAGGAGTGCTCTGCGGCGTGGTGCAAATCCGACTTGGCGATGCTGCCCACGAGAACCACCAAAGAACGGCCGTCTGGCCTTCTTCCTGCTGATATCGATCTACCGGCGGTCTACGCTCCTCGCATCCTAATGCATGAGCTGCATACGGTAATGTCCATGCTCGGTGAAGGGACACACCGCGCAAGACTTCGGCCATATAGTCGTCTAGCCCGTGACGTAGCGATGCACGTCCTCCATATTCGCTACGGTCACGAGAACATATCGAGCGATGAATCAAACTCGACGTTGTACTCTCTGCGTGCGTCCTCCCGCCTCGATGCAATCGCCGGATCGTGCCTCGCAAATGCGGAGGCAAGAAGTGTGTGAAAAGCCTCAAAACTCATCCCGTGCTGCTGAGTGCATGCTCTCCCGAAAGCTCCGTGAATCGAACGATCATTGCGGTATCACGCGATGCGAACCGAATGTCACAGACTCAGTCTCTGAAGCCTTGACCACCCGCATAATCCTCTGCAACTGACGGATGAACTCCTGAGGATCATCCTCCGGCCTCGACCCGTAAAACTCTGGCGGGCTACAACTAAGGAAGTCCCGTAGCCTCAAACTATCTGCCCTCTGGTGAACAACGGGTGCTACTGGAGCTGGAACTGGAATGGCTGCCTCAAACCTCTCCTCATATCGGGCCACGACCTTGGCTAGTAATCGCCGTCTCTTGTACCTAACTCTCCTGCCCGGTGAGGGATCGGAGGCGTGAACCGTGGTCTCATCACCGGTACGTGGCCCTAAACTCTCTTTGGGGCGTGGCGTCAGGAACTCGCCGTCGGCATTGCCTCGGGTAAAGGCGGGCTCGAGCCCTGGTGAACCTACGTGTCATACTAGCGCCTCCTCGGTGCCTTGCCCTCTCGGGCGGGTTGCCTACGTGGAGGCATAAGCTATTCTAGAAAGGAATACGTTAGAGGGTCCAACCTATAACACGACTCTAAAGCACGATCTCGAGTGAGAAGAATGGAAACCAATCCTAAATATCCTATAGCCTCACGATTATTGGTGTGGTGCACAACACCGATAATCAAGACTACTAGATACTGGTGCGTAGACACTTTCAGAGGATTAAGCGCTCGATACCACTTTTGTCACGACCGTTCGGGCGTGTTGGTGCCTCCGGCACCCAAGTAGTCATACATCATCGAGAACAATCAGCGGAATATAAAACAAGACATGCAACGTGATATAACTAGAACATTTTATCCAAGAAAAAGGTTGCCTTTCGTATATACATAAACCAAGTTTTGCGATTCATCCCAACCTACATACATCTGAGACCTCAGGAAAATAACAACTATGGCGGGACGGGGCCGCCATACCCCGACTGTACAAACTATCTACAACAGGAGATCATACCCAAGTAGAGCCTCCGAGAGTGGAGCTCACACCAACGTAGAGATCCTAAGGATGTGGATCTAGTACCTTTCTCTAGAACTGCGGCGTGACGCAGCCGAGGTCGATGCAACAGTACCAAGTATGTGAAACTATAAAGTACTTTAAATGAAATCAAAGTATTCAAAACCTTTTCACAAATACATTGATTCAATTGCACATAGTGCCACATCACAACAATAACGAGAATAGGAAAAGCAGCGAGTCTAGTCTAGGCGCGAATGATCGGGCAAGGCCAACCGCCCGTAGTATCATTCTGCGTGCCTAGTCACGGACTTCGTAGTCCGCATAGGTCACACATAGACCCGCGTGTATTCCGCATCGGGGTAGCTAGCCGGTACCTCTCCGGACTTCCGCATCGCATAGCCTCAAAGACCGCATAGTCCACGGGCGCATAGGGCATCCGCGTCGGGCTAAGCACCGGAATGATCAATCCTGAGCATACGCGCTCGCGTAGTCTCATAGACCGCATAGGCCGTATAGACCGCGTCGAGGGTGGCAAGCCCTCGGTATAATAAGTCGAGGGTAGGTGATACAATAACGGTCTGACGGACTTCAGGTTAGCAACGTAAGCCGGCAAGAATGACCCTTTCACAACATTACAAGACAATTAACACATGCGGTATCATAGTATGTCTACCTATCAACCAATCTTACTACACTTAGAAATCAATACAAGGCTTTTATAAACAAACAAGTAAATGCAGTTCCTTTTATCATTCTTAAGTTGTTATACCTACTCCCATAAAGCTAGTATAACTCTTAAGCTTTTGTTTAAAACCAAATATTACTCTTATTAAATATGATTCATTATTCCATACTTCAAGGTTCTTATTATTCGGGCTTAAGTCAAAAGACATTGCCGATTATCGTATGTCGTCTCTAGTACTATATATACTTAACATATCATGCTCGAGGTATAGGAGAATCACATACCTTACCGCGAAATCCACGCCAAGTCGAGTATGTCGCGCGGAATCGACTATAATAGTCACAGACAACTATCAAAGTCTAGACTATTGCGTAGGTCATTCTAAACAGAGGGTCCTCAATTCACGGAAAGTCGGGCACAACCTACGGTGAGCTATATAAGTCTCTTTGTGAAAGCAGTCTATGTAAATCTGATTCGTATATTCTTCTTTATACCCTTCTAAGGTGTTACGATTCAATTCTATTCTTAACAAACCTTAAGTATTTATACTTATTTCAATACTTCTACAGATGCATTCTTTAATTACAAAAGAGGGTTAGGATTATTTACCTCGATAAGCCCAATAATATCCAAGTAAAAGTCGATCCTGAGCGAGGTTTAGCTCTAATCCAAAGCTCCAAGGTGCTCCAGAATCCTTAGAAGTTTCTCACAACTTACTAAGTACTAAGGGATTTGGGCTAGGTTAAATTGGGCATTATAACAATACTAGAGCAACTTTTCTACCAAGGGAGGGGGTAGGTTTGGCTAGGCTGGGGTAGGCCTCGGCCAAACTTCTCAAGGGGAGGGTGTGTTTGGACGAAACAACAAGAGGAGAGGGAGGATTTGAGACTTAGATAGATTGCTCAATTTAGGATGAAATAACTCTTCAACAAGGGGTATTTATAGGTCAAGACATGCCAACCAATGGCCAAGATTATGCCAAGTGCTGGCAAGTGTAGGGTGAGGATTTAGGCAAGTGTCCTTGGCCAACTTGCACACAAAATATCTATCCAACTTTATGACAAGGCTTGGCATTCAATCGGCCCTAATGCCGTGACAAGTCCACCAATGAGAGGGTGGAAAGTGTCGCCCTCTCATTGGTCCAAAGTGTTACGTCTCTCGGAAAAATCCGCAAAAATAAGAAATGACATAGCCGGAATTTATCCTATGAAAGCTGTGGAAACGTTTCGTCGGAAAACTATTCGTTTTGTGAGTTGTGCCCAATAATTTTCGTCCAAGCCTAACTTTCAAGGCTAACCTTTTGTACGTATTCCCTTACGTACATACTCTGGAAATACGGGGTATAACACCAACAAGCCATATTTAAGGCTCCAACAACAACCAAACAAAGGGGATTACACGCCTTACAATACGTGTAATATTCCGCCCCACAATTCATACCAAATAGTATAATACTACACTAGCCATTCTCGGCCAACATATAACCAATAACACTACGTCTTTTCCAATCCTTTTCAAATTTCAAGTTCTTAGGTCAACATGTTATTTAGTCATAAACAACTACAATTTCCTTCTTTATTCAACATGCGACGACTTAAACTAATAATCAACTTGAATTCCAATCTTAAAGCTAAACATGCTAGTTTTCGGATTAGGGTTCCAATAGTCCATAAACATATCGACTTCATACTATACAACACATGCTTGCTAAAATCCATAGCTATAACAATAAGTAAGCCTTAACTATTAAAACGACAAAATTTATACCTTTCAAAGCCCTTAAAATTTCCAAGATCCAAAGTCGCGCCTTAGAAATTCTTAGCTCCTTTCCTTAAGTTCCAATCGCTCCAAGCACTCCTAGAGCCTATGAAGAACCCATCTTCAAGTTCCAACTTCAAAGTTGAAGAACTCCCTTAGTTTCCGCCTTGCGACTAACGTAAAAATACGTTTTTTCCGAAATCTTTCTATTGAGATAACCTTACAACACTCTTAGGAACCTTGGGTTAAAGTCTTGTGAACAAAGGATCACAAACTAAATTTTTTTGTGTGGGAGAATCATCAAACCCGAGAGCAAGTCTCCAAGAACAATTGTGTTGTGATATTTTCTAAGTGTAAAGTGAGCTAGTCTTGCACTAGTAGTATACTTATAACACAAAGGATGGCTAAGACTTAAACAAATGGGTGGCTAAGATGAAAATCATGGATTAAGCCTATGTGGACAAGTTGACAAGTCAACAATGTCACGCTAGCAAGACTAATCTTCAAGGTGGTCAATGACCATATTACCTTACCAATTTCGTCCAAGACCACTTGGGGTGCGTGTCGCCTCTCATTCGTCCATAAATTTCAGTAACCTCGGGCCCACAAAAATGTAAACTTCCTCGGGTGGGCCCCACGTGACCAACTCCGTAAAAATAAATTTCCATAATAATAATAAGTTCCATATTCTTCAAATAATCCATTTTGAGAATCCAATTCTCAATAACGAACATTTTTCCTTCCGACGTCAGGAAGATTTTCCGTCGGAAAAACACTCCTTCCTTTCGTACAAATTTCCAAGTCTTGATTCCTTACATACATTCTCTTTTACATGTCCTGGACTTACGGGGTGTAACACATTCTTCCCCCCTTAGAAACATTCGTCCCGAATGTTCCTTCTAAGTCTCCAAACATACCTGTGCCGGTATAGTCTTCCTCTTATGTAGGAAACCAATTATGCCACCCATGGCCATAATACAACATATGCAAAAACTTAAATCCAAGCCAACGAGAAATCACTCTTACATCACAAAAGCTTCCACCCATGGTCTAAAGGATACTCATGTCTTCACTTCACAACAAATGATCTTTTATTTTGCTAACACACGTTCACTTCTTTCCTCGTCGGACCGCTTCCATTACGAAATCTCTAGTACACGTTCCATACTCCGATCGTCGCCGGTTTCAAAACTTTGAGTCACTACCTCCAAACTTGGTCATCTCGCTAGCTTCATTTCTAAGGCCATTCGGCCTTCACGATCCGATTCTGGTCGAGCGCGTCCACGAACCCGTCGATGGTTACCTAAACTTGGGCCTTGCACCCTCGTGATCCTACCACCGGGACCACTCGAACTGACCCCACCTCATTCGGGCCGCGGATTGACGCGAATGGTCCTTAACGACCCATAATCGTGCCAAACTCTTGTTCCTCGATCCGAACAATCTTACTGCTCAAGTCCCGAAAGCTACCACTTTTATCTTACACAACTCAAGGAATTATCCCACAATGCATTTCACGCGATACCAAGTATTTCGACAAAACTAACCGTAAAATCATCCACTCAAGACGCTTGCATCCGAGGTCCTAAGCGTTATAAATTCTAAAGCTCACAATTGTCGTCTCGGACTTACCCATTTTCAACCACCCATGTTTTCTAATTCACAATTAACACAATGCTATCCGCATAGCACTCAACATGTATCCACCATAACAACATAAACCCGTCTCCTAAGTGAAGATATCTCTGCAACTCGCCACTTTCCTTTGTCGCTTTAATCATAATCACGCCTGCAGGCGCGCTATAAGGCGATGAACCACCACCGATCCCGAAGGTGAGTCTACATCTGTGCTACCTCGTCGGACAAACCCTCAAATGACCACGGTTGGCCGCATGGCCTACAAGCCGAAGTAGTACGACACTCCCCATAATGGAGTCTATCACGGCCACGCAGGTAGGGTGACCTCGTCGACTAACACCCTTCTCCCGAACAACGAACGCAAGCCCGGGGGTGAGTCATCCCTCTTGTATCCCTCCTGGACATCCTCCCATCCAGCTGGCCCACGGCCATGTATAACAATCTTCCAAACTAGCACGACACCACGGATCATCGCCGACTCTATCCATAGAACTCGCGATCGCAACTCAAGAAATCCGAAGTCTCGGATTATCGGATCTAGGGTGAATCATCGTATGCTGGAACCACCGGCTCCGTCCTCATTTCGGCCACCACTGGCTAGTAACTAGGCCATCTCCTCCTTGAACTCATCTCGGCTCACGGCGTGGGCGCAGACTCGTATCGTGGCCTCGATGAAGCTGCTGCGCTCTAAACTCTGCGGGGCTAGCGGCGTCATAAAACTCGTCGTCGAAGTACTATCTCGGTAATGACCGGGCTGTGCCTCGTAACCTTCTGCATTCGCAGCTCCTCTGCTGCCTTGCCCTCCAGGCTCTGGTTGCCTTGCGTAGGCGTAACGGATACATAAGAATACGCCGTAGGAGTCCAACTTATAACACAATCTGACCGCGATCTCGAGTGAGAAGAATGGAAACCAATCCTAAATATCCTGTAGCCTCGATTATAGATGTGGTGCACAACACGCGATAATCAAGACTCTACTGAACCGCAGTAGACACTTTCCGAGGATTAATCGCTCGATACCACTTTTGTCACGACCGACCTCGGGCGCGATCGTGCCTTACCGGGCACCCTGGTGATACAACATCGAGAAAAATCAGCGGAAATAAAAACTTAAACATGAAACAAGATAAAATATAAGAAAGCGGGCTAACAAACGGTCACCGTGTATATACAGAATTGAGCGATTACATCCTTTACAACCCTGCCCACAACACATGTGCACTCTAAGAATGTAACCACAACTATGGCGGGACGGCCGCCATACCCTGAATGTACAAGAACCTACAACTCGAGGAAACATACGAAAGATAAGCCTCGGAGAAGCGGAGCTTCAATACGCTGACGGTGATCCTATGGCGAGGATCAACAATCGATGTACCTCCTGCGGCGTACGCAACCCCGAAGAGTCGATGCAACAGTACCAGTATGTGAATCGAAAATCAGTAAATGAAATCATAGTAGTCTATATAAAGCGAGACATATATGATAACCAAACTACGATATAATATATGCGATCATCAAGTCGTGGACTCACGCCTCAAAGTCATCACTCAAATATAAATATGGGTCTCACGCCCACCACATCATTCGTGCGTGGAATACCTTCCTCCGCGGCGATCTATGATATAGCAACACCAAGGAGTACACATGAACACGAGTCCACTGTGTCATAACAACCGTCAGGGCAATCGAGCTAACTACGGATACCAAAGCGCGTCCTCAACTGGCCGGCAAGTACGAAAGCCAACTACGGATACCAAAGCCGTACCAACAAATCTACATAACCATACCACGGCGACCCGAGCAAGAAGCCAACTACGGATACCACTGCGCCACGTAGGTGGCGGGGCAAGTAAGACTAACTACGGATACCAAGCCGGAATCACGAGACGTCACAAAAACCGTGCACGGCAATCGCGCTAACTACGGATACAAAGCCGCATCCTCAATCGACCGGCAAGTCAAGCCAACTACCGGATACCAAAGCCGTACTAACAAATCTACATAACCATACCACGGTCGAAGCGGCAAGCTAAGCCTACCGATACCACTGCGCCGCGCGTGGCCGGGCAATCAAGACTAACTACGGATACCAAGCCGGAATCACGACCGTCACAACCGAACTGAAGGGCAAGTCACGAAGGCTAACTACGATACCAAGCCGAATCAATCGACCTCGGGCAAGTACGAGAGCCAACTACCAGATACCAAGCCGAATCAACCAAAGTCCAGGTTTTACCCCAACAGTACGCCGTACGTTAAATTCTTTTTAAAAGATCCAGTTCTTTTACAAAGCTCATCCGATGCCCGTATTATCAAAATAGAGTGACTAACATTTTAAGTAAACCAAACCAACTTCCATACTTTCCTTTTTAAACCAAATTAAGACAATACCATGCCTTTTTAGACCAAAACACTTCTCCTTTTAAAGTCAAGTTACCATTTTAAAACTAATGATAAAACCATTCTTTTTGTTTTCATAAAGTCGTTATAACTAACTTCCCATAAAGCTGTTATAACCCTTTATGTTTTAAACCAATTTAAGACAAAAGCATGTCTTTCTTTTAAACCAAAAGCTCTTCAATTCCTCAAGTCTCTTTTCTTTTAGAAATCAAGTTCCTTACTTTGGAAATTTAAGAAAATTAATGCTTGTTTATTAAAGCAGCCATGATCTAGGAAATGTAATACAATTTTGTCTTATCTTAGCTTCTATGCAGATGGAGGTTTCTACTGGTTTTAATAGTAATTAATTTGTCAATACATTTTCCTTTATTAACGCTGCAGTGGTTTGTTCGATACTTATTCTCATTTCCGAAATCAATATAGTATTATTCCTTTTAAAACCCGAGTACCCATTTCTCATAAAAGTGGTTTCACAACTGTTTAACACAAACCAAGTCCTTAATATTTCACATCAAGTCATTTATAAGTCAAGTCTCTTATCTTTTAAAAACCACAAACCATTTCTTTACCTACATAAAGTTGTTATAGCAAACTTCCCATAAAGCCGTTATAACACTTTATGTTTTAAACCAACCAAATTCATTTAGCACATGTACGTCTACCGTACTACATAGTTCACAACAATCATGCTAGAAAAGATAGGAAGAGGTTCACATACCTCGCGACGATTATCGACAATTAGCAAATCGCTCCAAAGTACTGTAACCCTGCTAGCCTTTTCCACCCTCCAAGTAGAATACGCTGTGAGTACTTCAACCTATAAAGGCCACAAACGTCTATCAACTCCTAGATCCCTTCGTAGAACATTTCTAAATACAAGATTCCTTATTCTACAGAAAATTCGGCAGCACCTCCCCCCCCGTAACCACATAAATATCCTCTTATCAAGGCGTTCAGCCAACAACTCCAATGGGGGTTACACGTCTAACCGGACGTGTACAACACTGCCCCACATTAATACTATAAGTCTACTGTAAATACAATCCAATGTAACTACAGTTCAATTCTATCAATCTTCTATCTTCATATAATATACTCAAGTATAACTACTACAACATGTAATATCAATTCTGATAGGGACAAAGATCATTACCTCGATAAGCCCAAAATTATCCAAGATTAAAAGTCGATCCTGAGCAACGTTTAGCTCCAATTCCTTACGCTCCAACCCGCTCCAAGCAACCCTTAGAAGTTTCTAAACAACTTCTTAACACTTCATCTAAGCTATGAAGATTTTCTAGGGCTTCATTTGCATTATTGGAATAAAGTAGTATTTAGGCTCTTAGTATTGAAATAACTTTGGAATACTACTAGGAATACTAGGCTAAGGTATTTGGGATAATAAAAACACTTGAAGGATTTTTCTACACAAAGGGGGGTGGGTTGGACGAGAACAACTTAAGGGAGGGAGGGAGAATTTGCCTTGGAAAGATATTTCAAGTGTGGATGAAATTAAGTCTTGAAACAAAGGGGTATTTATAGATAAATCAAGGGCCAAGATTTAAGCAAATGTAAGGTGAGGATTGGGGACATGTTGTCTGAGTAATTGCCAACCAAGTGTCCACCACAAAAATAGGACAAGTGGCTTCCCACTTGTCCCCACAAAAAAACGTCCAAGTGTCCACAACTTTCGGCCATGGGGCCACATGGGGGTGACACGTGTCGCCCCCTACTCGTCCAAAATATTTCATTTTCCGAAAATATCCGTAATGCCAAAAATCCGAAAATAAAGTGGGCCATAAGCAGTAAATTCTCCGTGGGCGTGACCAATTTCGGAAATAAAATTCCATAATTCTCAAATATTCCAAAAAGTCCGAATACCGAATCCGGGAATCCAATTCCCATTAACGAACCTTTTTCCTTCAAAAAATCCGGAACTTTTTCCGTCGAAAAATCACATCTTTCTTCCTTTCCAATTTTTAAGGTCGTATTCTCGTACGTACGTCCTCACATACATACCCTGGAACTACGGGGTATAACATAATTATTGGGAATTATGGAGCAAGATTGCAAAAAATTTCTCCTATTTTCCTCCCATCACGAGAGCTCACATAGATCTGAGTTTGATAAATTTTTCTAAGTGTGGGAAGTGATCTAGTCTTGCACTACTAGTATAGATATATACTACATTCAAGGGCTTGGATCAAGGCAAATGTGTGGCTAGGATGAGGTCAATTATGTCAAGCCAAATTGACCCTTTGACTTCTTCGTCCATTTATCAAGCCAACGGGCTATTTTTCTTCATCTTTTTCGCCCAAGATGATGTGGAGGTGACACGTCACACCTCCCATTGATCCATAACATTCTGTTTCCCGAAATGTCCATAATTGGTCAAAATACTCGTGGCCCCACAAAAGCGTAAAATTTCTGCGGCCCCACGTATCCAACTCTGTAAATAAAATTTCATAATCTCGATAAATTCTAAGCGTCTCAAATAACAATTTTTAGAACTCAATTCTCATTAACGAACATTTTCCTTCCCGAGGTTCGGAAAACTTTTCCTTAAGAATAATAAATCTTTCCTTCGTTCAAATTTATAAGTCTTGTGCTCTCACGTCTATTCTCGTATACATGTCCTGGAATTACGGGGTGTAACATTTCACATGGAGGGTTATCCTTATTCTTATGCGGATGTTATACCCCGTAGTTCTGGCCATGCGTATGAGAGCGTACGAAAGGGATTAAGACTTAAATTTTTGAATGATGGTTCATTTGTGAAATGTTTGAGGCGGTTGTTGTCGTCAACTTTGAGGCGTTATGACCGTTACATTGAGAGTTCCTAGGTGTTTCAAAGGCCTGTGCGTAGTTTGTCGAGTCTAGTTTCCAACGCAACCACCGTTAAATCGATAGGACATCGTAGTAGAAAGTTACGCGGAGTTACAAGTCTGAGCCAGCAAACGCGGCCGAGCGCGCGCGGCCCAGTTGCGGGAAGGTCGCGGCCCGCGCAGGCCGCGACGGAGGTTTTGGCGGAAAAACTGAGGAAAATCAGATTTTTTCTTTTTAAAAAGGCCATGGGAGGGTGACAAGTGTCCCCCCCATCTGATTTTTTGCATGCACTATTTATTGACCAAGTCTTGAAGACTTGGTCATTCTTCAAGCTCTCATCTCTCTCTAAATTAGAAGCTCTTCCTTCTCTCTAGAAAATCAATAGGAAATCAAGGCTTGAGAAAAATCTGAAAAGTGTGGCAAGAAGGAAACTTATTTGCAAGCTTGTAGGAGTTATTGTGGTGGTGTTTTTGGAAAGGAGGATAGCAAATTTGTTGGATTAATTTGGCTAAAGCTCTAAGGTAACAAATCTTTCTCTTGTTGCTAGTTTTTGGTGTTGCATGTGAAGAAGAAAGAACTTGTAGTTGAAACTATTGCTCTTAGATAAATTGCATGTAAGAAATATGGTTTGGATATGAAAGAATTGAATAAGAAGGTTATGTAAGCATGTTGTAGCCAAAATACCACCTTAAACTTGTTAAGTTAGTTGTTATGTATTGTGGGGCAGAATTTTACACATCCAAGATTAGGTGTGTAATCCCCTTATTTTGATTGGATTGTTGGGCCTTAAAAGTGGCGTTTGGATGTTGAATTCGGCCTTGAAAAAGGTGGCAAAGTATGTAGAAACAAAGGAAATGCTGCCCGATTTTCCATAGAATTTAGTGACTTTGCACTTGGAATATCCTACGTTGAAACTAGAGGTTAATAAACGTATTATGGTCATTATAGGTTGATGTACTATGTGCGGTATAGTGGACTTAGCAAGTGGATTGACCGAAGAGGTATGTGGAGCTTTCCTATCTCTTGAGCATGAATAGTTATACCTATGTAGTACGGTAGACGTACAAGATTTGATATCATTCACTTGTTTTAAGTATATGATACTTGATTCGTTTAAAAAAAAAGTATAAGTCCCTTGGATTTAGGGAAATGTATTTGACTAATGTATAAAGTTAATATAATGACTTTATGGGAAGTTGGTTATATTAGCTTTATGGAAGGTTAACAAAAGAAAGATTTACTCTAAGCAAAATAAGTACGGATAAATGATTTGAATTTATGAAAGACAAATTGGTTTTAAGGCATCAATTGCCTAAGGTTTCAAAAGAAAAGAAGTCACATGATTTAGAATATGATATTTTTAAAAGGAAATGTGACTTGTCTTGAAAAGTAGTCGTGACTTGATACTACGGTTATTAGTATCTTGGAAGTTTTACATAAAAATGGGTCTTTTCTTAAAAGGTTAGAAGTACGTGGTACTTGGGTTGAATTCCCGGATTTTCTCTTAAATGACATGTTAGTGCCTTAAGTAAACTAAAATGAGAGGATATATTAATAATGTTAATAAGAAGTTAGGGGATTTCTTAACTTGCTTATGTTGTGATAAGCCGGTAGCGCTTATGTTATGTATGATAGCCGGTTGTGCTAGGTTACGTGTTCTTACGGGGTAGACCCCGGGTGATTCTTGTTATTTCCTTTGGACATACTGACACGATGGATGGTCCACGGGTATGTGTCCATTAGGATGGTTTATTACTTATTCTTGTTATTTCCTTTGGACATACTGACACGATGGAGGGTCCACGGGTATGCGTTCATTAGGATGGTTTACTACTTATTCCATGGATTTGCTACCCATGATGCGAGTGCGGCACTTGTACTCATGCGGGCACACCGGGTCCATGCGGGTGAAATAGTCCCTGCGAGGCGGATGACCTCATGCGGGTGAAATAGTCCCATGCGAGTACGGCGCTTGTACTCATGCGGGTCCACAGGATCCATGCGGGTGAAATAGTCCCATGCGGGTGAAATAGTCCCATGCGAGGCGGATGACCTCATGCGGGTCCACCGGACCTATGCGGGTGAAATAGTCCCAAGAGTAGGATTGCTTAATGATACTACGGGCAATGGATCCTGTTTTGATCATGAGCCTCCTATTTTTATGCAGTAAAGTTTATAATTGTTACTCTCATTGTTAGTAAGGCACAGTGCATTGTAATTTGGTTTTCTTCCATGACTCCCGCTTATTTTTGTACTTATGATATTATTACAGTACTTTCCATTTTACATACTTGGTACATATTGTGTCATCGACCCATTCTCGGTGCGTTCATGCCGCATGTAGGGGTAAGCAGGTGGTGGATCCTCATTCTTAGGATCTTTGCTCAGGTGTCAGAAGCTCCATTTCTCCGGAGGCTTGACTTTTGGTACGGTTCTCCCTGGTGTGGTAGATGTTTTGTACATTCATGGTATGACGGCCCCGTCCGTCATAGTGGTTACATTCTTAGAAGTGCGTAGTCCTGTTATAAATTGGGTTGTTAAGGATGTAACTGTTCAGTTTTCGTTATATTTAAAGGTAGCCATTTTGGGTTAGCCTGCTTTATATTCTATATGAGTTCTTGTTGTGAGTTTATTTTTCCGCTGGTTTTCTCTGATGTTGTATCACCAGGGTGCCCGGGGTAAGGCACCAGTCACGGGTCCGTGGTCGGGTCGTGACAGCGGAGTTCTGTTGAGAATCACATTAGCGGTAAGGATCGCCTTGCCCCATATATTTTGGGTGTTTGTCTTTGCGCTTGGCTAACAACGTTAGACTGAGGTGAGTAAGGAGCAGTCGTTTGTTGAATGATACTTCGCATTCTTCCCCTCTATCACTACGAATTCCTCAATCTGTAGGCTTAGTTGATTTTACATTTCGGCTTTGTAGCGCTTATCCGCTTAACAGCTTCATCTTTGCTTTTCAACAAACAAAGGATGCAATACGCTGTATCATCGTCAATGAAAGTCACAAAGTACTTGTATCCCCCCTATTTTGTACAAACTTCAAATCACCCATGTAGGTGTGACTAAGTTCTAGTGGAGTGGTGCTTCTTTCGCTATTCCTTCGACGAAATGGAAATATAATTTTTCCTCTTCGCCCACCTCACATTCATTTGAGGGTTTATGTCGACAGAAGACAACAATCTCAACTTAGTTAGTTTTTGAATGACTTTCTATTTAACGTGTCTTAATCTATGATGGCATAGATACACGGATTACAAATATATGATTCATTTGGCTATAGACATATTGTACCATTCTTAGTTATTACAGACCTGTTGGACTACACTCAAACTATCTTGACCAACAACGTCTCTGAAACTAAGTTTGGACATGTATAATCTCTTTTTAGAGTGATCTCATTTCCTTAAGTACTTTTGAGACAACCTCTCCAACCCCTATACTTCAGAGGTGGCGTTGCTTCACATGAACAATCTCTTGCCCATGGTTAGGGCGTAATGGATCATATGTGATCTAGATACTCTGGCCCACTCCAGTTGCCTAGGAAACTGAGTGTCCAATTTCTTTTCTACCTTTCCTTTTGGCCTTCAGATCATTCAAGATCTAGAAACTCTGGCCCACTCTAGTCGCCCGTAGGCTTTGTATGACTGAGTGTCCACTACCAACCTGTCAAATGAAGGATCTTATGTCGAAAACGGTGACAGGTTTGTCTTTTAGTTCTCTAGCCCTCTTCCCTTGTGATTGGTGCTCAGGGAAATTCCTGGCGCTTACTTAGGATTGTCCATAATTCCAATTTTATTATAACCTAAGTCCATAACTTTTATTTAATCTATTGTTTCTAACAGTCCAATCATTAATCGGGAAGGTAGGTGAGATTGAACTTTTGATTTTAAAGTGTAGGGAATATAAGTTTTTTTAGTGAAAACACTTCATATTCCTAGCCTTACTTTACTCATTTTATTCAGACATCAGTTAATCTCCTTATTGATAAATAATAAATTTTACTTAACCCATTTTAGTTCTCATGGGACAACCTTCTTTTTGTTCAAGTTAGCATCATCACCTCTGGCGCTTATTTCCACCACTCTTGGGAGCGGTGACGCAACTCTTCCTTGATCCTTAGTACGGCACTGACTATCGCCATCTTGAAGCTCAAGATCCAGTAAATTGCAATAGAAAAGAAATAAGGGAGGTTTGTGAAGATTTTTCAATCTTTAGATCCCACCTTTGTGATATGATTTGTAACTATCGTCACAGAGAGAGCCAAAACTAGGACCAGATTTGAAAGCATGGTTGTTGACCTGTTAACCAAATCACAATGTAACCGTTTCAAGAAAACCCACAAGATTTGGGAGCATATCTGTTGGCAAACATCTTTCGAGCACTAATACAAATATTGTCTTAAGATTGTTGGATAACAATGAATGTACGGGAATAGTAACTAACTATTACTAGTGCTTCAAAAGAATAAACAATCATGATTACAAAACAACAAACTTGAAGCCTAACAAGAGTTGTGACAACAACAAGCTTTTGTGATCTTGATTTTCTTTCTTGAATCTTGTAACCTGAAACCAAGAGACACTAAATCTGGTAGCGTTACAACTGCGCTGCTAAGTTGAGTGATATTCACTATGTCCTTAAGACAAGATTGCCTCGTATATATCATTTTACGTTAGTAGACAATTGTCTCCCAAGATAAAACAACAACTAACAAATGAGCAAAGGAAACTCAAGTGTAAACTAAAAGAAGAACCTTGAGTGTTTGAAAGATTGCTTAGAGAAGATGAAGTTTAGAAAATCTGAATGTGAGTATGAACTTCAAGTTTTTGAGTGTTGAACGATTGAGCCAAAGGCCTCAATTTGAGCCAACTAATGCAGCCAAGTAATGATTGAATTATGGAGGAAAAACTGACATTTCAATGCTCCAAAATGTCCTCATAATCAGCCAAACTTTTGGACTTTCGTCGCATACAGACCTTTGCCTCGGGTAGCGCGACTCAAAAGAGGCCAAAAGACCAATTAGCATTGCGGCTCATACCTTGTGGCGTCGCAACCCTGGTGGTGGTGGCATTGCGGCGCCCAGACTCTGCGGTGACGTCGCGATCCTTTTTCCGACCAGTTTCAATCTTACACTTCATATATTTCTTCCTTCATTTACCAACGTGGAATACTCGTCATTTAACCAACAATCGTCCATCATTTTATATCTCAAACATTTACTTACGTACCAATATCTCTTTTACTAATGAAATTTACGATACTTGGCACTACGAGAGCACGTGTGTGGAAACGACGTTTCCGATGTGCGGGCTCCAATTATTCGAGTCATAAATAATGTGTTAAATTTAATTCCACATTAGTAAATTTCCAATATTTGAGTAGTTTTACCTTATAGAGTAAACTCTCGAATAGATAGACTCATTTGATGAATTCCATATGCGGTAGAGCTATTGGAAAGTAAATCTTCACTAGAATAGAGGTAAGTTAAGATATTGACTTCAATGGAGGATTTTTTTTCAATTAAATGGTTAATGAAATAAACTAAGGGTATGGGGTAACATATCGACGAGGTAAGCAACGCTTAAGCAGAAGTAGTGCCATGTTTAGGTATTTCAGCAGTTATATTTGCTCTTTCATGTTACTTTCCTATTAAATGATCAGCTAGCACACTTTAATGATTGAGGTGATGAAGATAACAATGATCCACTCTTCGTGTTACTTTCCTGTTAAATGATCAGCTAGCACACTTTAATGACTGAGGTGATGAAAATAACAATGATCCACACTTTCGTGTTACTTTCATGTTAAATGATCAGCTAGCACACTTTAATGATTGAGGTGATGAAGATAACAATGATTCACATGCTAAGGTACCATCTCATATATTTATGTACTTGATGATATATGAGATGCATAGATTTATTTCGTGCTATACATGTCATATGAGTATAATTGCATATGTAATTCATGTTTATTTCATGTCATACATTATAGATGTTCTGATATGGTTGAGGTGATTATGCCTCGATGGGACCTTGTTTTGGACGGATTGATATGATTATAATTCGATGTGATCTTGTTCCGGGTATATTGTATAATTATGATTAGATTGGACCTTATTTCGGACAGATTAATATGATTATGTTCTGATGACATCTTATTCCAGGTGAATTGATACGACTGTGGCCCGATGAGATTCTGCTCTAGGCATATTGATCTAATTATTGGCAAGAAGGGTCTTATTTCATGTAGGCTTATGGACAACGCGGGTGTCCTCCATGGATCACGGATCGACCAACCACCAACTAGATCAGTGTGTGCACAGAGTGCTGAGAGCAATGATTATGAGACAATTTTGATAAAGAGTTAGCATCATATTTTGCATCACTGACTCATATCATTTATATGCTCTTTGGGTGCATTCGTTACATGCAAAGTGTTTGATTTGATAAGATCAGGTGCATTTTTTAAATGCTTTATTTGAGCATATTACTTCATATGCAATATATGTGTATAAATTACAATGTTGATTTGGTTAATTCACTTGGAATGATATTTTATTTTATGTTGAGACTATATGAACTCTACAAGTTAAAGTAAGTTTATTGAAGGTCAACTCTCGCCACTATTTCGTTACATGCATGAGTAATTTTTTTTTATACTCATGCTACATTTATTGCACCCTTGTGTGCGTGCAGGCTTGAGTTGACCTATTGTGATTTCGCATGAGACCATACGGACGATCTAGAGTTGAGTTGAGTTGTCATCTTGTTTTTTAAGCCCAGAGTAACTTATTTAGTTCTTTTCAAACAGATGTACCTTTCACATTCAAAGTTGTTTATTAATGTCTATATATCCTGGTTACTTTTAGATTGGTTCGCTGCATACTTATTAGTTTCTCAACACGTGCAGTCACATAGATTATTTTGCAATATCAATATGTGTTTTTGAAACAAAACTTTGTATAAAGAATTATACATGAACAAATAAAATACAAGTTTATGTGAATGGGATCAATATGAAACCGTAGTAAGGTGACTTTTTTGTTGAGGTAGATGATTGGATACCTTCTGAATCTACGAAAATGAACAATCAAAAGTTAATTTGATACATGTCATGGCTTTACGTATTCTTCTTCTTTTTTATTGGGTATTCACATTCAAAGAACACAAACAATCAAGAAATATAAATCAATAACTTGTTAACGGTGGCATAAATTAAACATAAGGGTTGATTTCTTACCTCTCAATGACAGCATATTCTTGCAAAAGTTTCTGATATACTTGTATTAAATCTGCATGAGAAGCAATAAAAGTTGATAGCAAACATCATTATAATTGTTATATCTCTTCTCCTACTTCATCTTTCTTGAAGAAGTGGTTTATGTTACTAATATGTAAACTACATATGAAAAGTGTGATGAAATTAAGTTAGTGATATGTATTAACTATGTGAAAATAATTTATAAATTCCTATAAAGAATTATCGAAGATAGTGCTGTCTCTAAATTTTCGTCTCTTTCAAGAATACAAAAATAGCATTTGAATTTTTTAGGTGGAAATGCAATTCACTTATTCTTTTACAAAAGTAATGTTCGTAAATCCCATTTCAATTTCTTTGTACACCAAGCAATTGGAAATTTACTAATGTGGAATTAAATTTATCCCATTATTTATGACTCGAAAAATTGGGGCCCTTCACGTCGAAAACGTCGTTTCCACACACGTGCACTCGTAGTGTCAAGTATCGTAAATTTCATTAGTAAAAGAGATATTGATACGTAAGTAAAATGTTTGAGACATAGAATGATGGATGGTCGTTGGCTAAATGATGATGTTTCCACGTTGGTAAATGAAGGAAGAAGTGTGTGAAGTGTAAGATTGAAACGGGTCAGAAAAGGGCCGCGGCGTCACCGCGAAGCCGGGGCGCCACCACCACCAGGGCCGCGACGCTTTCGAGGCAGTGTTTGTGCGACAGAAGTTCAAAAGTTTGGTTGATTATGGAGACGTTTTGTAGCATTCAAATGTCAGCTTTTCCTCCATAAATCATCAATTATTTTGCTACATTACTTGGTGAATTAAGTGGTCATTACATGACACTTAAATAACGATTACATGGGCATTTGAAGAGGCCTTCTTACACTACTATAAATTGAGGCTTTGGCTTAATTTTTCATTACTTAAAGTCAACACAACACCTGAACTTACACTCAGATTTTCTGAACTTCTTTCTCTCTAAGCATCCTTTCAAACACTCAAAGTTCTTCTTCAGAAACACTTGAGTTTCCTTTGCTCATTTGTTTGATGTTGTTTTATCTTGAGAGACTATTGCCCATTAACTTAAAAGGATATACACGGGGCAATGTCTTGAGGACAGAGTGCTAACACTCGACTTATCACAGTTGTAACAAGTAGAGATTTAGTGCCTCTTGATTTAAGGTTATTAAGATTCAAGGAGCGTTCAACAATTGGCACAAAGACTCAAGACGCATTCAAGAACGAAGATCAAGATCTCAAAAGCTTGTTGTTGCCACAATTCTTGTTGGCCACAAGTTTGTTGCTATTGTAATCCTTATAGTTTACCCTTTCGAATCACTTGTAATAGTTAGTTACTATTCCTGTACATCCATTATTTTTCAACAATCTTAAGACAAGATTTATATTGGTGCTCGAAAGATGTTTGTAAGCAGATATAGTCCCAAATCCAGCTGTGATTTTCTTATTAAAAATAGTTCTATTGATAGTTCTGTTAACAACTCAAACAATGTCTATGTCAACAACCGTACGTTCAAATATGGTGTTTTGGCTCTCTATTTGATGACAGTTACAAATCTGTCTCTGTCAAAAGTAGGATCTCTTGATCTGATGATGAGCTTCAAGATACTGCTAATAGTCATGCTAGTATGTTTAAGGGTCGAGGAAGAGTTGTGGTCAACACTCCCGAGAATGGTGGAAGCAAGCACCCTCGAGAGGGTGATAATGTTAACTGGGACAAGAGGTGAAGGCTGGAGATGTTGTTCTATCTTGTAGTAGAAGGCTGAAGATGTTGTTCTATCTTGTAGTAGAAGGCCTACATCTGTCCCAGACAAAAGATCCGAAGAATGGTAAGGAGGATATGGACACTCAGTCCAACGAAGGAACTGACGTGGGCCGGAATTCAAAAAGTATAAGTTAATTATTTTTCCTTGTCCATAATGAGTTTATATAATTTCTGAATAAAAGCAATGTTAGGAATATGAAGTGTTTTAATTAAAAACGAATATTCCTATCACTCTAAAATTAGAAATTGAATCACTCACCTTCCCGTTTAAAGATTGGACTATTGTAAACAATGATTTAAAAGATATGGAACTATGTTGTAATAAAATTGAAAGGACAATCCTAAGTAAGCACCAGGAATTTCCCTGGGCACCAATCACAAGGGAAGATGACTAGAGGACTAAAGACAAACCTGTCACCGTTTCCAACATAAGATCCTTCATTTGACAGAATGGTGTTAGACACTCAGTCATACAAAGCCTACAGGCGACTGATATGGGCCAGAGTTTTCAGGTCTTAAATGATTTGAAGGCCAAAAGAAATTGGACACTCAGTATACCAAGGCAACTAGAATGAGCCCATAAAATCTAGATCACATATGATCCGATTACGCCCTAACCATGGGCAAGAGGTTGTTCATGTGAAGCAACGCCACTTCTAAAGTAGAAGAGGTTGGAGAGGTTGCCTCAAAAGGATTTAGGGAATTGAATCACTCTAAAAGGAGGTGATACATGTCCTAAACTTGGTTTCAGGAACACTGTTGGTCAAACTGGCTTGAGTCTACTCCAACAGGCCTGTAATAACTAAGAATGGTATAGTACGTCTATAGCCAAATGAATGATATCTTTATAATATGTGCATCTAGGCTATCATAGATTAAGACACGTTAAATAGAAAGTCATTCAAAAGCTAACTAAGTTGAGATTGTTGCCTTCTGTCCATATAAACCCTCAAAATGAATGTGAGGTAGGTGAAGAGGCAAAATCACATTTTCATTCCGTCAAAGGAATAACGAAAGAAGCACCACTCATCTATAACTTAGTCACACCTACATGGGTGATTTAAAGCTTGTACAAAATAGAAGGGAGAGACAAGTACCTTGTGACCTTCATTGACGACGGTACAACATACTGCATCATTTGTTAGTTGAAAATCAAAAATAAAGCTGTTGAAGCGGGTAAGCGCTACAAAGCAGAAGTTGAAAATTAACTAAGACTACAGATTGAGGAATTCGTAGTGATAAATGGGGCGAATTTGAAGCATCATTCATCAACTCACCTCAGTCTAACGATGTTAGCCAAACACAAAGCCATACGCCCAAACTATGTAGGGTAAGGCGATCCTTACTGCTAATGTGATTCTCAAGTTAGACCTAAGATTGTAGATTGCATATCCAATAGATCTGCAAATAACAATAGTGCTTATCGCCTCTTAGAATCAAAGAATGCTAATTATTTGAAGATAACTTTCCTTGAGAAGGAAAATGAACTAATTGCTCGAGCTTAACAAGAACCCGCGAGTGCCTGACTGTCCAAAACTAGCCATTCCAGATGTACAGAACTCAGAGATTCTAGATGTTGAACCAAAACGGAGCTAAGAGGGGACAAAGACTTATTTCATGCCTTCTAGCTTGTATGGTTGAAAATGAACCATGGACAATTAACAAAGAATTGTTATCTCCAGAAACACTACTTTGGAAAGAAGCTACAGAAAGAGAAATAAACTCCATCAGATGTAACTCTACTTGTGTAATGGTTGACCTTCCTCTGGGAAAAAACCTTTGGGTTGTAAAAGTGGATACTCAAATTGAGTACAGAGTAGATGAATCTATTGACGAGTATAATCCCTCGGCTACTTGGACATGTGCTCCCCTATGAGTAGCTTAACATCCAAGGCCACTGCAGTCTTGCTTGATATGGATGTTGAGACAGCCTTCCTAACCGGAGAGTTGGTTTTGTGGATTGTTGGGCTTCTTCCTGAACATCCATTTTGGTCCCTAAAATGTTTACATTTTGGTCCTACAAGTTTCAGATAAAATAGAAACAATGAATCTGACGCCAGAAACATTGACTCTGAAGTTAGAAGGCCAGTTGGAAAACCAATAGTCCAAAAGTTGAAGAAGAAATGAATATGGAACAACCCGATGGGTATCTCATTCCAGAGCAAGAGAAGAAAGTATGTCGACTTGTCAAATCTCTGTACGGGCTAGCCCTGAAGCATTGGCACAAAATCCTTGATAGTAATCTACTATCGAAGGGTTTCTCCGTTAATGTGTGTGACAAATGTGTCTATATGAAAGATAATTCTAACTTGTTCTTCATAATATGCCTTTACGTAGATGACATGTTGATCACAAGGATTAGTCCTAGTTTGATCCTAGAGATTAAAAATATATTGAAACGATGTTTCAATATGAAGGATATGAGTATTGCAGATGGCATCTTTGGAATTAAATTTCCAAGACATCTAACAGACTGGTCTAATTCCAAACTCATTTGTTAGGTATTTGATAGTCTCATTGAATTCATTAATGGATACGAATCATAGAATTGATTGGAATCATGGTACACCCGTATATCAGGAGTAATATGCGCATGTCACTTGTAGTTCAATGTATTTTACACACTATAAATGACCTGGTATCGGCTCACAAAGTAGATCAGTTGAACTAAGTTTCACTGAAAATAATCGATAGAAGGCGTTAAATTGGATATGATGATATCTGAAATATTCACTTATCTACGGATTATGGTATTCTGGATGTCCAGTAGTTCTGGGAGAACACAGTGATGCAAACTAGACATTGGATTTGAAGAACACCATAGCCACACGTGGATGCGTATGGTGTATCTTTGAAAATCCTCTAAGAAAATTTGCATCGGCTGATTTGTGATGGAATCAGAGTTTATTGCTTTGGAAAAAGCATGAAAGAAGTTGAGTAATTTCACGACCTCAGAGGATGTCCCTTATCGAGAAAAACCCATGCCTTCGTCAGTTATACAATGTGAGGGCACGGATGACGGCGTCTGGACATATGTGTCAGAGACATAAGACCGTATGACAGTTGATCATCATGGGTGTCACCTCCTTGATTATTAATCAAAGGATATAGCAGACCTTTTAACTAAGGGACTACCCGAAGATAAAAAAAATTGCATGTATAGGGGAATGTGTGTAAAACCCAAACAATAAGAACTAATACAGTGGATACCAAACCTTACTGACTGGAGATACTAGGAATTAGGTTCAATGCGAAAACTAAGCCGTAAAGGTTCAGTTGAGCGCTTCGGTGGAAGCAAGAGCACTTCAGATGATGATTTCTGTAAAGAAATATGAATCCAAAGTCGTTCCCACGATAGACATTAAAGTGCTACCTGCATGGTGGGTAGAGGTTAAGTTTTCAAAACCTTTAATGATTCTCACCGGTTGAGGTTAGGTTTGGGGAAACTTTTAATGGTGCCTAACACTTGTGAAGTGGGGTATAACATGATACCTTGTAGGAGACCACCTATTTAAGTGCAAGGACATGCCGCCTCAAATGAAAGCACTTAAGAATCCAAGTGTGTCTACAGCCACAATGGACAAAACATTAAAAAGAACAGAATAAGGAAAGTTGTTGTGTTGGTACCGTTGTCTTGGCTTACACTAAACACTGATGGTTCAAGACATAACATTCACCGCGCAGTAAGTAAGTCCGATGGTATTCAACTATGGAAGGTTCAAAGCTAAAGCTACATATTCATACGCAACATCGGTCCGTAGAAGATTACTAGAAAGACACGCATGAGTGTCCCAAAATCTCTTTCAAGAGAGGATTGTTGGAAATTTACTAATGTGGAATTAATTTTATTCCATTATTTATGACTCGAACAATTGAGGCTCATACGTCGAAACGTCATTTCATACACGTGCATTCGTAGTGCCAAGTATCGTAAATTTCATTAGTGAAAGAAATATTGGTACATAAGTAAAATGTTTGAGACATAGAGTGATGGACGGTTGTTGGTAAATGAAATAAGAAGTGTGCGAAGTGTAAGATTGAAATGGGTCAAAAAAGGGACGCGACGTCACCGCGGCGCTAATTCCGACGCAGTGTCTGTGCGACGGCAGTCCAAAAGTTTGGCTGATTATGAGGACGTTTTGGAGAATTCAAATGTCAATTTTTCCTCCATAAATCAGTCATTATTTTTCCGCATTACTTGGTGAATTAAGTGGTCATTACATGGTACTTAAATGGTCATTAGATGAGCACTTGAAGAGGCTTTCTTACACTACTATAAATTGAGGCTTTGGCTCAATTGTTCATCACTTGAAGTTCAACACAACACTTGAACTTACACTCAGATTTTCTGAACTTCTTCCTCTCTAAGTATCCTTTCAAACACTCAAGGTTCTTCTTTAGAAACACTTGAGTTTCCTTTGCTCATTTGTTTGATGTTGTTTTATCTTGGAAGACTATTGCCAATTAACGTAAAAGGATATATATGGGGAAATCTTGTCTTAAGGACAGAGTACTAACACTCGACTCAGCACAGTTGTAACAAGTAGGGATTTAGTGTCTCTTGATTTCAGGTTATCTAGATTCAAGAAGCGTTCGTCAATTGGCACAAAGACTCAAGACGCATTCAAGAACGAAGATCAAGATCTCAAAAGCTTGTTATTGCCACAATTCTTGTTGACCACAAGTTTGTTGCTATTGTAATCCTTATAATTTACCATTTCTAAGTACTTGTAATAGTTAGTTACTATTCTTGTACATCAATTATTTTCCAACAGCAATAACATTCAATATTTCATAAATCATTTCAAGGTAGAAAATTAAGTAGTACAATAGAGTTAAGAAAGTAGTATCCATTTTTTATTACTATTTCATTTTCTTCTCAAGCTATCATTTTTTATGTTGTTCCTTAAGCCATTTTTATAGCTTATAGTAAAATGTCTTCTTATGATCATTGTACTCTTTTTTTCTCTTTTACGGATCTACTTATGGTTATACCACCCCATTGTCGTTCATCGTCACATATTCACATTCTAATAATACTTTTTAGATTACATATAATTGTCTTTTTAGTTTTCCACAACAAATCTGGATATAATAAAAAGTAGTTAGGCCAAATGCACTTAATTTAAATCTTCAGGACATAATACCTTTGCAGAGTGAAAATAAAAGTATGAGACTTTGACACACACTGATAACCCACCCCCCACCCCCTACCAAACCCCAATAAAGAAATCAGCAACATCACGTTGAGCCATCAAAATGGGATTGGCTCTTGAGGCCAGATAAATCCGGCCCGTTACTAGGTAGGGTTCGATTAAGATTTTTTAAGTACATTTAAAGATGAGGCTTATAAGCCCGGTCCAGTAAACTCATTGCCATTAGTACTTCAACCTATAATGGCCATAATACGTCCATTAACCTTTAGCTTCGAACGTAGAATATTCTAAGTGCAAAGTCACTAAATTCTACGGAAAATCGGACAGCACTTCCTTTGTTTCTACATACTTTGCCACCTTTTTCAAGGCCGAATTCAATAACCAAACACGCCACATTTAAGGCCCAACAATTCAGCTAACCAAAGGGGATTACACGCCTTAACAGGACGTGTAAAATTCCGCCCCACAAATTAATACGAAACTAGTTCCATATTTAAAGCCATTCTTGGCTAAACATATACAACAACACAAAGTCCTTTTCAATCCAACTTCTTAGGCCTAACATGTTATATAGTCATAAACAACTTAACAATTATAATTCCTTCTTTATATAACATGTGACGATTAAACTAATAATCCAATTGAATTGAAATCTCAAGGCTAAACATACTAGTTTTCGGATTAGGGTTCCAATATCCATAACACTTATCAACTTCATAATATATATCTCATACATGCTAATATCCATAGCTACAACAATAAGTAATCTTAATTACTAAAACGACAAGAATTATACCTTTACAAGCCCTTAAAATTTCCAAGATTCAAAGTCGCTCCTTAGCAATTCTTAGCTCCTTTCCTTTATGCTCCAATCCGCTATTTGAAGCCTTTAGAAGCTCACAACCAACTTCTCTTCCATTTCCAAACAAAACCTATGAAAATGCCTTAGGTTTTCGCCTTGCGACTAACGTGAAAACGCCGTTTTTCCGAAATCTTTCTATTGAGATATCCTTACAATACCCTTAGGGACCTTGGGTTAAAGTCTTGTGAATAAAGAACCACAAACTAAATTTTTTTGTGTGGAAATGCTCATGAACCCGAGAGCAACAATGAAGAACAAGGTGTTCTCTAATTTTTCTAAGTGTTGAAGACAAGTCTTGCACTAGTGTAGTGTATATAAAACACAATGGAGGGTCAAGATATCAACATATGTGTGGCTAGGATGAAGGGCATTAAATAATAATCCAAGTGGCAAGTTGACTTGGTCAATAATCTCAAGCTAGCAAGACTTGATCTTTTACATTGGTCAATGACCATTCTACCCTTGTCAATTTCGTCCAAGACCATGTGGGGGTGCCACGTGTCGCCCTCCCATTCGTCCATAAAATTCCGTAACCCTCGTGGGTCCCACAAACGTAAAATTCCTCGGGTGGGCCCCACGAGACCAAATCCGTAAAAATAAATTTTCATAATGATAATAAGTTCCATACTCTTCAATTAATGCATTTTGAGAATCTAATTCTCACCAACGAACATTTTTCCTTTCCGACGTTCGAAAGATTTTCCGTCGAAAAAACAATTCTTCCTTTCGTACCAATTTCAAGTTTCGTGTTCCTTACGTACATTATCTTAAACATGTCCTGGACTTACGGGGTGTAACAATTTTAGCCCAAGCTACAGTTCATAGGCATAAGACACGAATGCAAGAAATGGGATTTATGAGCCAGACCCAACAAACAGTTAGACCAGCATGTATGGTGTATACTAACTTATTTTCGCATGGTCTACATATGATTTCAAGGTCTCATTATACTATAAGGCTAATCATGAGTTTTACACAAGTACACAAACCAACAATATCAACATTTCACAACCAAGCAAGTTTACACATTTCACTAGACAACATTCTAAGTCTAAATGACCGGTTTGACACATACCAAACTAAACCATACAAATAGATTATCATGATATTAATGAATTAAACGCAACTAAACTAAGATTTAACCTAATACGGGGGGTCTATCTCCTCATTTTAAATCAAATACATAGCACATTTAAACACCTTGCATCATTTTAAGTTATTACCTCTTCATCGTGTAGGCTCTAAAGTCTAAACAAACAGGGACATGCCACTGCACCTATATTTTAGTTCATTTTAACTACTGCTACATGTTCCAACAAGCATCATTAGGATAATTACTGGGGCAAATACACTTCAGGAAACTTAAACATACTCTTAAACTATCCAACATGTTGTCCACATACATTTTAGGCATTTATCAGGACATCAATGGCCAACATACCTTCAAATCAAGATTCAATTAATGTAAAGGTCGTTACATCAGCCTAAACAACCTATTCAATATAAACAAGACTCAAATGGACAGATTAAGCCTCATAGCAATTACACAAGTTATGTATGCTAGCTGACACCGGTTTAAATTAGCACATTAATCAACTCATGACCCTTAGACAAATTATACATGGCAAATTAAATCATAACTATGTATTAAGTTATCCAGACAAACCACACATCTCTAAACAAGCTTTAAATTATATCATTAGGCCTTTTGTAACTAAACCTGTTAATTATAATAGGTCCTAGTTAACAATTCACTTTAGAAAAACATGAAAATACCAACACAACGTCTCTTTTTATTCTATCCTTAGGCTTAACCAATTTTAGAGATCAGAATAGGTATTTGTTGACACCCAATTTTGACCCTCCCGTTCAGTTCTTAACTATAAAATTGCACTAATTTTGTAAAATAATTTTCTATAATAAAATGCATCAATAATATATTAATACATGCACAAATAAGCATTTTAATAATAGCGCCGCATTATAAAATATTAAGCCCTAATTAAATAGCACGCCCGTCTTTATTTTTGTAATAACTTAAATTAATAAGCACCTAAATAATTTAATCACAATTTTTAATTCCTAATTTACCACTAATTAATCTTTGCCTAAAACTAACTTCTAAAACTAATACCCAATATAATACCTAATCATTCACTTTTAAATTGCCACCACTATGACCTTCACACCAACCGACCCGCCCCTATTTTTCGTCCAGCCCAAATCCGTGAGCCCAACCCCTTAATTAATAATTGCCTTATCCGACCCATTACTTCCCACTTCTTCCTTCCCATCGACTCAAATGCCATTAAGAAAATAAAAGAAAAAAAAAACCTAGAGCCCCTCCTTTCACCTTCAACCCTGCGCACACCCCTGTCTCCCCTCAATCCCATCATCTTCTCCAACGTCTCACATGCCCCCATACCTCTGTCCAACTACTCCTCACACCCGTGCACTTGTGCCTCCACGAATTCGCGATTTGAACGACAAATCGTCCAAGAAATCGGACCTCTAACAACTATTTTTCGAATTCAAACCCCCATATTTCACCTATAAAAGACCCCTTCGTTCTTCATTAGAGGGGGACCGGGAATTTGAGAATTTATCTTGCATTTCATCTATTTGTTCTTCATTTTAGGGGGGTCGGAATTGGAGAATTAGTCTTGAAAAATCATCTCTTGGTTCGTTATTTAAAAAGAGCATAGGATTCTGGGTTCCGAAAAGGCCAAGAGTAGAATTCGCATTTCTCATTTTGGATCGATTCCAGCGAACATAGCCATAAAAACATTCATCTCTTAATCGCATAAACAACAACACTCTCTGAGCGGATTCGACGAGTCGAGACGACGCCTCGGTTCGCTGCCTGAAGAAGGTCAGCAAACCCAAAATTCCTCTCGCATTTTATTTTCTGCATTGTTTATGTGTTGTGTGGTACTGTCAATTCGCTACTGTTAATTTAGAGTGTGGTACCTCTGCCTAGCTTATGTAGTTTATATCAGTGATACTACGTTTTTGGTTTGATGTGTATAGCATTGTATGGTTCAAGTGTAGACGGTAATGGACATCTCAGGACTTAATTTGAACATATTATCAGATCATACATACTGATATAGTATGTTAGATGTTTATGTCCAAGTGATTAGTTAATATGTGTTGGTCTAGTACTGTATCTGAGCATGAGATATAATCTTCGCTTAAATTTCTTATAATGTGCATATAAGTGTAGCAATATCTGATTTAAACTTATCTAGCCTAGGTTTAGGTATACTCTATTCTTAAGAGGATTATAATGTGTTTTAGTGATACACTATAGAATGTCTGACTTGTTTGGTTTGCTTAGTTTAGATCAAATGTGATGACATGGTCCAACATTGATTTTATGTGATTGAAGCTTGAAGGGTTAACATGATGTTCTGGTTTATTTTAGAAGTCATGTTTGATACATTTAACACAGGTTGCTTGCATTTCGATCCTAATATGTATAGTATGTCCCTACTAGGTCTTAAATGTATCTTGATTGAGGCTTTGGTAATTTGTTGACTTAAAACTTGTTTAGCAACCATGTAAATTGTGTCATCTCTGATCTTAAAATACCAATATGTGTAATATGACATAAGCTTGTCTAAATCTGGCATCACCAGCTCTGAATACTTAGAATCATGTCCTTAAGATAGTCATATGTTCACTCTACTTGTCTTCCATATTTGTTGAATTTACCATAAATCTTCCGTCACATGCCTAGATATAAAACTGTCCCAGGTCAGCATGCAAGGTCACCCTTGAGTCCTATTGTAGCATATTCATTTTACTGAATTACGGTGAACTGCTTAATACCGTTTAGATAATCATGTGTATCTAGAATGTCGTCTCTTGAAATGCCCACATATGCGATTTATCATTGCTTTTGACAAACTTTGGTTGTTGGATACTCATTCTTTTCCTTCTCCTTTTGGCATGGTCCGAGCACAATGGGAGCAAAGCACCAAGATCATTAACACTTTGATGTCATAAATCTTACTCTATAATGAGCAAGCTGCTGCAGTTTTGGCCATTTACATACATTGGGAACATTTCTCGCTACACTTTTGAGCATATCTGATATCCATCGCCGCTGTATTTTGAGCCTAACCGCTGGTGGCTTCTTGGCTAAAAACCTGTTACTTTGAAGTTGTTTGGACAGTTGGTGCTGCTACGAATTAGTTGCTGCCTTTGGCGATAATTCATTAAGATCTCTTCCACATATGCTCTTCAAATTTGCTGCTGTTTCTAATTAGTTGCTGCCTTTGGTGATAATTCATCAAGATTACTTCCACATATGCTCTTCAAATCACATTTACCGCTTTATTTGATTGCCATGACTCTTGTTTTGGTGGACTACTTGTTGCTTATAACATGAGCTACTACTATATAGGTTTGATAAAAGTGGTCTACTTGATATCTTGTTGTATTTTCTAAAGCGCATAGATGCTATATTTGTTGTCCCAATACGATAATTTAATGTCATCAATTGTTTCATTACAGGCTAAGATGTTGCGATTCTGAGGCTGAAATGGGTCGCATACTTGAGACAATTTTGGAGCAAGTTACCTAGTTCCAACAATTATGTTCTGGGGATAAACCATTGCCTCACTTGCTGCTACTTATATATGTTTGACGAGGCTGCTTTTTTGTTCTTTAAGAAGTGGATATGAGCCGGACTTGAATGGAAATAATATGTTGTTATATTCTTGAGAGCCACCGCCTTCTTTAAAAGGAACAAATTACTACACTTAGGCCAATGAAATTGAAATTGAGGCCGCGTCCCTTCGGTTTTTGTTATTCTTGATTTGAACAAGATACTACACTTAGGCCAATGAAATTGAAATTGAGGCCGCGTCCCTTCAATTTTGGTACAATACTGATTTGAACATGATACTACATGACCCTCATGAAAGATCCTTCTTGATCAATCCCTTTGCCCCTCATTCTTCAAGAATAAGGAAAATCCTTTTCAAGTTTGAATTTGTTCAGGTTGTCCCTCGGTTTGCTTTCCTTCGGAAAAGGGCGATGATAACACTTATGGATCTTTCATATTATACCGTATACCAGCATATTTGGGGGAGGCTAGATTGATTGACAAGTAACTAGGACACAACCATGACTTGTTTGAGATGTCCCTTTACAAAATATAAATCTGAGTCTTCCGTAATTAAAACTCCTATTGTTTTGTTACGGATCCGAAGGTTTTACTCGCATTTATTTATTTACTAACTCTTCTACTAAGTGTCTTTTGCAAATTTACGGGCGCACCCCAAAGTTAAAGCATTCGCGTAAAATAAAATAAAGCGAAATGTTGCTAATTTCTCTTCATTACATCTTTTTATGATTATTTGTTTTTATTACTATCTTGTTAAATATATATCTATTTTTAAATATTTGCATGCCTAGTTTAAATAACTCTTGATTAGTTTAATAATTAGAACACTTTTAGTAAACCATCTATTTTTATTATTTTGCATTTTTTTGATAAGCCTCATGCAATTGCTTTGTTCAAATAGAATATTTTCCTTGCATTTTACAAACAAACTTCATGCAATTCTATGGAAACTATACATACGCATATTTTAAATAATTATTTGCAACATCCTTTTTATTAAAACCGCATCTATTCAAAACATATGTTTTCTAAAGCATAATAATACTAACCTAAGTTTGACCGGACAACCGCAAGTTAGCGGATCCTTTAGGGTGCCTAACCTCTTCCCTTTAGGATAATAAATAACCCTTACCTAGAATCTCACCTAGTTTCACAGACCTTAAAAATGGAGATCATTTGTAGTATTTTATGCTACATTTTTAGTGTCCTAATTCACTATAATAATTAGGTGGCGACTCCTTAAAATGCAATTTTAGGAATCCAACCATGCGCAGTAATCCCATTTCCGACTCCGGTCGAAATGGGGCGTTACAGATGGCGACTCTGCTGGGGATATTTAGGTTCTTAACCATAACAAACATAGGTTAATTACTGTGCTTTATTTTTCTTATCTGCTTAAAATTGCTTCTTCTGTGTTTTACATTCATTTGCTTTTATGTTTTGTCTAAATTATTCTACTTTACATATAAATATTTGCATATTGTCTTAACTGCTATTTGTTACCGCTTTCCTTAAACTGACATTTCGCTCATATTTCTTCCATTCTGGAAAATTCACACTATCACACACTCACACGCGGGTGTGCTTCGCGCACCTGCAAATTTCTTTCAAACACCCAAATTTAAGAGAGTTGGTGTTTTGCGCGGAGAATCCGGTCCAACCGGTGGTCGCGTAGCCTTCTCACTCGAGTTGCCCGCGCGGGACCCGTGCGTCGAGACAAGCCAAATCTTAGAAACTTAAGATAGAGCTATACCACCCTTATTTTAGGGCATGCATGCATGTACCTTAGGTGGGTCGGTCCTTGGTATCGACACCACAATTAGGAAAAAACACCAAACTTGTCGACGGGTTTCTCAACCCAACGACCAACCAGCATATTATGTGTAGCGTGACAATGATAGACAAATCCAAGCCTAATCATGACATGCTGAAATTGGGAAAAGTGCACCGTCATTTGGTCGCCATTTCCAACAAAGGCATTACAGTTGGACGGCTTGGACAAATCCATCATGACCTCGCATATGTGACGTTTAGGCCTACCTCCGGCATAAAGAGGTCCCAAACATGTTAGAACACGCACTTGATTTGCAATTTGCTTATTAGTATATATTGCCTGCAACTTTTTGCATATTATACTAACTTGGTTTGCTTCATTTGTTAAAGGGTTATTTTTGCCTAGCTTATCCCCAAAAGGTTGATTCGCGTTGACTGGTAGAAGCACAATCATAAATGACTAATCCAGAGGCACCGGAACGAAACAACTTAGGACTCGTCCCCGTTCCTGTAGAGGATGCAGAGGCGTTAGAAAGGAGAAACACCAATGATCAACACCTCGCCAATTGGAACTACGTGTGACCTGATTCCCTCGTGGGGATACGTAGGCGGCCATATCGGCTTCGGTCCCACCTTTTAGAAAATCCCAATTTCTCTTTTGCTTGTTGGAACTACGTGTGACCTGATTCCCTTGGCGGATACGTAGGCGGCCACATCGGCTTCGGTCCCACCTTTAGAATTTTACCCAATACTCGCTTGTAATGAACTACGTTCGACCTGATTCCCTCATGGGGATACGTAGGCGGCCTAAATCGGCCGGTCACGCGTTAGAAACCTTCCCTTATTTTTGAAAATAACGAAAACACACATAATATACGAGCAACCCCAGGGAGACCCACTTTAGGCCAAACGCCCTTTGCATATTCAAAACTGGGACAAGATAGGAAACCAGGCAGGGGTTACGAGTCCCAAACAAGGCAGACGTCCGAGCATCAAGAGTCAAAACTACAAAGTCAATGCGGATCAACCGCCCCCCCTCAAACTCACAAATTTTCTTTGAGCGCAGGTTCTTCATATTAGCGAGCGAAAGAAGCGTGCAGCGGACATACATCAACAATCAAAGTTCAAATCCCGCAACAAAGTCTAGCGCATCAGCTCGGGCATATAGTCAAATTGCAATCCATGCAGTGCACAAACGCACAACAAAGACATCATGGCAATCCATATGGTTCACAAATGCATCATAACAACATCTCAGCAGTTGCAACATCTAGCATGTCCGGCCAAGGACAAAATCTCAGCATTCACAACACCCCACATATCATACAGGGATGACATCCCTATTCCCATAAAATTGCACTTCTCATATATATATTTATCATTTTGTTTAAACAGGTATACACTAACGTTTTCTCAAGCTTAGCTTGCAGGAGCATTTATTCTACAGGAGCAGCAGCAACACGTCCAGACAACGACGTGATCAACATTATGTCTACGCAACGACGCCAGCAGCAACACGTCCGAACGCGGCGTTATCGGCCAAAGAAGTCCAAAGCAGCGCCATCATCGGCATATCACATCTACAGGGGACGATTTTCTGTTCTCAAAATTGCATTTTTTCATTCACGCTTTATTATTACATCTTAGCGATTCTGCGCACTAACTCTTTCTTGAGCTTTAGTCTGGAGAAGCGGCCAATAAGTCCAAAAGCGGCGCCACGTCAGAAAATGGCGCCACGTCCAAAACGGCGCCAAGTCCAAAGCGGCCAGAAGTCCGAAACGACGTCGAGTCAGCGACTCGAGTCCGGAACGACTCGCGTCAAAACGGCGCCACGTCCAAAAGCACGCCTAGTCCTAAAGCGACACCACGTCCAAAGCGACGCTAAGTCCAAAACGACGCCACGTCCAAAAGCGGCCGGTCCAAAGCGACGTCGGTCCAAACGACTCCGAGTCGGCGACTCCACGTCCAAAGCGGCCAAGTCCGAAAACGACGCCAAGTCCGAAAACGACGCCATCATCAGCATATCACATCTACGCAAGGACAATTCATCTACTCTAAAAAATTGCATTTCTTATTCATGCTTTATTACTCCGTCTTAGCAGTTATGCACTAACTCTTTCTTGAGCTTTAGTCTACGCGGCGGTTGCGATGTAAGGACAACATATTCACATTCCACGATCAACGCGTCGTGCGAAGCGAAATCACGCATTTGCAGCATCGCATTTTAGCGAGGATAGCATTTTCTACTCGCACGATTACATTGCTTATAAATTCATGCGTTATCATTTTGCCTTATGATTTATGCACTAACCGCTTGTTTAAGTCTTAGCATACGAGGCAGAGCACAACGTGGAACTACCTCTTACGGCGAACCGAGGCAATTTGTACCTCGAACGTCGATCCGCTCTCCCCCAGCATCCTGCAACACCAATGACCCCAGTGTCATCATAATTCAACACCGAATGAATTTTAAATCGCGTTATCCTTGGTTTAATTTTTCTATTATCACAGAACCCAGTGTCATCATATTTCGACACTGGGACAAATTTTAAATCTGCTTCCGCTTTGATTTTTCTAGCGTCACAAAACCCAGTGTCATCATAATTCGACACTGGGACAAATTTGAGTCGCGTCACCGCTGGTGTTTTACCATGATAGCCCAAATCGCCATAACTTCGACCTTTGGGACAAAATTTTGAATTTTGCGTCAGCCTCGTCTTAATCGCCCAACATTTTTAATTCTGAGGATCGAGACAAAATTGGCTTTAAGTCAACGTCTTTGTCTGAAGACTCTTCCATCATCTCCATACAAAGAGGGACAAGTTGTTGACACCCAATTTTGACCCTCCCGTTCAGTTCTTAACTATAAAATTGCACTAATTTTGTAAAATAATTTTCTATAATAAAATGCATCAATAATATATTAATACATGCACAAATAAGCATTTTAATAATAGCGCTGCATTATAAAATATTAAGCCCTAATTAAATAGCACGCCCGTCTTTATTTTTGTAATAACTTAAATTAATAAGCACCTAAATAATTTAATCACAATTTTTAATTCCTAATTTACCACTAATTAATCTTTGCCTAAAACTAACTTCTAAAACTAATACCCAATATAATACCTAATCACTTGCACCTTTTAAATTGTCGACCACTACCGCAGCCTCACACCAACCGACTACCCTATTTTTCGGCCCAATCAATCCAGTAGCCCAACCCCTTAATTAATAATTGCCTTATCCGACCCAGCCCACTTCCCCCAGCCTTCTTCCCTTCCCCATCGACCAGCAACCCCATTAAGAAAATAAAAGAAAAAAAAAACCTAGAGCCCCTCCTTTCACCTTCAACCCTGCGCACACCCCTGTCTCCCCTCAATCCCATCATCTTCTCCAACGTCTCACATGCCCCCATACCTCTGTCCAACTACTCCTCCCTGTCACCCGACACGCCCATGCCCTGCACTCCCCAAAATTCGCGATTTGAACCAACAAATCGTCCAAGAAATCAGACCTCTAACAACTATTTTTCGAATTCAAACCCCCATATTTCACCTATAAAAGACCCCTTCGTTCTTCATTAGAGGGGGACCGGGAATTTGAGAATTTATCTTGCATTTCATCTATTTGTTCTTCATTTTAGGGGGGTCGGAATTGGAGAATTAGTCTTGAAAAATCATCTCTTGGTTCGTTATTTAAAAAGAGCATAGGATTCTGGGTTCCGAAAAGGCCAAGAATAGAATTCGCATTTCTCACTTTGGATCGATTCCAGCGAACATAGCCATAAAAACATTCATCTCTTAATCGCATAAACAACAACACTCTCTGAGCGGATTCGACGAGTCGAGACGACGCCTCGGTTCGCTGCCTGAAGAAGGTCAGCAAACCCAAAATTCCTCTCGCATTTTATTTTCTGCATTGTTTATGTGTTGTGTGGTACTGTCAATTCGCTACTGTTAATTTAGAGTGTGGTACCTCTGCCTAGCTTATGTAGTTTATATCAGTGATACTACGTTTTTGGTTTGATGTGTATAGCATTGTATGGTTCAAGTGTAGACGGTAATGGACATCTCAGGACTTAATTTGAACATATTATCAGATCATACATACTGATATAGTATGTTAGATGTTTATGTCCAAGTGATTAGTTAATATGTGTTGGTCTAGTACTGTATCTGAGCATGAGATATAATCTTCGCTTAAATTTCTTATAATGTGCATATAAGTGTAGCAATATCTGATTTAAACTTATCTAGCCTAGGTTTAGGTATACTCTATTCTTAAGAGGATTATAATGTGTTTTAGTGATACACTATAGAATGTCTGACTTGTTTGGTTTGCTTAGTTTAGATCAAATGTGATGACATGGTCCAACATTGATTTTATGTGATTGAAGCTTGAAGGGTTAACATGATGTTCTGATTTATTTTAGAAGTCATGTTTGATACATTTAACACAGGTTGCTTGCATTTCGATCCTAATATGTATAATATGTCCCTACTAGGTCTTAAATGTATCTTGATTGAGGCTTTGGTAATTTGTTGACTTAAAACTTGTTTAGCAACCATGTAAATTGTGTCATCTCTGATCTTAAAATACCAATATGTGTAATATGACATAAGCTTATCTAAATCTGGCATCACCAGCTCTGAATACTTAGAATCATGTCCTTAAGATGGTCATATGTTCACTCTACTTGTCTTCCATATTTGTTGAATTTACCATAAATCTTCCGTCACATGCCTAGATATAAAACTGTCCCAGGTCAGCATGCAAGGTCTCCCTTGAGTCCTATTGTAGCATATTCATTTTACTGAATTACGGTGAACTACTTAATACAGTTTAGATAATCATGTGTATCTAGAATGTCGTCTCTTGAAATGCCCCATATGCGATTTATCATTGCTTTTGACAAACTTTAGTTGTTGGATACTCATTCTTTTCCTTCTCCTTTTGGCATGGTCCGAGCACAATGGGAGCAAAGCACCAAGATCATTAACACTTTAATGTCATAAATCTTACTCTATAATGAGCAAGCTGCTGCAGTTTTGGCCATTTACACTTCTGTTGGGAACATTTTACTGCTACACTTTTGAGCATATCTGATATCCATCGCCGCTGTATTTTGAGCCTAACTTGGTGGCTTCTTGGCTAAAAACACATTACTTTGAAGTTGTTTGGGCCGGTTAGTCTTTCTTTAATTAGTTCTTTGCGCTTTGGCGATAATTCATTAAGATCTCTTCCACATATGCTCTTCAAATTTGCTGCTGTTTCTAATTAGTTGCTGCCTTTGGTGATAATTCATCAAGATTACTTCCACATTGTTGACACCCAATTTTGACCCTCCCGTCCAGTCAATAACTATAAAATTACACTAATTTTCAACAATAATTTTAATAATTTTTTAAATAATAAAATGCAACAATAATACATTAACACATGCATAAATAAACAATTTAATAATAGCGCCGCATTCTAAAGTATTAAGCATTAATTAAGTAGCGCGTCCGTCTTTATTTTTTATCTCAAACATAGATTAATGAAGCACCTAAATAATTTAATCACATTAGTCTATTAATTTACCACTAATTAACTAATTAAATACCTAATACACTAATAACCCACTAATTAAACTCCTAGAATTAAATAACCTATTTCTACCCCATTAATACGATTCGCCTGACCCATTGCTCCTCGTCATTGACACCCCAACGCCCTTTCCTTTGTATACACAAAACGCCAACTTCATTTTAGCCTCACCGCTTTACCTTCGCCGAGGAAAGGAACCTCGAAACCCTAAGCCTCAATCGCCGCCTCGCCATACGCCCTAAAATCTCGCCTTCCTTAATCAAATCACTTACCTTCCTTACCCATGCAAGCGCAGCCTAACGATTTTACCATAAGCAAACTAGCAAGATCCTTCCGAATCGCGACTTACTATAATCTATTCGAAATCACTTACAATCGGACAAATCGCGTCGAATCGACCACGAAATCGATACAAATCTGACCAAAATCTCACCATGTGACGCCCCGAACCCGGGCACATCGTGCCTTACTACCGGGCACCACGTGATACAACATCGAGAGAAAACCGGAAATAAAAACTTAAACATGCAATAGATACGGATCAGAGATGTGATAAAAAAAGCAAAGCAACCAAAGCTTGCCTTCGATATACATAAAACCGACGGTTTAATCCTTTTACAACCCCGCCTACATGCTGTACTACAGACCTCTAGGATTTATACAACAACTATGACGGACAGGGGCCCGCCGTACCACGAACGCATAAGAACTTACAGACTCAGGGTAACATACCAAAGATAAGCCTCCGACGGAACGGAGCTTCCCAAAATGCTGAAATGAGATCCTAAACGCGGGGATCGACAGCCGATGTACCTCTACCTGCGGCATGAACGCAGCCCCCCGAAGGAGGTCAGTACAACAGGTACTAAGTATGTGAAACTGTAAATACTGTAAATGAAATCATAATAGTCTATATAAAGCAGGAGACATGTATGATGACAAACTACGAGATATAACATATAACGATTCACGTCAAGCGAGGACTCACGCCCAAATTATCACTCGTGCAGTGGAATTTCTTCCTCACTGCATGATTTATGATATAACAATACCAAGGATTATACATGAACACGTGTCCCACTGTGTCATAAAACCGTCTGAGACAAGTATAACTACCAGATCCGATCGTACCAATAATACAACGCAACAAAACACGGCCGTCACGGGGCAAGTGCGAGCCGACTCACGGAGACCAGGCGGTCACGTAGCTGGCGGGGGCAAGTACGCAGTCTGACCACGGGGACCTGGGCGTATCACGAGACCGTCACTATCTTTGAGCGGGCAAGTGCGGTGACTACCGGGTGCAAGGCGAATCATCCATGAGGCAGGCAAGTATGCGAGCCGACCACCGGGGACCAAGGCGAGCGAAGAAACCTCATGGAGTGCTAGTCCATAAATAACAATTCTTGCACAACCAAGGCTATCACCACAAGCATAAGTAAGTTACGCAACAACAAGCATAGGCAAATTACACAACAACAAGCATAGGCAAGTTACACAACACAAGTTACTTTCATTTTATGCCAAAGTCCGGGTTTTTAACCCTAAAGTACTACGTACGTTAAATTCCTTTTAAAAGAGATCTATTACTTTTATCAAAGTCACCCGATACCCGTAGTATTAGAATGACCAACCCACATTCCTTTTCAAAATCAAGTAACAACATTCTTTTCCTAAGTTCCAGTTTGCCTAGTTTCAATTTCTCAAGCTTCTCATTTTCAAATGGTTTCATAGTTCATAAACTTAATCTCTTGATTCCTTTTTAGAACAATTGAGTAATATATGTCTCACGTGAGAGTAGGTTATTCTTGTTTACAACATTCTTATTACAGCAGCCATGATCTAGAAAATGTAATATCATTTTGTCTCATCTTAGTTTCTATGCAGATGGAGGTTTCTACTGGTTTTAATACGATACATCATTATTCAATACATTTTCCTTTATTAACGCTGCAGTGGTCTGTCGATACACATTACGATTTCCAAATCAAGAAACATTATCCCTTTAAATAAAACCAAGTACTCATTACTCACGAATGAGGTTTCACACAAACATTCACATTAAAACAAATAAGTTAAGTCTCTTATCTTATAAGATCAAGTCTCTTAACTTCTAACATCAGTAAACCATTTTCTTTACCTCTTTTAAGACATTATACCTAACTCCCCATAAAGCTAGTATAACTCTTTTTAAAACCTTTAAAACCAAGTGTTACTTTCCCTTCAAAACGATTTATAAATCTTTTGAAATACATCAAGTTCTTTATTATAACAAGCCAGTTATAATTCACATCAGTTACCTTTTAAAACCACAAAGTATTTTCTTACCTACATAAAGCTGTTATAACCAACTTCCCATAAAGCCGTTATAACACTTTATGTTTTAAAAACAATCAAACACATTTAGCACATGTACGTCTACCGTACTACATAGTTCACACATATCATGCTAGAAGAGATAGGAAGAGGTCCACATACCTCGCGACGAGTGCCGACTAATAGCAAAACGCTCCAAGTACTTCAAACCGTCGGCTACTCCTTAAGCCACGTAGATCGCACCACACGTAGTACTTCAACCTATAAGGCCACAAGGCGCTTATTAATATCTAGATCTCATCGTTCCATTTTCTACAGAAAATTCGGCAGCACCTCCCCCCCCCCCGCAACAGCGTAATTCTCCTCCTCTATCGAGGCCGGCTACCAAGCCAACCAGGGGGGGGGGTTTACACGTCTAACCGGACGTGCACAATTCTACTACACCGTAATGCTATACAAGTCTACTGTAATACAGCCCTATGTAATTACAGTTCAGTTCAGTTCTTTATTCTTCAGGCTTAAGTCAAAAGACATTGCCACAATACTATGTTCAGTTCTATATATAGTATACTTCAACTATATATTCTAACAACATGTAATTTCCAATTACAATAGAAGGACAGTAGTGTTTACCTCGATAAGCCCAAAATTATCCGAGTTTAATGTCGCTCCTGAGCAAGGTTTAGCTCCTACTCCGAGTGCTCCAACCCGCTCCAAACAACCCTTAGAAGTTCTAACCAACTTCTACTTACAACTTCAACTACGGGTGAAGATTTCCTTAGGGTTTCGTTTAGAGGCTAAAGGAAAGTATAATCGTATTTTCCCGGTTTTTCGTACAAAGGGTACTTTGGAAAGTACTACAAGGTATTTGGGCTAAAGTATTTTGGACATAATAACAATACTAGGAGAGTATTTCTATACCACAACAAAGGGTATTATACGAAAACAACTAGGCTAGGGGGGGGGTACCCCACGGCTAACCACTACAAAGGGGGAGGGGGAAGCTCTCGGCAAAAGGGGGGGAAGGGGTGTGGTGGACGAATTTCACAAGGGAGGGAGGAAGAGAACTTCAAGACTTAGGCAATTTGTGGATGAAGAAAGTCTTCACAAAGGGGAGCTATTTATAGCAAAACCAAAGGCCAACCAAAGGCCAAGATCCTTCCAAGTGTATAGCAAGTGTAAGGACAAGATTAAGCCAAGTGCACCCTAAACCCTACTCCACAAAACACTCCACAAAACAAGCCACAAAGCAAGGCACAATTCAAGGGCTATCGGCGAGGCCAACCCACCAGACCGCCTCCAATCGTCCAATGAGGTGACAAGTGTCACCTCCCGTTGGTCCAAAATGTTTCGTCTCTAAAAATCCGCAAAAATATAAATGACATAGCGAATTTTTCCAACGTAAGTAATGAAACGTTTAGTCGAAAACGACTCAAATCGGCACTGTGCCCAAAATGAATTCGCCAAGCCTAATGAAGTTCGAAAATTTCTACGTCGTCCCCACGCATACATACTGCGGAAATACGGTATAACATTCTCCCTCGCTTAGAAACATTCGTCCGAATGTTCCTTCTAAGTCTCAAAACAAGCGTCGCGCCAAGATAGTCTTCACTACTATACTTACGAGAATCAAACACGCCACACCGCCACAAAATAACACGCCAAGAAACCCAAATCCACGCCAACGAGGAACCACCTCGGTTAGCACAAAGTCCCCAAGGTCTAAAATATACTCGCCTTCTCATTTCACAAAAGAAACGATCACACACGCGTTCACTTCTCCCCATCTCGTCGCACTCTCGAACACTCGAGCTCTTTCTAATATCCGCACCACACTTCCACAACGCTGTTTCCAACCTCGAGTCACTACCTCAAACTTGGTCATCTTACTAACCTCGATTTCCTAAGGCCATTCTCGCCTCCACGAATCGATTCTCGGTCGAACATATCTATGAACTCATACGATGGTCATCTAAGCTTGGGCCTAGCACCTCGTGACCACCACCGCGGGACCACCTAACTGACCCCACCCAAAATCGGGTTACGTTGACCCGCAAATAGTCCTCAACCCGACCCCCAACCGCATGACTCTTGTTCCCGATCCGAACAATCTTACTATTTCACATCGCTAAAGCTACCACTTCCATCTCACACTACCTGTGACTTACCCTATTTACTAACGTGTTTCTAAATCACATTTTAGCACAAAGCTATCCAAACATAACATTAAACACATCAACAACATCAATACAAACAAAACTCTGAGGTTAAGGATATACCAAACTAGGCGGTTCGAGGACCGCTTAAAATCGAACTCCCACCGCGACCTCTGGGGCCTTCCGGTGTGAACATCTGCTGGCTACGGAAGGTGAAGAACCCGCAATCGCTTCTAGTAGTCCATGCTATCCTACCGCATACTGCCGGACAGCCTTGCCGGATGGCCTGTTGGCCGCAAAATAACAATCTCCGAAAGTTAGTACGACACTCTCCCTTATGAAGCTTTCCACAACGCCACACCGAGACAAGGGCAACCTCGTCCGGCGAGCACTCGCTTCCCCGAAAATCTGAAACACAGGAGCCCCGACCGCTCTCGAATATCCCGAAGGTCCCGAAAGCGCGAGGACCACTGCATCGACTTGAGGTACATAACTAGTCTGGCCGAGGCGGTCCGCCTCGAAAGTTACCAAAGGACCTCATTGCGGCCTCTTCGCTGACTTTGGTCATTCCGTCGATTTATCCGCTCCTCACATCCAAGTGTATACGCTGCGTGCGGCGATGTCCATGCCCTACCAAGAGCTACACGAACAACTCTGCAAGGCAATCATCGAGCCTCAGTAACATATCGGTGCACTCGATCCTCCATACTAGCTACTAACGCTGGACGCACGCCAATGAGTCGAACTCACATTGTACTCCCGAACGACGCCTGCTCGCCAGAATACCAAAAATCTGTCGGCGAGCCCTCCTATCCGGGAGGCAAGAAATGTGCAAGAAAGGCCTCGAGAACTCGTTCCATACCGCTGGAAGTGCATGCTCTCCACGGACAGCTCCGAGAATCAAACGATCGGATCGGTATCACGCATTGATGTGAACCTAGGGCCACCGACTCGATCTCCGATGCCTTGATCACTCACGATCCAGAATCGCTTGATGAACTCTGCGATCATCCTCGGGCCTCGACCCATAAAACTCGGCGGCCTACAACTCGGAAAATCCCGTAGCCTCGAACTATCTCGATCTAGGTGAACCATCGGTGCTCGAACTGCTGCGTCGGCCTTATCTCAAGTCGGCCACAACCTCGCCATTAATCGCCCTTGTAACTCATCTCTTTCGCTCCGCATCGCGGGATCGAGGCTCAGTATCGTGGTCTCGCCACGCTCTACTCGCGACTCCTCACGCTTTGCCTTCGGGCCCGGGTTGCCTTACGCGAGGCATAATCGGTAAAAGCGGTATGTCGAGAGGGTCCAATCTTATCACACGACTAAGGCACGATCTCGAATGAGAAGAAATGGAAACCAATCCTAAATGTCCTATAGCCTCACGATTATAGATGTGGTGCAACACATCGATAATCAAGACTCTACTAGACACGATGCAGAGACACTTTCCGAGGATTAATCGCTCGATACCACTTGTGGCGCCGAACCGGGCCCGTCATCGTGCCCGGGCACCACGGTGATACAACATCGAGAAAACCAGGAAATAAAAACTTAAACATGCAATAGACATGGATCGAGATGTGATAAAAGAAACAGCAACCAAAGCGATTGCCTTCGATATACATAAAACCGAACAGTTTAATCCTTTTACAACCACGCCACAGCGATTACTGCACTCCGTGATTTATACAACAACTATGGCGACAGGCCCCGCCATACCCCAACGCATAAGAACTTACGGACTGTGGTAACATACCAAAGATAAGCCTCCGACGGAACGGAGCTTCCCAAAATCTTTGAAATGAGATCCTAAACGCGAGGATCGGCGGTACGTACCTCTACCGCGGCGTGAACGCGGCCCGAATTTCGGTCTGGTCAAGGTACCAAGTATGTGAAATCAGAAATCAGTAAATGAAATCATAATAGTCTATATAAAGCGAGACATGTATGATGACCAAACTACAGATATAACATATAACGATTCATATCAAGACAGTGGACTCACGCCTCCAAATTATCACTCGTGCGTGGAATTTCTTCCTCACTGCGATTTATGATATAACAATACCAAGGATTATACATGAACACCGAGTCCCACTGTGTCATAAAACCGTCAGACAAGTATAACTACCAGATCCGACCGTACCAATAATACAATGCAACCAAAACAGCCCGTCACGGGGCAAGTGCGAGAGCCGACATCGGAGACTGGGGTCGGTCACGTGGTCGACCGGGGCAAATCTGGTGACCACGGGGACCTGGGTCAGATCACGAGACTTCGTCACTATAATCGAGCGGGCAAGTCGAGGTCGACTACCGGGTGCCAAGGCCGAATCATCCATGAGACGGGGCAAGTACGAGAGCCGACCACCAGGGACCAAGGCCGAACAGTAAGAAACCTCATGGAGTGCTAGTCCATAAATAACAATTCTTGCACAACCAAGGCTATCACCACAAGCATAAGTAAGTTACGCAACAACAAGCATAGGCAAATTACACAACAACAAGCATAGGCAAGTTACACAACACAAGTTACTTTCATTTTATGCCAAAGTCCGGGTTTTTAACCCTAAAGTACTACGTACGTTAAATTCCTTTTAAAAGAGATCTATTACTTTTATCAAAGTCACCCGATACCCGTAGTATTAGAATGACCAACCCACATTCCTTTTCAAAATCAAGTAACAACATTCTTTTCCTAAGTTCCAGTTTGCCTAGTTTCAATTTCTCAAGCTTCTCATTTTCAAATGGTTTCATAGTTCATAAACTTAATCTCTTGATTCCTTTTTAGAACAATTGAGTAATATATGTCTCACGTGAGAGTAGGTTATTCTTGTTTACAACATTCTTATTACAGCAGCCATGATCTAGAAAATGTAATATCATTTTGTCTCATCTTAGTTTCTATGCAGATGGAGGTTTCACTGGTTTTAATACGATACATCATTATTCAATACATTTTCCTTTATTAACGCTGCGGTGCTGTCGATACACATTCTCGATTTCCAAATCAAGAAACATTATCCCTTTAAATAAAACCAAGTACTCATTACTCACGAATGAGGTTTCACACAAACATTCACATTAAAACAAATAAGTTAAGTCTCTTATCTTATAAGATCAAGTCTCTTAACTTCTAACATCAGTAAACCATTTTCTTTACCTCTTTTAAGACATTATACCTAACTCCCCATAAAGCTAGTATAACTCTTTTAAAACCTTTAAAACCAAGTGTTACTTTCCTTCAAAACGATTTATAAATCTTTTGAAATACATCAAGTTCTTTATTATAACAAGCCGCTTATAATTCACATCGCTTACCTTTAAAACCACAAAGTATTTTCTTACCTACATAAAGTCGTTATAACCAACTTCCCATAAAGCCGTTATAACACTTTATGTTTTAAAACAATCAAACACATTTAGCACATGTACGCTCACCGCACTACATAGTTCACATATCATGCTAGAAGAGATAGGAAGAGGTCCACATACCTCGCGACGAGTGCCGACTAATAGCAAAACGCTCCAAGTACTTCAAACCGGCTACTCCTTAAGCCACGTAGATCGCACCACACGTAGTACTTCAACCTATAAGGCCACGCGCGCTTATTAATATCTAGATCTCATCGTTCCATTTTCTACGTAAAATTCGGCGACCTCCCCGCCATAGCGTAATTCTCCTCCTCTATCGAGGCCGGCTACCAAGCCAATCAGGGGGGGGGGTTTACACGTCTAACCGGACGTGCACAATTCTACTACACCGTAATGCTATACAAGTCTACTGTAATACAGCCCTATGTAATTACAGTTCAGTTCAGTTCTTTATTCTTCAGGCTTAAGTCAAAAGACATTGCCACAATACTATGTTCAGTTCTATATATAGTATACTTCAACTATATATTCTAACAACATGTAATTTCCAATTACAATAGAAGGACAGTAGTGTTTACCTCGATAAGCCCAAAATTATCCGAGTTTAATGTCGCTCCTGAGCAAGGTTTAGCTCCTACTCCGAGTGCTCCAACCCGCTCCAAACAACCCTTAGAAGTTCTAACCAACTTCTACTTACAACTTCAACTACGGGTGAAGATTTCCTTAGGGTTTCGTTTAGAGGCTAAAGGAAAGTATAATCGTATTTTCAGGTTTTTCGCAAAGTACTTTGGAAAGTACTACAAGGTATTTGGGCTAAATTATTTTGGACATAATAACAATACTAGGAGAGTATTTCAATCCCCCAACCCAGGGTATTATACGAAAACAACTAGGCTAGGGGGTACCCTACCAACCACTACAGCTTAGGGGAAGCTCTCGGCAAAGTGGGAAGGTGTGGTGGACCAATTTCACAAGGGAGGAGGAAGAGAACTTCAAGACTTAGGCAATTTGTGGATGAAGAAAGTCTTCACAAAGGGGAGCTATTTATAGCAAAACCAAAGGCCAACCAAAGGCCAAGATCCTTCCAAGTGTATAGCAAGTGTAAGGACAAGATTAAGCCAAGTGCACCCTAAACCCTACTCCACAAAACACTCCACAAAACAAGCCACAAAGCAAGGCACAATTCAGGGCCAATCGCCAAGTGCCAACCCACCTGACCGCCTCCAAATCGTCAATGAGGTGACAAGTGTCACCTCCGTTAATCCAAAATGTTTCGCCTCTCGGAAAAATCATAAAAAATATAAATGACATAGCCGGAATTTTTCCAACGTAGTCGTGGAAACGCGTTTAGTAAAAACGACTCAAATCGGCACTTGTGCCCAAAATGAATTCGGCCAAGCCTAATGAAGTTCGAAAATTTCTACGTACGTCCCCCACGTACATACTCTGGAAATACGGGGTATAACACCTTGATTACTTACCAACATTGGAACCCAATCCTGGCTATAAGTATAGAATTGCTACGCATGCAAAAAGGGAGGGGATCGAGGTGGACACTCCTCAGCAGCAGTCGAACACAGTTAAGAACCCTTAGCCGTAGTCAGCAACTCAGAAGGCATCAGACAGTCGAGGAGCAACAGAGAACAGAGACGGTAGCACAGGCATCGGGAATTAGGGGACTCAGTACCTAGGCCACTAGCATCTCAAGAATAGGTAATCCGAATCCCTTCTCTCAATCTTAGCCAAAAATCCGCAGACAGCTTTACCCCTTTCATTCGCATCGCAAACCTAAAACCCGTCGATTGGACCGACGACTTGATACGCTGCCCCGGGTCGCTGTCCGGAGAAGGTAAAAATCCACTCCCTCTCGATTTCTGTTCATTTTGTATTTTCGTGCGAATTTGTATTAAATAATGTGTTAGTTCATTCGTGTGTTTGTGTTGGGTAGATGCTTAAGATGATGTTTGGGGACTGATGTTGATAAGTCACAGACCATGCCTGTCTCTGTAGTTTGTTTGAATGTTGTGGGATGAGCAAATTTCGGAATGTTACCAATAGGCTCGAATTGTGTGTATGCATATTTCCAGGATGTTTGAGCCTTCAATGTGGTTCTGGTCTGTTTTAGTTTAATTGTTGTCTGCTCAACAGAGATACATTTGAGGTCCTATGAGTTTTTTTTCTCTTTTTTATAACTTGAGTAGTTTCACATGTCTAAAAAAAACAGCTTACTCTGGTCAGTAGGATATCCCTGTCTGTTTAGAACAAGGGATTGTGTGGAGTCTGTCTAAAATATTATTTAGAATGGCCTATTTGATCATTTACTTCTAACAGTAAATTGCTTTATAAGCTGTCTTTATCTAATGTCTAACTATGCTTTCCACTGCCCAGCACCTCATCAGTCTAATGTAGCTCTTGGATTGCCCCTGCATACATCCTGTTTTGGGTGTCTATCCTATTAATTTGAAATTAAGTTGAATCATGCTTGTTGACCTAAGGGGGTTAATTTGCTTGTTTGCATCTATCTAACTAAAAATGATCATTTAGTCTTTAGCCTAAGTTTGAGGTCATGTCCCCATGTTATGATAGGTCCCAGCCATGTCCCTCAGATTCTACATCCATTTTTCAATGGCATGATATCTTAAGAATTAGTATGTTATAAAATAGCTTGAAATTAGGCTTAATTTGATTTTCATTCAGTAATTGCCTTGTATGAACTTATTGTCAATATGATTAGACTCGGGCTACGACTGCAATCTACTATTTAAAATCAGTTTCTTTTTAACACTTGGTTGTCTGCCCAGGTCATGTGAAGATATCTCCATAGCAGCTTTTCTTATATTTTTCCATTCTAGTCTCAATATGTCTTGCAAATTAGATGTCATGAAACACTGGTTTAGTGGTCTATTTATGAGATTCAAACTTATATGTTAGCCTAAGTTATATGTACATACATCATCTAGGAGCTTCCCATCATACTAAACAGAGGCACAAGTGAACCTCTCTACATATATTCTAAAAGATCCATTTAATGTGTATTGGCTCAATTAATTTGATCTTGCTTATCTGCTTATTTGTCTCGGAAAGTATGTTGATGACTTGCATTGATCCTGTGCACGCTTTTAAAACCCAGTTAGCATGAAAACTGCTTGATTGTATTAGGGGGCCATCTCGTTTATTCAAAAAGAAAAGAAAATCTGGAATGTTTCATGTCCTTTCCGTCTTTGCTTGATCTCGCCATCGCTTACTAGTATTTACAGATTTGAGAACTGCGCAGTGTCTGCAGGAAAGGTGTACTTATTTTGGATATATTTCTGACTGTTTCGGCTCAGCAATTACCATCTGTTATTGCCTATGTTTGGTCTTTATGTATGTGTTTGCTTAAATACAAACTATGTGTCAAGTGCTTGTTTTGGTTAAATAAATCTGGGCATATACTAATCCTTATCTTTTCTTTATTTACATGAAACGCACCGGAGCAACAAGGAGTCTCACGGCGAGACTCATCGTGGCGAATTAACACCCGCATCTATGTGCATTTCTCTATCCGCATCGGAATTCCAAAACTACCGGCGAAAAGACATCGTCATCCTTCGAGTCATCTTCTTTTATTTATTTTCCTACCCCGCCCCCATTCATTTATTTATTGTAAATTATTTGTCTAACGCTACATTAATTAATAGAATAATTAGAATATCTAAACCCTGAACCTTTAGATTAGAAATCCATTCTCTTTAGGTTAATTACTTTAAACTCACTACATATTGCTTAAGTCATACTAAGCCATTAAATTTTATTTATCCTCTTAACTATTCACCGCTAGCATTTTATTACTAGATTTCCAATTCATTTTGTTATAGACTCTCATTAACACTTACATAAAAGCCCTATTTCTTTTACTAAAAAACCTCCTAAACATTTGACATACTATGATATGCTAATAAAAGTATAAATCATCTTTGCGCATATAATAATATAGGTTTTAATTAGAACTAGCTTTATATATTTTAATCTCACATTTTATGTTAACAAGAAGACTTCCTATATTTTTACTTAAATACTTTTCAAAAATGCATTGCTTTCTTGACATAAATAATTAACCCTAGGTTTGGCAGGACAACCGCAAGTTAGCGGATCTTAGAGGGTGCCTAACCCCTTCCCTCTAGATTAATAAAGAACCCTTACCCGGAATCTCATTAAGTTTAGCAGACCATTAAAATGGAGTTAATGTTTTACTTTAAACTAGTTAAACATTTAGGTGTCCTAATTCACCCAAACTAATTAGGTGGCGACTCCCTAGCAACCCTTTAGCATTTTTAACACTTCTTTAACTTTTTTTAACACTTTTATTTATTTTCTAACATTTCTTATTAAGCAGGGTTCGCTAGAAAAATGTCGCGGTCGAAAAAGGGCGCGACAGGAATGGCGACTCCACTGGGGATTTAAGGCTCTTAACCACAACAGACCTAGGGTTATTATTTGACATTATTTTTTGCATTTAATTTTATGTATTGTATTAATTGCTATGTGCTTTACTGCTTTCCTTAAACTGGCATTCCGCTCATACTTCCTCCCTTATGGAAAATTCGCACTATCACACACAACACGCGGGTGTGCTTCGCGCACCTGCAAATTTCTTTCAAACACCCAAATTTAAGAGAGTTGATGTTTTGCGCGGAGAATCCGGTCCAACCGGTGGTCGCGTAGCCTTCTCACTCGAGTAGTCCGCTCGGGAACCTTGCGTCCAGAAAAGCCAAATCTTAGAAACTTAAGATAGAGCTATACCACCCTTATTTTAGGGCATGCATGCATTTACCTTAGGTGGGTCGGTCCTTGGCATCGACACCACAATTAGGAAGACACCAAACTTGTCGACGGTTTCCCAACCCAACGACCAACCAAAGATATTATGTGTAGCGTGACAATGATAGACAAATCCAAAACCTAATCATGTCATGCTGAAATTGGAAAAAGTGCACCGTCATTTGGTCGCCATTTCCGACAAAAGCATTACAGTCGGGCGACTTGGACAAATCCATCATAACCTCGCATATTTGACGTTTAGGCCTACCTCTGGCATAAAAAGGTCCCAAACATGTTAGAACACGCACTTGATTTGCAATTTGCTTATTAGTATATATTGGCTGCAACTTTTTGCATATTATACTAACTTGGTTTGCTTCATTTGTTGAAGGTTTATTTTTGTCTAGCTTATCCCCAAAAGGTTGATTCGCGTTGACTGGCAGAAGCACAATCATCCAATAAATGACTAATCCGTAAGCACCGAGCGAAACAACTTAGACTCATCCCCGCTCCAGAGGATGCAGAGGCGTTAGAAAGGAGAAACACCAATGATCAACACCTCGCCAAACTATTGCAGCAAATGGAAATTATGCAAGCCGAAATAGAAAGGCTCCGAGATATCACAAACATGTCTATTAGCTTGAATGCACCACTCCCAGAACTAAGGACAAATGCAATCGTGTCACAAGCCCTTGAGCCTCCACTTCCCCAAAGCTCCCCGCAGAGGCCGCAACATACCAGCTCACACCAAAACGTCACTTGCCCGGTCAATTTGCAAACCGACCTCCACAATGATCTGTTCACTACATACACATCTCAACCTCCACCTACTTATATCTCCCCACTCAACCCAAATTGCCAAGCCACCCAATACGAGCAGATGACACACAAACAATATGAGGGATTAGCACATCCGATCGAAAGTCAACCATTTATTATGCATACATCCTCTCAAGAGACAGATCAATACAAGGAAATGGAGCGGCAAACTCGAGCTAGAGCTGATGAAAATGTGGCAAAAGAAATCCGTAGCTTGAAAGCGGCATTCAAAAGCATTCAAATGAACAAAGGGGAGGAAGGTTTAGAATATGAAAACTTATGCATGCACCCCGACGTTGAATTACCTGTGGGGTACAAGGTGCCCAAATTTGACATGTTCGATGGAAAGGGGAATCCTCGAGCTCATCTAAGGTCATATTGTGATAAATTGATTGGAGTTGGTAAAAATCAAGCAATCATTATGAAACTATTCATCAGGAGTCTAACTGGCGAGGCGCTGGACTGGTACACATGCCAAGACCCTCGAAATGGGACGGTTGGAACGCCATGGCACAAGATTTCATGGATAGATTCAGGTTCAACACTGACATCACTGGCGAGATTTTATCTTATGAAGCTTGAAAAGAAATCACGTAAACTTTCGGGAATACGCCGAGGTGGCGGTCGAAGCGGCGAGTCCAACCTCAATGGCGAGAGCGAAATGACCACTTTGTTCGTGCGATCGTTGAAAGACGCGACATATTATGAAAGAATGATCGGTGTAATTGGGCGAAGTTTTGCGAAGTCGTAAGAATGGCGACCGTGGAAGAAGGCATTAAGACAGCGAATTACAAACTTGGCGACCTACAAGCAACTAGCGGGCAATGCGTCGATTCCATAGGAGGTACCTCACGAGAGGAGAAGAGATCGTCACCTCTATCATGGTCATTCGGGAGCATAGGCGTAACAACATCCGATGTATCACAATCCACCGCCTCCTTACTATAGCCAAAACACTCAAAATCCACATTATCGACTACGCCCCATATCCTGTTTACCATACCCAACCAAAGATATCCAAAATACTCACCACAATCACGAACCGCGCCCAAAGCGGACTGACCCAAACCGCGTAGATGCCGAAAGAAAACCAACAAAAACCTATACACCTTTAGGCGAACCCATAGCCCAAGTGTATGAGAAGTCAGCCGCAGGAATACTCCACCCATTCGAAATACCCCGGGCCTACCTCCCGGGCACGATAAAACTAAACATTGTGCATACCACTCCGGTGTCGAGGGGCATGACATCGCAAATTGTTATACCCTCAAAGACAAAATCGAGGAATTGATCAAAGATGGAGTCATCCAACTTAAAGAAGCTCCCCCCAATATAAACAACAACCACTTACCAAACTCTGATGATGCCTATGTTAACATGATTGTTGAACAAAACAGTTTGGAAGGGACTGTTGTTGAATCATCAATCAATCTCCAAAGGAAGAGAAATGCTCCTTGGCTAGAGCTTGTTGCGCCTGAATCAGTCATTCATCAAAACATGCACTTCGCAGAAATCAAAAGAAGAAGATACAGAAACTGCGTGGAAGGGCTCTAAAGTCTTCTCGTTGCTGAAAAGGAAACATAAATACAATGTGATCCGGTATGATCCCGCTGAAGACCCTGCCCTCTAAGACACAGAGCAAGAAGAAGTGGACTGGCGCCGCCCGCCGAGTCCTGAGATAGTTAGTTTAATGCATTTTGCCCTTTATATGTAATTGGAACTACGTTAGACCTGATTCCCTTGGCGGATACGTAGGCGGCCACATCGGCTTCGGTCCCACCTTTTAGAAAATCCCAATTTCTCCTTTGCTTGTAATTGGAACTACGTTCGACCTGATTCCCTTGGCGGATACGTAGGCGGCCACATCGGCCTCGGTCCCACATTTAGAAATTTTTAATTTCACCCAATATTCGCTTGTAATGAACTACGTCATGACCTGATTCCCTCATGGGGATACGTAGGCGGCCTAAATCGGCTTCGGTCACACCATTAGGAAACTTTCCCTTTGTTCTGAAAATAACAAGAATACACATAACATACAAGCAACTCCATTAAGACCCACTTTAGGCCAAAACGCCTTGCGTATTCAAAGCGGGACAATGTAGAAACTGCAGACGGGGTTGCAAGTCCCAAGCAAGCGAACGCAGATATCAAGGAACAAGGCGACGAAGTCAACGCGAATCAACCCCCCCCCCCCCCAAAACTCACAATTTTTCTTTGAGCGCAGGTCCTTCATATTAGCAGAAGGTACAACAAAGTTCTTCATACTAGTAGAAGCGTAAAATATGACAAAATTCTTCGGCAGTAGAAATGCACATCAACAATCGATCAAAGTTCGTAGTTCCGCAACAAAACCTAGCGCATCAACTCGGGCATAAAGTCAAATTGGCAACCCACGATCGCACACCACAAAGCGCATCATGGCAATTCATCATTTGCGCTGTCACGTCGTTAAGGACGACACCTCGCACTATCTCGCATATCAGGGACGACGTCTCTACCCATAAAATTGCACTTCTCATATATATTTATCATTTTGTTTAAACAGGTATACACTAACGCTTTCTCAAGCTTAGCTTGCAGGAGCATTTATTCTACAGAACAAAGGCGTTAAGACGCCCGCATAACGACGTTATCGCGATTATGTCGGCGACGACATATATCCGACTCGGTTCGTCGATAAATCGGGACAGTTTTAAGGACTTCGCCACGAAAGGACATTGACAAATATGATCCCATATGCTTGAAAGATCGACATAAACTGGGACAATTCTAAGGACTTTACTACAAATGACATCAATGGACATGGTCAATTTACGCGGAGGGTTCCATGTCCCAAAACTGGGACAAAGTTTTAAAAAGAAAGCCTGACGGCAGCGGAGCACCGAGAGTATGAGAGAATATACCGCCGATTTCGGATAAGGATGCTCGCTCTGTTTCATAACATGTCGCTATTCAAAAATCGACATAATTTCCTACTAGTATTTGCTCAAGATAGAATATTTTCAACAAATGTTTTCGACCGAGACTCGAAATCGCATGCGGTTATATGGTCGGACAAGACAACGCGTGCGAATATCAAGAGCAACACAAATCGCCGACCATCCCGAACTCACAATTTTTCTTTGAGTGAATGTTGCGGTCAACGAGAACGGGGAGGACAATAACATTCCAATACAACATCTACATTTCGCCCATACAACGAATAACATCTACATTTCGCCCATACAACGATTTAACATCTACATTTCGCCCATACAACGGCGATCATCTCGTCGAAAACGGCGCCAAGTCCAAAACGACGCTAAGTCGGCGACACCACGCCCAAAAGCGACGCCGAGTCCGCGACTCGCAGCGACTGCAAGGTCCGAAACGACGCCAAGTCCGAAACGACACCAAGTCAAACGACACCACGCCCAAAACGACGCCGAGTCCAAAACGACTCAGTCCGAAACGACTCGGCCGAAACGACGCCACGTCCGAAACGACGCTAAGTCCGAAAGCACCACGCCCAAAACGACGCCGGTCGAAAACGACTCAGTCGGAAACGACTCGCGTCCGGCGCGCCACGTCCAAAACGACGCTAAGTCCAAAACGACACCACGCCCAAAAACGACGCCGAGTCGAAACGACTCGGTCCGAAACGACCTGCGTCCGAAACGACGCCACGCCCAAAAACGACGCTAAGTCGAAACGACTCGGTCCGAAACGACTCTTCGTCCGAAACGACGCCACGTCCGAAAACGACGCCACGCGTCAAAACGACGCTAAGTCCAAAACGACACCACGATCAAAAACGGCGCCGGTCGAAACGACTCGAAGTCGAAACGACTCTGCGTCGAAAACGACGCCACGTCCGAAAACGACGCTAAGTTCGAAAACGACTCTGAGGACGAAAACGACTCTCCGACCGACAACGACGCCACGTCCGAAAACGACACCAAGTCGAAAGCGACACGACGCGTCGAGTCGAACGACTCGGTCAAACGACTCGCGTCCAAAACGACGCCGCGTCGAAAACGACGCTAAGTCCAAAACGACTCAGTCGAAACGACTCTGCGTCCGAAAACGACGCCAGGTCGGCCGACGCTAAGTCCGAAACGACACGATCCAAAACGCGCCGTCCAAACGACTCCGGTCCGAAACGACTCAGTCGAAAACGACTCTGCGTCCGAAAACGACGCTAAGTCCGAAAACGACACCACGTCCGAAAACGACGCCACGTCCGAAAACGACGCCAAGTCCGAAAACGACGCCAAGTCCGAAAACGACGCCAAGTCCGAAAACGACGCCATCATCAACATATCACATCTACACTGGGACAATTTTTGAGTCCGAAAACGACGCCATCATCAACATATCACATCTACGCAGGGACGATTTTCTCTGTTCTCAAAATTGCATTTTTTCTCATTTTATGCTTTATGCACTAACTCTTTCTTGAGCTTTAGTCTACAGGGGCAACAGCGACACGTCCAGGCAACAACGTCATCAACACAACAAGTCCAAAAACGACGACAACTCCGAAAACGACGCCAATAGCAACATTCCAACACAACAGATTCGCTCGCAAAGTCAAACTGCAACAAGTCTACATCAAATACATCTTGCAAAAATCACAGGCTACATCATTTACACTTTAATTATTTCATCTAGTTTTGATTACGCATGAATTGCGACACAACTCCATATATAAAACAATTTTATCTACGCCCATACAAGGCGTCATTTGCATTTCGTTCATAAGATTGAACGCCCATACAAGGCGCCATATCGCGTCGTCCATACAAGACGAGAACGCCCATACAAGGCGTCATATGCATCTCATCCATCTGGCGAAACGCCCATACAAGGCATGCATACGATCGCCCATACTGAAGCATTTAGAACGCCCATACATCTAGCGTCCATACAAGACCCATACAAGCAAAGGCGTGCATATCATCGCCCATAAGACGAGAACGCCATACAGCGCGTCATCTCGCCCATCTAAATCCATACAGCGAAACGCCCATCGGCGTCATTTTGCATTTGTCCACAAGATGATTCCGCCATACATCTGGCGCGTCATCTGCGTCATTCATATACGATTTGACTACGACCTTAACACAAAGTTACATTCTTACATTATTTTGTTTTGACAAGCATGCAATAATGCTTCTATCTTAGCAATCACGAGAAGCCTTGCAGATGGAGCGCATTGTGGATTTTCTCTTTACGACAAGAACGAATGTGTTGGGGTAAACTTCCCCGATGGGCGTAGAGGCGGGAGCTTCAATTACAAGAACTGCAATGTTACGATAGATAACGGATTTCTCTTTTACAACAACGGCACTGTCGTTTGAAACAACCCAACTAATTAATGCGTGGCGCCTCAAGTCTGGCTTGGCCCACTTCCGCTCCCACACTACATAAGCCATGGGTGCTTCAAGCCGCTTATTTTTATTTCTTTACTTTTGCACCATAGCCCAAAGGTCATCATAACTCGACATCGACAATTTTGAGTCCGCGTTAGCCCGCCTTGGTGTTTTGACCATGGTAGCCCAGTGTCGTCATAACTCAACACTGGGACAATTTTTGAGTCCGCGTCAGCCTTGCCAAATTGCCAACATCCTAGTTCTGAGGATCGAGACAAAATTGGCTATGAGTCAACGTCTTTGTCCGAAGATTCTTCCATCATCTCCATACAAAGAGGGACAACTGTTGACACCCAATTTTGACCCTCCCGTCCAGTCAATAACTATAAAATTACACTAATTTTCAACAATAATTTTAATAATTTTTTAAATAATAAAATGCAACAATAATACATTAACACATGCATAAATAAACAATTTAATAATAGCGCCGCATTCTAAAGTATTAAGCATTAATTAAGTAGCGCGTCCGTCTTTATTTTTTATCTCAAACATAGATTAATGAAGCACCTAAATAATTTAATCACATTAGTCTATTAATTTACCATTAATTAACTAATTAAATACCTAATACACTAATAACCCACTAATTAAACTCCTAGAATTAAATAACCTATTTCTACCCAAATTGATACCCGATTCGCCAACCATTTGCTCCTCACACCCAACACCCCAACGCCCTTTCCCTTTGTATACACAGCCCGCCCCAACTTCATTTTAGCCTCAGCCCTTTACCTTCCCTGTCGAGGAAAGGAACCTCAGAAACCCTAAGCCCTCAATCGCCGCCTCCCTCGCCCATACGCCCTAAAATCTCGCCTTCCTTAATCAAATCACTTACCTTCCTTACCCATGCAAGCGCAGCCAACGATTTACTTACCATAAGCAAACTAGCAAGATCCTTCCAGAATCGCGACTTACTATAATCTATTCGAAATCACTTACAAATCAGCACAAATCGCATCGAATCAGCACGAAATCGATACAAATCTCAGCCAAAATCTCAGCCTTGATTACTTACCAACATTGGAACCCAATCCTGGCTATAAGTATAGAATTGCTACGCATGCAAAAAGGGAGGGGATCGAGGTGGACACTCGCCAGCGATCGAACACGATTAAGAACCCTAGCCGTGATCAAGAACTCGTAAGGCATCGAGCGGGAGCAACAGAGAACGAGCGGTAGCACAAGCGTCGGAATTAGGGACTCGACTAGGCCACTAGCATCTCAAGAATAGGTAATCAATCCGCTTCTCTCAATCTTAGCCAAAAATCCATGACGACTTTACCCACTTTCATTCGCATCGCAAACCTAAAACCCGTCGATTGGACCGACGACTTGATACGCCCGGTCATTGTCGGAGAAGGTAAAATCCACCCTCTCGATTGCTCATTTTGTATTTTCGTGCGAATTTGTATTAAATAATGTGTTAGTTCATTCGTGTGTTTGTGTTGGGTAGATGCTTAAGATGATGTTTGGGGGACTGATGTTGATAAGTCACGCACTACCTGTCTCTGTAGTTTGTTTGAATGTTGTGGGATGAGCAAATTTCGGAATGTTACCAATAGGCTCGAATTGTGTGTATGCATATTTCCAGGATGTTTGAGCCTTCAATGTGGTTCTGGTCTGTTTTAGTTTAATTGTTGTCCTTTCAATGAGATACATTTGAGGTCCTATGAGTTTTTTTCTCTTTTATAACTTGAGTAGTTTCACATGTCTAAAAAAACGACTTACTCGTCAAGAGGATATCCCATCTGCTTAGAACAAGGGATTGCGAGTCTGTCTAAAATATTATTTAGAATGGCCTATTTGATCATTTACTTCTAACAGTAAATTGCTTTATAAGCTGTCTTTATCTAATGTCTAACTATGCTTTCCACTGCCCAGCACCTCATCAGTCTAATGTAGCTCTTGGATTGCCCCTGCATACATCCTGTTTTGGGTGTCTATCCTATTAATTTGAAATTAAGTTGAATCATGCTTGTTGACCTAAGGGGGTTAATTTGCTTGTTTGCATCTATCTAACTAAAAATGATCATTTAGTCTTTAGCCTAAGTTTGAGGTCATGTCCCCCATGTTATGATAGGTCCCAGCCATGTCCCTCAGATTCTACATCCATTTTTCAATGGCATGATATCTTAAGAATTAGTATGTTATAAAATAGCTTGAAATTAGGCTTAATTTGATTTTCATTCAGTAATTGCCTTGTATGAACTTATTGTCAATATGATTAGACTCGGGCTACGACTGCAATCTACTATTTAAAATCGCTTTTTAACACTTGGTTGTCGCCTGTGTCATGAAGATATCTCCATAGCAGCTTTTCTTATATTTTTCCATTCTAGTCTCAATATGTCTTGCAAATTAGGTGTCATGAAACACTGGTTTAGTGGTCTATTTATGAGATTCAAACTTATATATTAGCCTAAGTTATATGTACATACATCATCTAGGAGCTTCCCATCATACTAAACAGAGCTCAAGTCAACCTCTACATACATTCTAAAAGATCCATTTAATGTGTATTGGCTCAATTAATTTGATCTTGCTTATCTGCTTATTCTTTGCATCTTGGAAAGTATGTTGATGACTTGCATTGATCTGTGCGCTTTTAAAACCAGTTAGCATGAAAACTTGATTGTATTAGGGGCCCATCGTTTATTCAAAAAGAAAAGAAAATGCGGAATGTTTCATGTCCTTTCCGTGCTGCTTGATCTCTGCCTACTGCTTACTAGTATTTACAGCATTTGAGAACCTGCTGCAGCAGGTCTGCAGGAAAGGTGTACTTATTTTGGATATATTTCATCATATTTCGGCCAAAGAATTACCATCCGTTATTGCCTATGTTTGGTCTTTATGTATGTGTTTGCTTAAATACAAACTATGTGTCAAGTGCTTGTTTTGGTTAAATAAATCTGGGCATATACTAATCCTTATCTTTTCTTTATTTACATGAAACGCACCGGAGCAACAAGGAGTCTCACGGCGAGACTCATCGTGGCGAATTAACACCCGCATCTATGTGCATTTCTCTATCCGCATCGGAATTCCAAAACTACCGGCGAAAAGACATCGTCATCCTTCGAGTCATCTTCTTTTATTTATTTTCCTACCCCGCCCCCATTCATTTATTTATTGTAAATTATTTGTCTAACGCTACATTAATTAATAGAATAATTAGAATATCTAAACCCTGAACCTTTAGATTAGAAATCCATTCTCTTTAGGTTAATTACTTTAAACTCACTACATATTGCTTAAGTCATACTAAGCCATTAAATTTTATTTATCCTCTTAACTATTCACCGCTAGCATTTTATTACTAGATTTCCAATTCATTTTGTTATAGACTCTCATTAACACTTACATAAAAGCCCTATTTCTTTTACTAAAAAACCTCCTAAACATTTGACATACTATGATATGCTAATAAAAGTATAAATCATCTTTGCGCATATAATAATATAGGTTTTAATTAGAACTAGCTTTATATATTTTAATCTCACATTTTATGTTAACAAGAAGACTTCCTATATTTTTACTTAAATACTTTTCAAAAATGCATTGCTTTCTTGACATAAATAATTAACCCTAGGTTTGGCAGGACAACCGCAAGTTAGCGGATCTTAGAGGGTGCCTAACCCCTTCCCTCTAGATTAATAAAGAACCCTTACCCGGAATCTCATTAAGTTTAGCAGACCATTAAAATGGAGTTAATGTTTTACTTTAAACTAGTTAAACATTTAGGTGTCCTAATTCACCCAAACTAATTAGGTGGCGACTCCCTAGCAACCCTTTAGCATTTTTAACACTTCTTTAACTTTTTTTAACACTTTTATTTATTTTCTAACATTTCTTATTAAGCAGGGTTCGCTAGAAAAATGTCGCGGTCGAAAAAGGGCGCGACACACATATGCTCTTCAAATCTGCCGGCTGCTTTATTTCAGTGCCCATGACTACTGTTTTGGTGGACTACTTGTTGCCGCTATAACATGAGCTACTACTATATAGGTTTGATAAAAAGGGTCTACACTTGATATGCTGTTGTATTTTCTAAAGGCAGACAGATGCTATATTTGTTGTCCCAATACGATAATTTAATGTCATCAATTGTTTCATTCTGGGCTAAGATGTTGCGATTCGAGGTGAAATGGGTCGCATACTTGAGACAATTTTGGAGCAAGTTACCTAGTTCCAACAATTATGTTCTGGGGATAAACCATTGCCTCACTTGCTGCTACTTATATATGTTTGACGAGGCTGCTTCTTTGTTCTTTAAGAAGTGGATATGAGCCAGACTTGAATGGAAATAATATGTTGTTATATTCTTGAGGAGCCACTGCCCTTCTTTAAAAGGAACAAATTACTACACTTAGGCCAATGAAATTGAAATTGAGGCCGCGTCCCTTCGGTTTTTGTTATTCTTGATTTGAACAAGATACTACACTTAGGCCAATGAAATTGAAATTGAGGCCGCGTCCCTTCAATTTTGGTACAATACTGATTTGAACATGATACTACATGACCCTCCCGCAAAAGATCCTTCTTGATCAATCCCTTTGCCCCTCATTCTTCAAGAATAAGGAAAATCCTTTTCAAGTTTGAATTTGTTCAGGTTGTCCCTCGGTTTGCTTTCCTTCGGAAAAGGGCGATGATAACACTTATGGATCTTTCATATATATACCGTATACCAGCATATTTGGGGGAGGCTAGATTGATTGACAAGTAACTAGGACACAACCATGACTTGTTTGAGATGTCCCTTTACAAAATATAGATCTGAGTCTTCCGTAATTAAAACTCCTATTGTTTTGTTACGGATCCGAAGGTTTTACTCGCATTTATTTATTTACTAACTCTTCTACTAAGTGTCTTTTGCAGGTACCCGGAGGCGCACCCCAAAGTTAAAGCATTCGCATAAAATAAAATAAAAGCGAAATGTTGCTAATTTCTCTTCATTACATCTTTTTATGATTATTTGTTTTTATTACTATCTTGTTAAATATATATCTATTTTTAAATATTTGCATGCCTAGTTTAAATAACTCTTGATTAGTTTAATAATTAGAACACTTTTAGTAAACCATCTATTTTTATTATTTTGCATTTTTTTGATAAGCCTCATGCAATTGCTTTGTTCAAATAGAATATTTTCCTTGCATTTTACAAACAAACTTCATGCAATTCTATGGAAACTATACATACGCATATTTTAAATAATTATTTGCAACATCCTTTTTATTAAAACCGCATCTATTCAAAACATATGTTTTCTAAAGCATAATAATACTAACCTAAGTTTGACCGGACAACCGCAAGTTAGCGGATCCTTTAGGGTGCCTAACCCCTTCCCTTTAGGATAATAAAGAACCCTTACCTAGAATCTCACCTAGTTTCACAGACCTTAAAAATGGAGATCATTTGTAGTATTTTATGCTACATTTTTAGTGTCCTAATTCACTATAATAATTAGGTGGCGACTCCTTAAAATGCAATTTTAGGAATCCAACCATGCGCAGTAATCCCATTTCCGACTCCGGTCGAAATGGGGCGTTACAGTATTGATAACACATTCGATCTAAACATGATTATTAAAGGCTAGCACACACATTAAACAAGAAAACATGACCTTAACAACGCATTCATAACTTAACAAATCCTATATTGATATGAACAACACACCTACTAATTGAAATAAGTTACATAGTCATATATCAAAAGTAAACCAGTTTAAGACTAATATCATTTTGAACAACATTTAACTTAATCAATTTATATTAGACTAAACCAAACTTATATTAGCATGTTATCCACTCAAACCAGTTTATACATGGTCAAACATCCAACACTTTAAACTTACCTAGTTCAAAACAACCTAACCCAGTCAATCAATCTTAAATCAATATAATAAACATACTTTCTAACATATTATGTGAAAATAACAATAAACGAACATCAAACATGTAATTATAGTTAACCACAACATACTAATCAAATAATGGACATATGATCACAAGTCCTAAAGTATTATTCAGTAGTTCATACATGGTTAAGCTGGTTCTAAACTAATATGATAAGCACTTTACTTAATTAATCAGACTAACAGTTACCCTAACGATCACAAATAATAATTAATCTAGCTAATCATGCTTAATAATCACATAACACATAAGAACATGCTACCTAATCTAATTTACACATAAAATTAAAATATAAATTAAGTTTAACTTTTGTAGTGGCAGCCGAATCGAAGTTGAGGCTTGGATCTTCACTTTCTCTAACACTGATAGTATGATACCTATTATCTTAATTCCTCAGTTCCCATATTTTATTCAAAATCACCTTTTTCATCATCCACCAAAAATCACTCAAATCCACTCATGGGATGGATAAAATATCATAAATTTTGTAAAAATATCTAAGCCAATCATGGAGGTAGTACTAAACCACAACCTTGAATATCTGAATATTTTCCTTGCCGTACTCGAACCTTAAAACTGAGCACTCATCTAAGTCTAATACATCGTTTATCCAATATCAACACCTCTTTTCTAATCTAGGTGCAACAACTGATAACCCCTAACGTAATAAACTTTCACACTTATTCACCCCTAGGTCCATCATTATACTCCCCGTAGCCCACGATATAGTCAACTTTACAAAATTCTTGTTCATTTAACATTTACTTAGGTCAAGCAACCAAAATACCATAGAATCATAGATTGTGAGAATTCAAAGAGCAAGAACAAAGAACAAAAGACCAATTAACCAAAACTCAAACTCACCTCTCAGGCTATGATGTCTCAAACTGCAACAGTCAACAACGAGAAGGACTGGAAAACAAAATCTCCACGGGAATACCGACCAGGTTTCATCATGTCTGTTGAGAGGAAACTCAAACCAAACACACTGAAGAGATAGGGACCCAACTAAAACTGAAGACACCACCAAAGATTAGCTTGCCAAGTATCACTACCAGATTAACAGTGCTAATTACCATCACCAGAGTAAACAAAGACATCTATAGAATCACCCACAAGAACCAGTAACGACCATAAAAGAGAAGAGGGTTTCGTATTCTATCTTGTCATGTACAGAATGGCTGAAAGACAATAAGCAAGCTTCATGATAAATAATAACAAATAAGAAACAACACAAGGCAATTCGGTTCTTGCCCATTCCCCATATTTCACTCGCCCAGCATAAACAGACCATTAAATTAGATATCCTCTAGGTAGATTTAGAAACCACCCACAATCTGATCTTAAAACAAATTTTGATATCATCTTAAAGCGCCAAGTAAATCAGATGGCTTGCATCTGAACACAAAGCAACACACATCATTCACTGAATCAACTAGGTTTTGCCATTCATTCTCCCGCGCAATACCCAACTAAACACACCTCGTGCTCCCATCAAAAGAATCTTTTACCATTATGGCTATTTTATCACCAAACATACACTATTTGGATTTTCGTCAGTACATCTCAACCTATAGGATAGAGAGAAAATATTTTATATGAATCACATAAAGAGTCCTACCACCTGTGAGAGAACATAGAAATGAGTTTAAGATACCAATCTGAACAATCTCGCACGAAAAGAATGAACCAGATACCAATCAGACTGAACTAGCACGAAAGGAATGAACCAGATACCAATCAGATTGAACTAGCACAAAAAGAGAAAAGAAGTGGAGTGTTTCCTAAATGTCCTATAGCCTCTCGAGGATGGGTACGGACGTCTACGTACCAATCCGCAAGACTCTACTAGACATTGCTCTTGTACACATTAGACTGATTAACCTAGAAGCTTTGATACCAACTTTGTCACGACCCAAATCACGAGTCGTGATGGCACCTACCCTACTCCCCCGAGTAGGCGAACCACGTTCTCATTAACAAGTTAACTCAGCGGAAAATAAATAAAGAACAAGAAATTATTAAAATCTTAACACTTAATTTCCCAAAATCTGGTCAAAAGGGTACAAGAGCACTAACAAGTCTGAAAAATAGAAGTCTGAAAGAATGCCCGAAGGCTACATATTGTCTGTCAATAACCAAAGAAAAATAGGATTAACTAAGAAGCCCTTCAGGGGCCACAGACGACCAAGTAGCTCATCCTGGATGACTAGAAGATGTCCACCTCGCGAATCAGCCACAGGGCGTAGAACTGGAACCTGGATCATACTCTACACTCATCAAAAGTGCAGCAAGAGTAGTATCAGTATAACACTAGTACCGGTAAGCATCATAGGCCGACAATGATTAGATAGCGTATGAAGAAGTTGAAACCAACAAGTAGCACATAGAGCACAAATACATGGTCACATATCATATACAAGTAAAGTGTAAAGAAATCAAGAATCTATCAAGACAGATATAGTTCACCAATAATCAGTCACATATAAGAGTGGATGAATGCAATGCAATGCAATAGTCACCTCTCTCACTCCACTTCTGTACACATATGCTAAGGGAAATGCCTCGAAGTCATGACCCATGGGGGACCCGCAAAGTCCATGTACCAATCGTGTTCTCCGGCATAAACCTCGGAGGCTATCAATCACTTACAATCTCCGGCAAAGACCTCGGAGTTGCTCAATCACTTTCAACCTCCGGCAGAAACCTCGGAGTTATCAATCACTCTCAATCTCCGGTAGAAACCTCGGAGTTTATCAATCACTCTCAAGCTCCGGCAGAAACCTCAGAGTTTATCAATCACTCTCAATCTCCGGCAGAAAACTCAGATTTTATCAATCACTCTCAAGCTCCGGCATAAACCTCAGAGTTTATCAATCCCTCTCAATCTCGGCGAAACCCTGAGTTTATCAATATCGTCAAAACAATAATATAACAAAAGTATGACAGGCATGATATCAGTCTCAACACATATCACAAATATATAATCGACAAGAACCAGAATATCAATGTCCTATGTTCAATTATCAATATCACAATTCTTTTATTTCACAAGACAAGCGAGCCATTATGAAACTGAGATACAATCAGGTTATAATCACATAAAATAACACATATGGAGACAAGCCCACATAACAGCTGACGGAACCAACGTAATAGTAATTCATCTCCACTTCATGCCCGAAGGCCTATCATGCTATCCCTGTCAATTCCTACATCTACATACGAAATTCTAATCAAAGTATAACTAAAGTAAACCATAACCTACCTCAATGCCGAGCGGGAGCCACGAACAATCAACCAAGGAGGTTGTCCAGTCGCAAAGAAGAACCGTGAGCAGCGTCAACGGTGAAGCTTCGAGCAACAATGGTGAAATGCAATATAGGAATAATTGAGGCACGATATTGGTGTCAAATTGAAGCTAAGAGAAAGACAAACTCAATGGTACCACCCACAACCTTCAACAACGTCGTATCTGATCGGAAAATTCAATAAACCGACCAGAAATTATGAACTGGTCGTCCCGTCGATTGGTGCAGAATTGAATGTGTTGGGTTGGTGCAAAATGTTGGCCAGACAACGGCTATTAGAACCAGCCCCGACCGTCGTCGAACGCTCGGGTGGCCGAAAAATAGTCGACGGCGGCTAAGGTTTGTAAACATCGATCTGCGATTTCGGAAGAGATGACCGGCGGCGTTGGTATGGAAATGCCCGCTTTGAGACGACGGTCATAATGGTGTGCCCCACTACCGTTGACTATCACTCAGTTCGCCGAAAAATGCAAATAACCGAGCAGCAGTGTTCTGTTCTTCGATATGAAAATTGAAGCTTAATTGGTTGAATCGAGAGACGTGGTTGGTATGAAAATGACGGGCTCGAGGAGTCGATTCTTTTGGTATATGGAACGCCTCCGAAGGCTACCGGAGTCAACCGAAAATGGCGTTTTTCCGTCGGAATCACTGTTCACGACGGGTTTACTATTCACCCGCGTTTTTCCCTTCCCTTTTCCTTTTTCTTTTATTTTTCTGCGTTTTTGCCCTACCAAAAAAAGGGGTAGTGGGCTTGGTCCACTCACTTATTTAATTAAAATTCTGCACCATATCGTCTATTAAAAACATACACTAAATATCCTATAGTCCCATGCCCTTTTCGTAGTTTTAAAGTGTTAAACGACCAATGGGTCATTACAAGTGGCTATCACTTCTGATATAGGCCGTAGTACTAACGATCATGATTATTTAACGGTAACCTTTCATTGGATAGATTATAAATGGTCTATGTAAAAACGTAGTTTAGCGTATAGATATATAGATGATAGGCACACTGATAATTTTATTGCAGAAAATATTTATTATGTTTGCCATTATTATGGCATAACTGATAAAATTATTACTATTACATTAGATAACGCTTATTCTAATAATTAAGCTATTACAATTTTAAAAAATAGTTTAACTCCATCTTTTTCAGATCATTTTCATATAAAATGTGTGTACCATATATATAACTTAGTTGTAAAGGATGGTCTATCACTTTTTGCAAACATTCTAAATAAAATATAAATTTCTATAAACGATATTTTTAAAAATAATAGAATACAACGAAACACGGAATATAAAAAAACTTGTCACGATTGTCAACTACCTTATAGAAAAATTCACGAAGAAGTACCCACTAGGTGGAATTCTTTGTACCAACAACTACTTGTTGCTTATGACTATAGAAGACTTATAACTTTATTTTTTAACGCCTATAATCAAAATCCAACTTATATGGTTGTAGATAGCGATTGGGATAAAATTGTCGAACTTATTGTATTTTTAGAGAAAAAATTTCAAGCAACAAAAGAATTTTCCGGTATATATTATTCCACTATTTCAACTATGTTGTTTTATATAACTCTCATATTTTTATTACTTAATGAATATATGGCTAAACCAGCTTATAAGGAAGCTATTAAAAAATATTTATCAAAATAAAAAAATATTTTATTCCTATTCCCACTATTTATATTATTGGTGTTGTATTAAATCCGACTATTTAAATAGACGGATGTAAATCACTTATTGAATCTATTTATGATTGTATAGCAGTACTACCACTGCCAAGTCCCAAAAATCTAAATAACCCACCACCTATTGAACAAACTAAAGAATAAGTGTTGTCTAGCATAGAAAACGAATGCAAAAACGTTTATAGGTATTATCACCAAGAAAGTGATAGAAACCAACAGACTTCCATACCATCATCTTCTTCTTCAACACAACCTCAAAAAAAACATGATGTTTCTTTTGAAAGCCTCAGAAATAGAATGTGCGGTGCTAACACTACTAACCAAATTAGCGAGTTTGATATTTTTGTTTTGCAGGGTGCTTTACCGTACCAATCAGTTATCAATGAAGAAGGACATGAAGACTTACTGAAATACTGGAAGGGAGATGAGAAGACATTTCCGACACTTTCAATGATGGCCCGAGATGTTTTGAACATTCAAGCGTCATCAACGGCGTCTGAAAGCGTTTTTTCTGACGACAAATTTCAAATAGGAGAGCACAGACACTCATTAGCCGGAGATAGTTTGGATATTGCAGTATTATTTATAGTTTGGATACGAGCGAAGCGGAGAAGGTGCGTTAAACTGGAGATCAACGAAGAAGAAGACAAAAAATACAACGACATCTTATTTGAAGGTATGAGTAGCGACGTGGAGCAATTTGATCAACAATTACTAATTCCAACCGAAGAACCACATGAAATTATAAGGAAAATAGACCAGGTTTTTTTGAAAATGTAATTTCTTCAATTGCAATTTTACTATGTCATTTGTAACTTTTGAACGACACTACAAAGTTGTAATTTTGACAATTGTATATGTATATTGTATTAGAAATAAATTATATTACTATTAAATAATATAAGAGGCAGAAAAACAGTTTTGGGATGTTTTTATAATACTCTCTTGTTCAATTATTGAGTTGTTTATATATATGTTATTTTTTTAATTAAGTGCAAAAACAAAATTCCGCCGCCTGCCCGACCAGCCCGATCTCTCGCCCTATCTATCCAGACTAACTAGGACGGGACTTGGTCTCATCCCGCTCGGACCCGGCCCGCTAGTCCCGCCCCGATCCTGCCAAACCCGCCCAGACCTATCCCGGCCCACTGGCCACCCCTACTTTCTCCTATATAAGAAGTGACGGTGAACAGTAAAGCAGACTGCACATGCCTGCTGCCAGAAAAAGGCATTATCGTCAATTATTTACTATTGAACAACCTTTATTGGTTAAAAGATAATATCCTTCTAGCTTTGTAAGTTTCATTTTAATTTCCCGCCTTGACCACTATTCAGATGTTATAACAATTGTTATTGCAAGATGATATTAATCTCCCTTGAGGAGTCTTCTCATTAATATTAATATATATAGTGTACAATATTTATTCCTTATACAATAGGAATTCTAGTCCTAATTACAAGAGGAATCTTAGTTTTACCATAATTATATTTCCACGATATATGAAATATATTCTAATTATGGGTAGGGATATTGTATTAGCACTATACACGTTTACACACCCCCTCAGTCGGAGCGGGAGGAGGCCGGATGCTGAGATTGGATCTGAAGTCAAGAAATAACTATCGGGGAAGTCCTTTGGTAAATATATTTACATACTGATATGATGAGGGAACATGTAACACCCTGACATGGCCTAGCACAACTTTCTCAGGAACGAAATGTATGTCCATCTCAATATGCTTGGTTCGCTGGTGTTGAACCGGGTTGTGAGAAAGATAGATTGCAGAGATGTTATCAAAGTACACGATAGATGCCTGACGCAAAGGACACTGAAGCTCTAACAGTAAATTTCTGAGCCAACAAATCTCAGCTACCTCATTTGCAACGCCTCTGTACTCAGCCTCGACATTGGAACGAGATAGGGTGGTCTGTCGCTTGGCAGACCATGAAATCAGATTATCCTCTAAAAAAACACAAAAACCGGAGGTGGAGCATCGCGTGTCCGGACACCCTGCCCAATCTGCATCTGTGTAAGAGAGCAACTTGTTTGGTACATATGGGTATAGGTGAAAACCATAATCAAGTGTGCCCTTAATGTATCGGATGAACACTTAAGGGCAGTAAAATGAGACTCCCTGGGGGCATGCATAAATATGCATACCTGCTGAACAACATAAGCAATGTCTGGTTTTGTAAATATAAGATACTGAAGTGCACATGCAAGGCTCCTATACAGAGTAGGATCAAAGACTGGAGCACCATCCATAACACTGAGCTTAGATTTTGAATCTACTGGAGTAGGTGAAACTTTGCAATTCGCCATCTTAGCCATGTACACAATATCTTCTGCATACTTACACTGACACGAGAACATGTGGTCGGCAGACTTGGTCACTGATATCCCCAAGAAGTAACTCAGTTTGCCAAAATCAGTCATCGTAAATTCGGTCTTAAGCAGAGCAATATTCTCATTTTTCAACCCATCGGAAGAGGCAGTAAGAATAATATCATCCACATAAAGTAATAAGTAAGTAATGCTACTACCTCGATGAAAAATGAAAAGTGATGTATCACTCCTGCTGCATACAAACCCAATCTGCAAATTATACCTGGCAAATCGATCATACCACGTACAGGGGGGCTTGTTTCAGGCCATATATTGACTTACGGAGACGACACACATAGTGAGGGACTACTGGATGGGTGAACCCAGACGGCTGATGCATGTAGACTGTTTCTCTTAGGTCCCCATGTAAAAATGCATTTTCACATCAAGTTGATGTATAAGCCAGTGTTTGCCCATGACTATGCTCAAAACTGTGTGAATGGTAGCCAGTTTGGCAACCGGATTGAATGTCTCACCACAATCAATGCCCTCCTACTGATTTGTTCCATTAGCCATAAGTCGTGCCTAATACCTCTCTAGATCTCCATTGTCTCTGAATTTGTGACGAAAACGTCACATACAATGGATCACATTCACCCCCTCTGGTCTAGGTACGAGATCACATGTGTGCTACTTAGTTAAAGCATTGAATTCCTCACACATAGCCGCATTCCAATTCGGGTCTTGTTTGGCCAGTTTGGGATTTTTGGGAATTGGAGATATGGTTTAAACAGACAAGTTGAATTGGATTTTGGGTATGAAAATTATGTGTTTGGCATGAGTTTCCATTTGGTGAGTGGGGACAGTGGGTGACTGCAACGGCTGAGTGGCATGATCCGAGACTGATGGTAAGGTCAGATATGGGGAGGGTAGAGGAGTTTCCGTCGAGGGCGCCACGGCGCCGCGATCTGTGGCGTGGCGCTGAGGTCCATGACTCATCGAGCTGAGGCGCCTCATCACTAGGCCGCGACGCTGACGACGGTGTGTGAGAAATTTGTTCACTGGAGTTTAGGCGTCGCAGCGCCTCATCGATGGGCCGTGGCGCTGACGATGCTACAGAGGCACTTTGGTGACTGGAAGGTTGGTGTCGCGGCGCCTCCATGATGGTTCGCGACACTGATGTAGGTGATGACTATAGTTCACTGAGAATGATGGGAAAGATTGCAGGCTCGTCAAGAAAAGAGTAATCTGATTTTTGGAATTTCTGAAGATTCGAAAACGGGAATGTGGTCTCGTAGAATGTGACGTGACAAGAAATATGGATTTGATGAGTGGACAAGTCATAGCAGAGATAACCCCTATGGTTTGGCAGAAAGCCTAGGTAGACACATGAAGTGGACCGGGGAGCTAGTTTGTGAGGGGCGGTAGAGGCAATGTTAGGATAACATAGACAACCGAATATCCGTAAATGATCGTAAGAGGGGACTCTGTGATAGAGGATTTCGGTTGGGGTCATATTGTGAAGGGTTCTAGTTGGAAGAATACTTAGAATGTATTCTGACATCTTAGCAGCATATACCTAGAAGGACGGAGGGAGGGAGGCATGAATCAATAGAGTGTGAATCATATTGTTAATGGTGTGAATGCTTCGTTCAGCTTTAGCATTTTGTGGGGAAGTGTGAGGGAATTAAAAGCGAAAAACCATGTCATTATTAGTACAAAGCGGTGAAAGATAGAGTTATTGAATTCACGACCATTATCGCACTGAAATTATTTGATACCTTTTCAAATTGTGTTTGAATGAACATTCAAAACTCAAGAAATTTTGCAAACACTTCTGATTTAAATTTGAGAGGATATAACCAAATATAGTGGAAAAAATCATCTAGTAAGACAATATAATATTTATGACCGAGGGAACTAGCAATAGACGATGTCCATAAATCGGCATGTATAATATCAAATGGTGCAACGGTAACACTAGTAGATTATTTAAATTGAAAACGAGTATGTTTGCCTAAAGAACAAGAGACACAGTTTTGGGCAAGCTTCCCATTATTACAAGTAATGAAATTATTGCCTCTAAGAAAATTAAAAACTGAGGCTCCTGGATGACCAAACCTATTATGCAATGTGGATGTAGAAATAGCCGCTAGAGAGACGGGAGAGCGAGTTCCGGCAGCGGAGGAGGATGGGAATGGATAGAGATCCTCCGTGCTATTGCATCTCGTAAGAGGTGTCCCCGTATGAAGATCCTTCACAGTGAAATCAAAAGGGTCAAAGTCAACAGAGATAGAATTATTACGAGTTAATTTGCGGACAGAAATTAGGTTCTTAATGATGTTTGGGGCATATATGACATTCTTAAAGGAGAAGCGTGGCTGAGGAGGTTGTGTATAGGATGTGCCATAGCCCTTTATTGGAATGCGGTGACCATTACCAACTGTTATAAATTGAGGGTGCTTTAAACTGAACAGTTTGGGAATATTACCTGCAGACCGGGTGAGATGAGATGTGGCACCGGAGTCCATATACCAATTGTTGTCCGGTTATTCTTCTTGAAAGCTGACCCAAATCATGGGGCCATCGGATGCGGCTCTTGGAATTGGCCTTACGAAGTGGACTTCTTTGTGGGTACCTGGCCAGCCGGCAGGTCGAGCGGGCCCAACAACCCTTGTTGGCAGTACCGTTGGGCGGTTGCCGGCATCGAATCGAGCGCACCGCAGCGCCTTGCAGGTACTATTGAGGCGTCGTTCCCCAGTTGTTCTGCGGACCTTGTTGTGGCTGCTGCTGCTGGTTCTGCTGACCGCGACCCTTTCCATGACCACGACTTCATCTGCCGCCGTAGCCCTTGCCACCCTTACTGGCTCGGCCCTGTCGCGGTTGAGAATTTTCTGGCGGTGTCGGGTCTTGGGGTTGCGTTTCGACAGCTAACGCCTTTTGATTGTGTTCATCTTGCTTAGCACGACGGGTTTCTTCGAGCAACAACTGTGAGTGAGCTTTTTTAAAACTGGGTAACAGATCCTCCTGTTGAATCATGATGGTCAAAGTATCATATTCGCCTTTAGGAAGGCCTGCAATCAATTGTAACACCATTTTAGTTTCCAAGACATGAGTGCCGACGTCGGAGAGTTTATCCGCCATAAGTTTTAACTGTTTGCAGTACTCAGTCATGTTGGAAAAGTTTTCAAGACGTGTATTGTTAAATTGTTCCTCCAAATATACAACACGAGTGTGCTTGTTATCCTGAAAAATTTCCTCCAATAGAATCCACAATTCACGGGCTTTGGCACCAAATTTCATGATGATAAGAAGTAGATCCTGAGAAATACTACCATATATCCACTGTTTGACGATGGCGTCAAGACGAAGTCATGTAGAATCATCAACCTCCGGGGGACGAGGGATAGTGTTATCGATATGATCAAGCACATTATAAACACATGCATGAATGTGAAATAGTTCAACCCAAGGAGAATACTGATTGTTTTCTTGATCAAGAAGTATGATAAGACAGTTCTTGTTGTTTGTAACGGTTTGGGTTGGGTGAAATGATGATTTCGGTGTTTCGAGAGTGATAACGGTGGAAGGGGAGGTTATAGGAGTTGTAGGAGAAGTCGTGATAGTGGATACAAATTAGGAGAGAATGAAAGAACCTTAGAATTAGGAGGGTGGCGCCGCATCAGTTTTGTAAGCCGAGAGAGAGAGAGAGATAGAGGGGGGGGGGGGGGGTCGCCGGTGAAGTTTTTAGAAGAAAAATAGGGTTTTGACTCTGATATCATGTAAGATGATATTAATCTCTCTTGAGGAGTCTTTCTCATTAATATCAATATATATAGTGTACAATATTCATTCCTTATACAATAGGAATCCTAGTTCTAATTACAAGAGAAATCCTAGTCTTGCCATAATTATATTTACACAATATATGAAATATATTCTAATTATGGGTAGGAATATTATATTCGCACTATACACGTTTACATGATGCCAAGTGACATGTAATAATTACACCATGTCCCTGTTGCATCACGTGTGATCTAATTTTGTAGTCTCCCCATCTTTATTCAATAATATATTTTTAATTCGAAAAGAAATTTCTTAATCACTAACGTTTTAAAAAATTAAATTTATGAATATGGTAATCTCGATATTCTTTTATTTTCGTGCTTGAGGAATATTGTATCTGTCTGCTTAATACGTGTATTTTTTCATTGTTAAACATAAAAACCTTTAATCAATATGAACATCATAATTGCAGAGTTCAACACTGTTACACCTCATAAGTTAAGACAAGGATTAAGAACGCCATTAATGTTAAGATTCGGATAAGGGATTTGAGATATAATTATACAAGCTACGAACACGTCAATGAATATTTAAAATGATAAGTTATTTATATTTCTCTTTTGAGGATTATTACATATTGTGGAAATTTCGACATGAAGAATACGAGACCTTATGGAATTTCCGGGAATTAAAGGAAACGGAAATCAAGATTTAAAGAAATAGATTAAGGTTTACTTCTTTGAGAATTAAATTAGTTTAATAAGCACTTAGAGGGTTAAAAGTGTAAAAGAAGAAGGACCTAAATGCACTTTTTAAAAATCTGAAAATTTGGAACTTAAATTGCCTAACAAGTTCATTTTGTCTTCTGGAACACAAAAGCTAAATCATCCCTTCTCTTTTTCCCTAGCCTAGGTCGAAAATTCCCCCCTTTTGCAAGAGAAAAATTCAAGCTTTTACTCCACTTTGTTAGACTAATTATCCTACACAATTAAGTCAAGAACTAGAGCAATTTTAACACCCAAAAATAGTGGATTTCGGCCACCACTGCTGCCGATTTTGAGCTTCAAAGTTTCCAAGATTTTGAGACAAATTGTGGAAGGAAAACATGTATAAATGTTTGGTAACATTGTATAAGGATTGAATGTTATTTTGGAATTGAAAGAAGTGAGGAATTGGGGCGAAAATCAACGAAAAGGTGGGTAAGAATCGGTTGGGGCAGTCGCTGTTCGTAGGGGGCTGTTTTGAGCTCGAAATTTGGTAAACATTTATCCCTTTCATTTGATATTTGATAGATTAATTGATATTATAGTTAGGAGAATTATCTATGTTAAAGAAGAAATAGAAAGAAGACAATGCATGCGATTATTAGAGGTCGAAACCGATTTAGAATCTATTTTTGGCATACATTGGAATTGATTAATTGTGTTGGTATGTTATTACTAATTGCATGTGAAAATTTAGAGGGAACCTTGATGTTTAAAGTTATAGTTGTTAAATGAAGTGTTGGAAGCTTAATTGAAAAGTAAGGACTGTTGGAAAAGTTTTGGAATTGAAATAGGTGTGGCCGAAAAGTTGATGGAAATTGTTGAACATTATGGTGACGTATTATGGGCTGAATTGGTGTTTAAAAATAAGCTACAAACATGCATAAGTATCAAGATAGTTGTTTATACATGCCTTGAAAGGATTAAAGTGTGGAAAAATGTTAATTTTACATTCTTGAATTGGCAATGTTGCTAGAAGATTGGGTTGCTCCCATGGAAAATTCTAATGTAACTAAATGATGGACTAATATGGGAAATGAATGTAGTAGTTGCCTTTGTTATTGAAATTGTTAAATGGAATGATTATAAAGAGAAGGTGTGCGCACTAACGGCGTAAATAGAGTATTTGAGATAATTTTGATTTAATCTTGATATGGTAGTTGATTATTGGTCTGATTTGACTTGTTGGCTAACTGTGGATATGCACCTAAAACAAAGGAAATGTTGTCCAAATTTTTATAGAAATAAGAAGCCGTTATTCAAATGACTTACGTTAGAAGTCCTAGAATTAATGGTCATATTATTGTTATTATAGGCGGACATGTTAGACGAGACACATCCTAGTTTTACATTTGGTTGAGAGATTAAGAGGTATATGAGACTATCTTTCTTTCTTTTGGCATGATTTTGTGAAACAACTTCCATTTGACATATTTTTAATAGAAGTACGGCGGACGTACATAATTTTCTACAAAGTTAGTTTTAAAGTAAAATTGTTATGACAAGTGCCTATGATTTTTCAGTAAAGAGTTTATTATGATGATATTATCGGAAGTCAAAGATGATTTCTAATTGCATATGGTTGCTCATGATTTCTACTCGTGCTAAGTCTTAGTACACATTCACCGAGTCCCTCACATAGAGGGCCAGAACCATATTGTATGTTCCGGGTTCAAGTCCCGGCTATTATTATTACATTACTTGGGTTCGAGTCCCAAGCGGGTTCAACTCCCGGATTATTATTATTTCTTGGATTAGCTCTCCATGATGCGGGTTCGAGTCCCATGACATTATATTATTTCATATACTTACGTGAGTTCGAGTCTCATGACATATACATACTTACTTGGGTTGAGTCCCATGATATATATGTACATAGACGGGTTCGAGTCTCGTGCTATTATATCCTGAGGATAGGAGTTCATGATTTTGGCATGACTTGTATATTTTGAAAAGGTAAGAGCTGATTTTCATTACTCTCGTTTGATAAGGCACAGTTGTACTGTTAAGTTGATTTCATACTTGCCTCCTGTTATACGTTGAACTGTTATGATTTTAATTACAGTATTTTTCCGTTTCACATACTTGGTACATCTATCATGCTGACCCCCTTTTCCTCCGGGGGGGCTACGTTCATGCCTGCAGGTTTTGGTGTTCAGATAGGTGACCCTCCAGTCTAGGATGTCTATTCAGTTGTTGGAGAGCACCATTGTTCCGGAGCCAATTATTTTGGTACAGAACCTCTCCTATTTTAATTGTACATATTTATGGGCACGACGGGGTCCTGTCCCGTCTTATGTCGTTGTCATACTCTTAGAGGTCTATAGACAGTTGTGGGCGGTAGGTGTGCTTTGATTTTGTGAAGATTGTTATGCATTTTGGTCAACTGTATTGTTGTACTTGTTTTGGGATGTTCCCGTATATAGTGGCAGCCTTGCCGTCTTGCCTATTTGACTGTTTCCTTATATAAGTGATGTTATTTGGTGGCGGCTTAGTCAATAACTTTGTGTGATTGTTGGTTAATTGTGTAAGGCAGCCTTGTCGGCTCGCCTATGTTGGGTATATGTTATAGATGCAGTGTTGTGCTGCCAAAATTTTCTATTACCCTTAAAGTGTCAGTTGATTACGTGACAGGTTAGAGTAATGACGTCCAATTAGGGTGTCGGGTCGCGGCCCGTCGGGTCGGGTTGTGACAAACACTTATCAAAATCATAATTAAAAACATATAGTCTAGAAATCGTACCTCTTAGTATAACTTCAGATCACCGGAGATCTCGACCTCACCCTGGCTCTCAACTCCCTTTTTCTTCACTGAATTTACGGGATAAATGGCCTAGGTGCCTGGGAGTTCTCAAAAAACTATCCTCTAAAATTCTTAATAAAGTGTAGGTATAAAGACTAATATGGTTCTAATTATAATCCTTCAAAGTGATTTTTCTCTGGGATTATGATATTATAATTGATCTAGATTATGAAATAAGGGGAAAGTTTATTTTAAACAAAGTTTTGTATTCAGAAATTTTCGACTGAGTAATCGTTTACAAGAGACTCCTTATATAGATAACCTCGGCTATTCTTTTTCAAACTGATAATGAAAAAATCGTAAGTACACAGTAGTAAACAATATAACTTTTTTCAAAAGTCGTAAAGTACACAGTGTTTTGTTTGTCTCTTTGTCCTATTTTTTTCAAACATGTCCTTTTTTCTTTCCATTGCTTTTTTCAAAAAGCTATCTTTTTCAATCTTGTCTCCTTTTCTTTTTGTCTTTTTTTCTTCTTTTCCTTTCTTTCCAATATCTCTTTTTTCTCTAATCTTTTCGGAGATTCTTTTTCTATTTTTGTCTTTTTCCTTTTTGTCTTCTCTGTGATTTTTTCTCCAGAGATGGCCTTCAATGTTTCTTCAATTAATACTTTTTGTCATTTTGCTTTTGCTTTTCATTTCTTTCATCTTTTTCCTTTCTCAAGCTTTTCTATTTTGCTTTCTTCTTGCTTTTTCCTTTGAATAATTTTTGTAGTACATGATAATCGATAGTATATAGTAATATATTGGGCTCCAAGTAATAAGATTACATAGTCCCTGTCAGAGTAGTAAAAGGGTTACAAGTAATAAAATTACATCTTCCCTGCCATTATAGTAAATAGGGTTACACGTATGTACCCTGCCATAATAATCTTTTTTGGGGTTGCAAGTAATAAAATTGCATGCTCCCTGCCATAGTAGTAAATAAGATTACACGTATGCTCCCTGCTATAGTAGTAAATAAGATTACACGTATGCTCCCTGTCATAGTAATAAATTGGGCTGCAAGTAGTAAAACTACATGCTCCCTACCACAATAATCTTACATTTTTATGCAAAAGGATCAGAATTTTCTTCCTTTTTATAGTCCTACTAGTACTTGTGGTAAAATTGGTATTTATTATAGGTTTTCTCCTTTGTCCAGCTACCGTATGGTAATGGTCAATCGTTTCCTTTGCATGTTTATGTTTTAAATTTATTAATCTATCATGTAGTAATTCTAATTATGTGGTATCCTGTGACTGAATGTCATTGTCATAGTAAAGGGTAATAATTTCCTCCACTTCTCCTCCTTTAGATCTTCCAATAATAGCTGCCTTTCTGGCTCGTAACATGTCCTCTATCTTGGTTTTCAATGTCATTATTTCAAATACTCTTTTTGTACTAAGGCATCCTTGAAATTGTTCCAGTGTACAACCAATAGTCTTTTTCAGAGGACCATCGTCTCCGCTAATATTACTGTTTTTTCCGATTTTGAATATTTAACATATCACTATGAGTTTTCCTGTTAAATCCGTTGATGCGTCAAACATCTGTATTTCATATATTCCTTTGTCGAATGAGTTCATCATGGCTGTTGTTGAGTATACTATAATCTTGGTAGATTGACAATGTTGTACATAGTCTCATCCACTATTAGTTTATCAATAAAATCATAAGTGAATAACTTTAATATAATGTCCGGGTTGGCCTGTTCGCTGCACAAGAATCTGGGATACTTGCTTAGCTTTGCACTACATAAAATATAAGGGTTAGTCTTGTAATCATAAAATTTATTAATCTTTTCATAAGCACTGATGTATTCTGCTGAGTATTTCAGTTTATCGCTCATTGTTATAGTTGGTGATATTTGTGAAGAGGATGTTATTGAAGATGACATGTTGGCACGTTTTGATACAAAGGGTGCTAAGATTTGAGTAAGATTTTTTGGTTTTTCTGGTGTAGTCATTGGTGATCTTGGTTGTAGGGTTTTCAAGGCTTTTAGATCTTGTAGAGCTTCTTTGAGTTGGTTTGTAAGATGGTTATTCTCTTGTAATTTGGTCATTATGATTTCATTGGTTTGTATAATGGATTCTATAGCATTGGTAATGTATTCTTCGATGTTATCATCACTCTGCTAAGAAAATCAGCTAAAACATTTTTAGTTCCAGATATGTTCTTAACAATAAAATCATAACAACAAAAGAATGATTGTCATTTTCTTCTTTTATTTAATTCTGGTAAAGGATCCATCTTGTTCGTAATAAAATCTTTTACTTGTGTGTTATCAGTTCTAACAATAAATTTTACTGGTAGTAAATGATAATGAAATCTCTTTACCCGAATTTTACTGCTAATAATTCTTTTTCATTAATATGATAATTCTTTTCATTTGGCTTCCATGTTCCGTCTCCATGTCCACAAATTAGTGGCTTTACTTTATCTATATCATCTTTATCATATGCTTTGAAGACTGCTCTCCATCCTACATAACTAGCATCAGTAAAAAATTCTAGTTGATCTTTTTTCGTTGGTATTCTATGTTTTGATAATGTTTTTACTTTTTCCTTTATTTTATTTATTGTTTTAGTGTGTTCTTCTTTCCATTCAAAGGTTACATTTTTCTTTATCAAATCTTGCATTGGGTTTCTTAATATTGGTAAATCTTTTATATGGTCTGCAGCATAATTTATTACTCCTAAGAATTGTTGTACTTCTTTTTTACTTTCCAGTTTATCTATAAAATTTTTTATTTTTGTTACAATGTGTTCTTGTAATTGTAATCCTTCATTATCAATAATGTATCCTAGATATTCTATATTATTTTTAAATATTTCAGATTTCTTTTCAGATAATAATATTCTATGTTGTGTTACCGTTTTTATAAATTCTTCTATATGTTTATATGATCATTTAAATTATCACTATATATTAGTATATCATCTACATATACTATACAATATTCTGTTAATCTTCTAAACACTTGATCATTCTTCTTTGAAATATTTGTGGTGTATTTTTTAATCCAAATGGTAGTACATTCCATTCATAGTGTCCTTGAGGGGAACTAAAGGTAGTTAAGCATTTTGATGCTTTTGTTAGTTTTATCTGCCAAAATCAGCTTTTAAAATCAAATTTACTAAACCATTTTTTATTTCCTAATCTATTAATAAGGTTTCTTTTATATGGTAAAAAATATCCATCAAATATTATATTTTTATTTAATTTTCTGTAATCAATTACCATTCTGGCTTTTTCTCTTTTTTGTTCATTGTGTTCCTTACTAAAAAGGTTGGGCTACTATGTGGAGTTTTACTTTCTTGTGTCATTTTTAATTCTAGCAATTATTTTATCTGAGTTTCAATTTTTTTTTGATCTGTTAGACTATATCTAATAGGTTTGGACCTAACTATATCATTAGGGTTTATTAATTTTATTTCAGCATATCTTTTCTTTTTCCCCCGGGTTGTTTCATATACACTTCCTCAATTAGATTACCATTGAGGAATGCAGTTTTGACGTCCTTCTGCCAAATGTCATAATCATAATGTACAACTATAGAAAGCAAAATCCTAATATACTTTATCTTAGCAACTGGTGAAAAGGTTTCCTCATAATCCACACCAGGACGTTGATTAAAACCTTTAGCCACTAGTCTAGATTTCTAAGTTTGACTCTTGCTAAATGCTGTATCTTCTTTTTGAAGACCCATTTGTATCCTATGGGTTTAACCCCATTTGGAAAATCAACCAAGTTCCACACTTGATTGATATACATAGATTTCATCTCGGATTTCATGGATTCTTACCATCTCTTCGAATCAATGTCTAGCATTGCTTCGCTGTAGGTTGTAGGCTCATCATCATCGGGAATATCTAACTCATTTTGTATTTCCACAAGTAGATTTAGTCTTTTCGGAGGACGGTGAGTTCTAGTAGACCTACGGAGTTGAGTGTCTTGCAGTTCAGTTACAGGTATGTTCTGATTATGAGAAGGTTCTTGTGCGTTGGTTGATCCACCAACATTAGAGCTTTCAGGAATATCATTTTCATGTCTTTCCTGAATGGGAGGAGGTGCAACTGGTGCATTTGCTCCCAAGGTCTATGCAGAAGGATCTTGCATTTTTGCATCATTCCTCCTAGCACTCCCGCTGGCCGAAGAGCGTACCATGAGTACCCAATCTTCGCCAAAAGCTCCCACTGAATTTTTTCCTTCATCATCTGGCAAGGATTCAACCTCTATGTTACTTTGTTCTTGAATTTCTTCAAGTTTTATCTCTGTGCAACTCTCTTCCTTGTAGACATATTCATCTTCAAGAAAAGTTGCGTTCCTAGAAACAAATATCTTATGTTCTCCATGAAGATAGAAATAGTATCCCTTAGTTTTCTTTGGTTACCCAACGAAGTAACATTTCTCACTCTTTGACTCCAACTTATCAGTGATCAACTTCTTGACATATGTAGGACACTCCCAGGGCCTCATGTGTCTAAGTGATGGCTTCTTGCCACACCATACTTCATATGGCGTCTTTTCAACTGATTTAGAAGGAACTGGTTCAGAACATATATTGAGGTTAGTATAGCGTATCCCCAAAGATATGTAGGAAGAGCTGAAAAGCTCATCATGGAACGAACCATGTCAAGCAAGGTTTGGTTTCTCCTCTCGGCAAGACCATTCATTTGTGGTGTTCCAGGAGGTGTCCATTCAGAATGAACTCCATGTAGCTTTAAGTAATCAAGAAATTCTTTACTCAAGTATTCACCTCCTCGATCAGATCGAAGAGTCTTGATACTCTTTGAGAGTGGTTTCTCAACTTCACACTTAAACTCCTTAAACTTATCGAAGGCCTCAGATTTGTGTCTCATAAGATACACATATCCATACCTTGATAAGTCGTCTGTAAAAGTAATGAAGTAAGAGAAACCTTCTCTAGTTTGAGTCGAAAATGGTCCACATACATCAGTATGTACCAACTCAAGCACCTCCTTGGCACGGATCCCATTTCCAGAAAGTGGTTTAATGGTCATCTTGCCCTTCAAACAGGATTCACATTTACCATAAGATTGTAAGTCAAATGGTTCAAGGTAATTTAATTTCCTCAACCGTTCTATCCTCGTTTGATTGATATGACCAAGTCTACCATGCTATAAGTAGGTAGAATTTCTTTCACTTAACTTAGCTCTTTTATTTTGTACATTGAAAATTTCCCTGCGGCAGTTTAATGTATATAATCCATTCACAAGAGGCGCAGTTCCATACACAACATCATCATAATACAAAATCATATTGCTATTATTAATGTTTGAGGAAAAGCCCTCAGTGTCAAGAACATGAATGGAAATAATATTCCTTGTCAAGGAAGGAACATAATAACAATTGTTCACAATTAAAATTTTGTCGAAAGGTAAATCTAATCTATAATCTCCCACGCGCTCAACATCAACACGTGCTCCATTTCCGACGCGTAGGCATACCTCTCGAGGCCCGACCTTCCTACTATTAGTTAGCCCCTGCACATTTGTACACATGTGTGAGCCACAAGCGGTATCTAGTACCCATGAATGAGAATCATTTATAGATAGATTAATTTCAATTACAAACATACCTTGTCCACTAGAGGATGGAGCACCAGGTGTCTTTCCTCCTCCTGGAGCAGTACATTTATTCTTCCAATGCCCCTTCCCGTTGTTGTTCATGCACACATCCGTTGCCGGGCGTTTCTTCTTCTTCGCCTCCTTTGGAAGCCGTTGTCGCGAACTGGCAGTAGCTTTGCCCTTCCTCTTCTGTTGTCCCTTACCTTTCGGTTTGGGATGACTAGAGGAGCCAACCATTAGGATAGGTTTGCTCTTGGAGACCAAAGATTCGAAGGTTTTCAGCATATTGTGCAACTCCGGCAACTTCGCCTTAGTTCCATTCATATTGTAGTTAATGATAAAACTCTCGAACAATCGTGGAAGTGAATGCAGGATGAGAGTGGATGCAACTCTGTCGTGAAACTTTATTTCAATGGATGCCAACCTTTCTATCAACTCAATCATTTTCAGCACATGTGGAAACACCTGGCCCCCTTCAATGAGTTTACACTTAAAGAGTTCTATGAGCAGCTCATACTTCATAGTCTGAGACTGAGAGTCATAGAGACTCTTCAAATGTTCTAACATTTCATTGGGCCTCATGTTCTCATGTTGTCTTTGTAATGCAGGTGACATAGAAGACAACATCAAACATTGAGCTGAAATGGCATCATCATAATGATTCTGATAGGCCACTTTATTAAAGGTGGCATATTCGGCAGAGTCTTCAACTTTTACGTTAGTCGCAAGGCGAAAACCTAAGGTGTTATTCAACTTTGAAGATGGAACTTGAAGAGGAGTTCTTCATGAGCTTCTAAGGAGTGCTTGGAGAGGATTGGAACATAAGAAGATGAGCTAAAAGTTGCTAAGGATCGACTTTTACGCTTGGACATTATTAGGGCTTATTGAGGTAAAATCTTCATCTTCTTAATGTAATTGAAGATTACATGTTATAGTAGTTAAGAAATGAGCATATGGTATATAGATTGAAGTTTGAAAATATTTGGATCATGTCGACATGTTAAAAACCGAAAATGGACAAGTTATCCATTAATGTTGTAATCAATTTGGACGGTAGTTACAATCGCCGCATGTTAAGGAATGAAGGATTTATAGTTTTTGTAATTGTTATTATGTATGTAACATGTTGGAATAACAACTTGGTTTGAAAAAGGAATTGAAAGGAAATTGATAATTGTTGTGACATTGTAGCCGAATATGGCTTGGAATTATTGGACATTTTTATATTGATTGTGGGGCAGAATTTTACACGTCCTATTAGGCGTGTAATCCCCTTTGTATTGCTGAATTGTTGGGCCTTAAATGTGGCGTTTGGTTATTGATTTTCGGGCCTTGAAAAAGGTGGAAAAGTACGTAGAAACAAAGGAAGTGTTGCCCGATTTTCCGTAGAATAAGAGACATTACACTTAGTATGATTCTACGTTAAAAAAAGTGAGGAGTTGATAGACATGTTATGATTAATATAGGTTGAAGTACAACGAGTAGCGTTTTCTACTTAAAGGATGGAATAACTATCAAGGTTGAAGTACTTTGGAGCATTTTGCTACTTGTCGATAATCGTCGCGAGGTATGTGAACCTCTTCCTCCTTTTGGACATGATTCTATGTATGAAATATACATGTGGTGTTATTTAATGATTCCTTCTACTCTTAGAAGTTAAGAGGTATGTATGTTGATTTACTCTATGTAAAAGTTATGTCTAAGTTATCCTAAGTTCTTACCAAGTCTTATGAGGGATGTTGGTAAGAGTCGTTAGGAAGTATTTGGAGTCGAGTTGACTTCGCTAATTTATTGCACGAATGAGAATAAGTATCGAACAAGCCATTGCAGCGTTAATAAAAGAAAATGTATCGACAATCAATTAAGTTAAAATGAGTAGAATTCTCCATCTGCATAGAAGCTAAGATAAGACAAAATTGTATTACATTTTCTAGATCATGGCTGCTTTAATAAGATCGTTATAAATAAGTATAACCTATTCACAATGCATAAAAGTATATGTTACTTAATAGTAAAGAGTTTACGTTATGAAGTTTTAAGATCATGAACCTTGAATTCTTAAAAGGTTAAGAGACTTGAAATTCTAAGTTAAAGAGACTTGATATTCTAAGTTAAGAAACTTGATTTCTAAAGTTAAGAGACTTGAAGTACTTTGAAAGTTATGTAACTTGATTTGTAAGTATAAGTCTCTTGGTTATAAAAAAAAAGAATGTAAGTGTCTAAAGCATAAAGTTAGTATAACGATTTTATGGGAAGTTGGTTATAATAACTTTATGGAAAGATGAAAGAATGGTTTACTCTAGTGATGTAAATAAGGATAAATGGCTTGAAATGAAGAAAGGCAAATTGATTTGAAGGCATCAATTGCTTAAAGTTTTAAAGAAAGAAGTCACTTGATTTAGAAGCCTATAAATGTATTTATAAAAGGTGTTGTGACTTGTCTTGAAAAGTAGATATGACTTGATACTACGGTTATTAGTATCTTGGGGTTTTATATGAAAAAGAGTCTTTTGAAAAGAATGGAAGTACGTAGTACTTTGGGTTAAATTCTGATTTTTATGTGAAACGGTGCCTTGAGTATATAAAATGAAAGTCTAAAGATTTAATGAACTTGCCTATACTTGCTTGTGATAGCCTTGAGTGCAAGTATTATATGTTTATTGTCGTGACTCTCATGGAGGGCTTGTCTTGTTGTGAATTTACTTGGACGTACCGACAGTGACGGAGGCTTCCACGGGTATGCTTCCATTGTGATTACTCCTTGGACATGCTTATACGATGTGGGATTCCGATTTCCGGGGCATGCAACCAGGAGGCGGGTTAGATTCCCGGATTTATTTTATTACCCCATGGTCATGCTTATACGATGAGGAATTCCGGGCATGCGACTATGTTATATACGATTATTACCCCATGGCCATGCTTATACGATGAGGGATTCCGGGGCATGCGACCATGTTATGTACTATTACTCCATGGACTAGCTCCCCATGAAGACATGTAGAGATGAGGATTCCACGGCATGTTATATACGATTATTACCCCATGGATTAGCTCTTCATAAAGTCATGTATGCGAGATGAGGATTCCATCGCATGAGATATATATATATATATATATATATGTATTGTTTATGTGTACGACAATGAGGTAGGATGCCACGCGCTTCACGTGGTTATATGTTACACTTACTACATTGCAGTGATGGGATTCCACGCGGGGATATATATATGTATTGTATATGTGTACGCCGGGTGGTGGATGCGCCGCGCATCACACGGGTTATATTTTACACTTATGGTTGTCGCGGTGATGAGGATTCCACGCACGCTTTGATATTTGTGGGCTTGAGACCGCATCGACTATGTGATGATATTTGAGGGCTTGTGTCCGTAGCTCGCGTGACTATTGTTCATGTGTTGAAATAGTCTTTAAAAGGTAAACCGACTTTCATTACTTTCACTTTGGCAAGGCACATTATCTTTGTTATTTTGGTTATCATACATGTCTCCACTTTATATAGGTTATGATTTCATTACGATTTTCGCCACATACTTGGTACATATTTCAGATCGACTCCTTCGGGGCTGCTCATGCCGCAGTCGAGGTACATACCTTGGCGATCCTCATTCTTAGGATCATCGTTCACCGGTTGGAAAGCTCCATTATTTCGAGGCTTTGTATTTGGTACAGCCTCGAGGTTGTAGATTTATGTACATTCGTGGTATGGAGGGCCCGTCCACACGGTTGTTATGTCAGAAATTCTTAGAGGTCTGTAGTCATATCTTGTGGATTAGGTTGTGTAAAGAAAAAAATGGAGGTAACTGCTTTTTGGGTTATGTGTATATTTTTGGAAGGTGGCCTTATCGGCTAGCCTGTTATTTATTTCCTGTTAAGTTTATGTATGTTCCGCTGATTATCTCTGATGTATACTGTGGGTGCCAGTTAGGCACCGATGGCGGATCGGGTCGTGACAGGTATAACTTTGGCGGGTATGGGTATTGAAAATGTACTCGCCTACCCAGGTGGTGGATTTGCAGTTATACCCGCCTAATACGCACCTATCAGCCCGCCTACCCGCCACATAACCTAGTCTAATATTACTCTAATCCGCAATCCCATACAATCCCAATATAAAAAATGTACATTATAAATTAATAGGGTTTTCCCTTCACTTCTCATTACATCTGCAGCCTCTCTCACATCTCACTATCTCAGTTCTCACGCTCACCTCATAAGTTAATAGGGGTTTCCCTTTCCTTTCTTCCTTTCCCTTACACCTCCGCCTCCCTCTCCCTCTCATTTCAGCACTGTCACGACTCACGCTTAAGCCACCATCACCCTCTTCTCCCTCTCCCGATCGTCATCGTCACGCCTCCCTGTCCCTGAGAGGCTGAGACCCTAACAACAGGTATTGATTATTGGTTTCTACTTCTACTCTGCGTTTGATAGTTTTCGAGAGATTTATCTCATCAAGAGTGTAGCAACTACTTTTTTGGTTTATTTGATGGCATTTTCAACATCTGCTTGCATCATGTGATATTTGCATGTGTCTTTACTTTTTTCTGTGTAAGGCCATTAACTTGCAAAGCTTGGTTTTTGAAGTAAGAATGTTTCAAAATTTATGAGATTTGATTTAACATTTCAAAATTACTTTCTTGTTCCTATAAGCATGATATTTTTCCCTTTCCCCTTTTGTTTACTAGTATCTGAGTAAAATGATCTTATGTTACTGTCTTACTACATTAATACACCTAAATCTTATATGTGATAACTGTTTTGTTGGGGCACTAGTCCCCTTTGTTTTCATTTGATCCTAGTTTCTGATGTGCTACTGAGAACTAGTTTGTGTTCGTTAAAATGTACCCTTTGTCATGTCTTCTGCAAGTGTTGTGTAAATATAGCACTGAATGATTTCAATATAAGCTTAGATCATTATAATAAGAAGTTTGAAGTGTTTTTATGGATTACTGACAATGAGGACATAATGTATAAGTTGGTTGACGAAGAAAGCGTGAAAAATATCTGGTCATATCTGTTTTAGAAAATCTGAACTACAGGATTGTTTTTAACTTTCTTCAATGGTGTCCTAATCTGTATATATGTAATTGCATAGGTAATAATGACAATCAAGGGTAATGCCACTACTAAGTTAACATCAGATCCATCTATGGCAAGTTGTACTCCAAATACAGTGGAAAAAGGTGATGAAATTGAAGAGAGCCAAGAGTAAACTAATTCTGCAGATCCTTATGTTTTGTCCCGAACCAAGATTGAATACATGGCTATCACCGCACACTTTGTTGATAATTTATGGAAACGCCAAAGTCGAATCATCAGGTACTCTTTTGCAAATCTTAATGTGTGGTCTTCTATTTGATAGGTGTGGTCTTCTATGAGTATGTGATTATGCTAGTTTTTATTTTATAATTCTTAATACTAGTATTATAGTCTTCTATTTCATGATGTGATTATGTTTATATCAATTTAATAGGTTCTTGTATGTCCGACACTGCATACAGCTGAGGTGTTTGCCGAGTCTTTAAAAGAATGCATTCAATCTTGGAATCTTGATCTTAGATTGTCTTCTATAACTGTTGATAATTGCACTATAAATGATGCAATGATGAATTTATTGCGTGAGGGGTTTCCTTATGGTTCATTGATGTTGCATGGGCGTTTTCTTCATATGTGCTGTTGTGCACACATACTTAATTTGATTGTTCAAGATGGCTTATGTGTCGTGTTCAAAGAGGGTATTGAAAGAATTAGGGCAAGTGTTATCTTTTGGACTTCATCAGATAAGAGAACTCAAAAATTTGAACAAGTAGCTAAGCAAGTTGTTCCCGATTGTTCAAAATTGCTAATACTTGATTGTAAAACTCGATGGAATTCGACGTATGACATGCTTGTAGTTGCTATCAAGTTTAGAGATGTTTTTGTTGTTTTAAGTGCTCGAGATAATTTGTACAAAGATCCACCACTTAGTGAAGACTGGGATAAGGTTGTGAAAATATGTGAACTACTGAAATTGTTTAATGATATTACACATCAATTCTGCCTCGACGTAGCCTACTGCCAATATTTATTTTCCTAGGATTTGTGAGATTAGAATCTTATTAACCAACTGGTTGTCCTCACCTACCATTTATATAGGAAAAATGGTAAAGGTAATGCTAGAGAAATACAATAAGTATTGGTTAGATGTTAATGATCTTATGGGTGTGGCAACTATACTTGATCCTAGGTTCAAGATGGCTCTTATTCGGTTTTACTTTGCTAAAATTTATGATGCGCTTGTTGTTGATGTCGAAGTAAAAATGATTATGATTTTCTAAAGGAATTGGTGGATGAGTATGGACACAAAAATGGTAATAATACAGCTAGTAGTAGCAACGTGTCTTCAACTGATGTTACTAGTACTAGTATGGAAATGGGGTACATGCAAGAGTTTGCACAATTTGTGTCTCAGGACAATAGTAAAGTTGGACTAAAATCTTATTTGGAGAAGTACTTGTAAGCTGAAATTGTACCACTTGTGGATGATTTCGATATTCTTAATTGGTGGAAAACAAATGGAAATAATTATTCTGTTGTCCAACAAACAGCAGGGGATATATTGAGCATTCCAGTTTCTACCGTCCCATCGGAATCCGCATTTAGCACTAGTGGGCGTGTACTTGATCCTTATCGTAGTCGACTTCTTCCGGAAATGGTGGAGGCATTGATGTGTGCTCAAAACTGGATTTAGGCGGATATTAAAGGTAACATTAATTTGATTAAATTATTTATGTTGTATTAAATTGAAGTTAAACTCTAATTACTTTGATTATACATTATGTAGGTGGTGGTGATGTCAAAGAGATGGAAATATGCGATCTTGAGGATAACTGATGTTGCTAAAGAGTGGTGGTGTTGCTGAATGTTGCAAAATTGTTGATAACTGAAGTTGTTGTTGAATGTTGCTGAGAACGGAGGAAACAATGTCTCTTTGGAAAAGCTTAAATGTCTACTTAAATGTCTCCTTGGAAAAGATTTTCAGTTAATTAATTAAGGTATAAAGTAATAGAAATGGGTGATTAGCAAGGATGATTGTAAAATGGTACCAGCTTGAGGTCCAAATTTTTGCTTGTAGAATGGTAAAGCTTTTCAGCTTTTTGTAAGAAGGTGTCTGATTTGGATGTAATTGGTAGCAGGTGTCTGATTTGGATGTAATTGGTAGCAGGTGTTTGATGTAATTGGTAGTAGGTGTAAAATGGTAAAGCTTTTCAGCTTGTTGATAAAATGGTAAAGCTTTGGATGTAATTGGTAAAGCTTTTCAGCTATGTGTTATTTACGGTAACAATAGTGCAAAAGCCTTCGTCAGTAGTTCTTCATTAGATGGCTTTATATTATTATTTATTGTTCTGGGATGGCAATTGGGCGGGGCGGGGCCGGTACAGGAGGGTGGTGGATATCCACTTGGGTGGTGGAGTGAGTGTGAATTTAAAAATATACCCGCCTAGGTAGGTATGGATGTTGAAATTGCACCCGCCACTCGTGGTGGATATAACTTTTTTTGGCGGGTACGAGTGCGGGGGAGGGGGTACCCGCACCCGCCCCGCCCCGCCCAATTGCCATCCCTACTTGAGGGGCACTAAAGACTGTTAAGCATTTTGATTCTTTTATTAGTTTTATCTGCCAAAATCCGCTTTTACAATCAAATTTACTAAATCAAAATTTTTATTTCCTAATCTATTAATAAGGTTTCTTTTATATGGTAAAAAATATTCATCAAATATTGTATTTTTATTTAATTCTCTATAATCAATTACCATTCTGGTTTTTCTTCTTTTTTGTTCACTGTGTTTCCTTACTAAAAAGGTTGGGTTACTATGTGGACTTTTACTTTCTTGTATCATTTTTAATTCTAGTAATTCTTTTATCTGAGTTTCAAATTCTTTTTGATCTGTTGGACTATATCTAATAGGTTTGGACCTAACTATATCATTAGGGTTTATTAATTTTATTTCAACATATATCTTTTTTTTTTCCCATAGTTGTGTTGGATTTTCTCCAAAATTCATCTTTAATATATTAAAATATTTTTCTTTAATAATTTTAGATTTTATTTCTATCTGTTTTTATGGTACATAGTCTTAGCATTTGTATTGATAGTACTCTTTTTAGCGTTATCCATTTATTACAGGGTGTTTGTAGGCTAAAGGTGTTGCTATCTATAACTTGTGTCTTAAAGTAATCTAAAAAGTTATTTCCTAATAATACTTGTTGTTTCAAATTATCTAATTGATATATTATTGGTAATCTAAATATCGTTTTTCCTAATATGATTCTCATATTTTCTGCTACTATGTCTAATTCTTTTGATTGTTCATTAAATCCTGATACTCTTGCTCTATGTGATCTAGAACTTTTCAATCTGTGTGATTCTAATACATCTTTTCTAGCTAAGCATAAATCTGCTCCACTATCAATAAATATTTTTTGTTTTTATCATTTTATTGGGTTTATATTCTATATGGACTTCTATATAAATTGCTACCATTTTAATTTATCTTTGTATTCTTCAATTTAATCTTTGTTGGAATTCTATCTTCATTTAACCTTTTGTTGAGTTTTACATCTTGTTCATATTCTCTTGCTTCTTCTTCTAGTCCTAATTCTTTTATTTCATTTAGTAATTCTTGCCTATTTAATTTTACTAATCTTTGTCTTATCTTATTAAGATTTTTAGCAAGCTTTTTGTACCTATCATGATAGTATTTTCTTCCTTTTTCATTAATAATTGTAATAATCTTATGACGAGTATATTATTCATATTGTATCCAGTAATTTCTTTCTTCTAATATTTTTCGCTTTTCTTCTTATAAATTCATTTATTCTAAACTACTTTCACTATCTGAGTGTTGATTAATAAAGTTAATATTTTCTAATTCTTATTCACTTTCTTCATCAGTTTCACTGATATAAAAGTCTTTGTATTCATATCATTTATTATTATCTTCTTTTATTTATTGTAAACTCGTTATAAATTGTGTAGTATTCATATATTTTACTCTTTTTTCCTTTAACTTTGGCTATTTGTTAGCATAATGTCCTTTTTCATTACAATTCCTGCATTTACATTCTTTAGCTTTTTCTGCTTCTACTGATTTTACATATTTTCCTTTTCTAAATTTTCTTTTGTATCTAAATTTTTATCTGGTTTCAGGGGTATTTTTATATCTTCTAAATCTTCTTTTTCTATAAGGTTTGTAATAAGGTTTTTTATTATAATTTTTATAATTTCTGTTTTTTCTATGTTTATACTTTTTATATTTCTTATTTCCTTTCTTGTATTTTCTTTCTCTTCTTTTATCATCACATCCAAATACTAATCTTTTTTCTGTGAATCCGCATATTTCTCTTAATCCTAATGTTTTTATCTTTTTTAATATTTTGTTGCATTCTATATTCTTCACATTTTCTCATTATGTATGCTCTTAGTACTCTTTTCCTTTCTCCTAATGTATTTTCTCTAGGTTCTAATTGAGTATATTCTTTTGATATTTCGGTATTATAAGGTGCTGGTAGGAGGTCATAATAAAGTTGTTGATATATTAAACTTTCTTGTGGTAAGAATCTTGCTTCATAAAAGAACTTACTAAAACTAATTGTGTATTTTGGTAATTTATTAATTTTACAACATTTCATGTTATTTAGATTCATTATTATCTGAATTTTTCTTTTCGCAAGTACATTTTCTCGTGCTACTAACCATTTTTCTCCTAAAACTTAGTATAATATGAAATATTATTAGCATAGATTTCCAATCTCTTGCATGGATAAATACTTCTCTTAATTGATAAGCTATAGATTCTATCCAATATGCTACTTTTCCAATTAATATTTTAGATATTAAATCATACATGTAATCTAGGTTTTATGTCTGTGTAGAATTCATTAATGTTATATACATTCCAATATTCCAATCGTTAATCTTTCTTCCTGTTTCTTATTCATCATAAACATTGTCTAAATCTGGGAATTATCCATTGTAATTTACTCCTTGTGCCATTGATCCTACAAATTCTTTAAATTCGGCTTGTTGTCCTACTGGTATGTGATTTGGTAATCTAGTGCGTCTTCTTGTTATTATTTCTAAATTAGGGTCTACTAATTCTTCCTCAGGGTAATCATCAACGTCTTCATTTATTATATCGTCTGTTTTCATTTATGTTTCTATAGGTCTGTTAAATTCATCTTCATCTTCTATATCGCTTTCAGGTTCTTCTTCTATGATTGCATTTACTCTTTTCATTTTTTGTAAAGCTTCTATTATTTGGTTGTTTCCTTTTACCATTTCTGAGTCTTCATTTTCTTCTTCTATAAATTCTACTCCTCGTATTTGTTGGTTAATGAAAGAAATAATCCCTTGATTATTCTTATTAATGAAAGACATATATATACAAGTTACAAGAAGGAAGATTCTCTTCCTATTCTACTTAGAAATTCCTATTCTATAAGAATACTAACTTTACAATTGTGGTAATATTACACTACTAATTAAGGTACAAACTTAAGTCTAATATTTACCAAATATACAAAGGAAAGGAGGCCCCACAATAGGAGAATCTCAGCTGGGCCATTCTCGGCTGAATTGGGCTCTGGTCCAATATACTTTTAACACACCCCCACAGTTATAGCGGGCGGTCTTCGTACGCTGAGACTGTCTCTAAAATCTTCAAAAAGGACCGAGGGAAGACCCTTTGTAAAGATGTCTGCAATTTGATATCTTGAAGGAACATGGCAGACGCGTACTTGTCCTTTGGCTACCTTCTCTCGAACAAAGTGAATATCCATCTCTATGTGTTTAGTACGCTGGTGCTGAACTGGATTACCAGAAAGGTAGATGACACTTATATTATCACAATACACCAAGGTAGCCTTCTCAATAGGATAATGAAACTCTAACAGTAGATTTCGTAACCAACATGACTCAGAAACCACATTGGCTACCCCTCTATACTCGGCCTCTGCACTTGAACGTGAAAGCGTTGATTGACGCTTGGCAGACCATGAGACCAAGTTATTACCTAAAAACATGCAATAGCCAGACGTAGACCGTCTGGTGTCAGGACAACCACCCCAATCAGCATCTGTGTAGGAGACAAGTGTAGACGTCGACGAAGGATACAAATGCAAGCCATACTCAAGTGTTCCCTGAATGTACCTAAGAATGCGTTTGAGCGCATTCATATGTTCAACTCTAGGATCATGCATAAACAAACACACATGATGTATGACATATGTAATATCAGGTCGTGTGAACGCTGCCATCAAGGGCGCTGTAAGACTACGATACGGGTCGATTCTCATGGGAGAGCTACCGCAAGACCCAACTTGGGTTTAGTATGAACTGGAGTAGAAGTGGACTTACAGGATGACATCCCAGCCCTCTCAATAATCTCTATTGCCTACTTTCTCTGTGACAAGAACAATCCAGCTGCATGACGAGTTACAGCAATCCCCAAAAAGTAACTCAATGGGCCCAAGTCCTTCATGGCAAACTCAGAACCAAGCATTGTCATAATAGACTTGTACAAAGCATCAGTAGAGGCAGTCAAGATAATATCATCAACATATAATAGAATATAAGCCATGGAAGATCCTCGACGATATATGAATAATGAATTATCAGACTTGCTGTGAGAAAAACCCATAGTCGAAATAAAATCAGCAAACCTCTTAAACCATGCTCGTGGAGACTGCTTAAGCACATACAATGACTTCTTCAATAGACAGACATGATTAGGATATCTACTATACCTAAACCCCAAAGGCTGATGCATATACACTGTCTCCTGAAGATCAACATATAGGAAAGCATTCTTCACATCTAGCTGATGAATGGGCCATGATTTTGAAAGAGCCAAGCTAAGCACAATGCGAATGGTAGCCGACTTGACCACCGGGCTAAACGTCTCACCACAATCCACACCAACCTGCTAAGTTTTACCATCACCTACAAGTCTAGCCTTATGTCTTGCAAATGAACCATCATAATTTTCCTTATGAACAATAATCCACATAGACCGAATAATATTAACACCAGGTGGATGGGGTACCAACTCCCACGTCTTATTATCAATAAGAGCATTATATTCCTCGGTCATGGAAAATTTTCAATTAGGGTCATTTAAGGCAGACACGGGATTACGGGGTAAGGGAGATTTAAGAACATTAAAATTCAAATTAAAATGTCTCTTTGGTTTAAAAATACCCCGTTGACTGCGAGTGACTGGACCATGACTCTGGGCTGGATTGAAATTTAGGAATTTTCGGAAATTTCAGGAATTACCGTCGAAGGCACCGCGACGCTGACTCGCAGGATTTTTGGCGCCGCGGTGCTGATGGCATTTTTTCGAAAGTGACGTAGAACATAGGGGGAGACATCCTCATCCAAAAAATCATAAGAACTAGGCACGGGTTTATCTACTTTAGAAAATGGAAATTGGGATTCATTAAAGAGAACATGACGACTAATGATGATTCGTTTAGAGGACAAATCAAAGCATTTATAACCACGGTGATTTGACAGAAAACCCAAAACACACAAGGAGTAGAACGTGCCTGAAGTGTTACACCCCGTAATTCCAGGACATGTATATGAGAATAGACGGGAGAACATAGGGCTTAAAAATTTGAACGAAAGAAAGAATTGTTTTCCGAAGAAAAAATCTTCCGAACCTCGGGAAGAAAAATTGTTCCTTAATGAGAATTGGGTTCTCAAATTGGTTATTTAAGACTTTTAAGAGTTTATCGGAATTATGGAATTTTATTTTCAGATTTGGATACGTGGGGCTCACCCGAGAAATTTTACGTTTTTGTGGGGCCTACGAGGTTTCCGATATTTTGACCAATTATGGAAATTTCGGGAAACGAAATATTTTAGACCAATTGGAGGGCGACACGTGTCACCCTCCACATGGGCTTGTTGGATGAAGAAAAATTGACTAAGTCAAATAGTCAAGATAGCTTGAGATAATTGATCACATCCTAGCCTTCCATTTGGATTAATCCTAGCCCGTGGTCTCATTATATATTACTACTACTAGTGCAAGACTAGATCATTTCACACTTAGAAAAAAATTGGGCAATCTTGTGTGTTCTTAGATGTTACACCCCGTAGTTCAGGTCATGCGTATGAGAGCGTATGAAAGGGAGTAAGACTTAAAATTTTCGAAAGATAGGTTGACGGATTGTTTCGGACGGGTTTTTAGTCAACTTTGAGTTGGTGTATGTCCAGTTACCTTGAGAGTTTGTAGGTGTTTCGAAGGCCTAGTGCGTAGTTCGTTGAGTCTAGTTTCCAACACAACCAACCGTTCGTCGATAGGACATCGGAGTAGAAAGTTATGGGATTTACAAGTTCAGTGCGCCGTCGGACAAAAAGTGTTTCGGTCAGGAGCCACAGGTCGCGGCCGGCTGCTGGCCCCGCGCACGATATTCGAGGAGCGCTGAGTTGCAGCGCGCTTGCAGGTGGCGCCGAGGCGGAAATTTGGGCGGAAAAACTGAGGAAAACAGATATTTTCTTTTAAAAAGGCCATGGGAGGGTGACAAGTGTCCCCCCCCCCCATCTGATTTTCGCATGCACGAAGACTTGGTCATTCTTCAAGTTCCTCTCTCTCTCTAAAGCTAAAAGCTCTCCTTTCTCTCTAGAATTTCAAGAGGAAATCTAAGCTTGAGGAAAATCTGAAAAGTGTGGCAAGAAGAAAGCTTGTTGGCTAGCTTGTAAGAGCTGTTGTGGTGGTGTTTTTGGAAAGGAGGATAGCAAACTTGTTGGGATAATTTGGCTAAAGCTCTAAGGTAACAATTCCTTCTCCCCTTGTTGGTTTTTGGTATTGCATGTGAAGGAGAAAGAATTTGTAGTTGAAAATATTGCTCTTAGTTAAATTGCATGTAAGAAATATGGTTTGGATATAAAAGAATTGGATAAGAAGGTTATGTAAGCATGTTGTAGCCAAAATACTACTTTAAACTTGTTAAGATAGTTGTTTTACATTGTGGGGCATAATTTGACACATCCAAATTTAGGTGTGTAATCCCCGTTGAATTGATTGGATTGTTGGGCCTTAAATGTGGCGTTTGGATGTTGAATTCGGCCTTGAAAAAGGTGGCAAAGTATGTAGAAACAAAGGAAATGCTGCCCGATTTTCCGTAGATTTAGTGACTTTACACTTGGGATACTCTACGTTGAAACTAGAGGTTAATAAAAGTATTATGGTCATTATAGGTTGACGTACTACGTGCGGAATTTATATATTGGACTTAGAAAGTGGATTGACCCGAAGAGGTATGTGATTCTTCCTATTCTCTTGAGCATGATTATTTATGAAAGATATAGTGCGGTAGACGCACGTGTGTTAAAGAGGTTTGATTTCTTTTTATGTCCTTGATTCGATTCTAAAGTTAAGTGACTTGATATGAAATGTTAAGGACTTGAATTGTGTTAAAAGTTGTGAAACCTTGTTCGTGAGTAATGGATACTTGGTCTTTAAAAGAATAAAATTATCTTGATTTCGGAAATGTGAGTAGTTGTCCTTGGTTGGTTTAAAATGTAAAGTGTTATAATAGCTTTATGGGAAGTTAGTTATAACGACTTTATGAAAACGAAAGAATGGCTTTATCATTGGATTTAAAACGGTAACTTGATATCTTTAAAAAGTTATGAGGCTTAAACTATTTTGAAAAGTATATTGTTACTTGATTTTCAAAAGGAGAAGTGTTTTTGTTTAAAAGGAAGACATGGTATTGTCTTGAGTTGGTTTTAAAAGAAGGCATGGTTTTGTCTTGGTTTATTTAAAAGGAAGGTATGGACATTGTTTTTGGGTTACTTAAAATGATAGTTACTCTATTCTGATACTACGGGTATTAGTATCGTGTGACCTTTGTGAAAGGAATGAATATTTTAAGGAGTTAAAAATACGTAGTACTTTGGGATTAGAACCGTGATTTTTGGCATAGTATGAAAGTACCTTGAGTGTGAATAACTTGCCTATGTTTGCTTGTGATAGTCTTGGTGTACAAGTACTGTATCCTTATGTTACCGCGTCTCTCGATGGAGGGCCGGTCGTGTTTATTCTCGATCATGTTTGGGCATACTGACACGTTGGGTGGCCCACGGGTATGCTTTCATGGTAAGTGTTATCTGGTTATTTCGTTTGGGCATACTGACTCGATGGATGGTCCACGTATGCGCCGTGATGAGGTCCGCTCTGTTTATAGTGTTATTCCATGGACTAGCTCCGAGGTTCATCGACGCAGGTGGATCCGTAGCTAGCCCTCGCCTTGCCGGCCGACGTGATGCAGGATGGATCTGGTAGTTGGCTTTCGTACTTGCCCCGGTCAGTGTTAGGACGAAGTTTCGTGATGCAGGACGGATCTGGTGGTTAGCCTGCGTACTTGCCCCGGTCAGCGACGTGACGCAGAGTGGATCTGGTAGAGGCTATCGTACTTGCCCGGCCACGTGTGATGGTATTTAGTATTGGTACGGTGGGATCCGTAGTGGCTTTCGTACTTGCCCGGCCGATTGAGGATGCGCAGTGGATCTCGTAGCTATGCCTTCGACTTGCCGTCACGGTTCTATGACCTGAGTGAGACTCGTGTTCATGTATTCCTTGGTGTTGTATATCATAGACTGCCGGCAGTGAGGAAGGAATTCCACGGGCGTGATTGATATTGTGGGCATGAGACCCATGGTTATGTTTGAGTGATGACTTAGAGGGCGTGAGTCCCTGACTTGACGTGACTGCGTATATGTTGTGTACTGTAGTTTGGCTATCATACATGTCTCCTGCTTTATATAGACCATTATGATTTCATTACAGATTTTCGCCACATACTGTACAATTGTCTTGACCTCGCCCGGAAGTGCGTCACGCCGCGAGGTTGAGACGTAACTGGCGATCCGCACTCTTAGGATCGCTGTCAGATCTTGGAAAGCTCCATTTCTCCGGAGGCTTTGTCTTTTGGTACGGTTCCCTGAGGTTGTAGACTTTTGTATATTCAGGGGGTATGGCGGGGCCCTGTCCCGCCACAGTTGTTATTCCTAGAGGTATGTAGTCACGTTGTGGTTCGGGCTGTAAGAACAAGTTGTACTGTTTTACTTTTGATTACGTTTATTTTATGGAAGGCGGCCTTGTCGGCTTGCCAGTGATGTTTACTTTATACAGGTTATGTGTTATATATGTTCCGCTGCTATTCTCTGATGTTGTATCACGAGGGTGCCCCTGCAGGCACTCGATCGCCTGGCCTCGGTCGTGACATTAGAGAGGCTCTCGGCCAAGAGGAAAAATAAAAGAGAAATTTTGCAATCTTGCTTCATAAATCCCAATATTCAAACCTAAGATCCCTAGAGGTATTCTAAGGATATCTCAATACAAAAATCCCGAAAAACTACGTTTTTACGTTAGTCGCAACATGAAAACCTAAGAGGTTTTCATAGATTGAGTTAGAACTTGAAGAAGAGTTCTTCATAAGATTCCAAGGGTTGCTTGGAGTGGATTGGAACATCAAGAAGAGGAGCTAAAGTTGCTAAGGATCGACTTTGAATCTTGGATTAGATTTGGGCTTAATGAGGTAATAATCTTCGTCTTACTATTGTAATTGAAGATTCCATATTATGAAAGTGATAGATGATCATGAGATATATATATTATGAAGATTGATAAGTGTTATGGAATATTGGAAGCCTAAAATCCGAAAAAGCTCATGTTAGCCATTAAGATTGTAATTCAATTTAATTGTTAGTTACGATCGTCGCATGTTATAGAAAGAAGGGATTATAGTTGTTATAATCAATTGCGGCTATATAACATGTTAGAATAACAATTTGGATTGAAAAGGAATTGGAATGAACTTTATGTTGTTACACATTTGAGCCGAGAATTGCATTAAGGAAATGGACAGTTTTTATATTAATTGTGGGGCAGAATTTTACACGTCCTGTTAGGCGTGTAATCCCCTTTGGTTAGCTGAATTGTTGAGCCTTGAATGTGGCATGTTGGTTATTGATTTCGGGCCTTGAAAAAGGTGGAAAAGTACGTAGAAACAAAGGAAGTGATGCCCAATTTTCCATAGAATAGGAAGCTTTACACTTAGAATATTCTACGTAGAAAGCTAGAAGTTGATAGGCGATTATGGTCATTATAGGTTGACATTCTACGTGCGGCATATTCAACTTGGCAAGTGGATTAAGTCGGAGAGGTATGTGAACTCTTCCCTATCTCTTGAGCATGAGTATTTACAAAGGTATAGTACGGTAGACGTGACATATTTTAAGTGAACTTGGTTTCAGTTTGGTATCCTTGCCTTGATTTCGAAAAGTGAAGTAACTCAGCTTTTAAAAGCATATGTTACTTGATGTTACATGTAAAGATTACTTGACTTGAAAAGAATAGAATACTTGATTTGGAAAAGTATGGGTTACTTGAACTATTTTAAAGTTAAGAGACTTGATTTCTAAAGTCAAGGAACTTGAAGTATTCTGGAAGTTATGAAACTTGATTTGAAATATATGATACTTGGTTTTCAAAAGTATAAGTCTCTTGGTTTCAAAGAGGAACGTAATTGTTTTGGTTTGTCTAAAACATAAAGGGTTATAACGGCTTTATGGGAAGTTAGTTATAACGGCTTTATGGAAGGTTAAGAGAGTGGTCTACTTGATTTATAGGCATGAGTTGCCTAGGTTGTGAAAGTAAAAATGCTTGATTTTTTTTGAAAAGCTTTGATTTGAATTTCTAAAGATGTAGTGACTTGTTTTGAGAAAGCAAGCATGCCTTGATACTAAGGGCATTAGTATCTTTGGGTTTTATTTAAAAAGGAGTCTTTTGAAAAGAATAGAAGTACGTAGTACTTTGGGTTAAATTCCCGGATTTTTCATGACATGTTAGTGTCTTAAGTTAAATAAAATGAGAGTGCATGCTAATTAAGTCCAATAAGAAGTTAAGGGACTTCTTAACTTTCTTATGTTATGTATGATAGTCGGTTGTGCTAGTGTTATGTTATTCTTGCGGGGTAAACCCCCGGGTTACTACTTATTCCGTGGATTTGCTCCCCACGATGCGAGTGCGGCGTTTGTACTCATTGCGGGTCCACCGGGCCCATGCGGGTGAAATAGTCTCATACGGGTGAAATAGTCTCATGCAGAGCAAATTGCTCCATTGCGAGTCCATAGGACCTATGCGGGTGAAATAGTCCCAGGAGTAGGATTGTTTAATGATACTACAGGCGGGTGGCCCTAATTTGATCATAAGCCTCCTATTTTTATGCAGTAAAGTGTACTCTTGTTTACTCTCATTATTAGTAAGGCACAGTGTACTGTTAGTTTGGTTATCATACTTGTCTCCAGCTTTGTTTTAGACTATATGATTTCATTTCAGTACTTTCAGTTTCACATACTTGGTACATATTTTGTAATCGACCCTTTCCTGGGCTGCGTCACGCCGTAGAATTAAACAGTAGTTGGTCCTTACTCTAGGATCACTGTTCACCGCCGAGAAGCTCCATTACTCGGAGGCTTGTCTCTGGTTCAGATCCCTGGTATTTTCGGTTGTTGTACATTCAGGGGTATGGCGGGGCCCTGTCCCGTCACAGTTGTTATGTTAAAATTCTTAGAGGTCTGTAGTTATGTATGTTGGTCATTTTGTATAAAAAGATGTAACTGCTTTTGGCTATCTATACATATATCTATGAAGGCAGCCTTATCGGCTAGCCTGTTGTTTACTTCATATTGATGTACATTATGTGTCTTATGTATGTTCCGCTGATTTTCTCTGATGGTTACCTGTAAGGGTGCCCAGGTAGGGCACCAGTCGCGGGCCCGGGGTCGGGTCGTGACATGAAGTTTGTTGATTGTAGTGGATGAAAATAGTGGATAACATAAGCATCCGAAGACCCTAAGATGAGAATATGACGGAGACTTATTATATAATACTTTGAGAGGGGATGAATATGTCTAACTTTTAGAAGGAAGAATATTGAATAGATCGGTAGCCATTTGTAGCGCATGATGCCAAAATAATGGAGGAACGGAAGAATGAACCAATAAAGTGCGGACAATATTATTAATGGTACGATTTTTTCGCTCAGCTTTCCCATTTTGTGAAGACGTATGAGGATAAGAAAAATGAAAATTTATCCCATTTTGAGCACAAAACTCCCTAAATTATCCATTATCATACTCTTTGCCATTATCACATTGAATGTTTTTTATTTCCCCTTCGAATTGTGTTCTTATGAAAGCTCTAAACTTTATGAAAATGGAAAAAACTTGAGATTTTTTCGCAATTGGAAACGTCCATAAATATTTAGAATAGTCATCTAAGAATAAAATATAATAACGATGGCCCATAGAAATGAGAACCGGAGATGTCCACAAATCACTATGAATAATATCAAATGACATTGAGGTATTAGAATTTGACGCTACAAATGGTAACTTAATAATTTTTCCCAAAACACATGATTGACAAAGTGGAGTAGTACGCGTACCCTTACAAGAAATAAACTTATTTCTATCTAAAGAAGATAAAATAGACGACTCTGGCTGACCTAGACGGGCATGCCACAAGGAAGGAGCAAGAGCTGCAAAAGTGGATGACATAGCTTGATGCGAGATGCTGAGACTTGGAGTGATTGGATAAAGATCACCCCTACTGTTACACCTCATGAGATGATTCTCCATCTTGAAATCCTTTACAGAAAACCCAAATGGATCAAAGTTAATAGAAACCCAATTATCAGTGGTGAATTTACGGATAGACACCAAATTCTTAATCAATTTTGGGGCATGAAGGGTATGTTTCAGGACAAGGGGTGGATGAGGAGGTGCTAAAGTTTTATGACCATAACCCTTAATTGGAATAGAATTGCCATTACCAACAGTTATACCACAATTAGTGCTCAAATTGGAATAAGACGAGAGAGTACCTTGATCGGATGTCATGTGGGTAGTGGCGCCGGTGTCCATGTATCAATTGGGGTCCGGTTGAGTCAAGTCAAGCGTATGCATTGCTGTTTCAATGTCGGTCTGGGTAGGCCCTACTGCGTGGTGGGCCTTATGGGGGAGAGGCCCAAGTATACTAGACTGCTGGGGCTGCCCATACGTTGGTCTGAACCCTGGAGTCAGGCGGGAAGAAGTTGCGGCTGCGATCGAGGCGATGTGGCGCCGGTGTAAGGGTGGAACGCGGCTGGGACCAGCCGCCATCGCCCAGGCCTCGTGGGCTTCGGGCTGGTGTTGTTGCTGACGGTTGCCTCCGTTGTTGCCGCCACGATTCTTGCCATTATTCTTCCGATTCTGGCCCTTCTTACCATCTCCGTTGTTGTAATTTTGAGTCACGTTGGCTGGATTGGAAGGAGAAAAATTGGAAGCAGTCATCATGAAAACAGGGCTGGTCTCAATTGCCACTTTCTTAGCCAATCCGGCTTCCTCTAAAGTAAGCATAGAACGGGCTTGATAAAATCCTGGCAGGGGGTTACTCTGACGAATCACCGAAGCAACACCGTTATAGGCCTCTGACATGCCTGCAACCATCTAAAGAACTAGACGACTTTGAGAAATCGGAGAACCCACATTGCTGAGTTGGTCTGTCATGTCCTTGAGGCGTTTGCAATAAGAAGAAACGTTGGAAAAACTCGTCATAGCCACCTGGGAGAATTCCTGTTCAAGGATAACAATTCGAGAATGACTGTTATCTTGGAATATGTCTCGCAATCTATTCCACGCCACCATAGCTGTGGAATTTGGCTCCATAATCGTCTGTAAAAGGTCCAAGGAGATAGTGGCATAAATCCACTGAAGAACCTTAGCATCAAGCATGACCCATAATTCTGGATCTGTTTCTTTAGTGGGCACAATCGTCGTAGAAGTAGACGTCGTATCACTCACTCCCCTCCCCCTTTGGAGGAGTTGGAGGAATGATATGGTGGAGGAATTTATGTTCCAAAGCATGAATCTTAAATAATTCCACCCACGTCCCATATTGAATGTTTTCTAGGTCAAGAACGATAGGAAGAACGCTATTGATATTAGAAATTGTGATGGCGGAGTGAAAAGTGTTCTTATCAACCATAGGGAATAGAACAACAAGATTCAGAGAATGGAATTTGTGAGAAAGGTTTTTGGAAGAGAAGATACTCGGTTTTTGTGAAAGAGGGAGAACACAGAAAAAATTGAGAATTTAAGACAAAATTTCGAGAAAAGAAGAAGAAATTTTGAGGAGCGGAAGCAGGGTAAAGAGAACCTAGACTCTTGATACCATGAAAGAAATAATACATTGATTATTCTTATTAATAAAAGGCATATATATACAAGTTACAAGGAGAAAGATCCTCTTTCTATTCTACTTAGAAATCCTTATTCTATAAGAATACTAACTGTTGACACCCAATTTTGTCCATCCCTTCGATTATTTATCATAAAATTAAACTTTTTCTTTTAACACCGCAAAATAATTGTAACAATAATAATACATACATATATAAACATATACATACATAAATAAGAAATTCAATAATGGCGTCACATTTTACGTAGAACATTACCCACATCCCATTAATACTATTTCATCTTCTTCCTCCCTTAAACCTAAACAAAATGCTAAATTAAAATAGAAATTAGCACACAAAATAAAGACTAATCCTAAGGCCCCTTTCCCCACATCCGATGCCTCCACCACTTACTCCTCTTACCATACTTAAATCTTTCCAAATACACCCAAAAGTTATCCCTAAATCAGACCAAACGGTAACAAAATCCCCCCAAAAATCGTGTTGAAGTTTACCATAGTTGAAATCCGAAATCATCTTACCAAATCAAAACTTACCAAAATCATCCAAAAATCGCCTCAAAATCGTACCAAATTACTCCGAAACTAAGACAAATCTCTTGGATTCTGGGGTTACCTTTTGGATTCCCAAAACAAGACTATAAATTGATCACTTTGTAGTACATGCAAAAGGCATCGGTTTTTCATCTTCAGACACCTTTTTGACAGTCGAAGAACACCCTTTTGAAATCTGTGAACCTTTCGAACAACACCCTTTTGAAATCAGTGAATGTCGAGCCAAAAACCTTGTCACAGTCTAAAAAGACTTTGGAATATCATTAGGGGCTTCCACAGTCGAAAACAGATCGAAAACACCCTTCGAACACTCCTTTTCAATATCAGCGAATATATTTTTCACAGTCAGAAAAATCCCTGCGAATACCAGTGAACAACAGTCAAGAACAGAGGCGGACAGAGAGAAAATCACAACAACAATAACAAAGGCGAGAATCAGTAATTTCAGACTCCGAAAATGAATATTGCACATGCAATTAAGAAATCCTAAGAGAAATCCCCAGAGTTTCATTCCCTTTTAAATCACGTAACGAGCTTCGACGATTCAAAAAGGATCGCGCAATCTGTTCGTAACCACGGAGATGCCATTGCAACACAGTTTTTTCGTCGCTGTTATTATTTCAAACTCAGTCATGCGATTCGATCAGGTTGTTTCTATTCTTTTGCTATAACATACATTTTATGCATTCCGTTTTGTTCATGTACACTTTATTTGAGCCTCGACGGCTGTTTGTTGTTGGTTGTTGTTTCTCTGAACTGCTACTGAGTTCTACATGTTTGACAATTGATAATTAGTTAAGTTTGATTTCCACCTGCATTTTATCTGAAGCATGCCTAAATTAATTACTCTCGTCATGTGTTTTAATCTCCTTGTATGAAATGAGTTTTAATCTACCTAAAAAAATAATGAAATTTATAGCTTGTTGTTTTTCCTTTCTTTGTTTGTTAAAATCACCACCTATTCTTTGTTACTGACTGGGGTGGTGTGCCTTTTTTCTGAAAATCACAAGCTAAATTATATATACTTCTCCTAACCAATAGTTAGTGGGAAGTAAAAGGGATTATGAGGTCTAATCCCAACATTTTCAAACTAAGCCGACGCGTTCCCCGGAAGTAACAACAACCAAAATTCAAAGGATTATGTGTGTACATTTATATGCATATATTAAAAAAGATACAAATCTTTTACTTGTTTTCTAAAATATTACTATTGTATTTTAAATAACTTAAGACCGGCCTCCAATCAAAATGTTACTAAGATCAAGGATACGCGATTTACAATATCGTTTTGTCATCCCGATAAAGTAACAAACATTTTATTTTTAAAATAAAATCTCCACGTTCTCATCTCTTAAAATGGTAATGTATTTTACTCTTAAGCTAACTGTACGAATTTAATATCCAACATAATATATTTATTTTACTTTGCTTCCATTGTTTAGGGTAGTAAGGAATGTGAAAGGATGATTAGGAAGCATTGGGTGCTGTAGATGCATATTTTCTTGAATTTTTGTTCATCATTAAAAACTTAAGAATGCTCTTTGTGATTGGTTTATGCTCGATGGATATTAACGATTTATCAGTCGAGGTATGACTTCTAGTATACATAATAACCATCTCAAGTGTCACTATATCTAATGAACAACATAAATGTGATTATGTGTGCTTATAGTAGCCTAAGTGATCCTGCGTATCTAAATGACTTTTGATTAGTTGTTTGAGCAAATCTCCTATCTACATTTTGTGTTGGCTGATTAGTATTAATTCGCGACTAGTCTAAATTATTCCAGATTTATTCTGTTCAGTGTGTTGGAAGATCTTCTTAGGACATTAAAGGTCTGTAGTCATATTATACACTGTGATTAATTTATGTCTATCCTTGTTGAATATGAACTTGGCATAAGTTGGGTAAAATCCCTGAATCTTTCTAATATAACATGAACCATGTGAATATATGTAGAGGCTGGTTTGCCCACTTATGTGTTTAGATAAGAGTTTGTTATTTTTGAAGTAATAGAAATGACATTCTGAGCATGAAAAAATCAACCTTCTTCATTTTGTGACCTTTGTTGAATATTCATGGTAAATGATTATATACATACCCTGTTAGTTCCTCTAACATGTTTACATGTCTGTTTTTGTACTCAGTTCATGTATGTTTGCTTGAATTGCCTTCCTATTTACCTTGGCATGTACATTGTTTGATCATGGAGTAAATTGCACCATTACTTGCTAAATTTAGAAGCTGGGCATGTTAAGTGACGTCAAATGCCCCTATCCCGTGCATATTTTAAAACCAGTTTCGGGTAAAATCTGTTGTTAACTATTTGGGCCTGAATTGCTTTTCTAAAGCCCAGTCCTTTAATTAAAATTGTTCAAGTGTTGGCCTGTTATATATGGATCTGGCTTCAGTTAGACTTAGAATTCATGGGCCTGTTGAATTTTCTTGTTTGCCTACTGTTTGCACCCAAACCCCATTGCCTGGGTTGATAACGTTTTTGCCTGAAATTGTCAATTGCTTAGAGCAATATAACTAAACAAAAATTAAATTATGGACATATGTGTGGGTTTAGCGTTTTAATTATTTATATCGAGTATTATGTGGGTTGATGCTAATCCTCTTTTTCTTTTCTTACATGACATGCATCGGGAGCAATCAAGAGTCTTGTTATGAGACTCACTATGGGACCCGCATCCACATTTATCGTGTTCTCGTCTCGAAAATTCCAAAACAAATATGGCAGGATGACATTATCATCCGTCCCGACCACTTCTTTACTCTCTCTTAATTCCATCTGCCCCTATTTTATCTTTTATTTATTTGTTATAATTTAATTACTGAACCTTGTAATTATTATGATAGTTAAACAATTAGTCTTCTAATAGATGAAGTTGGAAGGATAGTTAAAAACATAAATCCATTTCTATTTATTTTAGGCTTGTCATGCATGCCTAAGCTTTAAAAAACAATTCAATCATTCTTCTTCACTTTTAATATTTTCTAAAACATACATTTCTTAGCCAAATAATTTAACTTATGTTTGACCAGACAATCGCAAGTTAGCGGATCTTAAAGATGCCTAACCCCTTCCTTTTAGGATAATAAAGGACCCTTACCCGGAATCTCATTATGTTTCGCAGACCATCAAATAGAATTAATGTTGACTTTAATTAGTTAGCATTTAAGTGTCCTAATTCACCCAAATAATTAGGTGACGACTTCCTTAACATACATTACACATAATATTTTTACATTTTACTGAGGAGGATAACCATTATGTCGCGCATTTAAGCCCGAGAGTTCAAAATCGGGTGCGACACTAACTTTACAATTATGGTAATATTACACTACTAATTAAGGTACAATCCTAAGTCTAATATTTACCAAATATACAAAGGAAATGAGGCCCCACAATAGGAGAATCTCGGCTGGGCCATTCTCGGTTGAATTAGGCTCTGACCCAATATACTTTAACAGTTAATAATACTATTTTTATTGTATCACTTTCTATTTCTTTATTACTAGTAGTGCTTTCATCACTTTCATCGCTTGTCCTAATTTTTCTTATTTTCTTTTTTCCTTTTAACTTTGCTAGTTGTTCTCTAATGATATATAATTCTTCTTTTAAATTCGTCTACATCTTGTTTTACTTCTATTAGTTCTCCCTTGCTTTCTTTAATTCTATCTTGGTTTCTTTTAATAGTTTCTTTGAACTTGTGTTTATATTTCTTATATTTATTATATCATTCTTCATTGCGATGTGATTTCAATTTTGTATTTACTGTCTTTAACTCATATATTTGTTGTTCTTGTTTATCTAGTTTTAGATTTAAATATTCATATGTCATTTTTTTTGTGTCTTTTAAATATATGTTTTCATCTTTTAAGTTATTATCTTCCTTTGTTGTCTTTTGTGTCTTTATTTTAATAGGTTCATATTTGTATCGTTCTTTTTCTATTATGTCTTTTGCATTATTCTTTAAAAAGGTAAGTACGCTAGGTTCTTGTTTTTCCATTAAAATTGTCCTTTTTTATTTAATATTGCTTGGTTGTTCAAAGTTTTTTTTGTGCGTATATTTTCATCATTTAATAACCTTAAAGAAGATAAGAATATAGATGGTAATTTAATAAATTTTTATCTAAGTTAATCAAATAATAATTATATAAGTTTATCAAATAATCATGTAGTACGGAAGCAGGTAGTGTCAACTGAAATTTTATTTTTTAAATAAAAGTCTATAATCTTTAATCAATATGAACATCATAATTGCAGAGTCCAGAAATTGGTATCAGAGCCAATAAAAAAAATAGAAAAGATATGATGAAATACCCTTCATTCGAAGATATGAAAAGATTAAATAAATATAAATGGGAAAGTATAGAAATAAAAAATCAACTAATAGAAAAAAGAAACAAGTTAAATGGACTAATAGATAAATGTTACGAATTAACACCAAATATGAACATGACAGAGCATATATAAAGTTTATGTGAACTAGATAGGGATATATACGATCAAATAGCATTTATAACAGAATTAAAACTAGATTTAGCAGAGTTTACAAAATAATTAGGATAAGTATAAAATAAAAACACATCCGTCGTTTCAAGAAATTGCCAGATTAAATAAAGCTTTATGGTTAGCCAAAACTATAAAAAATCTCTTAATAAAAAATAGAAGATCAAACGCATTAATAAGTAAATATCAGGATATATTATTAATAGAATGAAAGAAAAATTATCCATAGAAGAATTAAATACTTTAGTAGAAGATAACATAACAGCTTATAGAGAATGGTTACATTTAAATTACGAAATGATGATATATAATCATAGAATAGCAGATTTAAACATAGAATTATGGATGTTTACAGAACAATATGGATAGATTAATGGAACAACAAAATAAAATTAAACCAACTTAGAATAATAGCATAAAAATCCCTCACATATAATAGAGATATAAATCAACATATAATGAATGTAGATCTTATAGAAGAAAAAGACCAATGTTTGCAAGAAAAATCTAAAATATTATATGAACAATAAAATACTATTATTAAATTAAAAAATATAATATCATTAAGAAATGAAAAACTGAGAAAAAAGAAGAAGAAATTATGAGATTAAGAGAAGTAAAACTAGGAGAAGTAACCAGAAAAGATAATGAATTAAGAGACTTGAGAAAAGTTATAGAAGAACAATATAAGTATATCAATCTATTAAAACATGGACAAAGGTAAAGAAATAGTAGAAGACTCTAGAAAAACATATTACCAGATGAATACATACGAAGGAGGAATAACACAAAAATTAAGCTTTAAATCAGAAACATATCAGAAAATACAAGATGAAAAAGAGGAACTATCTATTAAGAAAATATTTAAGACTAAATGGTTTGACAAAAATAAAGAAATAAGGTATATATCACAAAAACATGAAAATATAATAGACACAACCAGTGTAAATGGAAGAACAAAGGTAAACCTAATAACAGATGAAGTAATAAAAATAGAATTAGCAAAACTACCTACTAGAGAAAATAAAAGATATAGAAACATATACTTTGGAGGAGTAGAATTTACTATAAAAACATATTTTCAGAAAAACATAGATACACTCATACAAATATACATACTAGATGATAGAATACTAGGAAATTTGCAAGATGCTTTAATATCAGTAGTAAAAGAAAATTTAATATATCAAAAATTAAAATTTACGGTACAACCAGATTTTAGTATATCATTAAAAGATGAATATAAAGACTTAGCCTTAACACTATACTATAAACTAGATGGAATAACAATGGCACCAGGAAGTAAAGTTATAAGTATTGAAACAAAAATGATATATGCACTAACCGGAAATCATCATGTAAAGAAACAACATGAAATGAATATTTTAGTACAAAAAATGTACCAAGAAATACTAGAACAAATAGAACACAAAGAAAATTCAAAAATAATTATACAAGAAGAAATATATATATGGATTCTAATACTAGAACATTGACACTGTCACGACCCGTTCCGGGGCCCGTGACTGGTGTCTTACCCGGGCACCCAAGTAGTCATACATCAGAGAAAATCAGCGGAAATTAAAAACAATACATGAAACAAATGTAAAATGAGGCACATTTTAACTGAGAGAAAGTCGCCTTTCGGCATATATATAAATACAAAGTTTGAACAGTTACATCCTTACAAACCCCGCCACAACAAGATTACAGGACTTAAGAGTTTTTATACAACATGACGACAGGGGCCCCACCATACCCCGAATGTACAAGTACCTACGATGTGACAGGACTATACCAAAAGATAAGCTTAGGAGAAGCGGGCTTCCCAATCTGTTGATCGGTGATCCTAAGAGCGAGGATCAACAATCGGTGTACCTCTACTGCGGCATGAACGCAGCCCCAGGAGGTCGAGACAACAGTACCAAGTATGTGAAATCGAAAAATCAGTAAATGAAATCACAACTAAATAAATAAACAGAGACATGTATGAAAACAAAACTACGATTCACAATATAAAGCGACGCTAAGTCGTGGACTCACGCTCTCAAGTCATCCTCATGCCCGTGGAACTCCTTCCTCACTCTGCCTAGGTATAAATCGTGATACGTATAACATGTCTCGCCCATCTCATGGACCCGATCGCGTCGTATGGAATACATTCGGCCCATCTCATGGACTCGGTAGTCGTGTGAAATACATTCCGGTTCATCTCGTGAACGCGTAGTCGAGTGAAATACATTCCCGGTTCATCTCATGAACGCGGTAGTCGAGTGAAATACATTCCCGGTCCATCCCATGGACGCGGTAGTCGAGTGGAATACATTCCCGGTCCATCCCATGGACGCGGTAGTCGAGTGGAATACATTCCCGGTTCATCTCATGAACGCGGTAGTCGAGTGGAATACATTCCCGGTTCATCTCATGAACGCGGTAGTCGAGTGGAATACATTCCCGGTTCATCCCATGAACGCGGTAGTCGAGTGAAATACATTTAAACGCTCGCTAAGCAGATTAAAATAATACCATATTTTCCCTTTAAAACAACTAAGGTAATATTATGACCTTCTTGTTAAACCAAAACACTTTCCTTCTTAAAGTCAAGTAACAACATTCTTTTTCAAAAGTTCAAGTTTGCCTAATTTCAAAGATTCACGTCTTTTATTCGAAAGATTTCATAGTTCATAATCTTAATCATTTTAATAACATAATTCTCTTTTAAAACAACTGAGTAATATATGCCTTATGTGTGAGTAGGTTATTCTTGTTCATAACAATCTTATTAAAGCAGTCATGATCTAGGAAATGTAATATCATTTTGTCTCATCTTAGCTTCTATGCAGATGGAGGTTTCTACTGGTTTTAATAATACTTTATTAGTCAATACATTTCCCTTTATTAACGCTGCTGTGGTTTGTTCGATACTTATTCTCATTTCCGAATTCAGTAAAACATTATTCCTTTTACAAACCAAGTACTCATTACTCACGAATGAGGTTTCACGCTTTTTAACAAAATTCATATTAAATCAATTAAGTCAAGTCTCTTATCTTTTAAGATCAAGTCTCTTAACTTCTAAAATCAATAACTCATCCTTTTTATCTCTCTTAAGTCGTTATACCTAACTTCCCATAAAGCTAGTATAACTCTTAAGCTTTTAAAACCAAGTGTTACTCTTCTTTCAAAAAGGTTTCTTAATTCTTTTGAAATACTTCAAGATTCTTATTATTCAGGCTTAAGTCAAAAGACATTGCCGTAAAACTACGTTCAGTTAACACACGTACGTCTACCGTACTATATATATATATATACTTTTAAAATATCATGCTCAAGAGTATAGGAAGAATCACATACCTCGCGACGATTATCGACTATTAGCAAATAGCTCCAAAGTACTGTAATCCGGCTAGCCCTTTCCACCCTTCGAGTAGAATACGCTACTTGCAGTACTTCAACCTATAACGGTCATAAAAGTCTATCAACGTCTAGACTACTCTGTAGAATACTTCTAGATACAGATTCCTTATTCTACGGAAAATTGGGCAGCACTTCCCTACCCGTCAAATTATACAAGTTCATCAGAAATACAAATTCTAAGTAAGTACAGTTCAGTCTTCTTCTTTAATATTCTTCTGATGCGATTTCAGTTCAATTCTCTTCTGTAATATCCTTCTACTACAGTTCAATTCTCTTCTGAAATATCCTTCTATGTATCTTATATTTATTTCTATACCACTTACAGTATGTAATCTCCAATTACACTAGAAGGATAGGATTATTTACCTCGATAAGCCCAAAATTATCCAAGATTAAATGTCGATCCTGAGCAAGGTTTAGCTCCTACTCCGTGCGCTCCAACCCGCTCCAAACAACCCTTAGAAGTTCTACGCAACTTCTTCTTAATACTTCAACCGGCTATGAAGATTTTTCCTTAGGGTTTCGTTTAGTGACTAATGGAAATATAGTAGTATTTCCGGGCTCTACGTATAGAGGTAACTTTGGAAAGTACTACAAGGTATATGGGCTAAGGTATTTTGGAATAGTAACAATACTTGGAGAATACTTTTCTACCAAGGGGGGGGTATTTTACGAAAACAACTAGGCAAGGGGTTTCACAAGGCCTCACAAAGGGGAGGGTGGCTTGGACGAAATTTCACTAAGGGGGAGAGGGATTTTTGCCTTGGAATTTATCAAGTGAGGATGAAGAAATAGTCTTGCATTAGAGGGGTATTTATAGGACATTCAATGGCCAAGATTGAGCCAAGTGGGGGGGCAAGTGGAGGGTCAAGATTTGGACAAGTGTTTGTGGGTCCCACTTGCTCATCTACCACACAAAAATATCTACAAAATATCCTACCTAACCCTTGACCAAAACAAGGCCAAAAAAACGCCCAAGTTTCGTCCACTTGAGGGTGACAAGTGTCACCCTCCCGTTGGTCCAAAATATTTCATCTCTCGGAAAAATCCGCAAAAATAATAAATGACATAGCCGTAATTTTTCCTTCGCAAAGTTTGGAAAATGTTTCGTCGGAAAACGATTCTTTTCGCTAGTTGTGCACAATTTCGACCCTTATGCCTACTTAAGGCTAAAAACTTTTGTACGTACGCCCTCACGTACATATTCTGAAAATACGGGGTATAACATTCTCCCCTCCTTAGAAACATTCGTCCCGAATGTTCCTTCTCGAGACAGATAACGATAACGTTCTTCTTAACTTAAACAAGTTGCCAATGCCACGCCTGGCCGCAAAATAGCACACGTGAAAATACTTAACCCAAGTCCACGAGAAATCATTCCTACATCACAAAAGCTTCCACCCTGGTCTAAAGGATACTCCCTTCGCATCTTCACTTCACAACAAAATGATCGTTTCTATTTTCTTAGCACATGTTCACTTCTTTCCTTACTCGTCGTACTCTTCTCGAACACTTGAACTCTTTCTAGTATACGTACCATACTTCAGTCATCGCTTCAGTTTCCACAATCTCTGGAGTCACTACCTCCAAACTTGGTCATCTTACTAGCCTCAATTTCCTTTAAGGCCATTCCCGGCCTTCACGATCCGCTTCTGGTCGAACATATCCACGAACTCATACGATGGTTACTTAAACCTGGGCCTAGCACCCTCGTGACCCTACCACCTGGCGGGACCATCCCGAACTGACCCCACCATAAAACAGGCCGCGGGTTGACCCGCGAATGGTCCTCAACCCGACCCGCTATCGTGCCAAACACTTGTTCCCCCGATCCGGAACAATCTCATAAATCAAGTCACATAAACCTAGTGGTCTTCTTAGCTCGACTACCCTCTCATTTTATACCACTCAGGGACTTATCACGCAAATATATCCCACGTATACAATGCACCCCGACAAAGGTCAACATAAACATAGATCTTACTCAAGATGGCCTCGCATCTAAGGTCTCTACGTAAAAACTCTAAGGCTTACACTTTCCCTGTCCCCAACTGTTATACCCCGTATTTTCCTGAGTATGTACGTGAGGGCGTACGTATTAAATTTTTGCCTTAAGAATGGACAAGTTTCGAAATTTGGGCACAAGTGCCGATAGGAGTCGTTTTTCGACGAAACGTTTCCACAGCTTTTGTAGGGAAAATTCCGGCTATGTCATTTTTAATTTTTGCGGATTTTTCCGAGAGACGTAACATTTTGGACCAACGGGAGGGTGACAAGTGTCACCCTCACATCGAAAGCGTGGGCGAAAGCTTGGCGAAAGGGCGTGTGGTAGGTAGGATATTTGTGCAAGTTGGTGTGGTAGATGGATAAGGTACACATGGTGGAAATCTAGCCCTACACTTGCACCACACTTGTCTTCATCTTGGCCATTGGTTGGCCTTCACTGACCTATAAATACCCTCTAGTGAAGACATTCTTCATCCAAAACTTGAGCAATCTTCCTAAGTCTCACACTACTCCCTCCTCTTGTTTGCTTCGTCCAAAGCCCCTTCCCCTCCCTTGTGAAGCTTTGGCCGAGGGCCTCCTCCCTTTGTAGAGGCTTGGCAGTGGGTACCCCTAGCCTAGTTGTTTTAAGTATAATACCCCTTGTTGTGGTATGAAGTACTCTCCTAGTGTTGTTGTAATGCCCAAATACCTTGCCCAAATACCTTGTAGTATTCCCAAGGTTACACTTATACAAAAGCCCGTAAAATACTATTATACTTCCTCGATCACAAAACGAAACCTAAGTAAATCTTCACCGTATTTGAAGTTATAAGTAGAAGTTGGTTAGAAATTATAAGGGTTGTTTGGAACGGATTGGAGCGCCCTGAGTAGGAGCTAAACGTTGTTCAGGATCGACATATAACTTGGATAATTTTGGGCTTACCGAGGTAAACACTCTTGACCTTACATTTGTAATTGGAAATTACATGTTGTAAGAGTATATAGTTAAGTATTCTATATATAGAACTGAACATAGTTGTGCGGCAATGTCTTTTGACTTAAGCTGAATAATACTTTACGAATGTCTTGCGACTTAAGCCTGAATTTTAAGAAGTGAACTGAACTGTAATTACATAAGACTGTATTACAGTAGACTTGTGTAGTATTACTGTGAGTAGAATTGTACACGTCCGGTTAGACGTGCAAACCCCGGTTGGCTTGGTAGTAGCCTCGATAGAGGAGGAGATTTACTGTTGTTGCGGGAGTCTTTGCCGAATTTTCTGTAGGATAATCTACATTGAGATCTATATTTTAATAGGCGCCTTGTGGCCTCTATGGGTTGAAGTACTACGTATGGCGTGATCTACTTGGCTTAAGGAATAGCCACGGTTTGCGGTACTTGGAGGCGTTTTGCTATTAGTCGATACTGTCGCGAGGTATGTGAACCTCTTCCTATCTGTTCTAGCATGATATGTGTATAACTATGTATTACGGTGAGCGTACATGTGTTAAGCAGTATTTGATTGGTTTGAAACATAAGGTGTTATAACGGCTTTATGGGAAGTTGGTTATAACGACCTTATGTAGGTAAGAAAATGCTTTGTGGTTTTAAAAGGTAATCGACTTGATATGTGTTAATAAAGAACTTGAAGTATTTCAAAAGATTCTTGAATCGTTTTCAAAGAATGAGTATTACTTGGTTTTGAAAGCTTAAGAGTTATACTAGCTTTATGGGAAGTTAGGTATAACGGCTTAAGAATGTTTCTTGATTTGGAAATCGTAATGTGTATCGACAAACCAACTGCGGCGTTAATAAAAGGAAAATGTATTGACTAATGAAGTATTATTAAAACCAAGAGAAACCTCCATCTGCATAGAAGCTAAGATAAGACAAAATGATATTACATTTCCTAGATCATGGTTGCTTAATAAGATTGATTATAAACAAGAATAACCTACTCACTTATAAGACATAGGTTTCTCAAAACGTTTAAAGGAGAATTATGTTTTAAAGGATTTAATACTATGAACTACGAAACCTTTTCTAAAATGAGAAACTTGAGCATTTGAAAATTAGGCAAACTTGAACGTTTGGAAAATAAGGTTGTTACTTGATTTTACAAAGGAAAGCATTTTGGTTTACTTAACAATGTTAGTCACTCTAATTTTATACTACGGGTATCGGGTGACCTTTGTAAAAGAAATGGATCTTAAAAGGAATTTAACGGACGTAGTACTTTAAGTTTAAAATCCGGACTTTGACATAAAATGAAAGTACCTTGAGTTGGGTGTAACTTGCTTATGTTTGTTGTTATGAAACTTGACCATGTTACGTGTGATAGCCTTGTTGCAAATCTTGTGTTCCACGATTACGGTTCATCCGAATGTATTTCACTTGATTACGGTTCATCCGAATGTATTTCACTTGATTACGGTTCATCCGAATGTATTTCATGATTAGGTTCATCCGAATGTATTTCACTTGATTACCAGTTCATCCGGGAATGTATTTCACTTGATTACCGGTTCATCCGGGAATGTATTTCACTTGATTACCGGTTCATCCGGAAATGTATTTCACTTGATTACCGGTTCATCCGGGAATGTATTTTACTCGACTACCGGTTCATCCGGGAATGTATATCACTTGACTACCGGGTCATCCGAGAATGTATTTCATGACTACGGTTCATCCAGAATGTATTCCACACGTTTCTATATTGGGTCCATAAGATGGGCGAGACACATTATCGTATCACATGATTTGTACCTAGATCACGGCGGTGAGGAAGAAGTTCCACGGGCGTGAGGATGACTTTGAGGCGTGAGTCCACGACTTGACATAGCGCTTCTATGTTGTGAATCGTAGTTTGGTTATCATCATGTCTCCTGCTTTATATAGACTATTATGATTTCATGTATACGATATTTCTGATTTCACATACTTGGTACATTGTCGCGACCTCGCCCGAAGGCTGCGTTACGCCGCAGTAAAGGTACATCGGTATCGATCCCCGCTTAGGATCAGTTGTACGCGTATTGGGAAGCTCCGTTCGTTCGGAGGCGTATCTTTTGGTATGTTACCACAGTCTGCAGATTCTTATACATTCGGGTATGGCGGGAGCCCTGTCCGGTCATAGCCATTGTAAAAATGTTAAGTGCAGCTTCCGTTGTGGGCGGGGTTTGTAAAAGGATAACTGTCGGGTATTTATGTATATATATGATGAAGGCAACTGTTTTGGTTGGCCTGTTTATTTATCATTTCTCTTAATTCATGTTCATGTTTTTATTTCCGCTGATTTTCTCTGATGTTGTATCACTAGGGTGCCCGGGGTAAGGCACGATCATGGGCCAGGTTGGTCGTGACAAAGTGGTATCGAGCGATTAGTCCTCGGAAAGTGTCTCTGCACCGTGTCTAGTAAGTCTTGATTATCGATGTGTTGTGCACCACATCTATAATCGGAGGCTGCAGACATTTAGGATTGGTTTCCATTCTTCTCATTACGAGATCGTGCCTTAGAAACATGTGATAAATTGGACCCTCCGGCGTATTCCTTTCCTTTATCGATTATGCCTCGCGTAAGCGACCGAGCCCGGATGGGCAAGGCGATCGAGAGTTGTTAGTGAGATCTGAGAAGTGCGAGCGCGAGCGTCGGTGCTGAGCAAGCCCGGCCAGCGGGTTTCGCGACGCCGCAAAGACCAAAGAGTTTAGAGCGCGGCATGGGCTGCTGAGACTCTGATACTGAGCCTCGATCCCCCACACCGGAGCAGATGAGATAGGGTACAAGGAGATGGCGATTCTGCGGTCGTGGCAGATATGAGGATAGGTGAATCGCGATTCCGGCCCAATGCACCCGTAGTTCACCCCGAGCGATTTGAGGCTACGTGACTTTACGAGTTAGAGCCCGCCCGATGTTCTATGGATCGAGCCGAGGGCGACCTCGGGAGTTTATCCGACAGCAATGGATCATGAGAGTGATCGAGCCTCGAGCGAGTCGGTGGTATTGGGTTCGCATCATTTGCGTGATCTGCGATTGGTAGTTTGATTCGTGAGCGCCCCGGGAAGAGCATGCACTTCCGGCAGATTTGGGACGAGTTCTCGAGGCATTTCTTGCACATTTCTTGCCTCCACAGATGAGGAGGGCTCGGTAAACAATTTTTGACATTAAGCGGGCGGGCGGGCGGTTAGAGAGTACAATGTGAGTTGACTCATTAGCTCGGTATGTTCCATTGTGGTAGGCGATATGGAGGACGAGTACACCGCTACGTCACGGGTGGATGATTACTGGCGAGGCTTATGCGGGTGTAGCTCTTGTCACCGCATGGACATTGCCCGCATCAAGCTCATGCACTAGGATGTGAGGCACGGAGATGTCGACGGAATAGAGATCGCAGAAGAGGCGAGCAGCGAGGTCCTTTGGTAACTTTCGAGCGGACCACCCAAGGCGATCTAGTTATGTACCTCGCCCGATGCAGTGGTCCTCCTCGATCCGGGGCGTTCAGGGTATTCGGGAGCTGGTCAGAGCTCCAGGGCTTCTGGTTCACAGGTATACGTGAGCGCTAGCCAGCCGGATTCATGTGCCCCTCAGTGCGCTCGATGTGGCAAACATCATCCCGGGGAATGTCGCTTTTTATCAGGTGCTTGTTTCACTGCGCCGTCGGCCATGTGACGAGAGCGTGCTTATAGGAGAGGTACCGGCTTGGCGCGACTGCACGGATCGATGGCGGGTTCATCGCTTCTACGATTATCGCCTGCGTGGACTTATGATTAGAATGGGCGGTAGCTTGGTATATCCTTAACCTCTAGAGGCTTGTATGTTTTGATGTTATGTTAATGTGTTAAGAGTTTTGTTAGGATAGCTTTGTGCTGAAATGTGATTTAGGATCCTGGTTGGGAAAAAGGGTAAGCACAGGGTGAGAAATGATGAACCTTAGAATATTACGATTGAGACCTTAGATGTAAGGCCGCTTGAGTACAAGATTTTGCAAGTGATCCTTGTCAGAGTGCATTTTATGCCTGGAATGTATTGTGTGATAAGTCCCTGGGTTGGGTAAATGAAAGTGGTATCTTTCATGATGTGATTTAGCAAGATTGTTCCGTGTCGAGGAGCAAGAGTTGGCGCGATAGAGGGTCGGGTTGGGGCTGTGCGGGCCAACCCGCAGCCTGTTTCGAGGTGGGGTCAGCTCTGGGTGGTCCCGCCAGGTGGTAGGGTCACGAGGGTGCTGGGCCCAAGTTTAGTTGACCATCGTATGAGTTCGTGGGTGTGTTCGACCAGAAGCAGATCGTGAAGGCCGGGAATGGCCTTAAGGAAGATTGAGGCTAGTAAGATAACCAAGTTGGAGGTGGTGACTCCAAGGTTTTGAAAACTGAAGCGATGACTGAAGTGTGGTACGTATATGAGAAGAGTTCAAGTGTTCGGGAAGGGCACGACGAGTAAGGCAGGGAGAGTACGTGTGTTACTTTGTTGCCATGTGTGGCATTGGAAATTTGTTTAAAGTTAAGAGGAACTTTATCGTTATCCGTCTTGAGAAGGAACATTCGGGACGAATGTTTCTAAGGAGGGGAGAATGTTATACCCCGTATTTTCCTGAGTATGTACGTGAGGGCGTACGTATTAAATTTTTGCCTTAAGAATGGACAAGTTTCGAAATTTGGGCACAAGTGCCGATAGGAGTCGTTTTTCGACGAAACGTTTCCACAGCTTTCGTAGGGAAAATTCCGGCTATGTCATTTTTAATTTTTGCGGATTTTTCCGAGAGACGTAACATTTTGGACCAACGGGAGGGTGACAAGTGTCACCCTCACATTGGAAAGGGTGGGCGGTAAAGCTTGGCCGAAAGGGGGGCATGTGGTAGGTAGGATATTTGTGCAAGTTGGTGTGGTAGATGGATAAGGTACACATGGTGGAAATCTAGCCCTACACTTGCACCACACTTGTCTTCATCTTGGCCATTGGTTGGCCTTCACTTGACCTATAAATACCCCTCTAGTTGAAGACATTCTTCATCCAAAACTTGAGCAATCTTCCTAAGTCTCACACTACTCCCTCCCTCTTGTTTGCTTCGTCCAAAGCCCCTTCCCCCTCCCTTGTGAAGCTTTGGCCGAGAGGGCCTCCCCCCTCCCCCTTTGTAGAGGCTTGGCCGTGGGGTACCCCCCCCCCTAGCCTAGTTGTTTTCGTATAATACCCCTTGTTGTGGTATAGAAGTACTCTCCTAGTGTTGTTGTAATGCCCAAATACCTTGTAGTATTCCCAAGGTTACACTTATACAAAAGCCCAGAAAATACTATTATATTTCCCTCAGTCACAAAAACGAAACCCTAAGTAAATCTTCACCCGTAGTTGAAGTTATAAGTAGAAGTTGGTTAGAACTTCTAAGGGTTGGTTGGAACGGATTGAGCCGGAGTAGAGCTAAACGTTGTTCAGGATCGACATATAACTTGGATAATTTTGGGCTTAACGAGGTAAACACTCTTGACCTTCTGTTGTAATTGGAAATTACATGTTGTAAGAGTATATAGTTAAGTATACTATATATAGAACTGAACATAGTTGTGCGGCAATGTCTTTTGACTTAAGCCTGAATAATACTTACGGCAATGTCTTGCGACTTAAGCCTGAATTTAAAGAAGTGAATCAAGCGTAATTACATAAGTGATCTGATGAGACTTGTGTAGTATTCTGTGAGTAGAATTGTACACGTCCGGTTAGGCGTGCAAACCCCACGGTTGGCTTGGTAGCCTCGATAGGAGGAGATTTACGTTGCGGGGAGGTGCCAATTTTCGTAGGATATTCTACATTGAGATCTAGATGTTAATAGGCGCCAGTGGCCTCTATAGGTTGAAGTACTACGTATGGCGTGATCTACTTGGCTTAAGGAATGGCGAAGCGGTTTGCGGTACTTGGAGCGTTTTGCTATTAGTCGATACTCGTCGCGAGGTATGTGAACCTCTTCCTATCTGTTCTAGCATGATATGTGTATAACTATGTATTACGGTGAGCGTACATGTATTAAGCGTATTTGATTGGTTTGAAACATAAGGTGTTATAACGGCTTTATGGGAAGTTGGTTATAACAGCCTTATGTAGGTAAGAAAATGCTTTGTGGTTTTAAAAGGTAACTGACTTGATATGTGTTAATAAAGAACTTGAAGTATTTCAAAAGATTCTTGAATCGTTTTCAAAGAATGAGTAGTACTTGGTTTTTGAAAGCTTAAGAGTTATACTAGCTTTATGGGAAGTTAGGTATAACGGCTTAAGAATGTTTTACTGATTTCGGAAATCAGAATGTGTATCGACAAACCACTGCAGCGTTAATAAAAGGAAAATGTATTGACTAATGAAGTATTATTAAAACCAGTAGAAACCTCCATCTGCATAGAAGCTAAGATAAGACAAAATGATATTACATTTCCTAGATCATGGCTGCTTAATAAGATTGATTATAAACAAGAATAACCTACTCACTTATAAGACATAGGTTTCTCAAAACGTTTAAAGGAGAATTATGTTTTAAAGGATTTAAAACTATGAACTACGAAACCTTTTCTAAAATGAGAAACTTGAGCATTTGAAAATTAGGCAAACTTGAACGTTTGGAAAATAAGGTTGTTACTTGATTTTACAAAGGAAAGCATTTTGGTTTACTTAACAATGTTAGTCACTCTAATTTTATACTACGGGTATCGGGTGACCTTTGTAAAAGAAATGGATCTTAAAAGGAATTTAACGGACGTAGTACTTTAAGGTTAAAATCCGGACTTTGACATAAAATGAAAGTACCTTGAGTTGGGTGTAACTTGCTTATGTTTGTTGTTATGAAACTTGACCATGTTACGTGTGATAGCCTTGTTGCAAAGATCGTGTTCCACTTGATTACCGTTCATCCGAATGTATTTCACTTGATTACCGGTTCATCCGAATGTATTTCACTTGATTACGGTTCATCCGAATGTATTTCACTTGATTACCGGTTCATCCGAATGTATTTCACTTGATTACGGTTCATCCGGAATGTATTTCACTTGATTACGGTTCATCCGGAATGTATTTCACTGATTACCGGTTCATCCGAATGTATTTCACTTGACACGGTTCATCCGAATGTATTCACTCGACTCGGTTCATCCGAATGTATATCACTGACTCACGGTTCATCCGAATGTATTTCACCGACTACTGGGTTCATCCGGGAATGTATTCCACACGTTTCTATATTGGGTCCATAAGATGGGCCGAGACTCATATACGTATCACATGATTTGTACCTAGGCTGGCGGTGAGGAAGAAGTTCCAGGCGTGAGGATGACTTTGAGCGTGAGTCCACGACTTGACATGATCGCTTCTATGTGAATCGTAGTTTGGTTATCATCATGTCTCTGCTTTATATAGACTATTATGATTTCATGTACAGTATTTCTGATTTCACATACTTGGTACTGTTATCGACCTCTTCGAGGCTGCGTTCATGCCGCAGTAAAGGTACATCGGTCGATCCCGCTTAGGATCACCTTTCAGCGTAGTGGGAAGCTCCGTTCCTTCGGAGGCTTATCTTTTGGTATGTTACCCTGAGTCTGTAGATTCTTATACATTCGAGGTATGGCGGCCACTGTCCCGTCATAGCTGTTGTAAAAATCTTAGAGGTCTGTAGCACTGTTGTGGGCAGGGTTTGTAAAAAGGATAACTGTTCGGGTATTTATGTATATATATGATGAAGGCAACTGTTTTGGTTGGCCTGTTTATTTATCTTTTCTCTTAATTCATGTTCATGTTTTTATTTCCGCTGATTTTCTCTGATGTTGTATCACTAGGGTGCCCGGGGTAAGGCACCAGTCACGGGCCCGGGTTCGGGTCGTGACACCAACTTACCCTTCTAACTAACCATGTTTCTAATCACCATTTTAACATAATGCTATCTGAATATAATACTTAACACTTCACCATAATATCAACGCATACTAATCTCTAGAAGGGTAATAATATACCTGTACCATCTGCTCCACTCTAATCATAGGCCTGCAGCCTTGTGCAGTATGAAGGCAATGATCCTGCCACTGACCCGGGAGGCTGCGTCATTCTGCTTGTACCCCTCCTATAAGCACAGTCTCTCGTCACATGGCTCCACGGCGCGGTGAAACAAGCACCGATGAAAGACGACATTCCGGGATGGCGTTTGCCACATCGTGCTGCGAGGGCGTGAATCCTGGCCTAGAACGTGTATATCGTAAACGAAGCCACGGAGCTCGACCGGCTCGAATACCGAACGTCACGAAGGCGCGGAGGACCACTGCATCTTGGCGGAGGTACATAACTAACTTCTTCTTGGCGGTCCGCCTCGAAAGTTACCAAGGACCTGCTGTCCTGGCCTCTTCTGCGATCTCGGTCGTTCGTCGACCTCTCGCTCCTCGCATCCCGGTCGTAAGCTGCGTCGGGCAATGTCCATGCCCGGTGAAGAGCTACACCGAACAAGCCTACGCCAAGTAGTCATCGAGCCGGTGGCGTGGCGGTGCACTCTGTCCATGTCGGCTACGATGCGGGGGCGTCTGAGCTAATGAGTCAAACTCACATTGTACTCCGAAATGCGCCGGTCTGCCTCAACGTCAAAAATCGCCGGCCGAGCCCTTCTCATCTGGAGGCAAGAAATGTGCAAGAAATGCCCACGAGAACTCGCTCCATACGGTGGAAGTGCATACTCTCCGGGGCGGCTCGCGAATCAAACCCGATCATTGCGGTATCACGCGGCCGATGCGAACCTAAGACCACCGACTCGGTCTCGAAGCCTTGATCACTCTCATGATCCGTTATCGCCGAATGAACTCCTGCGGATCATCCTCGCCTCGACCGTAGAACTCTGGCGGGCTCTGACTCGAAAGTCCGTAGCCTCAAACTATCCGATCTCGGGTGAACCATGGGTACTCACTGGGCTGGATCTGCGTCGACCTATCCTCGTACCTTGCCACTATCACGCCAATAAATGGGCCATCTCCTTGTAACCCATCTCCTGCTCCAGTGTGGGTGGAGGCTCAGTCTTGTGGTCTCGCACCACCGCCGGCCTAAACTCTCTTTGAAATTTGTGGCGTCGCAAAACTCGTCGTCTAAAGCACTATCTTAGGTAAAGGCTGGGCCTGCGCCCCCGTACTCCTCTGTATCCTACTAGCAGCTCCTCGCCTTGCCCAGTGGGCCGGGTTGCACTGCGGAGGCATAGCGGTAAAAACGAAATCGTCGGAGGGTCCAACTTATAACACGACTAAGGCACGATCTCAGAATGAGAAGAATGGAAACCAGTCCTAAATGTCCTGCAGCCTCCTGATTATAGATGTGGTGCACAACACACCGATAATCAAGACTCTCATCAACCGATGCAGTAGACACTTTCCGAGATTAAGCGCTCGATACCACTTTTGTCACGACCGTTCGGGGCGTGGTGATGTCTTACCAGCACCCAGTAGTCATACATCGAGAAAATCGGCGAAATTAAAACAATACATGAAACAAATGTAAAATGAGGCACATTTAAACTGAGAGAAAGTCGCCTTTCGGCATATATATAAATACAAAGTTAGAACAGTTACATCCTTACAAACCCTTCCCACAACAGTACTACAGACCTCTAAGAGTTTTTATACAACATGACGGGACAGGGCCCCGCCATACCCCTGAATGTACAAGTACCTACAGTGTGAGGACTATACGAAAGATAAGCTTAGGAAACGGAGCTTCCCAATCTGTTGACGGTGATCCTAAGAGTGAGGATCAACAATGGTGTACCTCTACCTGCGGCATGAACGCGGCCCCGAGAAGGTCGAGACAACAGTACCAAGTATGTGAAATCGAAAATATCAGAATGAAATCACACAATGATCTAAATAAAACAGAGACAGGTATGATAACAAAACTACAGTTCACAATATAAAAGCAGTCACGTCAAGTCAGGGACTCACGCCCTCAAGTCATCCCTCATGCCCGTGGAACTCCTTCCTCACTGCCGGCAGTCTAGGTATAAATCGTGTGATACGTATAACATGTCTCGGCCCATCTCATGGACCCAGTGTCACATCGTATGGAATACATTCCCGGCCCATCTCATGGACTCGGTAGTCGTATGAAATACATTCCCGGTTCATCTCATGAACGCGGTAGTCGAGTGAAATACATTCCCGGTTCATCCCAAGAACGCGGTAGTCGAGTGAAATACATTCGGTCCATCTCATGGGACGCGGTAGTCAGTGGAATACATTCGGTCCATCTCACGGGCGCGTAGGTCAGTGGAATACATTCGGTTCATCTCGTGAAACGGTGATGAGTGGAATACATTCCCGGTTCATCTCATGAACGCGGTAGTCGAGTGGAATACATTCCCGGTTCATCCCATGAACGCGGTAGTCGAGTGAAATACATTTAAACGCTCCTTTAAGACAGATTAAAATAATACCATATTTTCCCTTTAAAACAACTAAGGTAATATTATGCCCTTCTTGTTAAACCAAAACACTTTCCTTCTTAAAGTCAAGTAACAACATTCTTTTTCAAAAGTTCAAGTTTGCCTAATTTCAAAGATTCACGTCTTTTATTCGAAAGATTTCATAGTTCATAATCTTAATCATTTTAATAACATAATTCTCTTTTAAAACAACTGAGTAATATATGCCTTATGTGTGAGTAGGTTATTCTTGTTCATAACAATCTTATTAAAGCAGTCATGATCTAGGAAATGTAATATCATTTTGTCTCATCTTAGCTTCTATGCAGATGGAGGTTTCTACTGGTTTTAATAATACTTTATTAGTCAATACATTTCCCTTTATTAACGCTGCTGTGGTTTGTTCGATACTTATTTTCATTTCCGAATTCAGTAAAACATTATTCCTTTTACAAACCAAGTACTCATTACTCACGAATGAGGTTTCACGCTTTTTAACAAAATTCATATTAAATCAATTAAGTCAAGTCTCTTATCTTTTAAGATCAAGTCTCTTAACTTCTAAAATCAATAACCCATCTTTTTTATCTCTCTTAAGTCGTTATACCTAACTTCCCATAAAGCTAGTATAACTCTTAAGCTTTTAAAACCAAGTGTTACTCTTCTTTCAAAAATGTTTCTTAATTCTTTTGAAATACTTCAAGATTCTTATTATTCAGGCTTAAGTCAAAAGACATTGCCGTAAAACTACGTTCAGTTAACACACGTACGTCTACCGTACTATATATATATATACTTTTAAAATATCATGCTCAATAGTATAGGAAGAATCACATACCTCGCGACGATTATCGACTATTAGCAAATAGCTCCAAAAATCATGTCCAGCTAGCCCTTTCCACCCTTCCGAGTAGAATACGCTACTTGCGATCTTCAACATATAACTCATAAAAGTCTATCAGCGTCTAGACTACTCGTAGAATACTTCTAGATACTGATTCCTTATTCTACGGAAAATTGGGCAGCACTTCCTACCCAAATTATACAAGTCTCATGTAAATCTGATCTAAGTAAATCTGATTCGGTCTTAACTTCTTTAATATTCTTGATGCGATTTGATTCAATTCTCTTACGTAATATCCTTCTACTACAGTTCAATTCTCTTCTGAAATATCCTTCTATGTATCTTATATTTATTTCTATACCACTTACAGTATGTAATCTCCAATTACACTAGAAGAATAGGATTATTTACCTCGATAAGCCCAAAATTATCCAAGATTAAATGTCGATCTGAGCAAGGTTTAGCTCCTACTCCGTGCGCTCAACCCGCTCAAACAACCCTTAGAAGTTCTACGCAACTTCTTCTTAATACTTCAACCGGCTATGAAGATTTTTCCTTAGGGTTTCGTTTAGTGACTAATGGAAATATAGTAGTATTTCCGCTCTACGATAGAGGTAACTTTGGAAAGTACTACAAGGTATATGGGCTAAGGTATTTTGGAATAGTAACAATACTTGGAGAATACTTTTCTACCAAGGGGTATTTACGAAACAACTAGGCAAGGGGGATTTCGGCCAAGGCCTCACAGGGGAGGGTGGCTTGGGCGAAATTTCACTAAGGGGAGAGGATTTTTGCCTTGGAATTTATCAAGTGAGGATGAAGAAATAGTCTTGCATTAGAGGGTATTTATAGGACATTCAATGGCCAAGATTGAGCAGTGGGGGCAAGTGGAGGGTCAAGATTTGGACAAGTGTTTGTGGGTCCCACTTGCTCATCTACCACACAAAAATATCTACAAAATATCCTACCTAACCCTTGACCAAAACAAGGCCAAAAAAACGCCCAAGTTTCGTCCACTTGAGGGTGACAAGTGTCACCCTCCCGTTGGTCCAAAATATTTCATCTCTCGGAAAAATCCGCAAAAATAATAAATGACATAGCCGTAATTTTCCCTTCGCAAAGTTTTGAAAACGTTTCGTCGGAAAACGATTCTTTTCGCTAGTTGTGCACAATTTCGACCCTTATGCCTACTTAAGGCTAAAAACTTTTGTACGTACGCCCTCACGTACATATTCTAGAAATACGGGGTATAACAGACACCGTAAAAAAAATTAATACCAAAAATATAAGGATCTAGACTAAGTATTATAAGAGAACAAACGGTATCTAGACAAAATAGTTTACAACCCAGAGTATTAGATTTAATAAATATAAACAGTAATAAATTAAAAATCAATGTAATAATATTTAAGGGTATGATAACAACAGATTGTATAGCTGAAATAAATACTGGAGCTATTAAAAGTTTTATACATGTGAGTAAAATTAATGAACATGAATGCAATCTAATAGACCCACAAACTTATAATTATCCTGAAAATGAAAGAGAAATAATAATAACTAAAAGTATTAATTTAAGATACAAAATCCAAGACTTAGAATATAAGATAAACATAGGAGTAATAGAATATGACAGTTTTAGTGACCTATTCTTAGGAAGTGACTTTTTAATCATGATAAAGTATAAAATAAATAATAATGAAATTGAAATAAATGACCAAAAACAAACAAGATATAAATAAAATATGAATGTACAAGAAAACATAAAAAAAAAGAAACAAAAATTAAGAATAATAAAGGAAGCCTTATCACAAGGAATGTTTTCTCAACTTAAATATCTAAAATACAGTGCAAAGAGTATAAAATTATAAAATGAAATAGAACAATGATAAATTTGATAAAATATGGATAGATATGGGAAACGGATGAAAAAAATAAATTAATAATCCTGACTAACCCTAACGAGAAAATAAACGCACTTTGAAAAGAAATAATAGTAAGAGAAAAAATAAAGAATAGCTTGATAATAATGGATGAAATAAAAGAAAATCAAACTAAAATGCAACAAATAATAAGAGAAGAATTAACTAACTTATGAAATGGATCTGAGATACCAACATTTAAAATAGTATTAGAAAAACTTAATATATTATTAGAAGAGAAAGACAAAGATAAACAAGAAATAGAAGAAAGTGAACCAAGTACAAGTAAAGAAAATACTATAATTAGTACTAATACTCAACAATCAGAAATAGTACCGATAGATGCTTGGAGAAGGAGTGAAAAACCTATAATGGTAGATATTAGTAAAATAAAACCAAAATTGACAAAAGAAGTAGAAAAAACTTTGGACAGCCTAGCAATATTAAATAAAAAAGGATAATTTTAATGAAAAACAAGAACCTAGCTACTTACCTTTTTAATAAATAATGCAAAAGATATAATAGAAAAAGAAAGATACAAATATGAGCCTATAAAAATTAAAACACAAAAAACACCAAAGGAAGATAATAATTTAAAAGATGAAAATAAATATTTAAAAGACACAGAAAAAACGACATATGAATATTTAAATTTAAAACTAGATAAACAAGAACAACAAATATATGAGTTAAAGACAGAAAATATAAAATCTAAATCACATGGTAATGAAGAATGATATAATAAATATCAGAAATATAAACATAAATTTAAAGAAACATAGAAACTATTAAAAGAAACCAAGGTAGAATTAAAGCAAACAAAAGAAGAACTAATAAAAGTAAAACAAGATGTAGACGAATTAAAAGAAGAATTATATATCATTAGAGAACAACTAGCAAAGTTAAAAGGAAAAAAGAAAATAAGAAAAATTAGGACAAGCGATGAAAGTGATGAAAGCACTACTAGTAATAAAGAAATAGAAAGTGATACAGATAAAAATAGTATTATTAACCAACAAATACGAGGAGTAGAATTTATAGAAGAAGAAAATGAAGACTCGAAAATGGTAAAAGAAAACAACCAAATAATAGAAGTTTTACAAAAAATGAAAAAAGTAAATGCAATCATAGAAGAAGAACCTGAAAGCGATATAGAAGATGAAGATGAATTTAACAGACCTATAGAAACAGAAATGAAAACAGACGATATAATAAATGAAGACGCTGATGATTACCCTGAGGAAGAATTAGTAGACCCTAATTTAGAAATAATAACAAGAAGACGCACTAGATTACCAAATCACATACCAGTAGGACAATAAGCCGAATTTAAAGAATTTGTAGGATCAATGGCACAAGGAGTAAATTACAATGAATATTTCCTAGACTTAGACAATGTTTATGATGCATAATAAATAGGAAGAAGGATTAATGATTGGAATATTGGAATGTATATATCATTAATGAATTCTACACAGACAGAAAACCTAGATTACATGTATGATTTAATATCTAAAACATTAATTGGAAAAGTAGCATATTGGATAGAATCTATAGCTTATCAATTAAGAGGAGAAGTATTTAGCCATGCAAGAGATTGGAAATCTATGCTAATAATATTTCATATTATACTAAAAATATAATTTTTAGGAGAAAAATGGTTAGTAGCACGAGAAAATGTACTTGCGGAAAGAAAAACTGAGATAATAATGCATCTAAATAACATGAAATGTTGTAAAATTAATAAATTACCAGAATATACAATTAGTTTTAGTAAGTTATTTTATGAAGCAAGATTCTTACCACAAGAAGGTTTAATATATCAACAACTTTATTATGACCACCTACCAGCACATTATAATATCGAAATATCAAAAGAATATACTTCAATTAGAACCTAGAGAAAATACATTATGAGAAAGGATAAGAGTACTAAGAGCATACCTAATGAAAAAATGTGAAGAATATAGAATGCAACAAAAGATTAAAAAAGATTAAAAAAATTAAGATTAATAGAAATATGTGGATTCACAGAAAAAAAGATTAGTATATGGATGTGATGATAAAAGAAGAGAAAGAAAATACAAGAAAGGAAATGAAAAATATAAAAAGTATAAACATAGAAAAAACAGAAATTATAAAAATTATAATAAAAAACCTTATAGAAAAAGAAGATTTAGAAGATATAAAAATACCCCTGAAACCAGGAAAAAATTTAGATACAAAAAAAAATTTAGAAAAGGAAAATATGTAAAACCAGTAGAAGCAGAAAAGCTAAAGAATGTAAATGCTGAAATTGTAATGAAAAAGGACATTATGCTGACAAATGGCCAAAATTAAAGAAAAAAAGAGTAAAATATATGAATACTACACAATTTATAATGAGTTTACAACAAATAAAAGAGGATAATAATAAATGGTATGAATACGAAGACTTTTATATCAGTGAAACTGATAATGAAAGTGATTCAGAATTAGAAAATATTAACTTTATTAATCAACACTCAGATAGTGAAAATAGTTTAAAATAAATGAATTTACAAGAAGAAAAGAGAAAACTATTAGAAGAAAGAAATTACTGGATACAATATGAAGAATATACTCGTCATAAGATTATTACAATTACTAATGAAACAGGAAGAAAATACTATCATGATAGGTACAAAAAGCTTGCTAAAAATCTTAATAAGATAAGACAAAGATTAGTAAAAATAAATAGGCAAGAATAACTAAATGAAATAAAAGAATTAGGACTAGAAGAAGTAAGAGCATATGAACAAGATGTAAAATCAACAGAAGGTTAAATGAAGATAGAATTCCAACAAAGATTAAATTGAAGAATAAAAAAATAAATTAAAATGGTAGCAATTTATATAGAAGCCCATATAGAATATAAACCCAATAAAATGATAAAACAAAAAATATTTATTGATAGTGGAGCAGATTTATGCTTAGCTAGAAAAAATGTATTAGAATCACACAGATGAAAAAGATCTAGATCACATAGAGCAAGAGTATCAGAATTTAATGAACAATCAAAAGAATTAGACATTTTAGCTGAAAATATGAGAATGGTATTAGGAAAAACGATATTTAGATTACCAATAATATATCAATTAAATAATATGAAACAACAAGTATTATTAGGAAATAACTTTTTAGATTACTTTAAGACACAAGTTATAGATAGCAACACCTTTAGCCTACAAACACCTTGTAATAAATGGATAACTCTAAAAAGAGTACTACCACTACAAATGCTAAGACTATGTACCATAAAAATAGATAGAAATAATAATCTAAAATTATTAAAAGAAAATATTTTAATATATTAAAGATGAATTTTGGAGAAACCAACACAACTATGAAAAAAAGAAAAGATATATGCTGAAATAGATTGAAATATTTGTGGTGCATTTTTTAATCCAAAGGGTAGTACATTCCATTCATAGTGTCCTTGAAGGGCACTAAAGGTTTTGAAGCATTTTGATTCTTTTGTTAGTTTTATCTGCCAAAATCCGCTTTTACAATCAAATTTACTAAATCATTTTTTATTTCTTTTATTAATAAGATTTCTTTTATATGGTAAAAAATATCCATTAAATATTATCTTTTTATTTAATTCTCTGTAATCAATTATCATTCTGGCTTTTCCTCTTTTTTGTTCACTGTGTTTCCTTACTAAAAAGCCTGGGCTACTATGTGGACTTTTACTTTCTTGTATCATTTTTAATTCTAATAATTCTTTTATCTGAGTTTCAAATTCTTTTTGATGTGTTGGACTATATCTAATAGGTTTGGACCTAACTATATCATCAGGATTTATTAATTTTATTTCAGCATATATCTTTTCTTTTTCCCATAGTTGTGTTGGATTTTCTCCAAAATTCATCTTTAATATATTAAAATATTTTTCTTTTAATAATTTTAGATTATTAATTCTATCTGTTTTTACGGTACATAGTCTTAGCATTTGTATTGGTAGTACTCTTTTTAGCGGTATCCATTTATTACAGGGTGTTTGTAGGCTAAATGTGTTGCTATCTATAACTTGTGTCTTAAAGTAATCTAATAAGTTATTTCCTAATAATACTTGTTGTTTCATATTATCTAATTGATATATTATTGGTAATCTAAATATCATTTTTCCTAATACGATTCTCATATTTTTTACTACTACGTCTAATTCTTTTGATTGTTCATTAAATCCTGATACTCTTGCTCTATGTGATCTAGATCTTTTTTCCATCTATATGATTTTAATACATCTTTTCTAGCTAAGCATAAATTTGCTCCATTATCAATAAATATTTTTTGTTTTATCATTTTATTGGGTTTATATTCTATATGGGCTTCTATATAAATTGCTACCATTTTAATTTATCTTTTTATTCTTCAATTTAATCTTTGTTGGAATTTCTATCTTCATTTAACCTTCGGTTGAGTTTTACATCTTGTTCATATTCTCTTACTTCTTCTTCTAGTCCTAATTCTTTTATTTCATTTAGTAATTTTTGCTTATTTATTTCTGCTAATCTTTGTCTTATCTTATTAAGGGTTTTAGCAAGCTTTTTGAACCTATCATAATAGTATTTTCTTCGTGTTTCATTAGTAACTGTAATAATCTTATGACGAGTATATTCTTCATATTGTATCCAGTAATTTCTTCCTTCTAATACTTTTCTCTTTTCTTCTTGTAAATTCATTTATTCTGAACTACTTTCACTATCTGAGTGTTGATTAATAAAGTTAATATTTTCTAATTCTGATTCACTTTCTTCATCAGTTTCACTGATATAAAAGTCTTCGTATTCATACCATTTATTATTATCCTCTTTTATTTGTTGTAAACTCATTTTAAATTGTGTAGTATTCATATATTTTCCTCCTTTTTTTTTAACTTTGGGCATTTATTAGCATAATGTCCTTTTTCATTACAATTTCAGCATTTACATTATTTTTCTGCTTCTACTGGTTTTACATATTTTCCTTTTTTAAATTTTCTTTTGTATCTAATTTTTTCCCTGATTTCAGGGGTATTTTTATATCTTCTAAATCTTCTTTTTCTATAAGGTTTGTAATAAGGTTTTTATTATAACTTCTATAATTTCTGTTTTTTCTATGTTTACACTAAATATATTTCTTATTTCCTTGTATTTTCTTTGTCTTCTTTTATCATCACATCCAAATACTAATCTTTTTTCTGTGAATTCACATATTTCTCTTAATCCTAATTTTTTTTATCTTTTTTAATCTTTTGTTTCATTCTATATTCTTCACATTTTCTCATTAGGTATGCTCTTAGTACTCTTATCCTTCCTCCTAATGTATTTTCTCTAGGTTCTAATTGAGTATATTCTTTTGATATTTCAGTATTATAAGGTGCTGATAGGTGGCCATAATAAAATTGTTGATATATTAAACCTTTTTGTGGTAAGAATCTGGCTTCGTAAAAGAACTTACTAAAACTAATTGTATATTCTGATAATTTATTAATTTTACAGCATTTCATGTTATTTAGATTCATTATTATCTCAGTTTTTCTTTCCACAAGTACATTTTCTTATGCTACTAACCATTTTTCTCTTAAAAATTATCTTTTTAGTATAATATGAAATGTTATTAGCATAGATTTCCAATCTCGTGCATGGCTAAATACTTCTCCTCTTAATTGATAAGCTATAGATTCTATCCAATATGCTACTTTTCCAATTAATGTTTTAGATATTAAATCATACATGTAATCTAGGTTTTCTGTCTGTGTAGAATTCATTAATGGTATATACATTCCAAGATTTCAATCGTTAATCATTCTTCATATTTCTTGTTCATTGTAAATATTATCTAGGTCTAGAAAATATCCATTGTAATTTACTCCTTGTGCCATTGATCCTACAAATTCTTTAAATTCGGCTTGTTGTCCTACTGATATGTGATTTGGTAATCTGGTGCGTCTTCTTGTTATTATTTCTAAATTAGGGTCTACTAATTCTTCCTCAGGATAATCATCAGCGTCTTCATTTATTATATCGTCTGTTTCCATTTCTGTTTCTATAGGTTTGTTAAATTCATCTTCATCTTCTATATCGCTTTCAGATTCTTCTTCTATGATTGCATTTACTCTTTTCATTTTTTGTAAAGCTTCTATTATTTGGTTATTTTCTTTTACCATTTCCGAGTCTTCATTTTCTTCTTCAATAAATTCTACTTCTCGTATTTGTTGGTTAATAATACTATTTTTGTCTGTATCACTTTCTATTTCTTTATTACTAGTAGTGTTTTCATCACTTTCTGTCCTAATTTTTCCTATTTTCTTTTTTCCATTTAACCTTGCTAGTTGTTCTCTAATGATATATAATTCTTCTTTTAATTCATTTACATCTTGTTTTACTTTTGTTAGTTCTTCTTTTGTTTGCTTTAATTCTATCTTGGTTTCTTTTAATAGTTTCTTTGTTTCTTTAAATTTATGTTTATATTTCTGATATTTATTATACCATTCTTCATTACCATATGATTTCAATTTTGTATTTTCTGTCTTTAACTCATATATTTGTTCTTGTTTATCTAGTTTTAAATTTAAATATTCATATGTCGTTTTTTCTGTGTCTTTTAAATATTTGTTTTCATCTTTTAAATTATTATCTTCCTTTGATGTTTTTTTGTATTTTTATTTTTATAGAATAATATTATATTTTTTTTCTATTATATCTTTTACATTATTTTTTAAAAAGATAAGTGCGCTAGGTTCTTGTTTTTCCACTAAAATTACTCTAGGTTGTTAGACATAAAAACCCAGCCCTTTTTAGTTTTTACTGCCGAAAAGCTGTACAGTAGAGTTTTCACATGCACGTGGGCTAATCTTCTTTTGCTTTTGGCGTCTTTTTCGTTCCCTCTGTATTTGTTAGGGTGTGTTTTCCAAACACTTGTGGACCCCACCCCCCCTATTAATTGAATGACAAAAATCATTTCTCTTTGCTGTGTGCCCAAGTAACTTTTTGTATATAACTTGTTCACTTTTGGGTATTCATTAATTTTTTTCTTCTGAATTCCATGAAATGCTAATTACTCCATTAATAATATTTTATCTACAAAACATATTTGAGGTACTTTTTAATTTCATATATATGTAGGTTTTGATAACCTACTACATGAAGGTAGTAAGTTATCATTTACCTATTTTTTACTTCTCTAAAATACCCTTAATTTTTAATGACAACTTCAATACATAGAAGGAGATTTTGGTCATTTTCCAAAAAAGGGGCTAAATCTAATTTTCTCCACACTTTTTATTTGTCTCTCGATTTGGTCTCTCTTTTGTGGTAGTAATGTTGAGGGACTAGTACTATTACCTCCGGGAGTAGTTGTGATTTACAATGAAGATTTACAAGGAAATGAGAAGTAAGTAACAACAACAAAGCGTACGATTCTCCAAATAAGAACAAGAACAAGGGGTTTGCTGAGTCGAGTGATATTCACTCTGTTCTTAAGATAATATTGCCCCGTATAAATCTTTTAACGATGATTGACAACTTGTCTCCTAAGATAAAACAACAACAAATAATTGAGCAAAGGAAACTCAAATGTTTACTAAAAAGAAGAACATTTTGAGTGTGTGAAATGAAGCTAGAGAGGAAGGAATGCTCATAATTTTCTGAATGCAAGTGTGTTTTTCCAATTGAGCCAAGGGCCTCAATTTATAGTGTGTGTAAGATGACCTCTCATCTAGCTAACTAATGGAAATCAAGACCATGTAATGAAACTTATTGAGGGGTTATAATTCAGCCAAATAATGACTGAATTCAAGTGTTAAGTAATGGAGGTTCAATGCTCCAAAATCAGCCAAAAGTCTGAAACTTTTCATCATCCGTCAATCAATCGTTACGCATTCAAGAGCGCGACCACCGCACTGGGAGGCTCACGGCGTAAACTTCCAGTGATCAAGCGTTGCGGCCCTTCACGGCTCCGCGGTGATTTCTGACTCGTTTCATCTTTTATACATCGTATACTTCTTCCTTCATTTATCAACGTGAAACACTCGTCATTTGTCCAATAACCATCTATCATTTCATGTCTCAAACATTTCGTTTACGTATAAATATCTCTTTCACTAAGGAAATTTACGATCATTGGTACAACGTGTGCATGTGTGTGGAAACGACGTTTCCGACGTGCGGTGTCACGACCCGACCTCGGGCATCGTGCCTTACCGGGCACCCTGGTAGGTATACATCGAGAAAACCCAATGAATAAACTCATAGACATGGAACAATGTAGAATAAGAAAGCGAGCTAACAGATAAGGTCGCCTTTCAACATGTATATAAATACCAAAAAGTCCGAACAGTTATATCCTTTACAAACTCAACTCACAACAGGACTACAGACCTCTAAGAGTTTATGACATAACAACTATGACGGGACAGGGCCCGTGTCACGACCGACCTCGGGCATCGTGCCTACAGGCACCCTACGGTATACATCGAGAGAATAGTAGCGGAACATGCGATCACGCGATTTAATGCACACACTTTAACGCAAGTGCGTTGTCGAGTCAGTAATATAGTCTTTGAAGGCGAGTTATCGTCTCGAGGATTAGTGTTCAAGTACCAACTTCTATTCTTTGTTATCTATTTGGTGACCGATATTTGAGTTGTTGATTATAACTAATAATTATAAAGACTAATTAACTATGTGTTTACTTCAGTGATGATGGAAATAGGGCTTCCAAGTCTCCTCAACTATCCACTTATATTACTTACTAATGCAATTAACTATGGTTCTTCTTCTTTTGGAGATAGCGGGTTTACTAATTCATTTTATACTCCCGTTAAGGCTATATAAACACTCAACCCCAGTAGCGCTCCTTTCTACCTTTCGGTGATAAGGATGACTCTATAGGAGGATTAAGAACAAAAACCCTATTAATGCTACACAAGTAATTGAGGTATTTTCATCCCCAATTCGACCTATGTCTACCCAACTACAGCATAGTCACAACCTCCCCCTTTCGGAGTTTGATTAGAAATCATATAAATAATGATAATTAGTGATCAATTAATTACCAAGCAATCAAATCATCTATTGGATAAATCTCAACAATAAGAAGAACAACCATAACATGCATTAATTCATAAAATAAGGTTCAAGTGAATTGACATGGAAAGCCCTATATTAGAATTAGTTCCTAGCCATAGACATGACAAGAACTAATTCAATATCCAACATAAAACTGAAATAAAGTAAAAGAAAGAAAAGAAATTACTAAATAATGGTCTCCAATCTTGAACTCCAAGATGTGTTGTGTTATTGGCAAGAAGGGAACCCTTTAAAACTGCCTAGGGTTCTCTTTTTATAGCCTCCAAACCGACCTTAAGGTTTTCCTTCAGGCCTGGCCCATAAACTCGTCCAAAACCTGATTTTTCCCGCGTCGGCGTAGCGGCCACCTCAGGCGCGCGCCGGAGATCTGCGATGTTACGGAGATTAGCCGCGCGCCGCTGCACTCTGTGCGGAGGCCGTGCTGGAACTTCTGCAAGCCTCTGAATGTTAGGCGCCGGGGCGCCTGGCCCTGCTGGCTGGAGGCGCGGTCTTGACACTGTTACGTGCACAGTTCGCCACTTTCGCATTCGAGCTCTGGAACCTCCGTTTTGCCCACTTTTCGCTCCTTTTCCGCCAAAGAGCCACTTTAACCAATTTGACTCAAAGAAAGAAAATCTATCCTAAGGCGACACGTATTTGTACAAAAGGACAAAGACTCACTAAAAGCGACTCAAAAGTGTATAAAATACACCGATCAAATACCTCAACTTAACCTTTGCTGCCTAGAGCAAAGATCAAAAGAAAGAAATAAAGACTCAAGTAAAAAGAAAATAGAAAGACCCAATGACATTGATCACTTTGCTGCATTGGTGTTACTTAGAAAAACATGAAGGTTAGCAGAATAATATGCAGGAACATATAGCATGAAATTTTAGCATTCTAAACACATTAAGCTAGATATTTCGCAAACTCATTTTTATCATACTTAATGGAAGTCAAAATACTGAATCATGCATGTTAATTTCAAAAATCATATGACATTTTTACTTGCTATTCTCTACTAATCATGGATATGCATACAAGAGATCTTCAGGACTTTTCAGGGTTGTAATGTAGGCTTAGGCATGGGTAGGTAAAAATAGGCATTTAGGCTCATTTTGTGTACCATAAGCTCTTTAGCTTTTCAATGTTTTTCCCTTTTCTTTTGATTCTTTCCTTCACTTCATATCTATCTTTCCCCTCTTTTGTTTTGAGAGCGTGAAGTGTATTATAATAACAAACACCCCCAAACTTAGGCTTTTGCCTATTTCTTATTACTTTTTTATTGGGGTGCATCAAACTTGTTCACTCTTTTTGTCTCTTTTTTAACACATTCTATTCCAACTATTTCACATTTTTACTTATGGCACAAGTGTGGAAATATAGGGTGTCAAAGAAGAAGTCTCTTGTTTAGGCTCAACGGGGCTGACTAGGGATATTTTTAATGTCAGGGATAGAAAAGAGTGGTAAGACTTGGCTAACAAAGAATTGCCTGAGTCATCTCCCTAACATGCATATCCTAACTATTTCGCCTCAAATAGCAAAAAATCATACACATAGGTTTTAATCATTTAACATGCACAATTCAAGCAAGAAACCCCAAATAGACAGATTTCATGAGTTTTTGGCATATCTAACCTAAGTGTTTAGATAGTTGCTTCTAATTCCATTACATTATTCTACCTTACTTCACTAGGTGTTTCTAGTAACTACAACATGCATGATCTTTAACAGACAATTATGACTCAAAAAGAAAAAATTTATGACTCAAAAATACACAAAATGAATAAAAAAGACTCAAACATACTGTGACAATAAGACACAAATAAGACACCCCCAAACTTAAATCACACATTGTCCCCAATGTGTGCAAGACTCAAAGACAATAAAAGAAACAAGACACTTACAGACTTGGTTTAAAATGGTGGCGGTGGCGGTGGATAGTGCATTGACCATTGATTGAACAAGGAACTCATCTCGTCAAATCGCTAGTGCAACTGTTGTTGCCCCTGCCTCAATTCTTGTTGTCCTTGTATCACAGTGTCAAAATTCTGCAACATCCTTCTCTTGTTCTGGAGCAACTGCTCCATCATAGGCACTGGAGGTTCTGATTTTGTGGGTGGCTGATGGCTGCTTCCTGCCTCATAGTGAGCCTCTGTTTCAGGCTCATCTTCATCCATTGCAGCCTCTGCTGCTGCTGCTAGTGGTGCTGGTGCTCTTCTTCTTGCTGCTGTTGGAGGGGTTGAGTCTGAGAAGGAGTACACTATCCCGTACGACACAAGAAGTTGGTTTTTCTCATAAGTATCAGCGGGTAGGGTTGGGACCCCTTTTATGGCGCATAAACTTGTAATAAGTGAGCCATGTCCCAACCCACCTGTTGTTACCAACCTGCTGGCCTCTTCAATATTTTGCACTATCTCCTTCCCAACATCAATCATCTTCCCCGTCATAATTCCATATATCAATTTGATTCTGTCTTCTGGCACTCTGGTGAAGTGCGTTGATGGAATTAAGCGACATCGACGAAATACAACCAACCCTTGGCGCTTTGTTGGTCGACACTGCTCGATCCTCTTGACGCATTTCTGGCAAATTCATATGCAGCCCCAGGGTAGCTTACAGTGTCTACGACGACATTCCAGTCGATGTTGGTGGTGCTTCTAGACCATGTTCTAAAATAGCTCCAATCACCATCTCCTCCTTCAACATCAACTGTTTCCAATAACGCATTGACCTCTTCTGCCGTCACAGACACATATTTTCCCCTCACTAAGCATCCATTGTCCACCTTCTCCGGAAGATTAGCATAAAATTCACGCACCATCACTGTGTTCATTGGTGCTATCTTTCCCGGGTTTACAAATCTTTTCCACCCCATCATCTCAAGCATCGCCCGAATGGGCTCATAGAAATCCTCCTCCCCAAGAGAATCCCTTTGATAATCCATTCCTCTTTCAGGGATTAAGGGCCTAGTACTAAGCTTTTTGTATCTTTCATGAGCTCGTTGGCTAACAAACCTAGTATCATCATATTGAGGAGCTGAGGTGGATGTGGAGGCTCTTCTCTTTCGCGGACATGTTTAGATCACTTTTGCGGCGTTTCCTTAGTATCACAAATGTTACCCAACACTATCACCCAACAACTAGCATTCTACAACACCTATTACCCCAAACTTCACTTAGAAGCTTACACACAACACCAGCGCCTCTTGTATACTCTTCCTCAAAATTTCACAACCAATTTTCAACACCCCAACAACTTCAACAATACAACACTCCTCCAATCTACTACCTCCTCTGACTACAGTAAAGCTTTCAAGAAAAGAAAAAGATTACCTTTTTACGGTGTTCTTCAAGGTTTTCTTGCTTCTAATGGTGATTTGAGGCTATGGGATGAAGTATTGTTGGTTGAAATGGTTAAGGGTTTAGGGAATTTAAGAGCTTTGGTTGTATTTGGGTTTGGTTTATGGAAGATGTTTAGGTAAGGTGTTGATTTTCGTGGGTTGTTGTGGAGAGGAAAGGTTAGGTTTCTATTTGGAATTTGGGGAAAAATTGGGTTCTGGGTTTCCGCCTCGGCGCCCAATTTACTGCGCTTCTTCTGGAATTTCTGCGTGGCCCTGCTACTGGTATGCCAGCTAGACTTGGCATTTTTCTTGATTTTTAGCGCGCCCTGCTCACTGGCGCGGCCTGCTTCAGCGCCTTTACGCTCTTTTAGCGCCATGTCGCTCCTGGCGCGCATGGCCTAACCCGATTTTTCAGAATCCCTTTGTTGTTTGATTTTCGCCCTCCAAATTTGTTGGCCCTGCACTGTCAACATAACACAAACACTACCTCAGTGAGGCTATTCTTAGTAAAACTAACTACATTAAAATAAATAATTTAAAATACTTTGGGTTGCCTCCCAGTAGCCCATTGTCTTTAACGTCTTTTTGCGGGACGACTTCCTTAACTTTCAAGAGGTGTGGGGTAGATTAACCCCACAACCAATCCATTTTTTTAACATTCGCCTTTTTCTTCTTCGATTCTTCTTCTTATAGTTATTTTCAAGCGAAGGTTCAGTGGTACATACCTGCTTTGGCGGAGGTTCAACATCATGTACTTGCTTTGGTGGGCCTATCTCCCTTGTTTTGGCTTGCACTGGCTCACATGAGGTTCTGATGGTGCTGATTGCAAAGCACCTGCTCATGACTGGTGGCTCAATAATGTGTTTAATACTTTAAACACCATTTCTTCGCTCTCTACCCTTAGCATCAGCTCACCCTTTTCTCGTCAATCGTGGCTCTCCTGCGCGAAGCGGTCTCCCCCAATATGATGGGGATCTCTGCATCCTCCTCCATGTCGAGAATGAGGAAGTCCGCAGGAAAAAAAAAATTTCCTACTTTAACAAGCACATCCTCAATCTTCCCCATTGGGTGCACCACTGTTCTATCGGCTAGTTGCAGGCTCACCGTGGTTGGTTTTGCCTCACCTAACTCCAACCGTTTAAATACTGACAAAGGCATCAAATTTATACTTGCCCCTAAATCACAGGGCCTGTTGCATGTCACCTTGCCAATGCAAGGCAATGTAAAGCTCTCTGGGTCTTTTAGTTTAGGGGGCAACTTCTTCTGCAGGATAGCACTGCACTCCTCAGTCAGTGCCACCATCTCATACTCTGCTAGTTTCTTCTTCTTCCCCAAAATTTCCTTCATGAATTTGAAATAAGAAGACATTTGCTCCAACGCTTCGATGAAGGGTATGTTGATATGTAACTTTCTGAACGTCTCCAAAAACTTGGAGAATTGCTTATCAACTACCTTCCTCTGCAATCTTTGTGGGAACGGGATCTTCTCAGTATACTCCTTCTCTGGAGCTTTCTCTACTACTGGGAGAGCTTCAACCACCTTCTCTTTCTCTATTTCTACCCTTTGTTCAACTCTTTGAGGTGTATCTTTCTTTCCATTGTTTACCACTTCTCATTTGTCTTGCTCGCATTGTTCTCTAGGGTTCATCTCTGTGTTGCTTGGCAGTGTACCCTGTGGCCTGTTGTTCGATAGCTTTGCTAGTTGACCCACTTGTATTTCCAAGTTCCTGAGCGAAGATCTAGTTTACGCCGTGGCGGGTTTGAGAGTTAGTGAGTGTCAACAAAGCCGCTCTCGGCTCGTCGGCTTTTATGGTTAAGCGGGGCCATTGAATTGTTGAGAAGATGAGGCACAGGTGAATGGGCTGCTGGTTTGATCTTGGCCTCTGAACGGATTCTCGCCTCGCTCTCCTCTCCATGAAAAATTTGGGTGATTCCTCCACTGGATTGTATGTGTTGGAGTATGGGTTGTTCGGGGCCTCGATAGTTACCTCTGACTTGGCACTCTGCTTGCTCGATTGACATATTATTAGGATCAGCTGATGGGCATCTGTCAAATGTATGTGGACCACCAAACATTTCACAGCTCTTTGGCATTTGTACTGCATTCCAGAATCAGTATGTTGTTTGCAATCGCTTGGTCAAAGGGCAACTTGGGCATTCGAGCGGTGATGGCATCTATCTCATGAACTCCCACTGTTCTTCTTCCACTCATTTGTCTATCTTCTGTGACATGGTTATTGGTGGCCATGTCTTCCAATAAGTCGTGAGCTTCATGGGCTGTTTTCCTCATAAAGGTCCCACCTGCTGCTGCATCAATAATTGTTCTGGTTGTTCCGCTCAGCCCATTATAGAAGATGTGGACCAAGTTCCACAACTCAATACTGTGGTGTGGATACTTCCTTTGCAAGTCCTTGAATCTTTCCCAAGCTTCGTATAATGACTCTCCATCTGCTTGATAGAAATTATTCAATTCCCCTCTCAACTTCGCTGCTTTGCATGGTGGGAAGAATTTTGCCAAAAATTTTTGTGCCAGCTCTTGCCATGTAAAAATCGAATCAGCTGGCAAGGAATTCAACCACACTTTTGCTCTATCCCTGAGTGAGAAGGGAAAGAGCCTCAATCTGACGGCGTCATCGATGCGCCATTATATCGAATGTTGCACGGCTCCAAGAAATTAGCTATGTGCATGTGAGGATCCTCCGATGGCAGTCCTCCAAACTGCACCGTGTTCTGCACCATACTTAGAATCGCCGGTTTGATCTCGAAATTATTTGCTCCTATTGCTGGGAGCCTAATACAAGTTTGTGCTCCGTTCACCCTCGGCAGCACGTAATCTCCCAAGCTTCTCTCCGCCTGGACTTGAACTCTCTCCTCTACATCCATAGGCACTCTCCAAGGCATTCTCCTGTTAGGTTGATGATCACATAACCCCTCATTCATCTCGTTATTGTTTTGTGCGCCTTCCATCTCTTTTCAAATGAAATCAGTTGGTTCATACATTGTTTACAAATTTTCTCAATTTCCGGATTGAAGGGAACAAGAGTGTCTGCTCCTCTTCTCCTTCGCATAAACTGAGTTCCTGAAACAGATCAAAAACAGAAAAACGGATCACGGCAACTGGTTCTCACAAAAAAATTTAAAAAAAACGTAAAAAAAATAAAAATAAAAAAAATAAAAAATAAAAAAAATAAAAACCAAATTAGAAATTAAGAATAGATAAAATTGATATTGAACTACGCCAATCCCGAACACGCCGCAAAAACTTGATGCGCGATTTAATGCACACACTTTAACGCAAGTGCACGTTGTCGAGTCAAGTAATATAGTCTTTGAAGACCGAGTTATCGTCCTCAGGGATTAGTATTCAAGTACCAACTTCTATTCTTTGTTATCTATTTGGTGACCGATATTTGAGTTGTTGATTATAACTAATAATTATAAAGACTAATTAACTATGTGTTTACTTCAGTGATGATGGAAATAGGGCTTCCAAGTCCTCAACTATCCACTTATATTACTTACTAATGCAATTAACTATGGTTCTTCTTCTTTTGGAGATAGCAGGTTTACTAATTCGTTTTCTACTCCCGTTAAGTCTATATAAACACTCAACCCCAGTAGCGCTCCTTTCTACCTTTCAGTGATAAGGATGACTCTATAGGAGGATTAAGAACAAAAACCCTATTAATACTACACAAGTAATTGAGGTATTTTCATCCCCAATTCGACCTATGTCTACCCAACTACAACATAGTCCCAACCTCCCCCTTTCGGAGTTTGATTAGAAATCATATAAATAATGATAATTAGTGATCAATTAATTACCAAGCAATCAAATCATCTATTGGATAAATCTCAACAATAAGAAGAACAACCATAACATGCATTAATTCATAAAATAAGGTTCAAGTGAATTGACATGGAAAGCCCTATATTAGAATTAGTTCCTAGCCATAGACATGACAAGAACTAATTCAATATCCAACATAAAACTGAAATAAAGTAAAAGAAAGAAAAGAAATTACTAAATAATGGTCTCCAATCTTGAACTCCAAGATGTGTTGTGTTATTGGCAAGAAGGGAACCCTTTAAAACTGCCTAGGGTTCTCTTTTTATAGCCTCCAAACCGACCTGAAGGTTGTCCTTCGTGCTCGCCCATAAACTCGTCAAAACTCGATTTTTCCAGCGTGCCGCTGCCTTCGCATCAGCCGGCCACAAGTTCTAATTGCTCGAGATTAGCGTGCGCGCTGCACTGTCTGAGAGCCGCGCGCTGGAACTTCTGCAAGCCTCTGAATGTTAGGAGCCGGGCGCTGGCCCGCTGGGAGCGCCATGCCACACGACTGATTCGCCACTTTCTCGCATTTCGAGCTCTGTAACCTCCGTTTTTGCCCACTTTTCGCTCCTTTTCCGCCAAAGAGCCACTTTAACCAATTTGACTCAAAAGAAAGAAAATCTATCCTAAGACGCCACGTATTTGTATAAAAAGGGACAAAAGACTCACTAAAAACGACTCAAAAGTGTATATAAAATACACCGATCAATAACCATGTGACGCACCCGTGGCATCCCACCTCACTGTCGGCGTACACACATACAATACATATATATATATATATCTCATGCCCGTGGAATCCCTCATCTCGGGTACATGACTTCATGGAGGGCTAATCCATGGGGTAATAGTACATAACATTGTCGCATGCCCCGGAATCCCTCATCGTATAAGCATGGCCATAGGGTAATAATCGTATATAACATGCCCGTGAAATCCCTCATCTTGGGTACATGTCTTCATGGGGAGCTAGTCCATGGAGTAATAGTCGTACATAACATGGTCGCATGCCCCGAAATCCCTCATCGTATAAGCATGGCCATGGGTAATAAAACAAGTCCGGGAATCTAACCCGCCTCCTGGTCGCATGCCCCGGAATCCCTCATCGTATAAGCATGTCCAAGGAGTAATAAAAATAATCCGGGAATCTATCCCGCATCCTGGTCGCATGCCCCGGAATCCCACATCGTATAAGCATGTCCAAGGATCAATCACAATGGAAGCATACCCGTGGAAGCCTCCGTCACTGTCGGTACGTCCAAGTAAATTCACAACAAAACAGCCGGCCCTCCAACTGAGAGTCAAGGCAGCGTAAACATATAATACTTGCACTCAAGGCTATCACAAGCAAGCATAGGCAAGTTCATAAAATCTTTAGACTTTCATTTTATATACTCAAGGCACTTTTCGTTTCACATAAAAATCCGGGAATTTAACCAAAAGTACTACGTACTTCTTTTCCTTTAAAATGACTCCTTTTCATATAAACTTCCAGGATACTAACAACCGTAGTATCAAGTCATATCTACTTTTCAAGACAAGTCACAATACCTTTTAGAAATACATTTATAGGCTTCTAAATCAAGTGACTTCTTTCTTTTGAAACCTTAAGAAATTGATGCCTTCAAATCAATTTGCCTTTCATTATTTCGAGTCATTTATCATTACTTACATTACTTAGAGTAAACCACTCTTATAATCTTTCCATAAAGCTATTATAACCAACTTTCCATAAAGTCGTTATACTAACTTTATACTTTAGGCAAATACATTTTTTTTATAACCAAGAGACTTATACTTTCGAAAACCAAGTGTCGCATACTTTCAAAATACTTCAAGTCTCTTATCTTTTAGAAATCAAGTTTCTTACTTTAGAAGTCAAGTCTTCTTATCTTTTAGAATGTCAAGTAATCAATACTTTCCAAATCAAGTATTCTATACTTTTAAATCAATTCATTTCTTCCTTTAAGAATCAAGTCCCATAACTTGAAAAAATAAAGTCTCTTAACCTTTTAAGAATTCTTAGTTCATAGTCTTAACACTTCATAACGTAAATTCTTTAAGTTAAGCAACATATGCCTTATGTGTGTGAGTAGGTTATACTTGTTTATAATGATCTTATTAAAGCAACCATGATCTAGAAAATGTAATACAATTTTGTCTTATCTTAGCTTCTATGCAGATGGAGAATTCTACTCATTTTAATATAATCAATTGTCATTACATTTTCCTTTATTAACGCTGCAATGGCTTGTTCGATACTTATTCTTATTCGTGCCGTAAATTAGCCAAATCAACTTGGCTCCAAATACCTCCTAACGACTCTTACCAACATCCCCCATAAGAGTTGGTAAGAACTTAGGATAACTTAGACATAACCTTTACATAGAGTAAATAACATACATACCTCTTAACTTCTAAGAGTAGAAGGGAACATGAAATAATACCACATGTATATTCCATACATAGAATCATGCCAAAGGAAGGAAGAGGTTCACATACCTCGCGACGATTATCGACAAGTAGCAAAATGCTCAAAAGTACTTCAACCTTGAGCTATTCCATCCTTTAAGTAGAATACGCTACTCGTAGTACTTCAACCTATATTAATCATAACATGTCTATCAACTCCTCACTTCAAACGTAGAATATTCTAAGTGCAAAGTCACTAAATTCTACGGAAAATCGGACAGCACTTCCTTTGTTTCTACATACTTTTTCACCTTTTTCAAGGCCCGAAAATCAATAACCAAACGCCATATTTAAGGCCCAAAAATTCAGCAAATACAAAGGGGATTACACGCCTTAACAGGACGTGTAAAATTCTGCCCCACAATTAATATAAAACTGTCCAACAAGTCAAGCCATTCTCGGCTTCCATCTATATCAACAACAATGTCAATTTTCCGTTCAATTCCTTTTTAATCCAAGTTGTTATTCTAACATGTTATATACATAATAACAATTACAACAACTATAACTCCTTTCTTCCTTAACATGCGACGATTGTAACTAACAATTAAATTGATTACACCATAAATGGCTAACTTGTCCATTTTCGGTTTTCAACATGTCGACATGATCCAAATCTTTTCAAACTTCATTCTATATACCTCATGCTCATTTCTTAACTACTATAACATGTAATCTTCAATTACATTAAGAAGATGAAGATTTGACCTCAATAAGCCCTAATAAAGTCCAAGCGTAAAAGTCGATCCTTAGCAACTTTTAGCTCCCCTTCTTGTGTTCCAATCCGCTCCAAGCACTCCTTAGAAGCTCATGAAGAACTCCTCTTCAAGTTCCATCTTCAAAGTTGAAGAATATCTTAGGGTTTCGCCTTGCGACTAACGTAAAAACATCGTTTTCCGAGATCTTTCTATTGAGATATCCTTACAATACCCCTAGGAACCTTGGGTTAAAGTCTTGTGAATTATGGAACAAGATTGCAAAATTTTCCTCCTAATTTTTCTCCTAAGCCGAGAGCATCACAACAAGAACACAAGTTCTTGATTTAATTCTAAGTGTTGGAAGACTTGTCTTGCTACTAGTGTGCTTATATAACACATTGGAGAGTTTAGATTATAACACTTGTTAGGTTTGGATGAAATAGATCAAGCCAAGTGGCCCTTGGACTTAGTCAACAATATCAAGCTCTTTAATTAGCAAGACTTGGTCATCTTAACATTGGCCAAATGACCATTTTGCCCTTGGAATATTTGAACAAGACTAAGTAGGGGGGTCACACGTGTCGCCCTCCCATTCGTCCATAAAATTTCGTAACCCTCGTGGGCCCCGCAAAACGTAAAATTCCTCGGGTGGGCCCCACGTGACCAAATCCGTAAAAATAAATTTCCATAATGATAATAAGTTCCATACTCTTCAAATAGTGCATTTTGAGAATCTAATTCTCATCAACGAACATTTTTCCTTTCCGACGTTCGGATGATTTTCCGTCGGAAAAACAATTCTTCCTTTCGTACCCTTTTCAAGTCTTGTGTTCTCGCGTCCATTCTCTTATTCATGTCCTAGAATTTCGGGGTGTAACACCCGCCATACCCCTGAATGTACATGTACCTACAATGATAGGGAACCATACCAAAAGATAAGCCTCCGGAGAAACGGAGATTCCCAAGACACAGAACTGTGATCCTATGAGTGAGGATCAACAACCGGTGTACCTCTACCTGCGGCATGAACGCAGCCCCCCGAAAAAGGTCAGTACAACAGGTACCAAGTATGTGAAACTGAAAGTACTGTAATGAAATCACAATAGTCCAAAAAAAATCCACAGACATGTATGAAAAACCAATTAACGATTAACGTTGTCATAGTATATACGAGAGTAAATAAGTGTGACCTGGCCGGTGCTGAATAGGCAGCCAATGATCGAACTAGGGCCATTCTCCCATAGTATCATTGTGCAAATCCTAATCCTGGACTCTCTTAGTCCGCATAGGTCGCGTGGACCCGCATGAGGTACTCATCGCATCGGGGGAAGCAAACCCGCAGTAATACATAGGATCGTGTCCCGCATGAGCCCCTTGGACTCGCATGAGGGTATTCCTCACATAGGACCCCGTCCCGCATGAGGTACTCCTCGCATCGGTGGGAGCAAACCCGCGGAATATGAACAACGTAACATGGCCAGAGGTTTAAGTGATATAATACAAGCGCAACCGGCTTATCGTAAACAACATAAGCACATCAAGGAAACCCCCTTAACATAAAATTTTCAAGACGCTAATACCCGTAGTATCAAGACACGTTTACTTATCAAACCAAGTTACTACACCTTCAGAAAATCATTACAAGACCTTTAAAATCAAGTAAGTAAACCGTTCTTTTTATCCTCCTCAAGTCGTTATAACTAACTTCCCATAAAGTTATTATAACACTTATATTTTAAGCAATTCAAAACAATCACACTCTTTTGAGAAACCAAGAGAACTTATTCTTTTAAAACCAAGTATCAATTTCTTTCTGAATAATGTTTCACAACTTTTTAGAATATTTCAAGGCTCTTAAGATTTAGAAGTCAATCAAGGACATGAAAATGAAACCAAATTCATTTAACACACGTACGTCTACCGTACTATATATTTCATAATAATCATGCTCAAGAGGATAGGAAGAGTTCACATACCTCCTCGGCTTATGTTATACCCCGTATTTCCAGAGTATGTACGTAAGGGCGTACGTATAAAAGTTTGAGCCTTAAAGTTAGGCTAAGTTTGAAATTTGGGCACAAGTGCCGAAAAGAGTCGTTTTTCGACGAAACGTTTTACTAAACTTGCGAAGGGAAAATTCCGGCTATGTTATTTCTAATTTTTGCGGATTTTTCCGAGAGACGAAACATTTTGGACCAACGAGAGGGTGACAAGTGTCACCCTCACATTGGATGAAGTGGGGCGGCAAAAGGGACGAGAAAGGTGGCATGGTTAGGTAGGATATTTGTGCAAGTTGGTGTGGTAGATGGATAAGGTGCACATGGCTTGATCCTAGCCCTACACTTGCCTAACACTTGGTTGAATCTTGGCCATTGGTTGGCCATGTCTTGACCTATAAATACCCCCCCTTTGTTGATGAATTCTTCATCCAAAATCATTTGCTAAGTGTTAAAAATCCTCCCCTCCTCTCTTTGTAAACTTTCGTCCGCCACACACCCCTCCCCCTTTGAGAGCCCTCGGCCGAGCCTACCCCCCCTAGCCTTGTTGTTTTCGTATAATACCCTCCTTTGTGGTGTAGAAATACTCTCCAAGTATTGTTATAATGCCCAAATACTTTAGCCCATATACCTTGTAGTACTTTCCAAAGTTACCTCTATACGTAGAGCCCGGAAATACTATTATACTTTCCCTCAGCCACTAAACGAAACCCTAAGGAAAACCTTCATTGTCGGTGAAGTGTTAAGTATAAGTTGTGTAGAACTTCTAAGGGTTGTTTGGAGCGGGTTGGAGCGCACGGAGTAGGAGCTTAACGTTGCTCAGGAGCGACATTTATACTTGGATAATTTTGGGCTCATCGAGGTAAATACTACTGTCCTTCCATTGTAATTGGAAATTACATACTATAGTGTATAGAAATGAATATAAGATTCATAGAAGAGAATTGAACTGTAATAGAAGGATATTACAGAAAAGACTTGAACTGAAATCACGTCAGAAGAAATTAAGATAGAAGTTTAAACTGTACTTACATAGGACTGTATTACAGTAGACTTATAACCGTATTGGTTGAATGTTCTGCGAGTAGCGTGTACTACTTGGAAGGAGGACAAGGCTAGCCGGATTATAGCCGTGGAGCGTTTTGCTTATAGTCGATAATCGTCGCGAGGTATGTGATTCTTCCTATACTCTTGAGCATGATATTTTAAAGGAAGATATATATAGTACGGCAATGTTTTTTGACTTAAGCCTGAATAATATATAGTACGGTAGACGTACGTGTGCTAATTGAACGTAGTTGTACGGCAATGTCTTTTGACTTAAGCCTGAATAATAAGAAACTTGAAGTATGTCAAAAGAGTTAAGAAACCATTTTTGAAAGAAGAACACTTGGTTTTAAAGGTTTTAAAAAGAGTTATACTAGCTTTATGGGGAGTTAGGTATAACGTCTTAAGAGGGGTAAAGAAAATGGTTTACTGATGTTAGAAGTTAAGAGGCTTGATCTTATAAGATAAGAGACTTAACTTAAATGAATTACTACGAGTTTTGTGTGAAACCTCATTCGTGAGTAATGAGTACGTGGTTTTTAAAAGGAATAATGTTTCTTGATTTGGAAATCGAATGTGTATCGACAAACCACTGCAGCGTTAATAAAGGAAAATGTATTGAATAATTAAGTATTATTAAAACCAGTAGAAACCCCCATCTGCATAGAAGCTAAGATGAGACAAAATGATATTACATTTCCTAGATCATGGCTGCTTAATAAGATTGATTATGAACAAGAATAACCTACTCGCCCATGGCATATATTACTCAATTGTTTTAAAAAGAGATTAAGACATTGAACTATGAAACTTTTCTAAAAAGAGACTTGAGTAATTGAAATTAGGCAAACTGGAACTTTAGGGAAAAGGAAGGCATTGTGTTGTCTTAAAATGGTTTAAAACTTAAAGTGTTATAACAGCTTTATGGGGAGTTAGTTATAACGACTTTATGAAAACAAAAGAAGGGTTTTTATCATTGGTTTTAATGTGGAAACTTGGCTTTAAAAAGAGAAGTTGTTTTGGTTTGCTTAAAAGATGTAAGTCACTCTATTTTATACTACGGGTATCGGGTGATTTTCATAAAAGGAATGAATCTCTTAAAAGGAATATAACGTACGTAGTACCTGAGGGTTAAAACCCGGACTTTGACATAACATGAAAGTAACTTGAGTTGTGTGTAACTTGCCTATGTTTGTGTTGATAGCCTTGTTATGCAAGGACTGTAATTCTATACCACCGCGTCTCTCGATGGAGGGCCGGCTGATTTGTTATGAACGATTCTTCACCGAGTCCCACGGGATGGGCCGGGACACGTATTCCACATGATTCTTCACCGAGTCCCACGGGATGGGCCGGGACACGTATTCCATATGATTCTTCACCGAGTCCCACGGGATGCACCGGGACACGTATTCCACATGATTCCTTACCGAGTCCCACGGGATGGGCCGGGACACGTATTCCATATGATTTTTTACCGAGCCCCATGGGATGGGCCGGGACACGTATTCCACACGATGTATACCTAGACTGCCGGCAGTGAGGAAGGAGTTCCACGGGCATGATGGATGACTTGAGGGCGTGAGTCCCTGGCTTGACATGACTGCTTTTATGTTGTGAACTGTAGTTTGGTTATCATACATGTCTCCTGCTTTATCTAGACTATTATGATTTCATTTACTGATTTTTCTGATTTCACATACTTGGTACTGTTATGACCTCCTTCGGGCTGCGTTCATCTGCGCGGTAGAGGTACATCGGTTGTTGATCCTCGCTCCTAGGATCACAGTTCAGCGTTGGGAAGCTCCGTTTCTCCGGAGGCTTATCTTTTGGTATGTACCCTGAGTAGTAGGTTCTTGTACATTCAGGGGTATGGCGGGGCCCTGTCCCGTCATGTTGTATAAACACTCTTAGAGGTCGGTAGTACTGTCGTGGGCAGGGTTGTAAAAAGGATTAAACTGTTCGGGTTTTTATGTATATATACAGAAGGCAACTGGTTGGTTGGCCTGTTTATTTATCATATCTCCTGTTTTATAATTATGTTTTATGTTCCGCTGATTTTCTCTGATGTATGGCTACTTGGGTGCCCGGGGTAAGGCACCAGTCACGGGCCCGGGTTCGGGTCGTGACAGCTTATCCACTTGCCAAGTCGAATATGCCGCACGTAGAATATCAACCTATAATAACCAGAACACGTCTATCAACTTCTAGTTTTCTTCGTAGAATATTTCTAAGCATAAGGTCTCTTATTCTATGAAAAATTGGGCAGCACTTCCCCTGTTTCTACGTACTTTTCCACCTTTTCAAGGCCCGAAATCAATAACCAAATGCCACTTTTAAGGCGCAATAATTTAGCAAGTCAAAGGGGATTACATGCCTAATGGACGTGTAAAATTCAGCCCCTTTATCTACCAAAGCTGTCCATTAAAACTAGTCGTCCAATGTAAAAACAGTCCATAGTCCACTAATAAAATCCATTAGTCCACTAATACAGTTCATTAGTCCAGTCCTTTAGTTGGTGTTTTTGGCCAACTACGATTAATCGATTTTACTAGCGTGCAAAATTGTTTCATTACTTCTTTATAATCCTCCAACTTATATTCCAATCTTTATATAAGTTATATTAACTTGTTATCAACAAGATTCCTTCATGTCAACAAGTAATAGGTAATGTTTTAACAACTTTAATGGCTAGCATGCCAATTCTCGATTTTAACAACTTTAATGGCTAGCATGCCAATTTCGGTTTTTAACAACTTATTAAGGTCCAAATCTTTTCAATATTCCTTCCACATATCATATATCAATCATATACTACTAACATATGTAATTTCCAACTTCACTACAAGGACAAAGATTATTACCTCAATAAGCCCAAAATTATTCCAAGATCTAAAAGTCGATCCTTAGCAACTTTAGCTCCTAATCCTTACGTTCCAATCCACTCCAAGCAACCCTTAGAAGTTCCTAACCAACCTCTCCTCAAGCTTCATCCAAAAATATGAAGATCACTTTAGGGTTTCACTTTGCGACTAACGGATTAACGTAGTATTTCCGGGATTTTTGTGTTGGGATATCCTTAGAACACTACTAGGGACACTTTGTTTAAGTGTTGGTATTTATCAACAATAATTGAAGAATTGTTCTTCAAGGGTGAGAGTCACTCGAGGAGGAGTAATATTCTTGAAATTTTTCTTTAATGTTAAGTCTTCAACCTCTATGTGTGTATATATAAGGCAACCAAGGGCTAGGATTAAAACAAATGTGTGGTTGATATTGGGGACAAGTGTGTGGGTCCCACAAGCCACTTGTCCAACAAATATCTTGAGACACTTGGCTTGCCACTTGTCTCTCATTTTCTCGCCCAACATGGGCCCCATGGGGTGACACGTGTCGCCCTCCTATTGGTCCAAAATATTTCATATCTCCAAAGTCTCAATAATAGGTCAAAAATCGACAACCTTGTGGGCCCCACAAAATCGTAAAATTTCCCGGGTGGGCCCCACATGACCAAATCTGGAAATAAAATTCTATAATTCTTAACAATTCTAAAAGTCTCATTTACCAAAATTTAGAATCCAATTCCCAATAATAAACCTTTTTCCTTCACGAGGTTCAGAATATTTTCCGTAGGAAAAAGAAATCTTTCTTTCTTTTCAAACTTAAGGTCGCAATCTATTACGTACGCCCTCATATACATACCCTGAAACTACGAGGTGTAACATTCTCCCCCCCCCTAGAAACATTCGTCCCGAATTATCACGACCACTGGGCATGTGAGTGCCTTACCGGGCACCACAGTGATACAACATCGGAGAAAATCGTGAAATAAAAACTTAAAAAGGAAACAAGATACATCATAAGAAAATAGGCCAACCAAAACGGTCGCCTTCAAGTATATATACATAACCGAACAGTTACAATCCTTTACAAACCCCGCTGGCAATCTTACTGACTGCACAAGAGTGTAATAACAACTATGACGGGACGGGGCCGCCATACCACAGAATGTACAAGAACCTACAACTCGGAAACATACCAAAAGATAAGCCTCCGAGAAGCGGAGCTTTAATATGAATCGTGATCCTATGAGCGAGGATCCACTGACGATGTACCTCTTACTGCGGCGTGAACGCGGCCCGAAGGAGTCGGTCTGGCGGTGCAGTATGTGGCGAAAATGCGTAATGAAATCACATTTCATCATTTTATAAAACCATTTCGCAATAAGTAGCGGTTATGTCAAGTGGGCGCATATCCCGAATAATCACTCACACATAACTATGGGTCTCACGCCATAATACCACTCATCGACGTGGAACTCATTCCTCATTCCGGCGATGCATGATGTAAACAATACCCGTATGTGAACTCAACACTAGATCCTGCTGCGTCGTCAAACCGATCGGGCGGTAGAATAGCCAACTACCGGTCAGCTAGTCATATCCCATCACGCAAGGTGCGGAAGCCAACTACCGATCAAAGCTAGCCGCATTGGCGAGGCAAGTATCTTAAGCTAACGTCTGACAATAGCCTACCGTTTCACAAGATATGGCTGAGGCAAGTATCTTAAGCTATCTACCAGAGGCTCTGGTGCGAGAAAATGACGAACAAGTATCTAAAGTGTGCTGAACCACACGCGTCTGAAGTCAAGCCGTGATCGCTCGTCACGCGGCAAGCTTCATGGATTAGCGGTCCATGGACTAACAATCTGAACCTCACGATAACCGCATGCCTGGCGTCTCACTCGGAAGTCATGGTCATGAAACCATCCTACGACGCGTGCGTGGAACATCCATCGCGTCAAGACGCTCCAAAGGAATAACAAGATAATACTCAAGTGGGACGATACTCGTGGAAAATCCAACGCGTCGTTATGTCCAAAAGAAATAACGGATAATACTCGATAGTGACGATACTGTGGAAAATCCAACGCGTCGATGTCCAACAATCAATCGGATAAGCGGTCCTCCCAGAGACACGGTACATAATCACAACACTTGCACAACAAGGCTATCACAACAAGCATAGGCAAGTTTAATGTACTTCATTTTATATCAACAATCCAAAATCGTGCATACTTTCATTCTTTCAAAAGACCTCTTATTACGTAAAGCCACACGATACTAATACTCGTAGTATATAAAGAAAACACGTTTTACTTTTAAAACCAAATTACTTCACCTTCGTAAAAATCTTTACAAGTCTTTTAAAATCAAGTACTTTCCTTTTAGAAAACATCAAGTATTCTCTTTTAAAACCCAATTAACTTACTCTTTTCAAAACAAGTAACCTATACTTAAATCAAGTTACTTCTCCTTTTCCGAAAACAAGTCGTTATAAGTCAAGTCTCTTATCTTTCAAGATCAAGTCTCTTAACTTTCAAAATCAAGTCGTTTCTTACTCGAACCAAATCTTTCTTTTATCTTCATAAAGCGTTATAACTAACTTCCCAGAAAGCCATTATAACACTTTATGTTTTAAACAAACAAAATTCATTTCACACACGTACGTCTACCGTACTATATAGTTCACAACAATCATGCTCAAGAGTATAGGAAGAATCACATACATTTTTAGCTTAAACCACAAGCCAAGTCAAGTATGCCGCGTGAAGATCCACCTATAATAACCACAATACATCTAGCAACTTCTAGCTCTCTTCGTAGAATATTCTAAATACAAGATTCCTTATTCTACAGAAAATTCGCGGACCTCCCCGAATCACATAAATCTCCTCCTATCAAGGCATTACCAGCCAACAACTCCTGTGGATTACGCGTCTAACCTGGGCGTGTTCAATGCTTCACAATAATACTACACAAGTCTACTATAAATGCAGTCCGATGTAAATACGGTTCAATCCACTAATATTCATTCTATATATAGTATACTCAACTATACATTACTAAAATATGCAATATCCAATTCTGATAGGGGGCGTAGATCATTACCGATAAGCCCAAAATTATCCAAGATTATAAGTCGATTACGAGCAACGTTTAGCTCCAACTCCTTACGCCCAACCTGCTCAGCGACCACTTAGAAGTTTCAACAACTTCTAAAAACTTCAACCAAGCTAGGAAGATTTTCTAGGATTTCACTTTCTTGCTATTGGAATAAAGTAGTATTTAGGGCTCCTAGTATGGAAATAACTTTGGAATACTACTAGGATACTAGACCCAGGTATTTGGGATTATACAACAATACACCAAGTATTTTCTACACAAGAGGGGAGGGGATAAACTTCGCTAAAGGGAGGAGTATTTTTGGCTTTGGAAAGTCTTCTGTGTGGATGAAATACTCTTGACCTAAGGGGTATTTATAGAAGAATCAAGTCAAGATCAAGGTAAGTGTAGGGTCAAGATTGGGTCATGTGTGTGGGTCCCACACACCACATGGCCAACGAATGCTAGGCAAGTGGCTTGCCAGCATTGTTAGCCCATTCGACAAGGACAGTGGCTAGCCAACATCCCCATTCGACAGTGCCACACGGGGTGACACGTGTCTCCCCAGGCTGGCTCCAAAATATTTCGTCTTAGAAATATCCAAAATACCGAAAATCTCAAAAACAAAGCGGGCCTCACAAGCCAGTAAATTTCTCCGTGGCCCCACGTGACCATTCAGAAAATAAAATCTCATAATTCTAAAATAATCCAAGAAGTCCAAATACCAAATCGAGAATCCAATTCCCGTTAACTAACCTTTTTCTTCACAAAAGCGGAAACTTTTAAAGTCGAAAAATCACATCTTCCTTTCTTTCCAAAATTTACAGCCGTATTCTCGCGTGCGTTCTCACATACATACCACGGAACTACGGGTATAACATTCTCCCCCTTGAAACATTCGTCGAATGTTCCTTCTAAGCCTCCAAACATACATGCGCGATTATAGTCTCCACCACTATACTTACAAACCGATCGCCACCCATGGCCGTAATATAACATGTGCGCAAAACTCAAATCCAAACTAACGAGGAAATCATTTCTAATCTCACAGCTCCCGCTAGCTTCAATTTACTCTAAGGCCTATCTCCTACTTCATCCGAGCCTCGTCGAACGCGTCCACGAACCACGATGGTTACCTAAACTTGGGCCTAGCACCCTCGTGACCCTATCCTGCCGGGATCACCACAAAATGACCTACCTACCCAGGGCCGGTTGACCACGCAACCTTGCCTCAACCCGACCCATTTATCACGCCAAGCTCTTGCTCCCGATCCGAACAATCTCACTAATCAAGTCACGAAAACCCGCACGTCTTCTTAGCTCAACTACCCTCTTACAACTAACCATGTTTTCTAAACTACACTTAACACAACGCTATCGTAACATAATACCATTAAAATATAACTCATCTTAACAGCATACCATAAGTCTCTTAGAGGCTAATATAAGGATATCACAGAAATCAAATAAGCGTCTACGTCAGGACCGCTATGCGGGAACTTCCACCGACCCAGCTGGCCTGCGGTGAACACCTCTGGCTATCGGCGAAGAACCATGACAGATCCCGGCCCGAGTCTCAGCATATCTACCTGCGGTTAGGACAATTTCGCAAAATGGCCCAGCATCACATGTAAAAAACAAGTCCTTCGGACATTCCCAGAATGGGTTTACTCGCATGTTTACACTTAGGTCGGGGTGGCCGTGGCCCTGACTCATGCACTTAGACCACTTGGAGCCACGACTGCTCTCTGAATACTCTGGAGGCCACGAAGGCGTAGAGGACCACTGCATCTTTGGCGGCGTGCGTCATAAACTCGGCGGTCCGCCGAAAGTTATCTGAGACCTGCTTTAGTCACGGCCTTCTGTGGTATTGGTCGATCCAGTCGGTCTCGTGCCTGCACAGTGCGTGAGCTGCGTGCGAGCGATGTCCATGCGGTGACGATACACGAACAAGACTCGCCAAGTAGTCATCAAGCCTCTTGACGTGGCGGTGCACTCTGTCCTCCATGTAGCCTACTAACTGTAGGCATATCGACACGCCGATAATCAGAACTGCGTTGTACTCCGGCTATGCGTCCTCTGTCTCGACATCGACGCACATCGGCCCGTGCCTCTAAATGCGGAGGCAGAAATGGTGAGAAATGCCTCAGAGAACTCGTCCCAAACAGTGAGCGCATGCTCCGGGGCGGCTCCGAATCAAACGATCGGCTGCGGTATCACGCGGCCGATGCGAACGAAAATCACGGACTCGGTCTCCGAAGCCTTGATCACTCGCGTGATCTCTGGCGATGGATGAACTCCTGCGGATCATCCTCGAGGCCTCGACGTAGAACTCTGGCGGGATCTGACTAAAATCCGTAGCCTCAGTCGATGCAGGGGTGAACTACGGGGCTCGTAAGGCTGAGCTGCGTCCGGCCTATCTGCGTGTCGGCCACGATCACGGCGATGGCTGGGCCATCTCCTTGTAACCCGTCTCCTCTGCTCGTTTGTAAAACCGTGGTCTCTGGAGCGACTCTAACTCTGCTGTGGCGTCATACTCGGTCACGAAGAACTATCTCGGTCAGTGGCCGCTGCATCGTACTCACTCTGTACGGCCTAGCGGCTCCATTGCCTTGCCCTTCTGGGCGGGTTGCCTGCTAACGGAGGCATAAGCCCGCGAGAAAAGAATACGTCGGAAGAGTCAACTTCACTACGCTCTGGGCGATCTCGAGTGAGAAGAATAGAAACGATCTAAATCCTGCGACCCTCGATTATAGATGTGGTGACAACGCTACCGATAATCAAGACCTACTAGATACGCAGTGCATGTAGACGCAAGGATAAGCGCTCACGTCCACTTTTGTCACGACCGAAACCGGGCGTAAGTGCCTTACCGGGCTAGCTGGTGACATCCGAGAAAATCGGCGGAAATAAAAAACTTTAAGCGAGCAGATACATGTAAATAAGCAGGCCAAAGCGATTTGCCTTGTATACATACATAAAATCCGACGCAGTTATCCTCAGAACCACGCTGTGATCACTAGGACCTCCTGGTGATATCTGTAGCAAGCTATGGCCACGGGACCGCCATACCCTGAATGTACAAGTACCTCTTTGTGGAGCATGCAAAAGATAAGCCTCGGGAGAGCGGAGCTTCCCCGACGGATCCTGATGGCCGGATCAACGTGTACCTCTGCGGCATGAGCGCGGCCCACGAAAATGCGTAATGAAATCACATTTCGTCATTTTATAAAACCATTTATAATAAATGCTTGATTATGTCAAGAATAATCACACCAAATTACTTCACCTTCGTAAAAATCTTTACAAGTCTTTTAAAATCAAGTACTTTCCTTTTAGAAAACATCAAGTATTCTCTTTTAAAACCCAATTAACTTACTCTTTTCAAAACAAGTAACCTATACTTAAATCAAGTTATAAGTCAAGTCTCTTATCTTTCAAGATCAAGTCTCTTAACTTTCAAAATCAAGTCGTTTTACTGTCAGAACCAAATCTTTCTTTTATCTTCATAAAGTCGTTATAACTAACTTCCCATAAAGCCATTATAACACTTTATGTTTTAAACAAACAAAATTCATTTCACACACGTACGTCTACCGTACTATATAGTTCACAACAATCATGCTCAAGAGTATAGGAAGAATCACATACCTTTTTAGCTTAAACCACAAGCCAAGTCAAGTATGCCGCGCGTAGAAGATCCACCTATAATAACCACAATACATCTATCAACTTCTAGCTCTCTTCGTAGAATATTCTAAATACAAGATTCCTTATTCTACAGAAAATTCGGTAGCACCTCCCCCCCCGCAATCACATAAATCTCCTCCCCTATCAAGGCCCGCTACCAGGCCAACAACTCCCAGGGGATTACGCGTCTAACCGGATGTGTTCAATTCTGCTTCACAATAATACTACACAAGTCTACTGTAAGTACAGTCCAATGTAAATACAATTCAATCCTTACCAATATTCATTCTATATATAGTATACTCAACTATACATTACTAAAATATGCAATATCCAATTACAATAGGGGGACATAGATCATTACCTCGATAAACCCAAAATTATCCAAGATTATAAGTCGATCCTGAGCAACGTTTAGCTCCAACTCCTTACGCTCCAACCTGCTCCAAGCGACCCTTAGAAGTTTCCAACAACTTCTCTAAAAACTTCAACCAAGCTAGGAAGATTTTTTTAGGGTTTCACTTACATTATTGGAATAAAGTAGTATTTCCGGCTCTAGTATGGAAATAACTTTGGAATACTACTAGGGATACTAGACCAAGGTATTTGGGATTATACAACAATACACCAAGTATTTTCTACACAAGAGGGGAGGGACGAAAACTCACCAAAGGGAGTGAGTATTTTTGGCTTTGGAAAGTCTTTCTGTGGATGAAATACTCTTCAACCCAAGGGTATTTATGTAAGAATCTGGCGGTCAAGATCAAGGTAAGTGTAGGGTCAAGATTGGGCCATGTGTGTGGGTCCCACCACACCACATGGCCAACGAATTGCTAGACAAGTGGCTTGCCACTTGTTAGCCCATTTCGCCAGGACAAGTGGCCAGCCACTGTCCCACCATTTCTGCCAGTGCCACATGGGGGTGACACGTGTCGCCCCGACTCAAAATATTTCGTCTTCCAAAATATCCAAAATACCAAAATCTCAAAACAAAGCTGTTTCACAAAACAGTAAATTTCTCAAATGGCCCCACTGACTATTTCCGAAAATAAAATCTCATAATTCTAAAATAATCCAAGAAGTCCAAATACCAAATCTGGGAATCCAATTCCATTAACGAACCTTTTTCTTCACAAAAACCGGAAACTTTTCCGTCGAAAAAATCACATCTTCCTTTCTTTCCAAAATTTCTGTCGTATTCTCGTACGTACATTCTCACATACATACCCTGGAACTACGGGGTATAACACTAATGTTCCTTCTAAGTTCAATCAAATCAGAAATCGACATAGTACTTCTTAACTATACCCACAAAAATCACGAATGCCACACATGGCCACAATAACATTTAAGCATATATGTCAATTAAAATCAACAAGTAGGAAAGTGAGTTACCTGGAGGTGTAGGGAATAAGTGAGGATACTTCTTCATCATGTCCTCCTCTGCTTCCCAAGTCATCTCCTCTCTATTCTCGTTCCGCCACAAGACTTTTACGGAAGCCACGTCCTTTGTCCACAGTCGCCTGACCTGGTGATCAAGTATCGCTATGGGACTCTCCTCATACGATAACCCCTCTGTCACCTGGACATCATTAACCGGGAACACTCTGGATGGATCTCCGATACACTTCCGCAACATAGAAACATGAAAGACCGGATGTACAGCCTCCAGATCGGACGGCAGATCCAACTCATGCAAATCCCCGCCACTCTACGACAATCTGATAAGGCCCAATGTACCTTGGGCTAAGTTTCCCCTTCTTCCCAAACCTCATCACACCCTTCACGGGTGATACCTTCAGGAAGACCCAATCGTCAATCTCAAACTCCAAGTGTCGACACCGAGTATCTGCATACTACTTCTGTCGACTCTGAGCTGCTAATAACCTCTCCTGGATAAGCTTCACCTTATCCACTGCCTGCTAAATCAAGTCCGGCCCGTCTAACTGAACCTCGCCCACATCGAACCAGCATATTGGCGACCTGCACTTTCTTCCATACAAGGCCTCATAAGGCGCCATCTGGATACTGGAATGGTAGCTGTTATTATACGCAAACTCAACAAGAGGCAAATGATCCTCCCAGCTACCCCTGAAATCAATAACACAGGCCCGCAACATATCCTCAGTGTCCGGATAAGACGATCCGCCCGTCCGCTGTCTCGAGGATGGAATGCGATCTTGAGGCTCACCTGCGTCCCTAATCCCTTCTGGAAAGACCTCCAGAAATTAGCCGTAAACTGGGCTCCTCTGTCCGATATAACAGATATAGGGACCCCATGTAGTCTCACAATCTCCCGGATATAAAGTCTAGCATAATCCTCGGCCGAATAAGTCATCATGACTGAAAGAAAGTGGGCTGATTTCATCAGCCTGTCTACTATAACCCAGATGGAATCACACTTCCTCTGAGTACGAGGTAATCCTGTAACAAAATCCATGTTGATCACCTCCCATTTCCAGGTTGGAATCTCAATCGTCTGCAACAACCCACCAGGATTTTGGTGCTCCACCTTGACCTGCTGGCAATTCGGACACTGAGCAACGAACTCTGCAACGTCCCTCTTCAGGCCATCCCACCAATACATACATTTGAGGTCGTGGTACATCTTTGTCGACCTCGGATGAATAGAGTAACGAACATTGTGTGCTTCCCCTAGAACCTACTGACGAAGTCCTGCAACATCGGGTACACACAATCTACCCTCGTATCTTAGCACCCCATCAGGTGCTACCTCAAATGAACCCTTCGCCTCACGAAGATCCGTATCTCGATACCGTATCATAATCGGATCCCCATACTGTCGCCTCTTCACCTCATCAACGATGGAAGACTCGGCAACTTCTCTGTTACACCCCGTAATTCCAGGACATGTTTATAAGAACGTACGTAAGAACTAAAAAATGTTAAGATTTGAGACTAATAAAAATTTATCGGAATTATGGAATTGTCGGAAAACGAAATATTGCGACGAATGGGAGGGAGACACGTGTCACCCCACTTAGTTGGTCTTGGACGAAATGGACATGGCTAAAATGGTCATTTGACCATAATTAAGATGAGCAAGTCTTGCTAAGGCTAGAGCTTGAGTTATTTGACTTAGTCAAAGGGCCACTTGGCTAGATTTTTAAGTGAATTGGATCCAAGCCACACAATTGTTCTCATCTTGACCCTCCATAGTGTTATAAATGCATACTAGTAGCAAGACAAGGCTTCAATACTTAGAAAAATTTCAAGAAAACTTGAAGAACACAAAGGGGAGCTCTCGGGTTCACTAAGGGTTTCAAGGAGAAAATTTTCGTTTGTTGTTCAATAAGCTCAACTTTAAACCAAGGTTCCTAAGGGTATTGTAAGGGTGTCTCAATAGAAAGATCCTGGAAAAGTGTCGTTTTCGTATTAGTCGCAAGGTGAAAACCTAGTCACTTTCATAAGGTTTTGTTTGGAAATTAAAGGAAAGATGTTTGTGATCTTCTAAGGGCTTCAAGTGGCGGATTGGAGTGTCAAGGAGAGGCTCTAAGTTTCTAGGAAGCGACTTCGGATCTTGAAATTGGATTAAGGCTCGTCAAGGTAACAATCTTATTCTCTTAAGTGTTATAAGATTACATATTGTGGTAGCCTTAAATTTTAACTAGCATGAAGTATATGTATTAAAGATTGATAAGTGTTATGGGTATTGGAAGCCTAAAATCCGAAATGACATTGTTAGCCATTTGAAATTGAAATACAATTGGGTCGATAATTAGAATCGTCGCATGTTATCTACTTGAAGATTATCGTTGTTATAATCGATTGCGGCTTTATAACATGTTATACTAAACAACTTGAATTGAAAAGGAATTGGAAAGGATGATGTGTTGTTACACCTTTTGGCCGAGAATGACATTGCCTTTTGGACTAATTTGATATCAATTGTGGGGCGGAATTTTACACGTCTTGTTAGGCGTGTAATCCCCTATTGTTAACTATATTGTTGAGCCTTAAATGTGGCGTGTTTGGTTATTGAATTCGGACCTTGAAAAAGGTGGAAAAGTATGTAGAAACAAAGGAAGCGTTGTCCGATTTTCCGTAGAATTTAGTGACTTTGCACTTTGAATATTCTACGTTTGAAGCTAGAAGTTAATAGATGTATTATGGTCATTATAGGTTGACATACTACGTAAGACATATTGGACTTAGCAAGTGGATTGAACCGAAGAGGTATGTGGAACTTTCTTATCTCTTGAGCATGAATAGTTGTAAATGTATAGTACGGTAGACGTACGAGATTTAAAATGAATTTAGTTTCATTTGATATCCTTGACTTGTTTTACGAATGTCCATGTTGGTTGAGTTAGAGATTTAACTTACTTGTTTTAAAGGATAAAGATATCCTAGTTTCTAAAGTTAAGAAACTTGATTTCCAAAGTTAAGAGACTTGGAGTATTTTGTGTCACGACCCGACCAAGCATGATCGTGCCTACTGCACCCTAACAGGTATACATCAGAGAATAGTAGCGGAACATACATATATAAACTTAACAAGAAATAAATAATAGGTTAACTGATAAGGCTACCTTCCTGGATACATATATATATATGTAAAACCAAAAGCAATTACCTCCCTTTTTTTTCTTATAAAGCGACCCACAAGATATGACTACAGACCTCTAAGAGTTTGGACAAATACTATGACGGGACAAGGCCCCGTCGTACCCCTGAATATACATAACCATGATGACAAGCTCCAGAACATTGGAGCCATCTCAAAATGCTGAACCAGGATCCTAAGCCCGCGGATCCACAACTGTGTACCTAAACCTGCGGACATGAACGGCCGAGGGGTCGATAACAAATTTAATATGGAGCGGAAATAAGGTACAAGAATAAATCATAATCGTACAAAAGAATGACGAGGGCAAGTATAAAAAAGTAAATACTGGATCTGCGCCGTGCCATTACCACTCATGAACTTAATTGTACATCATTATCTTTTCCCATTTTTCAATAAGAGTTATAGTCAAATTCTTACGTACATACTTAGGAGAAATCATTAAGTTCATTACCATATAACTTACTTATCTTTCATAACGTAAACCGCTTTGGAGGGACGCTTATACCGCCTGACCCAACTGGGGACGATAAAGTCACATAAGTCTGCCCATAAAGGTATACTGCATAAAAATAGGATGCTTATGATCAACTTAGGGTCACCTGCCCATAGTATCATTTAACAATCCTACTCCTGGGACTATTTCACCCGCAAGGACCTTATGGACCCGCATGAGGTATTACTCGCATAGACTGTATCCGCCCGCATAGGTCGTGTGGACCCGCATGAGGTATTCCTCGCATAGGACTATTTCACCCGTACAGGACTATTTCACCCGCTTAGGCCCTGCGGGCCCGCAATGAGCAAATACGCCATGCTCGCATCATGGGTAGCAAATCCATGGAGAGGTATAATGTCTTGGGGGTTTACCCCGCAATTATACTCAAAATGTGTATAACGTCTTGGGGGTTTACCCCGCATTTATATTTAGGAGGTGTATAACGTCTTGGGGGTTTACCCCGCATTTATACTCATAACACTAGCACCAATGAATATCATACATAACATATGCACTACCGGCTTATCATACCTAACATAAGCGCTACCGGCTTATCATACATAACATAAGCATGTAACGCCCCGAACCCGGGCCCGTTACTGGTGCCTTACCCCGGGCACCCTAGTGATACAACATCAGAGAATACCAGCGGAAAATAAAACACGAGTCATGAAACAAGAGATATAATAAATAAACAAAGCAACCAAAAGCTTTGCCTTGATATACATAAAACCCGAACGGTTATCCTTTTTACAAATCCCGCCCACAACGATTACTCTGCACTTAAGATTTACAACAACTATGACGACAGGGCCGCCATACCACGAATGTACAAGAACCTACAACTCGTGGAAACATACCAAAGATAAGCCTCCAAGGAACGGAGCTTTCAACAGCCGAAATGAGATCCTAAGAGCGGGATCCACGATCGATGTACTTACTGCGGCATGAACGCAGCCCGAAGGAGGTCGATAACAGTACCAAGTATGTGAAATCACAAATCAGTAAATGAAATCATAATAGCTTAAAAAGCGGAGACATGTATGATAACCAAAATACAAGACGCAACATAAAAGCGATCAAGTCGTGACTCACGCGCCAAAGTCACAAATCAAATATAACTATTGGTATCACGCCAACAACATCCATCATGTTAGCATCATGGCGCGTGCCCGAATCAGACGGTGTAGACATGTCCATGATGCAACAATAATAACAAGGCGCGTGACCACATGCGCCTCGGAATCTTGCGACGGTGTAGACATGCCCGTGTAACCTCAATAACAATATATCGGTGGTCACCTCGCGCGTGGCCACGTGCCGGAATACTGCATCGGTGTAGACACGTCCATGTTGCAGTAATAACCATATATCGGAAATCAACGCCGCGTGGCGCGTACCTGAATCTGCGTCGGTGTATACGCCCACGTGACATCAACAACAAGACAAGAATCAAAATGGAAACATGCGCGGAATTCTCCATCACCGCCGACGTCCAAGTAAGTTCTCACAAGTCAACCGCCTCATCGAGACGCGGTAACACAGAAATACCACACTTGCACAACAAAGGCTATCATCCCAAGCATAGGCAAGTTTCACAACAACAAGCATAGGCAAGTTTCACAACAACAAGCATAGGCAAGTTTCACAACAACAAGCATAGGCAAGTTTCACAACAACAAGCATAGGCAAGTTTCACAACAACAAGCATAGGCAAGTTTCACACAACTCAAAGTTCTTTCATTTTATGCCAAAGTCCGGGTTTTTAACCCCAAAGTACTACATACGTTAAGTTCTTTTAAAAGAGATCCATTACTTTTATAAAAGTCACCCAATACCCGTAGTATTAGAATGACCAACCCACATTCTTTTCAAAATCAAGTAACAACATTCTTTTCCTAAGTTCCAGTTTGCCTAATTTCAATTACTCAAGCTTCTCATTTTCAAATGGTTTCATAGTTCCCAAACTTAATCACTTGATTCCTTTTTAGAACAATTGAGTAATATATGTCTCACGTGAGAGTAGGTTATTCTTGTTTACAACATTCTTATTACAGCAGCCATGATCTAGAAAATGTAATATCATTTTGTCTTATCTTAGTTTCTATGCAGATGGAGGTTTCTACTGGTTTTAATAATACAATTCATTAGTCAATACATTTTCCTTTTATAACGCTGCAGTGGTTTGTCGATACACACTTCGATTTCAAATCAAGAAACATTCTTAAGCCGTTATACCTAACTCCCATAAAGCTAGCATAACTCTTAAGTTTTCAAAACACAAGATTACACTTCTTTCAAAACGATTCATAAATCTTTTGAAATACTTCAAGTTTTATTATAACGCCCGCCGCTTATAAATCAAATCGCTTATCTTTTAAAAGCCACAACCCATTTGCTTACCTACATAAAGTCGTTATAACCAACTTCCCATAGCCGTTATAACATTTTATGTTTAAGCCAAACAAATACACTTAGCACACGTATGCATACCGCATCACATAGTTCACACATATCATGCTAGAAGAGATGTTAAGAGGTTCACATACCTCGACGATTATCGACAATAAGCAAAAAGCTCCAAGTACTACAACCTTGCTAGCCCTTTCCACTCCTCGAGTAGAATACGCTACTCTTAGTACTTTCACCTATAAAGGCCACAAACGTCTATTAAATCTTAAACACAAGTTCCCGTCTTTCTACGTAAAATTCGGACCCCTCCCCACACAACGTAAATCTCCTCCTCTATCGAGGCTGCCAAGCCAACCAGGGGTTTATACGTCTAACCTGGCGTGTACAATTCTACTCGATATACTACACAAGTCACTGCAATACCCCATGTAATTACGATTCGATTCGATTCTTTATTCTTCAGGCTTAAGTCAAAAGACATTGCCACAATACTAAGTTCAGTTCTATATATAGTATACTTCAACTATATATTCTAACATGTAATTTCCAATTAAAATAGAAGGACAGTAGTGTTTACCTCGATAAGCCCAAAATTATCCAAGTATAAAGTCGATCCTGAGCAACGCTTAGCTCCTACTCCGAGCGCTCCAATCCGCTCCAAACAACCCTTAGAAGTTCTAACCAACTTCTACTTACAACTTCAACTACGGGTGAAGATTTCCTTAGGGTTTCGTTTAGAGGCTAAAGGAAAGTATAATCGTATTTTCTGGGCTTTTGTATAAGTGTAACCTTGGGAATACTACAAGGTATTTGGGCCAAGGTAATTTGGGCATTATAACAATACTTTTGAGAGTATTTCTACACCACAAAAGGGGGTATTATACGAAAGCAACTAGGCTAGGGGGGGGGGTACCCCACACACTACTGTGAGGCGCTACTCTCGGCGAGGGCCTCACCTAAATGGGGGGAGCTCTCAAGACTTAGGCAAATTTATGGATGAAGAAGTTCATCAAAGGGAGGGGTATTTATACTACAAGCCAAGGCCAACCAATGGCCAAGATCTAGCCAAGTGCTATGCAAGTGTAGGGCCAAGATTCACCCAAGTACACCTTATCCATCTACCACCAAAATATCCTACCTACTACTTGACAAAAGCCACCCCAATCGTCCAAGCCATTTCCGCCCATGGTGTTCCAATGAGAGGGTGACAGGTGTCGCCCTCTTGTTGGTCCAAAATGTTTCGTCTCTCGGAAAAATCCGCAAAAATAAAAATTGACATAGCCGGAATTTTCCCTACGAAAGCTGTGAAAACGTTTCGTCGAAAAACGACTCTAACCGGGTGTTGTGCACAAAATAATTTTCGGCCAAGCCACTTTAAAGGTTCAAATTTTTCTACGTACGTCCTTACGTACATACACTGGAAATACGGGGTATAACAAAGCACTACCGGCTTATCATACATAACATAAGCAAGTTAAGAAATCCCCTAACTTCTTATTAACCTTATTTATATACACTCTCATTTTAGTTTACTTAAGGCACTGACATGTCATTATAAAATCCGGGAATTTAACCCAAAGTACTACGTACTTCTATTCTTTTAAAACGACTCTTTTTCATATAAAACTTCCAAGATACTAATAACCGTAGTATCAAGTCATATCTACTTTTCAAGACAAGTCACAATACCTTTTAGAAATACATTTATAGGCTTCTAAATCAAGTGACTTCTTTCTTTAAAACCTTAAGCAATTGGTACCCTTAAAACAATTTGCCCTTCTTTATTTCAAGTCATTTCTTTGCTTACCTTACTTGGAGAAAACCATTCTTATAATCTTCCATAAAGTTGTTATAACCAACTTCCCATAAAGCCGTTATAACTCTTTATGTCTTAGACAAATTCATTCATTTTATAACCAAGAGACTTATACTTTCAAATCAAATTACATAGCTTTCAAAATACTTCAAGTCTCTTAACTTTTAAGAAAACAAGTTTCTTAACTTAGAATATCAAGTCTCTTTAACTTAGAGTGTCAAGAAGTCAATACTTTCCAAATCAAGTATTCTATACTTTTTAAATCAAGTCATTTCTTCCTTTAAGAATCAAGTCCCATAACTTGAAAAATAAAGTCTCTTAACCTTTTAAGAATTTAAGGTTCATAGTCTTAAAACTTCATACGTAAACTCTTTAAATTAAGTAACATATACTTTTATGCGTGTGAATAGGTTATACTAGTTTATAACGATCTTAATAAAGTAGCCATGATCTAGAAAATATAATACAATTTTGTCTTATCTTAGCTTCTATGCAGATGGAGAATTCTACTCATTTTAATTTAATGGATTGTCGATACATTTTCTTTTATTAACGCTGCAATGGCTTGTTCGATACTTATTCTCATTCGTGCAGTAACTTAGCAAAGTCAACTTGACTCCAAATACTTCCTAACGACTCTTACCAACATCCCCCATAAGACTTGGTAAGAACTTAGGATAACTTAGACGTATCTTTTACATAGAGTAAATCAACATACATACCTCTTAACTTCTAAGAGTAGAAGGAAACATGAAATAATACCACATGTATATTCCATACATATAATCATGTCAAAAGAAGGAAGAGGTTCATATACCTCGCGACGATTATCGACAAGTAGCAAAATGCTCCAAAGTACTTCAACCTTGATAGCTATTCCATCCTTTAAGTAGAATACACTATACTTAGTACTTCAACCTATAATGGCCATAATACGCCCATTAACCTCTAGCTTCAAACGTAGAATATTCTAAGTGCAAAGTCACTAAATTCTACGGAAAATCAGACAGCACTTCCTTTGTTTCTACATACTTTTCCACCTTTTTCAAGGCCCTATAACCAATAACCAACATGCCACATTTAAGTCTCAATACATCAACCAACAAAGGGGATTACACGCCTTACAATACGTGTAAAATTCTGCCCCACAATTAATACCAACTAAGTCCATAATCAAAGCCATTCTCGGCTAACTTATTCAACAATACAAAGTTCTTTCCAATTATTTTTCAATCCAATTTCTTAGGTCTAACATGTTATATAGTCATATACAACTTTAACAACTATAATTCCTTCTTTATAAAACATGTGACGACTTAAACTAATAATCACATTAAATTGTAATCTTAAGGGCTAAACATGCTAGTTTTCGAATTAGGGTTCCAATAGCCAATACACTTATCAAACTTCATAATATATACCTCATGCTTGCTAATATCCAAAGCTACAACAATAAGTAATCTTAATTACTAAAACGACAAGAATTGTTACCTTCATAAGCCCTTATAATTTCCAAGATTCAAAGTCGCTCCTTAGAAATTCTTAGCTCCTTTCCTTATGTTCCAATCCGCTACAAGCACTCCTAGAAGCTCATGAAGAACTTCTCTTCAAGTTCCATCTTCAAAGTTGAAGAACACCTTAGGGTTTCGCCTTGCGCCTAACGTAAAAATGTTGTTTTTTCGAAATATTTCTATTGAGATATCCTTACAATACCCTTAGGGACCTTGGGTTAAAGTCTTGTGAATAATGGATCAAAACTAGAAAATATTTGTGTGGATATAACCCTAAAGCCGAGAGCTCTTCCTATGAACAAGAATGTTGTGATTTTTTTCTAAGTGTTGGAAGCCCTTGTCTTGCTACTAGTGTGTATATAACACAATGGAGGGTCCAGATATCAACACATGCGTGGCTAGGATGAAGAACACTTGGATAACTAGCCAAGTGGACAAGTTGACAAGTCAATAATCTCAAGCTTGAAGACTTATTCATCTTCAATGGTCAATGACCATTTTACCCTTGAAATTTTCGTCCAAGACCATTGTGGGGGGGTGCCACCTGTCGCCTGTTACACCCCAGAAATTCCAGGATATGTTTTTAAGAACGTACGTAAGAACTCAAATGTTAAGGTTTGAGACGAGTAAAATTTATCGGAATTTTGGATTTGTCGGAAAACGAAATATTGTGACGAATGGGAGGGCGACACGTGTCACCCCCCTTATGTTGTCTTGGACGAAATTTAACAAGGACAAAAGGGTCATTTGACCATTGTTAGGAAGACAAGTCTTGCAAATGACTTAGCTTGACATTGTTGACTAAAAGTCCAAGGCCACTGGGCAAGATCCATGTGAAACACATCCGAGCCATCCATATGTATTAATCTAGACCTTCCATTTTGTTATATAAGCTTACTAGTAGCAAGACTTTGTCATTCTCACACTTAGAAAAAAATTGAAATCTTGTCTTGCTCACTATGGAAGCTCACGGTTTGACAAGTTTCAAGAGGAAAATTTTCAATTCTTGTCCAATAATTCCCACTTTAAACCAAGGTTCCTAAGAGTATTGTAAGGTTTTCTCAAAAGAAAGATTTGGAAAAGAGGCGTTTCGTATTAGTCAAGGCGAAAACCTAAAGGGTTATTCAACTTTGAAGTTGGAACTTGAAGATGAGTTATTCTTAAGCTTCTAAGGGTTGCTTGGAGTGGATTGGAACATCGAAGGAGGAGCTAAAGTTGCTAAGGAGCGACTTGTGATCTTGGATCATAATTGGGCTAATTGAGGTATAACCGTTTTACTTTTGTAATTGAAGTTTCCACGTTATTATAAGTTGAAGTGATCATGTGATTTGTGTTATGAAGTTTGATAAGTGACATGGATTGTAGAAGCCTAGAACCGAAAATGACATGATTAGCCTTTGAAATTGAAATGCAATTTTGGTCGTTAATTTAGAATCGTCGCATGTTTACCTACTTGAGAATTGTAGTAGTTGTAATCGATTGCGCTTGATATCATGTTATACTAAACCATTTGGATTGAAATGGAAATTGAATAAGAATTGGTATTGTTATATTATTGTGAGCCAATTGGGTCATTTGGTTATTCATTTGCATCGATTACCTTCTATATTATCATGAGCCAATTGGGGCGTTTGGTTATTCATTTGCATTGGATTACCTTCATATTATTGTGAGCCAATTGGGGCTGTTTGGTTATTCATTTGCATTCGATTACCTTCTATATTATTGTGAGCCAATTGGGTGTTTGGTTATTCATTGGCATCGATTACCTTCTATATTGTTGTGAGCCAATTGGGCTGTTTGGTTATTGTATTTCGACCTTGGAAAAGGTGGCAAAGTTAGTAAAAACAAAGGAGGTCTTTGTCCGATTTTCCGTAGAATTTAGAGACTTAACACTTATAATATTCTACGTTTGAAGTAAGGCCTTAATGGACGATTGTGAATATTATAGGTTGACATACTACGGGCGGGAATTTGTACTTGACAAGTGGTTTGACCCGAAGAGGTATGTGGAACTTTTCCTATCTTTTGAGCATGACTAGTTTCACGTATATAGTACGGTAGACGTACAAGATTTTGACAATCTAGTCCATTTGACATCCTTGGCTTATTTTAGGAATGTCGAGTTGATTGAGTTAGGAATTAACTCACTTGTTTAAATGTTAAGGATATCTTGGTTTTCAAAGTTAAGAGACTTTAAGTATGTTGAAAGTATTTTGATACTTGTTTTTATGGAAAGTTTAAAGAGTGGTTTACTCTAAGTAATTTAAGTATGTTAAGGGACTTGAAGAGTTTTAAAGTATGCGATACTTGTTTCGTTTTAAACGTATAAGTCCTTGGATAGGAAATTGTACTTGACTAATGCATAAAGTGAATATAACGACTTTATGGGGAGTTGGTTATATTGGCTTTATGGAAAGATAAATGGCTTGATTTATTGAAAGGCAATTTGATTTAAGGCATCAATTGCCTAAGGTTTTAAAGGAAAGAAGTCACTTGATTAGAAGCCTAAATGTATTTCTAAAAGGTATCGTGACTTGTCTTGAAAAGTAGTTATGACTTGATACTACGGCTATTAGTATCTTGGAAGTTATATATGAAAAAGAGTCATTTTTAAAGAATAGAAATCATTAGTACTTTGGGTTAAAGTCCCGGATTTTATAATGACATGTTAGTGCCTTAAGTAAACTAAAATGAGAATGTATATGAATAAGGCTAATAAGAAGTTAGGGGGATTTCTTAACTTGTTTATTTATTGTATGATAAGCCGGTAGGGCTTATGTTATGTATGATGGCATTGAGCTAGGGTAAGAGTATAAACGAGGGTAAACCCCAAGACGTTATACCACCGCGGGGTAAGAGTATAAATGAGGGTAAACCCCAAGACGTTATACCACTGTTTCGTGGATTTGCTACCCATGATCGCGAGGAATACCTCATGCGAGTCCTTATGGGCTTATGCGGGTGAAATAGTCCCACGCGCGGGCGTATGACTATGCGAGGAATACCTCATGCGGGTCCACGCGATCTACGCGGTGAAATAGTCCGTGAATAGATTGCTTAATGATCTGCGGCGGGTGGTCCGCTTGATCGTGAGCCTCCTACTTTATATTATAAGTATACTCTATTTTACTCTCATTGTTAGTAAGGCACGATTAACCGTTAATCGAGTAATCATACATGTCTCCGCTTTATTTTAGACTTATGATTTCATTATGCTTTGATTTCACATATTTGGTACATGTTGTCTTGACCTCCTTCGGGCCGCGTTCATGCCGCAGTAAAGTACTGTTCTTGATCCTCGCCTTAGGATCACTGTTCGCTGTTGAAGCTCCTTCATTTGAGGCTTATCCTCGTATTGTCGGTTGTTGTACATTCGTGGTATGGCGGGCCCCGTCACTTGAGTTGTTATTCTTAGAGTCCAGAGTCACATTGTGGATTGGGAAGAAAAGAAAAGAAAAATGTATTGTTTCTATTTCGGATCGAGTATATTTTACAAGGTGGCCTTATCGGCCAGCTTTGTTGTTGGTTCTTGTCTAAGTTTTTGTATGTTGTGTATGTTCACGCTATTCTCGATGTATACAGCGGTGGTGCCCGGTAGGGCACGATCGCGGCCCGGTCGGGTCGTGACATCGCCCTCCCATTCGTCCATAAAATTCTGTAACCCTCGTGGGTCCCACAAAACGTAAAATTCCTCGGGTGGGCCCCACGTGACCAAATCCGTAAAAATAAATTTCCAAAATGATAATACATTCCATAATCCTCAATTAATGCATTTTGAGAATCCAATTCTCCTCAACTAACATTTTTCCTTTCCGACGTTCGGAAGATTTTTCGTCGGAAAAAAACAATTCTTCCTTTCGTACCAATTTCAAGTCTTGTGTTCCTTATGTACATTCTCTTAAACATGTCCTGGACTTACGGGGTGTAACATTCTTCCCCCCTTAGAAACATTCGTCCCCGAATGTTCTTTCGGAGTCTAATCTAGTTAGATAGCGACATAGTCTCCTTTTACTACACCCTTCATACAAAATATGCCACCTTTGGCCATATAACAATACTTGTACAAAAACGTCAACCTGCACCCCAAGTACCTCCAAGGCACTTGACATAAAATCCTTCAATAATCGTACGTTCTTATCTCCGTCTCTTAACGTTCAAATTCAAATCAATTATTTCAAGAAAAATAAGTCACAAAGACTCCACAATTTCATGTCGAGGAATGAAGGAATAACTTACATATTACTAGCACTTCCTTTCCTTTCCTATTGATAACCGACTCACCGGGAAACCGGAATCGGACCAACCTCTCTCTACCGTCAACCTTGGCACCCACGAAGCCGACTAGTCCATACTCATAATGACCTCAAAGTCTGTCGTAATCATCTTTACTAGGTCTGCTGGGTATGACGATCAGATCATCCACGCAAACCTCAAATACCCGCCAACTACCACCCCAAACACTCACGTATAGTTACCTCGAAAGGTTCTTATGGATTCAGCTCAATTTCTTTACACTTGGTTGCTATCTTCCCATCGGTCGCATTTCTTCTGTACTTCCAACTCATACTAGCATACATACATAACCTCCATCCCGATTCTCGCCTCCAACCTGAGTCACTTTATTAAACAATATAAGGCCATTTCCGCTCACGACCTGGTTCCGTGGAATGCGCCCACGAACCCGTAAAACAATTAACTAGACTTGCCTTGCACCCTCGTGACTCGCCACGTGGCGAACTACTACCAACTGATCCCACTCCATTTCAAACTATGAGGCGACGCACAGGTCCTCAACCTGACTCGTCGCACTTAACTCTTATCCTTGGTCTGACTTAAATTTTTACTACCCGAGAAGGACTTATATACCTAAGGTCTCGGCGGTTATCAACATTCTTAGGCTCGCAATTTCCATGCTCCTAGCCTACCTTATCAGTCCCCCCGTAAACGGGTACAAAAACTTCTCATAATCCCATAACTAGGTTGTCTTGGTCACAACAATCATTTCTTACTCCATACGGATCTCATTCGTACAATTCTCTTAAGCCTACCCCGTAGCTTAATCTATTAACATGGCATTCCATTAAGTTCCTTAACATGACTTCTTAAGGGTTCATCACCCTATCAGACAACTTATTATTCCCTAATTATATCAAATTAGTACATAAACCTTGATGAGAATTCATTTAGTGTTTCATACCTTCCCGGTATCTATTTAGTCCTTACCAAATCCTGGTAATCTAAAATCATTCTAGGCAACACGCTGCCCGACTTCATACATAACTCCGTATAGTCAGATGTCCCAATACCAACTATACTACAATCATTACCAACCCGAATACGCAATCCACATAGTCCTTCCCGGTCATCACGCTTTCTCATACCGCAACTAACATAACTCGTTAGGAGAGACGACTTAACAACACGACTCTATCGCACGATCTCGTGAGCGAGAAGAATGGAAACCAATCCTAAATGTCCTGCAACCTCCGATTATAGATGTGGTGCACAACACACCGATAATCAAGACTCTACTAGACACGGTCAGAGACACTTTCCGAGGACTAATCGCTCGTACCACTTTTGTCACGACTAACTCGGCTCGAATCGTGCCCTACATGGGCACCCTTACAGGTATACATCAGAGAATAGTAGCGGAACATACATACATAAACTTAACAAGAAATAAATAATAGGTTAGCTGATAAGGCTACCTTCCTGGATACATATATATATGTAAAACCAAAAGCAGTTACCTCCCTTTTTTTTTCCTTACAAAGCGACCCACAAGATATGACTACAGACCTCTAAGAGTTTGGACAAATACTATGACGGGACAAGGCCCTGCCGTACCCCTGAATATACATAACCATGATGACAAACTCAAAACATTGGAGCCATCTCAAAATGCTGAACCAGAATCCTAAGCCCGCGGATCCACAATCGTACCTAAACTGCGGACATGAACGCATCAAGGCTGGTCAAGACAACAAAAATTTAATATGGAACGGAAATAAGGTACAATAACAAATCATAACTGTACAAAAGAATGACAGGGGCAAGTATAAAAAAAAGAAAATACCAGATCCTGCCGTGCCATTACCACTCATGAACTTAATTGTACATCATTATCTTTTCCCATTTTTCAATAAGAGTTATACTCAAATTCTTACGTACATACTTAGGAGAAATCATTAAGTTCATTATCATATAACTTACTTATCTTTCATAACGTAAACCGACCCTTTGTGGAGGGATGCCTATACTGCCCGGCCCAATCTGGGACGCGATAAAGTCACATAAGTCTGCTCATAAAGGTATACTGCATAGAAATAGGAAGCTTATGATCAACTTAGGGTCACCTGCCCATAGTATCATTTAGCAATCCTACTCGCGGGACTATTTCACCGCAGCGGCCGTATGGACCAGCATGAGGTATTACTCATGCATCAGATCCGCCCGCATAGATCGTGTGGACCCGCATGAGGTATTCCTCGCATAGGACTATTTCACCCGCACAGGACTATTTCACCCGCTTAGGCCCTACGGGCCCGCAATGAGCAAATACGCCATGCTCGCATCATGGGTAGCAAATCCATGGAGAGGTATAATGTCTTGGGGGTTTACCCCGCAATTATACTCAAAATGTGTATAACGTCTTGGGGGTTTACCCCACATTTATACTCAGGAGGTGTATAACGTCTTGGGGGTTTACCCCGCATTTATACTCATAACACTAGCACCAATGGCTATCATACATAACATAAGCACTACCGGCTTATCATACCTAACATAAGCGCTACCGGCTTATCATACATAACATAAGCACTACCGGCTTATCATACATAACATAAGCAAGTTAAGAAATCCCCTAACTTCTTATTAACCTTATTTATATACACTCTCATTTTAGTTTACTTAAGGCACTGACATGTCATTATAAAATCCGGGAATTTAACCCAAAGTACTACGTACTTCTATTCTTTTAAAACGACTCTTTTTCATATAAAACTTCCAAGATACTAATAACCGTAGTATCAAGTCATATCTACTTTTCAAGACAAGTCACAATACCTTTTAGAAATACATTTATAGGCTTCTAAATAAAGTGACTTCTTTCTTTAAAACCTTAAGCAATTGGTACCCTTAAAACAATTTGCCCTTCTTTATTTCAAGTCATTTCTTTGCTTACCTTACTTGGAGAAAACCATTCTTGTAATCTTCCATAAAGTTGTTATAACCAACTTCCCATAAAGCCGTTATAACTCTTTATGTCTTAGACAAATTCATTCCTTTTATAACCAAGAGACTTATACTTTCAAATCAAATTACATAGCTTTCAAAATACTTCAAGTCTCTTAACTTTTAAGAAAACAAGTTTCTTAACTTAGAATATCAAGTCTCTTTAACTTAGAGTGTCAAGAATTCAATACTTTCCAAATCAAGTATTCTATACTTTTTAAATCAAGTCATTTCTTCCTTTAAGAATCAAGTCCCATAACTTGAAAAATAAAGTCTCTTAACCTTTTAAGAATTTAAGGTTCATAGTCTTAAAACTTCATACATAAACTCTTTAAATTAAGTAACATATACTTTTATGCGTGTGAATAGGTTATACTAGTTTATAACGATCTTATTAAAGCAGCCATGATCTAGAAAATGTAATACAATTTTGTCTTATCTTTAGTTTCTATGCAGATGGAGAATTCTACTCATTTTAATTTAATTGATTGTCGATACATTTTCTTTTATTAACGCTGCAGTGGCTTGTTCGATACTTATTCTCATTCGTGCAGTAACTTAGCAAAGTCAACTTGACTCCAAATACTTCCTAACGACTCTTACCAACATCCTCCATAAGACTTGGTAAGAACTTAGGATAACTTAGACGTATCTTTTACATAGAGTAAATCAACATACATACCTCTTAACTTCTAAGAGTAGAAGGAAACATGAAATAATACCACATGTATATTCCATACATAGAATCATGTCAAAAGAAGGAAGAGGTTCACATACCTCGCGACGATTATCGACAAGTAGCAAAATGCTCCAAAGTACTTCAACCTTGATAGCTATTCCATCCTTTAAGTAGAATACGCTATACTTAGTACTTCAACCTATAATGGCCATAATACGCCCATTAACCTCTAGCTTCAAACGTAGAATATTCTAAGTGCAAAGTCACTAAATTCTACGGAAAATCAGACAACACTTCCTTTGTTTCTACATACTTTTCCACCTTTTTCAAGGCCCTATAACCAATAACCAACATGCCACATTTAAGGCTCAATACATCAACCAACAAAGGGGATTACACGCCTTACAATACGTGTAAAATTCTGCCCCACAATTAATACCAACTAAGTCCATAATCAAAGCCATTCTCAGCTAACTTATTCAACAATACAAAGTCCTTTCCAATTATTTTTCAATCCAAGTTCTTAGGTCTAACATGTTATATAGTCATATATAACTTTAACAACTATAATTCCTTCTTTATATAACATGTGACGACTTAAATTAATAATCACATTGAATTGTAATCTTAAGGGCTAAACATGCTAGTTTTCGGATTAGGGTTCCAATAGCCAATACACCTATCAAACTTCATAATATATACCTCATGCTTTCTAATATCCAAATATACAACAATAAGTAATCTTAATTACTAAAATGACAAGAATTGTTACCTTTATAAGCCCTTATAATTTCCAAGATTCAAAGTCGCTCCTTAGCAATTCTTAGCTCCTTTCCTTATGTTCCAATCCGCTCCAAGAACCCCTTAGAAGCTCATGAAGAACTTCTCTTCAAGTTCCATCTTCAAAGTTGAAGAACACCTTAGGATTTCGCCTTGCGACTAACGTAAAAACGTCATTTTTTCGAAATCTTTCTATTGAGATATCCTTACAATACCCTTAGGGACCTTGAGTTAAAGTCTTGTGAATAATGGATCAAAACTACAAATTTTGTGTGTGGATATAACCCTAAAGCCGAGAGCTCTTCCTATGAACAAGAATGTTGTGATTTTTATCTAAGTGTTGGAAGACCTTGTCTTGCTACTAGTGTGTATATATAACACAATGGAGGGTCAATATATCCACACATGTGTGGCTAGGATGAAGAACACTTGGATAACTAGCCAAGTGGACAAGTTGACAAGTCAACAATCTCAAGCTTGAAGACTTATTCATCTTCAATGGTCAATGACCATTTTACCCTTGCAATTTTCGTCCAAGACCATGGTGGGGGGGGGGTGCCACGTGTCGCCCTCCCATTCGTCCATAAAATTCCGTAACCCTCGTGGGTCCCACAAAACGTAAAATTCCTCGGGTGGGCCCCACGTGACCAAATCCGTAAAAATAAATTTCCAAAATGATAATACATTCCATAATCCTCAATTAATGCATTTTGAGAATCCAATTCTCCTCAACGAACATTTTTCCTTTCCGACGTTCGGAAGATTTTCCGTCGGAAAAACAATTCTTCCTTTCGTACCAATTTCAAGTCTTGTGTTCCTTACGTACATTCTCTTAAACATGTCCTGAACTTACGGGGTGTAACATTTTGAAAGTATGAGACACTTGGTTTTCGAATGTATAAGTATCTTGGTTATAAAAGAATGTAAGTGTCTAAAGCATAAAGTTAGTATAACGGCTTTATGGGAAGTTGGTTATAATAACTTTATGAAGAGTTAAAAGAATGGTTTACTCTAGTGATGTAAATAAAGATAAGGACTTGAAATGAAGAAAGGCGAATTGATTTAAAGGTATCAATTTCGTAAAGTTTTAAAGTAAGAAGTCACTTGATTTAGAAACCTATAAATGTATTTCTAAAAGGTATTGTGACTTGTCTTGAAAAATAGATACGACTTGATACTACGGTTATTAGTATCTTGGAAGTTTTATATGAAAAGGAGTCATTTTAAAAGAATAGAGGTACGTAGTACTTTGGGTTAAATTCCTGGATTTTTAAAATGACATGTTAGTGTCTTAAGTAAACTAAAATGAGAGGGTATATAAATAAAGTTAATAAGAAGTTAGGGGATTTCTTAACTTGCTTATGTTATGATAAGCCGGTAGTGCTTATGTTATGTATGATAAGCCGGTAGTGCTTATGTTATGTATGATAGCCGGTTGTGCTAGGTTATGTTATTCTTACGGGGTAAAGCCCCGGGTTACTACTAATTCCATGGATTTACTACTCATGATGCGAGCGCGTGCGGCTTTGTACTCGCGGCCCACCGGGCCCAAGCGGGTGAAATAGTCCTGTGCGGGTGAAATAGTCCCATGCGGAGCACATCGCTCCATTGCGGGTCCGCAGGACCTATGCGGGTGAAATAGTCCTAGGAGTAGGATTGCTTTATGATACTACGGGCGGGTGACCCTACTTTGATCACGAGCCTCCTATTTTTATGCAGCAAAGTATAATCTTGTTTACTCTCATTGTTAGTAAGACACATTGTACTGTTATTTGAGTTATCATACACGTCTCCAGCTTTATTTTAGACTTTATGATTTCATTACAAGATTTCGCCACATACTTGGTACATGCAAGTAGCCGACTTTCGGCCGCTCACGCCGCAGTAGTGTTATACAGGTTGTTGATCCTCATTTTTAGGATCACTGTTCAGCTGGTTGGAAAGCTCCATTATTTCGGAGGCTTTGCATGTTGGTACAGTTCCCTGAGGTTGTAGTTTTATGTACATTCAGGGGTATGGCGGGGCCCTGTCCCGTCACAGTTGTTATGTCAGAAATTCTTAGAGGTCTGTAGTCATATCTTGTGGATTGGGTTGTAAAAAAAACTGCTTTTTGAGTTACGTGTATACTTTTGGAAGGTGGCCTTATCGGCTAGCCTGTTATTTATTTATTTATTTTGAGTTATATGTATGTTAATTGCTATTCTATGACGATACCGAAAGGTGCGCCGTGTAGTACGATGCGCCCGGGTCGGGTCGTGACAAAAGTGGTATCAAAGCGCTTAGTCCTCGGAAAGTGTCTACTGCATCGTGTCTAGTAGAGTCTTGATTATCGTGTTGTGCACCACATCTATAATCGTGAGGTCGCAGGACATTTAGGATTAGTTTCCATTCTTCTCACTCTGAGATCGTGCGATAGAGCTGTGTTGTTAGGGTCATCTCTCCCTAACGAGTTATGTTGATTGCAGCTACGAGAAAGGCAGCAGTGACCCATGAAGGATTATGTGGATTGCGTATCCAGGTTGGTTGTAATTGTTGTATAGTTGGTATAATGACGTACAACTATACGGATTTATGTATGAGGGTCATATATGGGTTTCCTAGAATGATTTTAGATTATCAGAATCGTAAGGACTAATTAGATACCGGGAAGGTATGAAACAGTTTAATGAATCCTCATCAAGATTTATGTGCTAATTTGATATAATTAGGAAATGATGAGCTGTCTGATAGGGTAATGGACCCTTAAGAAGTTAATTAAGGGACTTAATGGGAAACTATGTTAATAAATTAAGCTACGTGGTATGATTAAGAGAATGGTACGGATGAGATCCATATGGAGTAAGTATGGTTGTTGTGATTAAGACAACACGATTATGGTATTGTGAGAAGTTATTGTACCCGTTTACGGGGGGACTGATAAGGTAGGCTTGGAGCATGGAAATTGCGAGCCTAAGAATATTGATAAACCGCCTAGACCTTAGGTATATAAGGCCTTCTCGGGTAGTAAAAATTTAAGTCAGACCTAGGATAAGAGTTGAGTGCGACGCCGAGTCGGGTTGAGGACCTATTAAGGGTCGCCCCATAGCCTGAAATGGAATGGAATCAGTTGGTAGTAGTCCCGCTACGTGACAGGGTCACGAGGGTGCAAGGCCCAAGTCTAATTAAATTGTTTTACGGGTTTGTGGACGCATTCCACCGGAACCGGGTTGTGAGAGCCGGAAATGGCCTTATGTTGTTTAATTTAGTAATCCAAAGATTGGAGGCCAGATTTAGTATGGAAGTTATGTACGTATGCTAGTATAAGTTTGGAAGTACGGAAAGAGTACGACCAGTGAGAAAGAGAGCAACCAAGTGTAAAGGATTAGAGCCTGAATCCACGAGAACCTTTCGAGGTGACTACACCCATGAGTGATGGGTGGTAGCTGAGCGGGTATATAATAATTTCCCGGTGACGATACAGTCGTCGGACCCTAGCAGACCTAGTAGAGCTGATATGACAGACTTTGAGGACTTTATGGGTACGGGCTAGTTGGCCTCTTGTTATGCCAACGTTGACTGCAGAGAGATATTGGTTCGATTCCAGTTTTCCGGTAAGCCGGTTATCGAATGGAAAAGAAGGGAAGTGGTTGTAACCAGTGAATTATCCTTCCTTCCTTGACATCATTGATTTTAATAAGTCGGTGTGACTTATTCATTTGAGGTAAATTGATGCAGAAAGTAAGTAATACTTGAATTTGAAGGAGTTTATGTTAAGTGCCCTTGGAGGTACTTGGAGTTGGTTTGGTGTGGCGGTCATGGCCACGACCTTCCGGATAATTTCAGGAAAGAGCGCAAGCAAGAATAAGATAAGTTCTCTCCCTTACGTAAAAGGGTAGTTGTACGTATTATTGAGGGTTATGCGTATCCTTTTATTTAAGCCATAGGTATGGGACTTGATATACTATTATTACCCCATGGAGTAGCTCTCCATGAAGTCATGTACCCGAGATGAGGGATTCCACGGGCATGAGATATATATATATATCGCATATGTGCAGGCCGACAGTGATGTAGGATTCCACGGGCGTGTTACATATATATATATTTTACACTTGCGGCTGTCGGCAGTAATGAAGGATTCCACAGGCACGCTTTGATGTTTGCGGGCTTGAGACACTTACTGAACTGTGTGATGATTTTGAGGGCTTGTGTCCCTCGCCTTAGTGTGACTATTGTTCATGTGTTGAAATAGTCTTTAAAAGGTAAAGTCCCCAGCTTCGTTATGCAATAGGTTGTTATTTTAAACAACCTTGGACAAAGGTATTTGGGTTAGGGTAATTGAGAAAGACACTAGGAAATGGTTGAAGAAGTGTCGTAAGGATATAAATGCAGGTAATACGCATGAATGACCTGTATGATCATGGATCAAGATAGAAATACTTTTGCTAATAATAAGCATAAGGAAGGGTTATGAGCAGATGATAAAAGAGAATGCAACTATGGTTATGTAAGTTGCACGAGATATGATTACCTCAGACTAGTGTAAAGAACATTAGTAAATGATGGGCAGTAAGAACACCTCGAGGAAAGGTGGTAACATCTGTACTGACGAGAAAGATTGTAGGAAAATACGGTGTGGGAGGTAAGGGACCCCAGGACAACTCGAAATGATAATAAGAAATCTTGACAAGCCATTAGATTATGTAATACCATGAATTAAGGTTGAACACCTGATTATAAGCTCTATGAGCCGAGAGAGAATAATAGGATTACTACTTGGCGAGATCAAGGAAATCTCCCCCATAAATTGTGATTGGCAGAAAGTCTTAGCCATGAGGCAAGCAAATGAATCAAATCTAAGTTTAGTGACCAAGTTTGGTTGCAACAGAGAAAGGGAAACAGGAACCGTAATTGAGCTTAAGGATGCCCGAATATTTCGTAAGTATGAGAAAGACTTCCGGTTATTGGAAGATAAGTTGACCACGACTACAGTTCTAACCCCTCTTGAGAGACTAGAGGGTTAGGTTATTATTGTAACACTTTTGGTGTTGGGCTAGTGTGCGGATGCAACACGATAAGGTTAGAGCCTATGTTTCCCGGCTGTTACGGGAGCATGAAAGGAATTACGCTACTCACGATTTAGAGTCAGCGACAGTTAATCGTGCCTTGACGATTTGGAGGAATTCCTTATATAGACTTCATATGAATATTTGTGCAGACCACAAGAGCCTCCGGTATATCTTCAGACAGAGGCAGCTGAATTTGCGACAGAGACGGTGGTTAGAGTTACTCAAGGATTGTGATATTGATATCCTATACCACCCGGGGAAAGCCGAGACGGTTACAGATGCTCTTAGTCGTGGATCTATGGGTAGTCTGTCTGATGGGCAGCCAGATAGACAGGACGTTGTTATACCCCGTATTTCCAGAGTATGTACGTAAGGACGTACGTAGGGAATTTGGAACTTGAGATTTGGCTTGGCCGAATTTAAATTGTGCACAACACCCTATTAGAGTCGTTTTTAGACGAAACGTTTCCACAGCTTTCGTAGGGGAATTTCCGGCTATGTCATTTTTAATTTTTGCGGATTTTTGACAAAGACGAAAAATGTTGGACCAACAGAGGCGCCACTTGGCACCCTCTCATTGGAAGACGTCTTGGGCGGTGGCTTGGCGAAATGGTTGGATTTTTTGTCAAGTAGTAGGTAGGATATTTTCATGGTAGATGGATAAGGTGTACTTGGGTGAATCTTGGCCTTACACTTGTGTAGCACTTGGCTTGATCTTGTCCATTGGTTGGCCTTCACTTGACCTATAAATACCCCTCTAATGCAAGAGTTATTCTTCATCCACACTTGTGAAATTCCAAGAAAAATACTCCCTCCCTCTTGTGAGCAATTCGTCCGCCACACTACCCCCTTGAGTGAGCTTTGGCCGAGAGCCACCCCTCCCCTTAGTGGTGTCTAGCTGGTACCCCTAGCCTAGTTGTCTTGTATAAATACCCCCTTTGTGGTATAGAAATACTCTCCAAAGTATTGTTGTAATGTCCAAATACCTTGGCCCAAATACCTTGTAGTATTCCCAAGGTTACACTTATAAAAGCCCAGAAAATACGATTATACTTTCCTTTAGCCACTAAACGAAACCCTAAGGAAATCTTCAGTGTTGTTTGAAGTACTTAAGAGAAGTTGGTTAGAACTTCTAAGGGTTGTTTGGAGCGGATTGGAGCACTCGGAGGAGGAGCTAAACGTTGCTCAGGAGCGACATTAAACTCGGATAATTTTTGGGCTTATCGAGGTAAATATCTTGTCCCCCTATTGTAATTGGAAATTACATGTTGTTAGAATATATAGTTGAAGTATACTATATATAGAACTATACTTAGTACTGTGGCAATGTCTTTTGACTTAAGCCTGAAGAATTAAGAATCGAATCGAATCGTAATTACATAGGATATTACATGAGACTTGTGTATTAATGCGTAGAAGAATTGTACACGCCCGGTTAGGCGTGTAAAACCGCCCGCTCGGTTGGCTTGGTAGCCGGCCTCGATGAGAAGGAGATTTGTCGCGTGGGGGAGGTGTTGCCAATTTTCTCAGAGATTATGGAACGTTGAGATCTAGATGTTAATAAGCGCCTTGTGGCCTTATAGGTTGAAGTACTACGTGTGGAGTGATCCACTTGGCTTAGGAGTAGCGGCGGTTTGAGGTACTTGGGCGTTTTGCTATTAGTCGACAATCGCCGCGAGGTATGTGAACCTCTTCCTATCTCTTCTAGCATGATATGTGTGAACTATGTAGTGCGGTAGACGCATACGTGTTAACTGTGTTTGATTGTTCTTAAAACATAAAGTGTTATAACGGCTTTATGGGAAGTTGGTTATAACAGTTTTATGTAGGTAAGAAAATACTTTGTGGTTTTAAAAGGTAACTGATGTGAATTATAACTGGCTAGTTATAATAAAGAACTTGATGTATTTCAAAAGATTTATAAATCGTTTTGGAAGGGAGAGTAACACTTGGTTTTAAAAGGTTTTAAAAAAGAGTTATACTAGCTTTATGGGGAGTTAGGTATAATGTCTTAAGAGAGGTAAAGAAAATGGTTTACTGATGTTAGAAGTTAAGAGACTTGATCTTATAAGATAAGAGACTTAACTTATTTGTTTTAATGTGAATGTTTGTGTGAAACCTCATTCGTGGGTAATGAGTACTTGGTTTTATTTAAAGGGATAATGTTTTACTGATTTCGGAAATCAGAATGTGTATCGACAGACCACTGCAGCGTTAATAAAGGAAAATGTATTGAATAATGATGAATTGTATTAAAACCAGTAGAAACCTCCATCTGCATAGAAACTAAGATGAGACAAAATGATATACATTTTCTAGATCATGGCTGCTGTAATAAGAATGTTGTAAAGAAGAATAACCTACTCTCACGTGAGACATATATTACTCAATTGTTCTAAAAAGGAATCAAGTGATTAAGTTTGGGAACTATGAAACCATTTGAAAATGAGAAGCTTGAGTAATTGAGACTAGACAAACTGGAACTTAGGAAAAGAATGTTGTTACTTGATTTTGAAAAGGGAATGGGGGTTGGTCATTCTAATACTACGGGTATCGGGTGACTTTTATAAAAGTAATGGATCTCTTTTAAAAGAACTTAACGTATGTAGTACTTTGGGGTTAAAAACCCGGACTTTGGCATAAAATGAAAGTACTTTGAGTTGATGTGAAGCTTGCCTATGCTTGTTGTTGTGAAACTTGCCTATGCTTGTGATGATAGCCTTTGTTGTGCAAGTGTGGTATTTCTGTGTTACCGCGTCTCTCGATAGAGGGCCGGTTGACTTGTTGAGAACTTACTTGGACGTCTTTGGCGGTGATGGAGAATTCCACGGGTATGTTTCCATTTTGATTACTGTCTGGTTGGTGATGTCCCATGGACATGTCTAAACCGATGCAGTCTTGCGGGGGCATGCGGCCGGGTTGCTTACCCGATCTATGGTTATTGCGCAACATGGGCGGTTCACACCGTCTGCAAGATCCCGGGGCATGTGGCAGGGTTGACCACCCAGTTTATTGTTATTGAGGTTACATGGGCATGTCTACACCGATGCAAAGATTCCGGCACGTGGCCATGCGCCTTGTTATTGTTGCATCATGGACATGTCTACACCGGCGATTCGGGCATGCGCCATGATGCGAACATGATGCATGTTGTGGGCGTGAGACCCATAGTTATATTTGAGTGGTGACTTTGAGGGCGTGAGTCCCTGACTTGACTGCTTTTATGTTGCGTACTGTATTTTGGTTATCATACATGTCTCCTGTATTTTTTAGCTATTATGATTTCATTTACAGTATTTGACAAGCTTTCACATACTTAATTGTTGTGATCGACCTCCTTCGGGGTCGTTCATGCCGCAGTAGAGGTACATCGGCCGCGATCCCCGCCTTAGGATCTCATTTCAGCGTGTTGAAAGTCTGTTCTTCTGAGGCTTATCTTTGGTATGTTTCCCTGAGTTGTAGGTTCTTGTACATTCAGGGGTATGGCGGGGCCCTGTCCCATCATAGGTTGTTATTTCTCTTAAGTGCAGAGTAATCACCAAGTGTGGTTTGTAAAAAGGGATAATCGTTGGGTTTTTGTATATACCAAGGCAATCGTTTTGTTGGCCTGTTTATTTATCACATCTCTTGATCCATGTATATTGCATGTTTAAGTTTTTATTTCCACTGGTTTTTCTCTCGATGTATGTATCACCAGGTGCCCGGTAAGGCACCGAATCGCCCGTTCGGGCGTTACAAAGTGGTATCGAGCGATTAGTCCTCGGAAAGTGTCTACAGACCGTGTCTAGTAGAGTCTTGATTATCGGTGTGTTGTGCACCACATCTATAATCGTGAGGCTATAGGACATTTAGGATTGGTTTCCATTCTTCTCATTCGAGATCGTGCCTCGTAGCCGGTTGTAAGTTGGACCCTCCGACGTGTTTCGTTTTACCGCTATGCTCGCGAAGGCAACCAGAAGGGCAAGGCGGCGAGGAGCTGCTAGTGGGATTCGAGAGTACGAGGCGCAGCCCGGCCAAGACTGAGTAGTGCTTGACGGCGAAGTTTTGCGACGCCGCCAAAGACCAAAGAAGTTTAGAGTCGCAGCGATGGCTGCTGAGACTACAAGACTCGAGCCTCCACCCACACCGAGCGGGAGATGGGTCACGCGAGACGGGCCCGCTTATCGCCGTTGTGGCGATATGAGGATAAGTGGGCCGACGCAGCAGCTCCGCCCAAAGAAGACTGTAGGCACCCGAGGCGCATAGCTGAGGCTACGGGATTTCCTTAGTCAGTAGCCCGCTTTGAGTTTTACGGTCAAGGCCGAGGATGATCCGCAGGAGTTCATCCGTCGATTCGCAGAGGATCACGCGGTGATCAAGGCTTCGTAGATCGAGTCTGTGACATTTGTTCGTGACGGCCGCGTGATACCGCATGATTGGTTTGACTCGGGAGCTTTCCCGGGAGAGCATGCACTTCCACCGTTTGGGGACGAAGTTTTCGGGCCTTCTGGCACATTTCTTGCCTCCACAAATGAGGAGGGCTCGCCGGCGTGATTTTTGATGTTGAGGCGAATCCGCGCATGATCGGGAGTACAATGTGGAGTTCGACTCATTGGCCCGATATGTTCCCGCATTAGTAGCTAGTATGGAGGATCGAGTGCACCGATATGTTACAGGGCTCGATGATTACCTAGCAGAGAGTTGTTCGGGTGTTTCTCTTCAGGGCACGACATTGCCGCATTCGTGCTCATGCACTGGAGTGCGAGCGCAGATCGACGGTGGACCGCTTCAGGCGCCAAGACGGCCGGATATTTTGGCGACTTTCGAGGCGGACCGCCTCAGCAGCAGGCTAGTTATGTACTCCGCCATTGCAGAGTGGTCCTCCGCAGCCGGGACCTCAGGATATTCAGAGCAGTCGGGGCTCCCGTGTTTCGATGTTCGGGAGTAGGGTGTTGGCGACGCACCCCTACCTCGGTGTGGTCGATGGTAGATCGCATTTCGAGTGTCATAGTACCAAGGGAGCTTGTTATTCTTGCGCCAACAGGCCATATGACGAGAGACCGTCCACTGTGGGTAGCGCTGGTAGATAGCTCGCACTACTTGAGCAGCTTGCGGTTCTTCACTTTCCATAGCTAGGCAGGATGTTCATACACCAGCGGGCCACGGTAGAGGTCGCGGTGGAAGTTCCCAGTTTTAGCGGTCCTTTGAACCGCCTATCTTCAGGTATATCCTTAACCCTCTAGAGACTTGTATGTATTGATGCTATGATAATGTGTTAAGTGTTATGTTCGGATAGCTTTGTGCTAAAATGTGACTTAGGAACCTGGTTGGTGGAAAAAAAAGGGGTAAGCCTGGGGGTGAGGAAATGATGAACCTTAGAATATTACAGTTGAGACCTTAGATGTAAGGTCGTCTTGAGTACAAGATTTTGCGAGTGATCCTTGTCAGAGTGCATTTTATGCCTAGAATGTATTGTGTGATAAGTCCCTGGGTTGAGTAAATGAAAGTGGTAGCTTTCATGATGTGATTTAGCAAGATTGTTCCGTGTCGAGGAGCAAGAGTTGGCGCGATAGTGGGTCGGGTTGGGGCCATGTTGCGGGCCAACCCGCGTCCCGTTCGGCGGCGGTCACTCGGTGGTCCCGCCAGTGGCGGTCACGAGGTGCTAGGCCCAAGTTTAGATGACCAGATGAGTTCGTGGATACGTTCGACCGTAGATCGTGAAGGCCGGAATGGCCTTAGGAAGATTGAGGCGAGTAAGATGACCAAGTTTGGAGGTAGTGACTCCAAAGTTTTGGGAACGAAATGATGATCAAGTATGGTACGATACTAGAAGAGTTCGTTGTTCGGCGAGGCACGACGAGTAAGGAAGAAGAGAACGTGTGTTATGTTTGTGGCCGTGTGTGGCATTGGCAACTTGTTAGAAGATCTTCTTCGTAATCCGTCTTTAGAAGGAACATTCTGACGAATGTTTCTAGCGAGGAGAATGTTATACCCGTATTTCGCAGTATGTACGTGGGGCGCACGTAGGAATTTGGAACTTGAGATTTGGCTTGGCGAATTTAAATTGTGCACAACACCCTATTAGAGTCGTTTCGACTAAACGTTTCCACACTTTCGTAGGGAATTTCCGCTATGTCATTTTTAATTTTTATGATTTTTCCGAGAGACGAAACATTTTGGATCAACAAGAGGGCGCCACTTGGCACCTCTCATTGGAAGACGCTTGGCGGTGGCTTGGACGAAATGGTTGGATTTTTGTCAAGTAGTAGGTAGGATATTTTCATGGTAGATGGATAAGGTGTACTTGGGTGAATCTTGGCCTTACACTTGTGTAGCACTTGGCTTGATATTGTCCATTGGTTGGCCTTCACTTGACCTATAAATACCCTCTAATGCAAGAGTTATTCTTCATCCACACTTGTGAAATTCCAAGAAAATACTCCTCCCTCATGAGCAATTCGTCAGCCACACTACCCCCTTGAGCGAGCTTTGGAGAGCCACCCCTCCCTTAGTGGTGTCTAGCACCCAGGTACCCCCCAGCCTAGTTGTCTTGTATAAATACCCTTTGTGGTATAGAAATACTCCAAAGTATTGTTGTAATGTCCAAATACCTTGGCCCAAATACCTTGTAGTATTCCCAAGGTTACACTTATAAAAGCCCGAAAATACGATTATACTTTCCTTTAGCCACTAAACGAAACCCTAAGGAAATCTTCGTTGTTTGAAGTACTTAAGAGAAGTTGGTTAGAACTTCTAAGGGTTGTTTGGAGCGGATCGAGCACTTGAGGAGGAGCTAAACGTTGCTCGGGGCGACATTAAACTCGGATAATTTTGGGCTTATCGAGGTAAATATCTTGTCTCTATTGTAATTGGAAATTACATGTTGTTAGAATATATAGTTGAAGTATACTATATATAGAACTATACTTAGTAATCTTGGCAATGTCTTTTGACTTAAGCTGAAGAATTAAGAATCGAATCGAATCTGTAATTACATAGGGTGTATCAGACAGAGACTTGTGTAGTATTACTCACTAGAAGAATTGAACACGTCCGCTTAGGCGTGAAAACCCCCCACCCAGGTTGGCTTGGTAGCCACCCTCTATAGAGAAGGAGATTTGCGCGTGGGGAGGTGTCAATTTTCTCAGAGATTATGGAACGTTGAGATCTAGATGTTAATAAGCGCCTTGTGGCCTTATAGGTCAAGTACTACGTGTGAGTGATCCACTTGGCTTAAGGAGTAGCCGCGGTTTGAGGTACTGAGCGTTTTGCTATTAGTCGACAATCGTCGCGAGGTATGTGAACCTCTTCCTATCTCTTCTAGCATGATATGTGTGAACTATGTAGTACGGTAGACGTACATGTGTTAACTGTGTTTGATTGTTCTTAAAACATAAAGTGTTATAACGGCTTTATGGGAAGTTGGTTATAACAGCTTTATGTAGGTAAGAAAATACTTTGTGGTTTTAAAAGGTAACTGATGTGAATTATAACTGGCTAGTTATAATAAAGAACTTGATGTATTTCAAAAGATTTATAAATCGTTTTGGAAGGGAGAGTAACACTTGGTTTTAAAAGGTTTTAAAAAAGAGTTATACTAGCTTTATGGGGAGTTAGGTATAATGTCTTAAGAGAGGTAAAGAAAATGGTTTACTGATGTTAGAAGTTAAGAGACTTGATCTTATAAGATAAGAGACTTAACTTATTTGTTTTAATGTGAATGTTTGTGTGAAACCTCATTCGTGGGTAATGAGTACTTGGTTTTATTTAAAGGGATAATGTTTTACTGATTTCTAAATCGGAATGTATCGACACCACCGCAGCGTTAATAAAGGAAAATGTATTGAATAATGATGAATTGTATTAAAACCAGCAGAAACCTCCATCCGCATAGAAACTAAGATGAGACAAAATGATATACATTTTCTAGATCATGGTCACGTAATAAGAATGTTGTAAAGAAGAATAACCTACTCTCACGTGAGACATATATTACTCAATTGTTCTAAAAGGAATCAAGTGATTAAGTTTGGGAACTATGAAACCATTTGAAAACGAAGCTTGAGTAATCGAGACTAGGCAAACCGGAACTTAGGAAAAGAATGTTGTTACTTGATTTTGAAAAGGAACTGGGGTTGGTCATTCTAATACTACGGCATCGGGTGACTTTTATAAAAGTAATGGATCTCTTTAAAAGAACTTAACGTATGTAGTACTTTGGGGTTAAAAACCCGACTTTGGCATAAAATGAAAGTACTTTGAGTTGATGTGAAGCTTGCTATGCTTGTTGTTGTGAAACTTGCCTATGCTTGTTGTTGTGAAACTTGCCTATGCTTGTGATGATAGCCTTGTTGTGCAAGTGGTATTTACGTGTTACCGCGTCTCGATAGAGGCCGGTTGACTTGTCGAGAACTTACTTGACGCGGCCGGGCAAATGGAGAATTCCACGGGTATGTTTCCATTTTGATTCTTCGCTTGTTGTTGATGTCACATGGACATGTCTACACCGACGCAGATTCCAGGCACGCGGCCACGCGGCGTTGATTACCCGATCTATGGTTATTACCGCAACATGGACGCGTTCACACCGACGCAGATCCCTGGCACGCGCGGGTTGACCACCCAAGATATGTTATTGAGGTTACATGGGCATGTCTACACCGATGCAAGATTCGGGGTACGCGCCACGCGCCTTGTTATTATTGCATCATGGACATGTCTACACCGAGGCGATTCCGGCACGCGCCATGATGCGAACACGATGGATGTTGTGGGCGTGAGACCCATAGTTATATTTGAGTGGTGACTTTGAGGCGTGAGTCCCCGACTTGATCGCTTATGTCGCTGCATCGTATTTTGGTTATCATACATGTCTCCCGTATTTTTAGCTATTATGATTTCATTTACGATTTGACGCTTCACATACTGTACTGTTAGATCGACTCTCGGGTCGCGTTCATCCGCAGTAGAGGTACATCGGTCGCGGATCCCCGCCTTAGGATCTCATTTCAGCGTGTTGAAAGTCTGCTCCTTCTGAGGCTTATCTTTGGTATGTTTCGAGTTGTAGGTTCTGTACATTCGTGGTATGGCGGCCCCGTCCCGTCATAGGTTGTTATTTCTCTTAAGGTCTGTAGCACCGCTGTGGCGTGGTTTGTAAAGGATAAGCTCGGGTTTTTTCAGATATACCTGAAGGCAATCGCTTTGTCGCTCGCTTATTTATCACATCTCTTGATCCATGTCTATTGCATGTTTAAGTTTTTATTTCCGCTGGTTTTTCTCTGATGTATGTATCACTAGGGTGCCCGGGGTAAGGCACCAGTAACGGGCCCGGGTTCGGGGCGTTACAAAGTGGTCCGTGAGATTCATCAGCTATCGAGCCGATGGGGGTTCGATTAATTGTTTCCAAGGTAAATGGAGTTTGGATCCGAGAGGTTGCCGAGTCTTGCTTCGTCGAGGAGGTGAAGAGGCGACAATATGAGGATTCGATGTTAGTACGGGATCGTGATACGGCTCTCCGAGAGAAAACGAACCTGTTTGGGTAGCACCAGATAGAGTGTTGTGATATGAGAATAGCTTGTGTGTGCCCGATGCTGCAGGACGTGTCAGCAGGTGTTAGGGGAGGCACACAGTGCTCATTTCTCTATTTGTTCGGGGTCGACTAAGATGTATCATGACCTCATATGTATGTATTGGTAAGATGACCTGAAGAGGGACGTAGCCGGGTTTGTTGCTTAGTGTCCGAATTAGTAGCAGGTCAAGGTTGAACACCAGAAGCCCAGTGGGCTATTGCAGGCGATTGATATTCCGACATGGAAGTGAGAGGTGATCAGCATGGTTTTGTTACAGGATTACCTCGTACTCAGAGGAAGTGTGATTCCATCTGGGTTATTGTAGACAGGCTGACGAAATCAGCCTATTTTCTTCCAGTCAGGACTACGTATTCGGCTGAGGATTATGCCAGATTGTATATCAGGGAGATTGTGAAACTGCACGGAGTCCCTATATCGATTATATCAGACAGAGGAGCCCAGTTTACGACTAACTTCTGGAGGTCTTTTCCAGAAGGGGTTAGGGACACAGGTGAGTCTCAGTACCGCGTTTCATCCTCAGACCGACGGACAGGCAGAGCATACTATCCAGGCACTTGAGGATATGTCGCGGGCATGTGTTATTGATTCCAGGGGTAGCTGGGAGGATCATTTGCCTCTTGTAGAGTTGCTTATAACAACAGCTACCATTCTTGCATTCAGATGACGCCATATGAGGCTTTGTATAGGCGGGAGTTTAGGTCGCCGGTTAGTTGGTTCGACGTGGGCGAGGTTCAGTTAGTTGGCCAGACTTGATTCAGCAGGCTGTGGATAAGGTGAAGCTTATCCAGGAAAGATTATTAGCAAGCTCAGAGTCGACAGAACCTTTATGTAGATAACCGACGTCGACGCTTGGAGTTCAGGTTGACGTTTAGTATAAGTATTGTTATGTGGCCACGTGTGGTATTATTGGTAGGTAGGGGTTGTAAAAGGAGACTATGTCGCTATCTATAAGATTGACTCCCAAAAGAACATTCGGGGACGAATGTTTCTAAGGGGGGAAGAATGTTACACCCCGTAATTCCAGGACATGTTTATAAGAACGTACGTAAGAACTCAAAAATGTTAAGATTTGAGACTAGTAAAAATTTATCAGAATTATGGAATTGTTGGAAAACTAAATATTGCGACGAATGGGAGTGTGACACGTGTCACCCCCCCTTAGTTGGTCTTGGAAGAAATGGACATGGCTAAAATGGTCATTTGACCATAATTAAGATGAGCAAGTCTTGCTAAGGCTAGAGCTTGAGTTATTTGACTTAGTCAAAGGGTCACTTGGCTAGATTTTTAAGTGAATTGGATCCAAGTCACACAATTGTTCTCATCTTGACCCTCCATAGTGTTATAAATGCATACTAGTAGCAAGACAAGGCTTCTATACTTAGAAAAATTTCAAGAAAACTTGAAGAACACAAAGGAGCTCTCTGTTCACTAAGGGTTTCAAGGAGAAAATTTTCGTTTGTTGTTCAATAAGCTCCACACTTTAAACCAAGGTTCCTAAGGGTATTGTAAGGGTGTCTCAATAGAAATGTCACACCCCGAATTCGGGCCCGTGACTGGTGCCTTACCCCGGGCACCCTAGTGATACAACATCAGAGAAAACCAGCGGAAAATAAAACATGAGTCATGAAACAAGAGATATAATAATAAACAGCCCAACCAAAACGGTTGCCTTCAAGATATACATAAACTCCGAACAGTTTAATCCTTTACAACCTCGCCACAACAAGATTACTGCACCTCTAAGATTTACAACGACTATGACGGGACAGGGCCCCCGCCATACCCCTGAATGTACAAGAACCTACAACTCAGGGAAACACATACCAAAAGATAAGCCTCCGGAGAAACGGAGCTTCCCAATACTGAATCGTGATCCTATGGCGAGGATCCACGACCGATGCACTTACTGCAGATGAACGCAGCTTCGGGCGAGGTCAAGATAACAGTACCAAGTATGTGAAATCAGAAATATCAGAAATGAAATCATACTAGTCTATATAAAGCAGAGACATGTATGATAACCAAACTACGATTCACAACATAAAAGCGATATGTCGATCGAGGACTCACGCCTCAAGTCATCACTCAAATATAACTATGGGTCTCACGCCCACAACATCAATCGTGTTCGCATCACGGCGCGTGCCCCCGAATTCTGCATCGGTGTAGACATGTCCATGATGCAACAATAATACCAATGCCCATGGCCACATGCCCCGAATTCTACCTCTGTGACACGCCCATGTGACATTAATAACAATATATCGGGTGATCAACCCCGCCGCACGACACATGCCCCGAATCTCGCGACGGTGCAGACATGTCCATGTGACATCAACAACAAGACAAGAATCAAAATGGAAACATACCCGTGGAATTCTCCATCACCGCCAAAGACGCCCAAGTAAGTTCTCAATAAGTCAACCGCCTCTATCGAGACGCAGAATACGTAAATACCACACTTGCACAACAAAGGCTATCATCCCAAGCATAGGCAAGTTTCACACAACTCAAAGTACTTTCACATAAGTCACACAATACCCGAAGTATAAAAATCGTGACTATCTTTTTAAGTAAACAAGACACTTCCCTTTGTAAAATCAAGTAACAACCTTATTTTTCAAACGTTCAAGTTTGCCTAATTTCAAATGCTCAAGTCACTTATTTTGGAAAGGTTTCATAACTCATAGTCTTAATCTCTTTAAAAACAATTGAGTAACATATGTCATATATGTGAGTAGTTTATTCTTGTTTATAACGATCTTATTACAGCAGCCATGATCTAGAAAATGTAATATCATTTTGTCTCATCTTAGCTTCTATGCAGATGGAGGTTTCTACCGGTTTTAATACAACACATCATTATTCAATACATTTTCCTTTATTAACGCTGCGGTCTGTCGATACACATTCTCGATTCCCAAATCAAGAAACATTATCCCTTTAAAACCAAGTACTCATTACTCACGAATGAGGTTTCACACAAACATCCACATTAAAACAAATAAGTTAAGTCTCTTATTCTATAAGATCAAGTCTCTTAACTTCTAATATCAGTAAACCATTTTCACCTACATAAGGTCGTTATAACTAACTTCCCATAAAGCTATTATAACACCCTATGTTTTAAACCAACCAACTCATTTAGCACATGACGCCTCACCGTACTACATAGTTTACAAAACATCATGCTCGAAGGATAGGAAGAGGTTCACATACCGCGACAGTATCGACAATAAGCAAAATGCTCCAAGTACTACAACCTTGCTAGCCCTTTCCACTCCTCAAGTAGAATACGCTACTCATAGTACTTTCACCTAAAAAGGTCACAAACGTCTATTAACTTCAAAACACAAGGTTCCATTTCTCTCTGAAAAAGACTCTCCCGCAACAGCGTAAATCGCCTCCTCTATCGCGGCCGGTTACCAAGCCAACCGTGGGGTTTACACGCCTAACCTGACGCGTGTACCATCCTACTACACAACAATGCTACACAAGTCTCATCAGAATACAGTCTATGTAATTACGATTCGCTTCTCTTCTTTAAATTCAGCTTAAGTCAAAAGACATTGCCGACAATAATGTTCAGTTCTATATATAGTATACCTCAACTATATATTCCTACTACATGTAATCTTCAATTACAATAAGGACAAGAATATTTACCTCGACAAGCCCAAAATTATCCAAGTTATAATGTCGATCCTGAGCAAGGTTTAGCTCCTACTCCGTGCGCTCCAATCCGCTCCAAACAACCCTTAGAAGTTCTAACCAACTTCTACTCAAATACTTCAACCAACTACGAAGATTTCCTTAGGGTTTCGGTTTGAGACTAAAAGGACAAAAGGTAGTATTTAAGACTCTACGATAGAGGTAACTTTTGGAATACAACAAGGTAAAGGCTAAGGTATTTTGGGCATTATAACAATACTCTGAGAGTATTTCTACCAAGAGGGGTGTATTATACGAAACAACTAGGCTGTGGGGTACCCCACGCTAGCACCACAAAGGGGAGGGAGGCTCTCGCCACAAGGCCACCTCAGGGGAGGGAAGGCTTAGGACGAGAACACACTCAAAGGGAGGGAGAGGACTCAAGACTTGGAAGATTTTAGGAATGGATGAAGTCTTCAAGCTTAGTGGTATTTATAGCAAAACCAAAGGCCAACCAATGGCCAAGATCAAGCCATGTGCAAGGCAAGTGTAAGGCCAAGATCAAGCCAAGTGCACCCTAGTCCCTACTCCTTAAAACCCTCACAAATATCTACACAAATATCTACCACAACTTGCCCCTCCAATCGGCCAAGTGCCGCCCCACTTGTCTCCATTGTGAGGGTGACACATGTCACCCTCCCGTTGGTCCAAAATGTTTCGTCTCTAAAAATCCGCAAAAATAAGAAAAGACATAGCCTAATTTTCCCTCGCAAGTTATGTAAAACGTTTAGCCAAAAACGACTCTAACCGCAGGGTGTTGTGCCAAATGTCATTCGGCCAAGCCATTTAGCGGGGTGACACGTGTCACCCTCCTATTGGCCCTCATAAAACGCCTTCCGAAAAATATCCACAATGGCCAAAATCTCAAAACAAAGTGGGCCCTACAAACCAGAATTTCTCCCGTGGGCCCCACGTGACCATTTCCGAAAATAAAATTCCATAATTCTAATATAATCTAAGAAGCCCAAATTCCAAATCTGGGAACCCAATTCCCATCAACGAACATTTTTCTTTACAAAAACCGGAAACTTTTTCCGTGGAAAAATCACCTCTTTCTTCCTTTCCAATTTTACGCGTGCTCTCGCACGCACGCCCTCGCATACATACCCCGAGAATACGGTATAACATTCTCCTCTCTTAGAAACATTCGTCCCGAATGTTCCTTCTCAAGACGGATATCGATGAAGTTCCTCTAACAAGTTGTCAACGCCACACGCCACGAAATAACACACGTTCTCTTCCTTCCTTACTCGTCGTGCCCTTTCGAACACTTGAACTCTCCCAAGACGTACCAAACTTCAGTCATTACTTCCGCTCCCAAAAATCTCCGAGTCACTACCTCCAAACTTGGTCATCTTACTAACCTCAAACTTCCTTAAGGCCATTCCGGCCTTTACGAACCGCTTCGGTCGAACGCGTCCACGAACTCATACGATGATCATACAAACTTGGGCCTAGCATCCCCGCGTGACCCTACCACCGGCGACCACCCAGAACTGACCCCACCTTAATCCGGCTACGGGTTGACCGTATCACGCCCTCAACCCGACCCACAATCGCGTGAAGCCTCGTTCCCCGACACTGAACAATCATGCTAAATCACATCATGAAAGCTACCACTTCCATCTCACACTACCCATGGACTTATCACACAAATAAAACCCACGTATACTACGCACTCTGATAAAGGTCAAACATAAAACGAATCTTTTACTCAAGACGACCTTACCTCTAAGGTCTCAATCGTGACAGTCTAGGGTTCTACAATAACCAGGTGTCTAAATCACATTTAGCACAAAGCTATCCGAACATAACACTAAAACACATCAGTATACAAAACTCTAGAGGGTTAAGGATATACCTGTCTCTTCCGCTTCCTAATCACAGTCCTGCCCTGCAGGGCGCATAGCTAGTGAAGGTGATGAACCAGCCACTGATCCTGAAGGCTGAGTCGTAGCATCCGTGCTACCCTTGGTCGGACAGTTCCTCGCAAAATGGCCCTGCTGGCCGCAAAAATAACAAGCTCCCTTGGCACCACGACACTCCCCGAAATGCGGTCTACCACATCGGCCACACCGAGGTAGGGGTGACCGCATCTGGCCAACACCCTTACTTCCCTGGAAACCTGAACCTCGAGCCACGACCGCTCACAAGGCGGAGGACCACTGCATCGGGCGGGGTACAAAACTAGTCTGCTGCTGAGGCGGTCCGCCTCGAAAGTCGCCAAAGACCACGATGTCACGCCTCTTCGCTGATCCGTGTCATTCCGTCGACCTCTCCGTACCTCACATCCTAATGCATGAGCTCGCGCGGCAATGTCCATGCCCTGAAGAACTACACGAACAAGCCTGCAAGTAATCATCTAATCCGGTGGCGTGGCGGTGCACTCTATCCTCCATGGTTGCCACTAAAGCGGGGACATACCGAGCCAACGAGTCAAACTCCACGTTGTACTCGAATGCGCCTCTCGTCTCGATCATAAATCTGTCGGCGTGCCTCCTCATCCGCGGAGGCAAGAAGTGAGTGAATACCTCTCGAGAACTCGTCCCATATCGCTGGAAGCGCATGCTCTCCCGACAACTCCCACGAATCAAACCCGATCATGCGGTATCACGCACCGATGCGCACCTAAGACCACCGACTCGGTCTCCAAGCCTTGATCACTCTCACGACCAGAATCGCCGGATGAACTCCGCGGATCATCCTCGGCCTCGACCCATAAAACTCGCGGGCTCTGACTCGTAAAGTCCGTAGCCTCAAACTATCTGCTCGGGGTGAACCATCGGTGCTCTGAATCCAGGCTGAATCTGCCGTGATCTATCCTCATATCTCGCCACGACCACGACCATCGGGCCATCTCCTTGTAACCCATCTCTCTCGCCTGCATCGTGGACTGAGGCTCGTGTCTTGTGGTCTCGGCCATCGCTGCGCTCTAAACTTCTGGCTGGCGGCGCCACAAAACCCGCCGTCAAGCACAACCTCGTGTCTTGTCAGGCTGCGCCTCGTACTCCTCTGTATCTCACTAGCGGCACCTCGCTGCCTTGCCCTTCAGGCTCTGGTTGCGCGGAGGCATAATCGTAAAACGAGATACGTCGGAGGGTCCAACTTACAACACGGCTCTAAGGCACGATCTCGGAATGAGAAGAATGGAAACCAATCCTAAATGTCCTATAGCCTCACGATTATAGATGTGGTGCACAACACACCGATAATCAAGACTACTGACACGGTGCAGAGACACTTTCCGAGGACTAATCGCCTCGATACCACTATGTCACACCCCGGTCGGGCGTGGATCGTGCCTTACCGGCACCCTAGTGATACAACATCGAGAGAAAACCGGAAAATAAAACATGAGTCATGAAACAAGAGATATAATAATAAACAAAGCAACCAAAACGGTTGCCTTGATATACATAAAACTGAGCAGTTTAATCCTTTACAACCCCGCCACAACGATTACTACTGCACTTAAGATTTACAACGACTATGGCGGGGCAGGCCCCGCCATACCTCAATGTACAAGAACCTACAACTCAGGGAAACACATACCAAAAGATAAGCCTCAGTAGAAACTGAGCTTCACAATACGCTGAACTGTGATCCTATTAGCGAGTATCCACGACCGATGTACCACTACCTGCGGCATGAACGCCAAGCGAGGTCAAGACAACAGTACCAAGTATGTGAAATCAGAAATATCAGAAATGAAATCATACTAGTCTATATAAAGCGGGAGACATGTATGATAACCAAACTACGATTCATAACATAAAGCGATCATGTCGATCGGGGACTCACGCCTCAAGTCATCACTCAAATATAACTATGGGTCTCACGCCCACAACATCAATCGTGTTCGCGTCACGGCGCGTGCCCCGGAGTGCATCGGTGTAGACATGTCCATGATGCAACAATAATACCAATGCCCCATGGCCACATGCCCCCGGAATTCTACCTCGGTGTAGACACGTCCATGTGACATTAATAACAATATACTGGGTGATCAACCCTGCCGCATGGCCACATGCCCCCGGAATACTGCATCGGTGTAGACATGTCCATGTGACATCAACAACAAGACAGTAATCAAAATGGAAACATACCCGTGGAATTCTCCATCACTGCCAGCACGTCCAAGTAAGTTCTCAACAAGTCAACCGGCCCTCTATCGAGAGACGCGGTAACACAGAAATACCACACTTGCACAACAAAGGCTATCATCACAAGCATAGGCAAGTTTCACACAACTCAAAGTACTTTCACATAAGTCACACAATACCCGAAGTATAAAAATCGTGACTATCTTTTTAAGTAAACAAGACACTTCCCCTTTTGTAAAATCAAGTAACAACATTATTTTCCAAACGTTCAAGTTTGCCTAATTTCAAATGCTCAAGTCACTTATTTTGGAAAGGTTTCATAACTCATAGTCTTAATCTCTTTAAAAACAATTGAGTAACATATGTCATATATGTGAGTAGTTTATTCTTGTTTATTACGATCTTATTACAGCAGCCATGATCTAGAAAATGTAATATCATTTTGTCTCATCTTAGCTTCTATGCAGATGGAGGTTTCTACTGGTTTTAATACAACACATCATTATTCAATACATTTTCCTTTATTAACGCTGCAGTAGTGCAGTCGATACACATTCGATTCCGAAATCAAGAAACATTATCCCTTTAAAAACCAAGTACTCATTACTCACGAATGAGGTTTCACACAAACATCCACATTAAAACAAATAAGTTAAGTCTCTTATTCTATAAGATCAAGTCTCTTAACTTCTAATATCAGTAAACCATTTTCACCTACATAAGGTCGTTATAACTAACTTCCCATAAAGCTATTATAACACCCTATGTTTTAAACCAACCAACTCATTTAGCACATGTACGTCTACCGTACTACATAGTTTACAAAACATCATGCTCGAAGGATAGGAAGAGGTTCACATACCTCGCGACGAGTATCGACAATAAGCAAAATGCTCCAAGTACTACAACCTTGCTAGCCCTTTCCACTCCTCAAGTAGAATACGCTACTCATAGTACTTTCACCTAAAAAGGTCACAAACGTCTATTAACTTCAAAACACAAGGTTCCATTTCTCTACAGAAAATTCGGCAGCACCTCCCCCCCCGCAACAGCGTAAATCTCCTCCTCTATCGAGGTCGGTTACCAAGCCAACCAGGGGGGGGGGTTTACACGTCTAACCGGACGTGTACCATCCTACTACACAACAATGCTACACAAGTCTACTGTATCTGATCCTATGTAATTACTGATTCGTTCTCTTCTTTAAATTCGGGCTTAAGTCAAAAGACATCACGCACAATAATGTTCAGTTCTATATATAGTATACCTCAACTATATATTCCTACTACATGTAATCTTCAATTACAATAAGGGGACAAGAATATTTACCTCGACAAGCCCAAAATTATCCAAGTTATAATGTCGATCCTGAGCAAGGTTTAGCTCCTACTCCGTGCGCTCCAATCCGCTCCAAACAACCCTTAGAAGTTCTAACCAACTTCTACTCAAATACTTCAACCAACTATGAAGATTTCCTTAGGGTTTCGGTTTGAGACTAAAAGGACAAAAGGTAGTATTTCCTGCTCACGTATAGAGGTAACTTTTGGAATACAACAAGGTAAAGGCTAAGGTATTTTGGGCATTATAACAATACTGAGAGTATTTCTACCAAGAGGGGTGTATTATACGAAACAACTAGGCTAGTGGGTACCACGGCTAGCACCACAAAGGGGGGAGGGGGAGGCTCTCGGCCACAAGGCCACTCAAGGGGGGGGAGGGGGAAGGCTTAGGACGAGAACACACTCAAAGGGAGGGAGAGGGACTCAAGACTTGGAAGATTTTAGGAATGGATGAAGTCTTCAAGCTTAGGGGGGTATTTATAGCAAAACCAAAGGCCAACCAATGGCCAAGATCAAGCCATGTGCAAGGCAAGTGTAAGGCCAAGATCAAGCCAAGTGCACCCTAGTCCCTACTCCTTAAAACCCTCACAAATATCTACACAAATATCTACCACAACTTGCCCCTCCAATCGGCCAAGTGCCGCCCCACTTGTTTCATGAGGTGACACGCCACCCTCCCGTTGGCCACAAATGTTTCGCCGCGCGGAACAATCCTCAAAAAATAAGACAAGACATAGCCGAATTTTCCTCGCAAGTTATGTAAAGCGTTTACAAAAACGACTCTAACCAGGTGTCAGACAAATGTCATTCGACTAAGCCACTGGCGGGGTGACACGTGTCACCCTCCTATTGGCCCTCATAAAACGTCTTCCGAAAAAATATCCACAATGGCCAAAATCTCGAAAACAAAGTGGGCCCCACAAAACCGTAAATTTCTCCCGTGGGCCCCACGTGACCATTTCCGAAAATAAAATTCCATAATTCTAATATAATCTAAGAAGCCCAAATTCCAAATCTGGGAACCCAATTCCCATCAACGAACATTTTTCTTTACAAAAACCGGAAACTTTTTCCGTGGAAAAATCACCTCTTTCTTCCTTTCCAATTTTCTGTCGTGCTCTCGTACGTACGTCCTCGCATACATACCCTGAGAATACGGGGTATAACAAGAAAGATCCCGGAAAAGTGTCGTTTTCGTATTAGTCGCAAGGTGAAAACCTAGTCACTTTCATAAGGTTTGGTTTGGAAATTAAAGGAAAGATGTTTGTGATCTTCTAAGGGCTTCAAGTGGCGGATTGGAGTGTCAAAGAGAGGCTCTAAGTTGCTAGGAAGCGACTTCGGATCTTGAAGTTGGATTAAGGCTCGTCAAGGTAACAATCTTGTTCTCTTAAGTGTTATAAGATTACATATTGTGGTAGCCTTACATTTTAACTAGCATTAAGTATATGTATTAAAGATTGATAAGTGTTATGGGTATTGGAAGTCTAAAATCCGAAATGACATTGTTAGCCATTTGAAATTGAAATACAATTTGGTCGATAATTAGAATCGTCGCATGTTATCTACTTGAAGATTATCGTTGTTATAATCAATTGCGGCTTTATAACATGTTATACTAAACAACTTGAATTGAAAAGGAATTGGAAAGGATGATGTGTTGTTACACCTTTTGGCCGAGAATGGCATTGCCTTTTGGACTAATTTGATATCAATTGTGGGGCGGAATTTTACACGTCTTGTTAGGCGTGTAATCCCCTATTGTTAACTACATTGTTGAGCCTTAAATGTGGCGTGTTTGGTTATTGAATTCGGGCCTTGAAAAAGGTGGAAAAGTATGTAGAAACAAAGGAAGTGTTGTCCGATTTTCCGTAGAATTTAGTGACTTTTCAGTTAGAATATTCTACGTTTGAAGCTAGAAGTTAATAGACGTATTATGGTCATTATAGGTTGAGATACTACGTACGACATATTGGACTTAGCAAGTGGATTAAACCGAAGAGGTATGTGGAACTTTCTTATCTCTTGAGCAGGAATAGTTGTAAATGTATAGTACGGTAGACGTACGAGATTTAAAACGAATTTAGTTTCATTTGATATCCTTGACTTGTTTTACGAATGTCCAAGTTGGTTGAGTTAGAGATTTAACTCACTTGTTTTTAAAGGATAAAGATATCCTAGTTTCTAAAGTTAAGAAACTTGATTTCCAAAGTTAAGAGACTTGGAGTATTTTGAAAGTATGAGACACTTGGTTTTCGAATGTATAAGTATCTTGGTTATAAAAGAATGTAAGTGTCTAAAGCATAAAGTTATTATAACGACTTTATGGAAAGTTGGTTATAATAACTTTATGGAGAGTTAAAAGAATGGTTTACTCTAGTGATGTAAATAAAGATAAGGACTTGAAATGAAGAAAGGTGAATTGATTTAAAGGTATCAATTTCGTAAAGTTTTAAAGTAAGAAGTCACTTGATTTAGAAACCTATAAATGTATTTCTAAAAGGTATTGTGACTTGTCTTGAAAAATAGATATGACTTGATACTACGGTTATTAGTATCTTGGAAGTTTTATATGAAAATGAGTCATTTTAAAAGAATAGAGGTACGTAGTACTTTGGGTTAAATTCCCGGATTTTTAAAATGACATGTTAGTGCCTTAAGTAAACTAAAATGAGAGGGTATATAAATAAAGTTAATAAGAAGTTAGGGGATTTCTTAACTTGCTTATGTTATGATAAGCCGGTAGTGCTTATGTTATGTATCATAAGCCGGTAGTGCTTATGTTATATATGATAGCCAGTTGTGCTAGGTTATGTTATTCTTACGGGGTAAAGCCCCGGGTTACTACTAATTCCATGGATTTGCTACCCATGATGCGAGTGCGGCGTTTGTACTCATTGCGGGCCCACCGGGCCCAAGCGGGTGAAATAGTCCTGTGCAGGTGAAATAGTCCCATGTGGAGCACATCGCTCCATTGCGGGTCCGCAGGACCTATGTGGGTGAAATAGTCCCAGGAGTAGGATTGCTTAATGATACTACGGGCGGGTGACCCTACTTTGATCACGAGCCTCCTATTTTTATGCAGCAAAGTATAATCTTGTTTACTCTCATTGTTAGTAAGGCACAGTGTACTGTTATTTGAGTTATCATACATGTCTCCAGCTTTATTTTAGACTTTATGATTTCATTACAGTACTTTCGGTTTTCACATACTTGGTACATGTTGTACTGACCTCCTTCGGGGGGCTGCGTTCATGCCGCAGGTAGGGTTATACAGGTTGCTGATCCTCATTTTTAGGATCACTGTTCAGCTGGTTGGAAAGCTCCATTATTTCGGAGGCTTTGCATGTTGGTACAGTTCCATGTGGTTGTAGTTTTATGTACATTCAGGGGTATGGCGGGGCCCTGTCCCGTCACAGTTGTTATGTTAGAAATTCTTAGAGGTCTGTAGTCATATCTTGTGGATTGAGTTGTAAAAAAAAAACTGCTTTTTGAGTTACGTGTATACTTTTGGAAGGTGGCCTTATCGGCTAGCCTGTTATTTATTTCTTTTGAGTTATATGTATGTTCATTGCTATTCTCTCGATGTATACGAAAGGGTGCCTGTGTAGGGCACCGCCGCCCGGTCGGGTCGTGACACTCCCGAACCCGAACCCCACTACTATCGGAACCAACCAATCAAACCCCAAGGCTCGCTAGCTGATGTATCTCGCGGACCATGCCCCTTCTATCTGGCTGCACCTCTGACAGACTACCCATAGATCTACGACTAAGAGCATCTGCAACTACATTGGCCTTCCCTGGGTGGTATAGGATATCGACATCATAATCCTTAAGTAACTCTAACCACCGTCTCTGCCGCAAGTTCAGCTCCTTCTGGCTGAAGATATACTGGAGGCTCTTGTGGTCTGTAAAAATATCCACATGAACTCCATATAAATAATGCCTCCAGATCTTCAAGGCATGAATCACTGCTGCTAACTCCAAATCATGGGTGGGGTAGTTCTTCTCATGCTTCTTGAGCTGTCGAGACGCGTAAGCTATAACCTTACCGTGTTGCATCAGCACACATCTAAGCCCGACACCCGAAGCATCACAATAAACCACATACCCGTCTAAACCCTCTGGAAGAGTAAGAATTGGGGCTATCGTCAATTTCTCCTTCAGCAACTGGAAGCCCTTTTCACAAGCATCCGTCCACTGGAACTTAGCCGCTTTCTGAGTCAGCCTAGTCAAAGGTGCTGAAATCGAAGCAAACTTCTCCACAAACCTCCGATAATAACCCGCAAGGCCCAAAAAGCTGCGCACCTCAGTTGGCATAGTAGGTCTAGGCCAAGTCTTGACTGACTCAATCTTTGTTGTATCAACCCGAATACCATCGGCCCCGATAACATGCCCTAAGAATGCCACTGAAGTCAACCAAAACTCACATTTAGAGAACTTGGCATACAATCGCGGCTCACGGAGGACTCTCGATCGCCTCAAATGATCTGCATGCTCCTGCTCCGTGCGAGAATAAACCAGGATGTCATCAATGAATACTATAACAAACGTATCCAGAAATGGCTTGAACACCCGGTTCATTAAATCCATAAATACTGCTGGAGCATTAGTCAAACCGAAAGACATCACCCTGAACTCATAATGCCCATACCGGGTCCTGAATGCAGTCTTAGGGACATCTGCCTCCCTAACTCGCACCTGATGATAACCAGATCGCAGGTCTATCTTGGAAAAACACTTCGCACCCTGCAACTGATCAAACAAATCATCAATCCTGGGGAGGGGGTATCTATATTTGATGGTTACCTTGTTCAGCTGCCTGTAATCGACACACATACGCAGTGTCCGATCCTTCTTCCTTACAAACAATACTGGTGCTCCCCAAGGTGAAGTACTAGGCCTAATAAAACCTTTCTCCAGCAGATCTTTCAGCTGGTCCTTCAACTCCCTCAACTCGGCAGGTGCCTTTCTGTATGGTGGAATAAATATAGGTCGAGTATCTGGCAGAACATCAATACAGAACTGTATCTCCCTCTCATGAGGAATACCTGGGAGATCGTCTGGGAATACATCCGGAAATTCTCTAACAACCGAATCGATCAAGCTCGCAACTCAGCCTTTGTATCAAATACCCGAATAAGATGGTAGATATATCCCTTCTGAACCATCTTCCTAGCCTTGAGGTACGAAATAAACCTACCCTCTCACACGACGACCAGGCCGCATGATCGTGCCCTACCAGGCACCCTTACAGTATACATCGAGAGATAATCAATGAACATACATGAAACTTATAAAATAAATCAACAAGAAATAAACAACAGGTTAGCCGATAAGGCTACCTCCCTGGACACATATACATATACTTAACCAAACGCAGTTACATCCTTCTTTTTTCAAACCGACCCACAAGATATGACTACGGCACTTAATAATTACAACTGTATGACAGGCCCCGCCCTACCCCTGAATGTACATAAATCAACAACATCAGGGAAACCGTACCCAAAAGATAAGCCTCCGGAGTGAATGGAGCTTTTTCCCAAAAAAACTGAACAGAGATCCTAAGAGCAAGGATCACCAACCTGTGTACCTAACACCTGCGGGCATGAACGCATCTCGGCGGGTCAAGCAACAGTACCGAGTATGGAATGTAAATAAGATACAAGAACTACATCATAATCAGAGTAAAAGAATGACAGGGGAAAGTATAAAAATGAAATACCAGATCCTACCGTGCCATTTTAACTCCTGAAACCAATCACACATTAACCGTTCTTTTCCTTCTTTCAATAAGAATTAACATCATATTCTTACATACATACTTAAGAATTCAATCAAGATTTTCCACATAACTTACATATCTTACATAACATAATCCGACCCTTTATGGAGGGATTCCTTATTTGGAAGCTTACTTTGATTATCTATACGTGATAACGTAATCCGGCCCATTTGTGGGACACGGTGTACTGATGAATCATGTGGCATAATCTGGCCCGTCTGTGGGGCTCGGTGTACTGTGAAATCATGTAGCATAATTCGGCCCGCCTGTGGGGCTCGGTGTACTGTGGAATCATGTAGCATAATCCGGTCCGCCTGTGGGGCTCGGTGTACTGTGGAATGATGTTGCATAATTCGGCCCGCCTGTGGGGCTCGGTGTAAGATGACGTAATCCGGCCTATGTGTAGGCTCGGTGCATATGGCGTAATCCGGCCTATTTGTAGGCTCGGTGTATCTCATAACATAATCCGGCCTATTTGTAGGCTCGGTGTATCTCATAACATAATCCGACCTATTTGTAGGCTCGGTGTAATTTTTCTTACATAACATTTTTAAACCATCTTTTCACTTCTTCTTAAGTCGTTATAACAACTTCTCATAAAGCTATTACAACAACGTTTCATTTTAGAGAACTTAAGGCACTTTTATTTCTTATTACATTAGGGAAACTAAACCCAAAAGTACTACGTACATACATACTTATAAAAGAATCATGCCACACCCTCTCTTTTAAATCAATAAATTCTTTTTTTTAAAAACTCAAGTTACATACTCTTTTTGAAATCAATCTTCTTAACTTTTGAAATAGATCACGAAGCCATACCTTTTAAATCAAGTCATTTCCACTTATAAAATCAAGGCTTATAGTCTTAAAACCTCGTATCATATACTCTTTAAAATCATGTCGCTTATACATATAAAATCATGTCTTCTATACTTTAGAAATCAAGTTCCATAACTTGAAAAAAAATAAAGTTTCATACACCTCCAAAACCAAGTAACTTATTCTCTTTAAAATCATATAACTTCCACTTTTAAAATCAATCCCCTTTTCACATATAAATTCAAGTCATTTTCAAACATAAAATCAACTTACTTACTTTAAATAAATCAAGACATGTAGCTTTAAATCAAATCTCATAACTTCCTAACCATTCTTACCAACATCTCCCATAAGACTTGGTAAGGACTTTAAGATGATTTAAACATACTTTTAACTTAGAATCAACAACGTGAATGCTTCTTAACTTCTAAGAGTAGAAGGAATCATGAAATAATATCATATGGCTATTTCATACGTAGGATCATGCCAAAAGAAGGAAGAGGTTCACATACCTCGCGACGATTATCGACAAGTAGCAAAATGCTCCCAAGTACTTTAACCTTGCTAGCTTTTCCACCCTTCAAGTAGAATACGCTACTCGTAGTACTTCAACCTATATTAATCATAACATGTCTATCAACTCCTAGATTTTTAACGTAGAATCATACTAAGTGTAAGGTCTCTTATTCTACGGAAAATCGGGCAGCACTTCCTTTGTTTCTACATACTTTTCCACCTTTTTCAAGGCCCGAAAATCAATAACCAAACCCCACATTTAAGGTTCAACAATTCAGCTAACCAAAGGGGATTATACGCCTTAACAGGACGTGTAAAATTCTGCCACACCATGTATACAAAACAGTCCATAATTTCATCAATATTTAGGATAAGATATGAAGCCTCTTTGCACCCTTTTTCACCTTTATACCTTAGGACTTTCACTAGACAATTCTACCACATTAATCATATATATAACCACCCAATTTCTGCATATATACTAGTCTAAAACAGCCAGTAAAACTGCCACAAAACTGCGCCAAAATATTCCAAAATTCTAGACCATTTCGACAATTTTACAATATAACAACAAGTAGTCATTTCCCATTTCCTTTTCCAATTCCTTTTCAATCCAAGTTGTTATTCAAACATGTTATATAGTCACAACCAATCTTAACAACTATAATCACTTCTTTACATAACATGCGACGACTAAAACTAACAATTAAATTGAATTACAATCTTATCGCTAAACATGCTAGTTTCAGATTTTGTGTCACGACTCGAACCGTTCGCGGATCGTGCCTTACCCCGCACCCTAGTGATACAACATCGAGTAATCAATGAATATAAAACACAACATGAAACAATGTAAAAGAGACGCTTTATTCGAAGAAAAGTTGCCTTCGGCATATATATAAAAACTTAAATCCGAACAGCTTCATCCTTTTACAAACTCGCCACAAAGATTACGGCACTCTAAGAATGATATGACAACAATGGCGGACAGGGCCGCCATACCCCGAATGTAAGTACCTACAACGACAGTGGACTATACCATCGATAAGCCTCCGAGAAACGGAGCTTCCCAAACGCCAATCGTGATCCTAAGAGCGAGGATCGACGATCGTGTACTTCTTCCTGCGGCATGAACGCAGCCCGGGCGAGGTCGATAACAGTACCAAGTATGTGAAATCAAAATATCGTAAATGAAATCATAGTAGTCTATATAAAGCAGAGACATATATGATAACCAAACTACGATTCACAATAAATAAGCAAATATGTCAAGTCGTGACTCACGCCTCAAAGTCATCACTCAAATACAACTATGGGTCTCACGCCCACAACATCAATCATGCGCCGTGGAATACCTTCCTCACCGCCAGCCTATGATAAAAAGCACCAAGGAATACACATGAACACGTGTCCCACTGTGTCATAATAAAACCGTCACGGGTAAGTGCGAAGGCATAACCGACTACTAAAACCCACGCATCAACGAGGTCATAAATCGTATCATGAGATCTGTCTGCACCGCCACATGATCGGCCGCCACTTGCCCGCAAAGATCTAATGTGCGCGCCTAGTCCGAACTTCCCGCAGCTCCGCATAGGCCACTCACATAGGCCCGCATGAGGTATTCCCGCATCGAGGGTAGCGACTCCCCGGCAACGTCCTGGACTCGCAGTCCGCATGGCCACATAGACCGCATGAGGTATAACCCCGCACACTAACCTGGAACTCGTAGCTCGCATAGGTCCCTGGACCCGCATGAGGTATTCTCGAATCATGGTCCTGCATCACCGAGTCTACCCCGCACGGAGGCGCCTTAACCCCCGGGATCAAGTCAAGGTGAGTGATATAATACTAACATAACAGCTTATCGTTAAACAACATAAGCACAATCAAGGGAAACCCCCTTACACAACATTACAAGACACTAACACACGTAGCAGCCTAACATGTTTATTTATCAACCCAACAAGAAAGTATTACAAGGCTATCACAAACCAACATAGTCAAGTTATTCACACAAGGTACTTTCTATTCTATGTCAATAAGTTCGGGCTTTCAAACCCCTAAGTACTACGTACGTTAATTCATAAAAGATCCGTTTCTTTCACAAAAGTCACACAATACCCGTAGTATAAAAATAGAGTGACTATCTTTTTAAGTAAACCAAAACACTTCCCTTTGTAAAATCAAGTAACAACATTATTTTCCAAACGTTCAAGTTTGCCTAATTTCAAATGCTCAAGTTTCTCATTTTCGAAAGGTTTCGTAGTTCATAGTCTTAATCACTTAATAATATAATTCTCTTTTAAAACCATTTTGAGAAACATATGCCTTATATGTGAGTAGGTTATTCATGTTTATAATAATCTTATTAAAGCAGCCATGATCTAGGAAATGTAATATCATTTTGTCTCATCTTAGCTTCTATGCAGATGGAGGTTTCTACTGGTTTTAATAATACTTAATTAGTCAATACATTTCCCTTTATTAGCGCTGCAGTGGTTTGTTCGATACTTATTCTGATTTCCGAATCAGTAAAACATTATTCCTTTTTAAAAACCAAGTACTCATCACTCACGAATGAGGTTTCACACTTTTTAACAAAATTCACATTAATTCAATTAAGTCAAGTCTCTTATCTTTTAAGATCAAGTCTCTTAACTTCTAAAATCAATAAACCATTCTTTTTATCTCTCTTAAGTCGTTATACCTAACTTCCCATAAAGCTAGTATAACTCTTAAGCTTTTAAAACCAAGTATTACTCTTCTTTCAAAAAGGTTTCTTAATTCTGTTGAAATACTTCCAGATTATTATTATTTAAACTCAAGTCAAAAGACATCGGAGTAAAACCACGTTCAGTTAACACACGTACGTCTACCGTACTATATATATATTCTTTAAAATATCATGCTCAAGAGGATAGGAAGAATCACATACCTCGCGACGATTATCGACTATTAGCAAATAGCTCCAAAGTACTGTAATCCGGCTAGCCTTTTCCTCCCTTCGAGTAGAATACGCTACTCGCAGTACTTCAACCTAAAACGGTTGTACAAGTCTATCAATGTCTAGACTACTCGGTAGAATAAATCTAGATACAAGATTCTACGGAAAATTGGGCAGCACTTCCCTACCCGTCAAACTTCACAAGTTCATCAGAATACAAATCCTATGTAAGTACAGTCAATCTTCTACTTTAATATTCTTCCGATGTGATTTGATTCGAGTCTTATCTGTAATATCCTTCTATTACAGTTCAATTCTCTTCTATGAATCTTATATTCATTTCTATACTACTACAGTATGTAATTTCCAATTACAATATAAGGACAAGAGTATTTACCTCGATAAGCCCAAAATTATCCAAGATTTAATGTCGATCCTGAGCAACGTTTAGCTCCTACTCCGGGTGCTCCAACCCGCTCCAAACAACCCTTAGAAGTTCTACGCAACTCCTTCTTAATACTTCAACCGACTGTGAAGATTTTCCTTAGGGTTTCGTTTTGTGACTGAAGGGAAGTATAGTAGTATTTCTGGGCTTTTAGTATAGGTGTAACCTTGGAATACTACAAGGTATTTGGGCCAAGGTATTTTGGAATAGTAACTATACTTGGAGAGTATTTTCTACCAAGGGGGGTGTATTTACGAGAACAACTCTCAAGGGAGGGGGGGTACTCTACCAAAAGGCCTTCTCAAGGGGGAGGGGTGCTCTTTGGACGAGAGCTTCACTACAAGGGAGGGAAGGATTTTTCAAGACTTAGAAATTTGTGTTGTGGATGAAGAAGTCTTCAACAAAGGGGGGGTATTTATAGGGAAATCAATGGCCAAGATGAAGCCAAGTGGTAGGCAAGTGTAGGGTGAGGATTTGGGCAAGTGTACCTTATCCATCTACCACCAAAATATCACAAAATATCCTACCAACTCTTTGACTAGAAATCGTCCAACTTGAGCCCACAATGCCGTCCACTTTGAGGGTGACACATGTCACCCTCCCGTTGGTCCAAAATATTTCATCTCTCGGAAAAATCCGCAAAAAATATAAATGACATAGCCGTAATTTTCCCTTCGCAAGTTTTGTAAAACGTTTCGTCGAAAAACGATTCTTTTCGGTAGTTGTGCACAAAATTTCGACCCTTGCCTACTTAAGGCTTAAACTTTTATACGTACGCCCTCACGTACATACTCTGGAAATACGGGGTATAACATTTTGGCTTCCATAATTCCATAACACTTATCAATCTTCATAATATATATCACATGATCACTTCTAACTTATCATAACATGGAATCTTCAATCACTTCTAACTCGTGAGTAATGAGTACTTGGTTTTTAAAAGGAATAATGTTTTACTGATTTCGGAAATCAGAATGTGTATCGATAAACCACTGCAGCGTTAATAAAGGAAAATGTATTGAATAATTAAGTATTATTAAAACCAGTAGAAACCTCCATCTGCATAGAAGCTAAGATAAGACAAAATGATATTACATTTTCTAGATCATGGCTGCTTAATAAGATTGATTATGAACAAGATTAACCTACTCACCTATGGCATATGATACTCTATTGTTTTAAAAAGAGATTAAGACATTGAACTATGAAACTTTTCTAAAAAGAGACTTGCGTAATTGAAATTAGGCAAACTGGAACTTTTAGGGAAAAGAAAGGCATTGTGTTGTCTTAAAATGGTTTAAAACATAAAGTGTTATAACAACTTTATGGGAATTTGGTTATAACGACTTTATGAAAACAAAAGAAGGGTTTTATCATTTGTTTTAATGTGGTAACTTGACTTTTAAAAGAGAAGTATTTTGGTCCAAAAAGAAGGCATGGTATTGCCTTAATTTGGTCTTAAAAAGGAAAGTATGAAAGTTGATTTGGTTTACTTAAAAGATATAAGTCACACATTTTTATATACCACGGGTATCGGGTGGCTTTTATAAAAGGAATGAATCTCTTAAAAGGAATTTAATGTACGTAGTGCTTTAGGGTTAAAATCCGGACTTTGACATAAAATGAAAGTACTTGAGTTGTGTATAACTTGCCTATGCTTGTTGTTGTGAAACTTGACCATGTTACGTGTGATAGCCTTGTTGTGCAAGTACTGTGTTCTACTCGACTACCGGTTCATGGGATGAACCGGGAATGTATTTCACTCGACTACCGGTTCATCCGGGAATGTATTTCACTCGACTACCGGTTCATCCTGGAATGTATTTCACTCGACTACCGGTTCATCCGGGAATGTATTTCACTCGACTACCGGTTCATCCGGGAATGTATTTCACTCGACTAATGGTTCATCCAGAATGTATTTCACTCGACTCACGGCTCACGGGATGAGCAGGAATGTATCCCACACGTTTCTATACTGGGTCCATGAGATGGGCCGAGACATGTTATACGTATCACATGATTTGTACGTAGACTGCCGGCAGTGAGGAAGAAGTTCCGCGGGCATGAGGGATGACTTTGAGGGCGTGAGTCCCTGACTTGACATAACTGCTTTTATGTTGGGAACTGTAGTTTGGTTATCATACATGTCTCCTGCTTTATATAGACTATTATGATTTCATTTACAGTAGTTTACAGTTTCACATACTTGGTACTTGTTGTACTGACCTCCTTCGGGGGGCTGCGTTCATGCCGCAGGTAGAAGTACATCGGCTGTCGATCCCCGCGTTTAGGATCTCATTTCAGCGTTTTGGGCAGTTCCTTCCCTTCGGAGGCTTATCTTTGGTATGTGACCCGAGTCCAGTAGGTCCTTGTTCATTCGTGGTATGGCGGCCCCGTCTCCATAGTTGTTGTATAAATCTTAGAGGTCCGTAAGCACCTTGTTGTGGCGGGGTTGTAAGGATTGAATCGCTCAAATGTTTATATATATATATGTTGAAAGGCAACCGTTTTGGTTGGCCTATTTTCTTTCATCTTAATCCATGTCTATTTACATGTTTAAGTTTTATTTCTGCTGGTTTTCTCTGATGTTGTATCACTAGGGTGCCCGGTAAGGCACGATCCACGCCCGGTTCGGTCTTGACAAAGTGGTATCGTGAGCGCTTAGTCCTCGGAAAGTGTCTGCACGCGTGTCAGTAGAGTCTTGATTATCGGTGTGTTGTGCACCACATCTATAATCGTGAGGCTATAGGACATTTAGGATTGGTTTCCATTCTTCTCATTCTCGAGATCGTGCCTTAGAGCCGTGTGATAAGTTGGACCCTCCGACGTATTCCTTCCTTTACCGCTATGCCTCGCGTAAGGCAACCCAGCCCGATGGGCAAGGCGATCGAGGGAGTCGTTAGGGAGATACTGAGGAGTACGAGGCGCAGTGCTCGGCCAAGACTGAGAAAGCCCGACGGCGGTTTCGCGATGCCGCCAAGACCAAAGAGTTTAGAGCGCAGCGATGGTCCGAGACTACAAGACTGAGCCTCCACCCCACACCGGAAGCGGATGAGATGGGCAAGGAGATGGCCCGCCATCGCCGTGGTCGTAGCTAGATATGAGGATAGGCCGATGCGCAGCCTCAGCCCCAAGAGCACCCGTAGTTCACCCCGAGCGCATTTGAGACTACGGGATTTTCTGAGATGTAACCCGCCAGAGTTTTATGGGTCGAGGCCTGAGGATGATCCGCAGGAGTTCATCCGGCAGTTACAGCGGGTCATGAGAGTGATCAAGGCATCGGATACCGAGTCAGTGGTCCTAGGTTCGCATCGGCTGCGTGATACCGCAGTCGACTGGTTTGATTCGTGGGAGCTGTCCCGGGGAGAGAATGCACTTCCAGCTATATGGGACGAGTTCTCAAAGGCATTTCTTGCACACTTCTTGCCTCCACAGATGAGGAGGGCTCGGGCCGACAGATTTTTGACGTTGAGGCAGGACGGGCGGACGGTTAGAGAGTACAATGTGGAGTTCGACTCATTAGCTCGGTATGTCCCCGCTGTAGTAGCTGATATGGAGGACAGAGTACACCGCTACGTCACCGGGCTAGATGATTACTTGGCAGAGGCTTGTACGGGTGTAGCTCTTCAGCCGGGCATGGACATTGCCCGCATGCAAGCTCATGCACTAGGATGTGAGGCACGGAGAGGTCGACGAAATGACCGAGATCAGCAGAAGAGGGCCAGGACAGCAGGGTCCTTTGGTAACTTTCAAGGCGGACCGCCAAGAAGAGTTAGTTATCTACCTCCGCCAAGATGCAGTGGTCCTCCGCGCCTTCGGGACGTTCGCGTATTCGGGAGCCGGTCGAGCTCCGTGGCTTCAGTTCACGAGTTTACGTAAGTGCTAGCGAGGATTCATGTCCCCTCGGTGTGCGATGTGGCAAACATCATCCCGGGAATGTCGTCTTTATCGGTGCTTGTTTCTCTGCGCGTCGGGCCATGTGACGAGATCGTGCTTATAGGAGAGGTAATGGCGCTTGGCGCAGCCTACCGGATCGATGGCGGGTTCATCGCTTTCTGACTATGCACTGCAGGCGTGCCTATGATTAGAGTGGAGCGGTAGATTCAGGTATATCATTAACCCTCTAGAGTTTTGTATGTATTGATGTTGTGATCATGTGTTTAGTGTTATGTTCGGTTAGCGTTGTGCTAAAATGTGATTTAGAACCTGGTTAGTAAAAGAAGGGTAAGCTTGGGGGTGAGAAAATGATGAACCTTAGAATATTACAGATGAGACCTTAGATGTAAGGCCGTCTTGAGTACCAGATTTTGCAAGTGATCCTTGTCGGGGTGCATTTTTATGCCTAGAACGTTTTGCGTGATAAAGTCCCTGGGTAGTGTGAAATGGAAGTGGTAGCTTTCATGACCGGTAGAGGTAAGATTGTTCGGATCGATAAACAAGAGAGTTGGTGTGACGGAGGGTCGGGTTGAGGGCGTGTTGCGTGTCAACCCGCGGCCTGTTTCGAGGTGGGGTCAGCTCTGGGTGGTCCCGCCAGGTGGTAGGGTCACGAGGGTGTTAGGCCCAAGTTTTGAGGACCATCGTATGAGTTCGTGGATATGTTCGACCATAAGCGGAACGTGAAGGCCGGGAATGGCCTTAAGGAAGAATGAGGCTAGTAGATGACCAAGTTTGGAGGTGGTGACTCCAAGGTTTTGGAAACTGAAGCAATGACTGAAGTAGGGTGCGTATACTAGAAGAGTTCAAGTGTTCGAGGAGGGCACGACGAGTAAGGAAGGAAGAGAACGTGTGTTAGTTCGTGGCCAGGCGTGGCGTTGGCAACTTGTTAGAAGATCTTCTTCGTAATCCACCTTGAGAAGGAACATTCGGGATGAATGTTTCTAAGGAGGGGAGAATGTTATACCCCGTATTTCCAGAGTATGTACGTGAGGGCGTACGTATTAAATTTTTGTCTTAAGAATTGACAAGTTTCGAAATTTGGGCACAAGTGCCGAAAGGAGTCGTTTTTCGACGAAACGTTTTACTAAACTTGCGAAGGGAAAATTCCGGCTATGTCATTTCTAATTTTTGCGGATTTTTTCGAGAGACGAAACATTTTGGACCAACGGGAGGGTGACAAGTGTCACCCTCACATTGGATGGAGTGGGACGGCAATTGGACGAGAAAGGTGGCATGTAGTAGGTAGGATATTTTGTGCAAGTTGTGTGGTAGATGGATAAGGTGCACTTGGCATAAATCTAGCCCTACACTTGCCTTACACTTGGATGAATCTTGGCCATTGGTTGGCCATTCCTTGACCTATAAATACCCCCCTTGTTGAAGAGTTATTTCATCCTAAATTGAGCAATCTTTCTAAGTCTCAAATACTCCCTCCCTCTTGTTTGTAGTTCGTCCAAAGAGTCTCCCCCCCCCCCCCCCTTGAGTGAGCCTTGGCCGAGAGCCACCCCCTCCCCCCTTTGTGGTGTCTAGCCGTGGGGTACCCCCCCCTAGCCTAGTTGTCTCGTATAAATACCCCCCTTTTGTGGTATAGAAATACTCTCCAAGTATTGTTATAATGCCCAAATACCTTGGCCCATATACCTTGTAGTATTCCCAAGGTTACACGTATACAAAAGCCCAGAAAATACTATTATACTTCCCTCAGTCACAAAAACGAAACCCTAAGGAAAACCTTCATAGTCGGTTGAAGTGTTTAGTAGAAGTTGCGTGGAACTTCTAAGGGTTGTTTGGAGCGGATTGGAGCACTCGGAGTAGGAGCTAAACGTTGCTCAGGAGCGACATTATACTTGGATAATTTTGGGCTTATCGAGGTAAATACTACTGTCCTTCTAGTGTAATTGGAAATTACATACTGTAGTAGTATAGAAATGAATATAAGATTCATAAGAAGAGAATTGAACTGTAATAGAAAGATATTACAGAAAAGACTTGAACTGAAATCACTTCAGAAGATTATAAGTAGAAGTTAAAACTGTACTTACATAGGACTGTATATACAGTAGACTGATAACCTTTATTGGTTGAATGTTCTGCAAGTAGCATGGGCTACTTAGAAGGTGGACCAGGCTAGCCGGGTTATAGCCGTGGAGCGTTTTGCTTATAGTCGATAAATCGTCGCGAGGTATGTGATTCTTCCTATACTCTTGAGCATGATATTTTAAAAAGGAAGATATATATAGTACGTCAATGTCTTTTGACTTAAGCTCGAATAATATATAGTACGGTAGGCGTCGTGTGCTAATTGAACGTGGTTAGACGGCAATGTCTTTTGACTTAAGCTGAATAATAAGAATTTTGAAGTATTTCAAAATTGTTAAGAAACCATTTTTGTTAAGAGTAACACTTGGTTTTAAAGGTTTTAAAAAGAGTTATACTAGCTTTATGGGGAGTTAGGTATAACGTCTTAAGAGAGGTAAAGAAAATGGTTTACTGATTTTAGAAGTTAAGAGACTTGATCTTATAAGTTAAGAGACTTAACTTAAATGAATTAATATGGATTTTGTGTGAAACCTCATTCGTGAGTAATGAGTACTTGGTTTTTAAAAGGAATAATGTTTTACTGATTTCGGAAATCAGAATGTGTATCGATAAACCACTGCAGCGTTAATAAAGGAAAATGTATTGAATAATTAAGTATTATTAAAACCAGAGAAACCTCCATCCGCATGAAGCTAAGATAAGACAAAATGATATTACATTTTCTAGATCATGGTCTTAATAAGATTGATTATGAACAAGATTAACCTACTCACCTATGGCATATGTTACTCTATTGTTTTAAAAAGAGATTAAGACATTGAACTATGAAACTTTTCTAAAAAGAGACTTGCGTAATTGAAATTAGGCAAACTGGAACTTTTAGGGAAAAGAAAGGCATTGTGTTGTCTTAAAATGGTTTAAAACATAAAGTGTTATAACTGTTATGGGAAGTTGGTTATAACGACTTTATGAAAACAAAAGAAGGGTTTTATCATTTGTTTTAATGTGGTAACTTGACTTTTAAAAGAGAAGTATTTTGGTCCAAAAAGAAGGCATGGTATTGCCTTAATTTGGTCTTAAAAAGGAAAGTATGAAAGTTGTTTTGGTTTACTTAAAAGATATAAGTCACACATTTTTATATACTACGGGTATCGGGTGACTTTTATAAAAGGAATGAATCTCTTAAAAGGAATTTAACGTACGTAGTACTTTAGGGTTAAAATCCGGACTTTGACATAAAATGAAAGTACCTTGAGTTGTGTATAACTTGCCTATGCTTGTTGTTGTGAAACTTGACCATGTTACGTGTGATAGCCTTGTTGTGCAAGTACTGTGTTCTACTCGACTACCGGTTCATGGGATGAACCGGGAATGTATTTCACTCGACTACCGGTTCATCCGGGAATGTATTTCACTCGACTACCGGTTCATCCGGGAATGTATTTCACTCGACTACCGGTTCATCCGGGAATGTATTTCACTCGACTACCGGTTCATCCGGGAATGTATTTCACTCGACTACCGGTTCATCCGGGAATGTATTTCACTCGACTACCGGTTCATGGGATGAACCGGGAATGTATCCCACACGTTTCTATACTGGGTCCATGAGATGGGCCGAGACATGTTATACGTATCACATGATTTGTACCTAGACTGCCGGCAGTGAGGAAGAAGTTCCACGGGCATGAGGGATGACTTTGAGGGCGTGAGTCCCTGACTTGACATAACTGCTTTTATGTTGTGAACTGTAGTTTGGTTATCATACATGTCTCCTGCTTTATATAGACTATTATGATTTCATTTACAGTATTTTTACGGTTTCACATACTTGGTACTTGTTATCGACCTCCTTCGGGGCGTGCTCATGCCGCAGTAAGTACACCTACCGCCGATCCCCGCGTTTAGGATCTCATTTCAGCGTCGTGGGAAGCTCCGTTCCTTCGGAGGCTTATCTTTGGTATGTTACCCCGAGTCCAGAGGTCCTTGTTCATTCGTGGTATGGCGGCCCCGTCCCGTCATAGTTGTTGTATAAATCTTAGAGGTCCAGAGACCGCTGGCGGTGGTTGTAAGGATTATGAATCGCTCAAATGTTTATATATATATATGTTGAAAGGCAACCGTTTTGGTTGGCCTATTTTCTTTCATCTTAATCCATGTCTATTTACATGTTTAAGTTTTATTTCACTGGTTTTCTCGATGTTGTATCACTAGGGTGCCGGTAAGGCACGATCCACGGGCCCGGTTGGTCTTGAAAAAAGCACCAAGGAATACATGAACACCGTGTCCCACGTGTCATAATAAAACCGTCACGGTAAGTACGAAGGCATAGCCGACTACTAAAACCTACATTACCAACGAGGTCATAAATCGTATCATGAGATCCGCCTGCACCGCCACATGATCGGCCGCCACTTGCCCGCAGATCTAATGTGCGCGTCTACTCTCGAACTTCGCGACTCGCGATAGGCCACTCACATAGGCCCGCATGAGGTATTCCCGCGCATCGAGGTAGCTACTCCCGCAACGTCCTGGACTCGCATCGCGTGGCCACATGTAGACCGCATGAGGTATAACCCCGCACACTAACCTGGAACTCTCGTAGCTCCGCATAGGTCCCCTGGACCCGCATGAGGTATTCTCGAATCATGGTCCCAGACCGCCTGAGTCTACCCCGCATCGGAGGGCAGCTTTGTTACACCCCGTATTTACAGGACATGCTTTAATAACGTACGTAAGAACTCGCAAGTGTTAAGATTTGAGACTTGTAAATTTAGCGGAATTGTGAAATTGTCGGAAAACGTAATATTGTGACGAATGGGAGGGCGACACTTGTCACCCCCCCTTATTGATGCCTTGGACGAAAATAGGCATGGCCAAAATGGTCATTGACCATAGTCTTAAGATGACAAAGTCTTCCTATTAATGAGCTTGAGTTTCTTGACCAAAGTCAAAGGTCCCAAAAGTCTTGATATTTTATAAGAGATCATCCAAACCACCCAATTGTTTGCATCTTGACCCTACATTGCACTATATAATACTAGTAGTAGTAGACAAGCTAAAACACTTAGAAGAATTTCACAAAAATTGAAGAACCATAGCCAAGGGCTCTCGGGTTCTAGCACAAAGAAAAGGAAAAAAAATTTGTTTCTTGTCCATTTGACTCCACACTTTAAACCAAGGTTCTTGAGTGTTATGTAAGTGTATCTCAATAGAAAAATCCGGAAAAGAGAGTTTTCGTATTAGTCGCAAAGTGAAAACCTAGTGGCTTTCTAGGTTTTGGATTGGAAGTTTGAAGGAAAGTTGTTGGTATGGTTCTAAGGGTCTCAACAAACGGATTGAAGTGTCTTGGAGAGGTTCTAAACTACTAAGGAGCGACTTCGGATTGGAATTGGATTAAGAATCGTTAAGGTATAATCTTGTCTTTTAAAAGTGTTACAAGATTATATAATTATATTGTTGTTGTTGGCTTTACATGTTGCTAGCATGAAGTTGTTAAGTTGAAGTTTATAAGGATTATAGATCGATTGTGGTCTTGGAAGTTCGAAGTGTAATGTAGGCCATGTTAAGTTGGATTACAATTTGATCGTTATTAGAATAGTCGCATGTTAATTACTTGAAGATTATGGTTGATATAATCAAATGCGACTTGATATCATGTTATGCTACCAATTTGGATTGAATTGGAAATTGGTTAAGAATTGGTATTGTTGAACTTAAGGTGGCCGAATTTGTACTTATAGTTTGTAATAGTTTGTTATTCATTTGTATTGGACTACCTTATAGATTGTGGTGAGCCAATTGGGGCTGTTTGGTTATTGTATTCGGCCTTGAAAAAGGTGGCAAAGTTAGTAAAAACAAAGGAGGTGCTGTCCGATTTTCCGTAGAATTTAGTGACTTGGCACTTAGGATATTCTACGTTTAAAGTAAGAGGTTAATGGACGTATTGTGGCCATGATAGGTTGAAGTACTAAGTTTAGCGTATCCTACTTGAAGAATGGAATAGCTCAAGGTTGAAGTACTTTGGAGCATTTTGCTACTTGTCGATAATCGTCGCGAGGTATGTGAACCTCTACTTTCTTTGGCATGATCCTACGTATGAAATATCCATGTGATAGTATTTCAAGATTCCTTCTACTCTTAGAAGTTAAGAAGTATTTACATTGTTGAATCTAAGTTAAGAGTATGTTTAAATTGTCCTAAGTCCTTACTAGGTCTTATGGGAGACGTTGGTAAGAATGGTTAGGAAATTATGAGATTTGATTTAAAGGCTATGTGTCTTGATTTGTTTAAGTAAGTAAGTGGATTTTATGTTCGAAAATGACTTGAATTTATATGTGAAAAGGGGATTGATTTTAAAAGTGGAAGTTATATGATTTTAAGAGAATAAGTTACTTGGTTTTGGAAGTGTTTGGAACTTTATATCTTTTTTTATAAGTATAAGACAATGGGCTTTTAAGGATGCATGTTATGAAGTTTTAAGACTAAGAACTTTGATTGTCTTTTAAGGATTTTGAAGTTTTAAGCGATATGATTCTTTTAAGTATGTATGTACGTAGTATTTTTGGGGCTAGTTTCCCTAATGTTGTAAGAATAAAAGTGTCTAAGTTCTCTAAAATGAAAAGTTGTTATAATAGCTTTATGGGAAGTTGTTATGACGACTTAAGAAGAAGTGAAGTGATGATTTAAAAATGTTAAGTAAGGAAGATTACACCGAGCCTACAAATAGGCCGGATTACGTTATGAGATACACCGAGCCTACACATAGGCCGGATTACGCCATATTACCCCGAGCCTACACATAGGCCGGGTTACGTCATCTTACACCGAGCCCCACAGGCGGGCCGGATTATGTTATATGATTCCACAGTACACCGAGCCCCACAGGCGGGCCGGATTATGTTATATGATTCCACAGTACACCGAGCCCCACAAAGCGGCCGAATTATGTTATATGATTCCACAAGACACCGAGCCCCACAAAGCGGCCGGATTATGTTATGTAAGATATGTTCGTTATGTGAAAAAGGCTGGATTAAACTCTTAAGTAAGTATGTAAGAATATGTTGTTAAATCTTATCGAAAGAAGGAAAGGAACGGTTAATATATGATTGATTTCAGGAGTTAAAAGGACATTCTTTTATACAGATATGATTTGGTTATTGCATTTTATTTCTGTTCCATACTGCACTGTTGTTATCGACTTCTGGCCCGAGCTGCGTTCATGCCCGCAGGTGATAGGTACACAGGTTGGTGATCCTTGCTCTTAGGATCTCTGTTCAGTTTTTGGAAAGAAGCCCCTTTCACTCCGGAGGCTTGTCTTTTGGTACGGTTTCCCTGATGTGGTAGACTTATGTACATTCAGGGGTATGGCGGGGCCCTGTCCCGCCGCAGTTGTAATTCTTAGAGGTCTGTAGTCACATGTTGTGGGTCGGTTTGTAAAAAGAAAGGGATGTAACTGCTGTTGTTATGTATATGTATATGTGTCCAGGAAGGTAGCCTTATCGGCTAACCTGTGGTTTAATCTGTCGTTATTTTTATTTTATAAGTTTCATGTATGTTCCGCTGCTATTCTCTGATGTATACCTGAACAGGGTGCCCAGGTAGGGCACCAGTCGCGGGCCCGGGGTCGGGTCGTGACAAAAGTGGTATCAGAGCAGTTAGTCCTCGGAAAGTGTCTACAGACCGTGTCTAGTAGAGTCTTGATTATCGGTGTGTTGTGCACCACATCTATAATCAGGAGGCTACAGGACATTTAGGATTGGTTTCCATTCTTCTCACTCTGAGATCGTGCGATAGAGCTGTGTTGTTAGGGTCGTCTCTCCCTAACGAGTTATGTTGTTTGCAGCTACGAGAAAGCGCAATGACCAGGAAAGACTATGTGGATTGCATATCCAGGTTGGTAATGATTGTAGTATAGTTGGTATTGTGACATACATCTATACGGAGTTATGTATGAGGGTCAGACGCGTGTTGCCTAGAATGATGTTAGATTTCCAGGAATTGGTAAAGACTAACTAGATACCGGGAAGGTATGGAATAGTTAATGAATTCTCGCCAAGATCTTATGTTTTATTTGAGATAATTGGGAAAGGATGAGCTGTCTGATAGGGTAGTGAACCCTTAAGAAGCCATGTTAAGGAACCTAACGGAATGTCATGTTAATAGATTAAGCTGCGTATTAGGCTTAAAAGAATTGTACGGATGAGGTCCGTATAGAGTAAGTAATGGTTGTTGTGATCGAGACAACATGGTTTTGGTTTTATGAGAAGTTTTTGTACCCGTTTACGGGGGGACTGATAAGGTAGGCTTGGAGCATGGGAATTGCGAGCCTAAGAATGTTGAAGACCGCTGAGACCTTAGATGTGCGAGGTCTTCTCGGGTAGAAAGATTTTAAGTCAGACCAAGGATAAGAGTTAAGTGCGACGCTGAGTCGGGTTAAGGACCTGTTACGGGTCTCCCCATGGCCTGAAATGGAGTGGGATCAGTTGGTAGTAGTTCCGCTACGTGACAGGGTCACGAGGGTGCAAGGCCCAAGTCTAGTTAATTGTTTTATGGGTTCGTGGGCGCATTCCACCGGAACCAGGTCGTGAAAGCCGGAAATGGTCGTATATTGTCTTATAGAGTGACTCCAAAGATTAGTGGCCAGAATTGGTATGGAAGTTAGGTATGTATGTTAGAAGGAGTTGGAAGTACGAAAAGGTAACCTCTTTTGGGCTTGTGATGGACGGGTATGCGTGTGCGAGGTATTAGGGCCATGTGTGGCATTATTGGTATGTCGGGGTTGTGAAAGGAAACTATGTCGCTAATTATGAGTTTGACTCCGAAAGAACATTCGGGGATGAATGTTTCTAAGGGGAAGAATGTTACACCCGTATTTACAGGACATGCTTTAATAACGTGCGTAAGAACTCATGAGTGTTAAGATTTGAGACTTGTAAATTTAGCGGAATTGTGAAATTGTCGGAAAACGTAATATTGTGATGAATGGGAGGGCGACACTTGTCACCCCCCCTTATTGATGCCTTGGACGAAAATAGGCATGGCCAAAATGGTCATTGACCATAGTCTTAAGATGACAAAGTCTTCCTATTAATGAGCTTGAGTTTCTTGACCAAAGTCAAAGGTCCCAAAAGTCTTGATATTTTATAAGAGATCATCCAAACCACCCAATTGTTTGCATCTTGACCCTACATTGCACTATATAATACTAGTAGTAGTAGACAAGCTAAAACACTTAGAAGAATTTCACAAAAATTGAAGAACCATAGCCAAGGGCTCTCGGGTTCTAGCACAAAGAAAAGGAAAAAAATTTGTTTCTTGTCCATTTGACTCCACACTTTAAACCAAGGTTCATGAGTGTTATGTAAGTGTATCTCAATAGAAAAATCCCGGAAAAAGAGAGTTTTCGTATTAGTCGCAAAGTGAAAACCTAGTGGCTTTCTAGGTTTTGGATTGGAAGTTTGAAGGAAAGTTGTTGGTATGGTTCTAAGGGTCTCAACAAACGGATTGAAGTGTCTTGGAGAGGTTCTAAACTACTAAGGAGCGACTTCGGATTGGAATTGGATTAAGAATCGTTAAGGTATAATCTTGTCTTTTAAAAGTGTTACAAGATTATATAATTATATTGTTGTTGTTAGCTTTACATGTTGCTAGCATGAAGTTGTTAAGTTGAAGTTTATAAGGATTATAGATCGATTGTGGTCTTGGAAGTTCGAAATGTAATGTAGGCCATGTTAAGTTGGATTACAATTTGATCGTTATTAGAATAGTCGCATGTTAATTACTTGAAGATTATGGTTGATATAATCAAATGCGACTTGATATCATGTTATGCTACCAATTTGGATTGAATTGGAAATTGGTTAAGAATTGGTATTGTTGAACTTAAGGTGGCCGAATTTGTACTTATAGTTTGTAATAGTTTGTTATTCATTTGTATCGGACTACCTTATAGATTGTGGTGAGCCAATTGGGGCTGTTTGGTTATTGTATTCGGCCTTGAAAAAGGTGGCAAAGTTAGTAAAAACAAAGGAGGTGCTGTCCGATTTTCCGTAAAATTTAGTGACTTGGCACTTAGGATATTCTACGTTTAAAGTAAGAGGTTAATGGACGTATTGTGGCCATGATAGGTTGAAGTACTAAGTTTAGCGTATCCTACTTGAAGAATGGAATAGCTCAAGGTTGAAGTACTTTGGAGCATTTTGCTACTTGTCGATAATCGTCGCGAGGTATGTGAACCTCTACTTTCTTTGGCATGATCCTACGTATGAAATATCCATGTGATAGTATTTCAAGATTCCTTCTACTCTTAGAAGTTAAGTATTTACATTGTTGAATCTAAGTTAAGAGTATGTTTAAATTGTCCTAAGTCCTTACTAGGTCTTATGGGAGACGTTGGTAAGAATGGTTAGGAAATTATGAGATTTGATTTAAAGGCTATGTGTCTTGATTTGTTTAAGTAAGTAAGTGGATTTTATGTTCAAAATGACTTGAATTTATATGTGAAAAGGGATTGATTTTAAAAGTGGAAGTTATATGATTTTAAGAGAATAAGTTACTTGGTTTTGGAAGTGTTTGGAACTTTATATCTTTTTTATAAGTATAAGACAATGGGCTTTTAAGGATGATGTTATGAAGTTTTAAGACTAAGAACTTTGATTGTCTTTTAAGGATTTTGAAGTTTTAAGCGATATGATTCTTTTAAGTATGTATGTGCGTAGTATTTTGGGGCTAGTTTCCTAATGTTGTAAGAATAAAAGTGTCTAAGTTCTCTAAAATGAAAAGTTGTTATAATAGCTTTATGGGAAGTTGTTATGACGACTTAAGAAGAAGTGAAGTGATGATTTAAAAATGTTAAGTAAGGAAGATTACACCGAGCCTACAAATAGGCCGGACACGTTATGAGATACACCGAGCCTACACATAGGCGGATTACGCCATATTACCCCGAGCCTACATGCAAGTTACGCTATCTTACACCGAGCCACAGGGCGGATTATGTTATATGATTCCACAAGACACCGAGCCACAAGGGCGGATTATGTTATATGATTCCACGACACCGAGCCCCATAGGCGGGCGGATTATGTTATATGATTCCACAAGACACCGAGCCCATGGCGGGCGGATTATGTTATGTAAGATATGTAAGTTATGTGAAAAAGGCTGGATTAAACTCTTAAGTAAGTATGTAAGAATGTGTTGTTAAATCTTATCGAAAGAAGGAAAGGAACGGTTAATGTATGATTGATTTCAGGAGTTAACAGGACATTCTTTTATACAGATATGATTTGGTTATTGCATTTTATTTCTGTTCCATACTAAATTTTTGTTATCTGACTTCCGGGTGCGCTCATGCCCGCAGTGATAGGTACACGTTGGTGATCCTTGCTCTTAGATCTCTGCTCGCTTTTGGAAAGAAGCCCCTTTCACTCAGGAGGCTTGTCTTTTAGTACGGTTTCCACGATGTGGTAGACTTATGTACATTCAGGTATGGCGGGCCCCGTCCCAGTAGTTGTAATTTTTAGAGGTGCAGAATCACATGTTGTGGGTCGGTTTGTAAAAAAGAAAGGGATGTAACTGCTGTTGTTATGTATATGTATATGTGTCCAGGAAGGTAGCCTTATCGGCTAACCTGTGGTTTAATCTGTCGTTATTTTTATTTTATAAGTTTCATGTATGTTCCGCTGCTATTCTCTGATGTATACAGAGCAGGTGCCTGTGTAGGGCACCATCGCGCCCGGTCGGGTCGTGACAAAAGTGGTATCAGAGCAGTTAGTCCTCGGAAAGTGTCTACATACCGTGTCTAGTTGAGTCTTGATTATCGGTGTGTTGTGCACCATCTATAATCGTGAGGATACATGACATTTAGGATTGGTTTCCATTCTTCTCACTCTGAGATCGTGCGATAGAGCTGTGTTGTTAGGGTCGTCTCTCCCTAACGAGTTATGTTGTTTGCAGCTACGAGAAAGGCAGCAGTGACCCAGGAAAGACTATGTGGATTGCGTATCCAGGTTGGTAATGATTGTAGTATAGTTGGTATTGTGACATACATCTATACGGAGTTATGTATGAGGGTCAGACGCGTGTTGCCTAGAATGATGTTAGATTTCCAGGAATTGGTAAAGACTAACTAGATACCGGGAAGGTATGGAATAGTTAATGAATTCTCGCCAAGATCTTATGTTTTTATTTGAGATAATTGGGAAAGGATGATCATGCGATAGGGTAGTGAACCCCAGAAGCCATGTTAAGGAACCTAACTGAATGTCATGTTAATAGATTAAGTCGCGTATTAGGCTTAAAAGAATTGTATGCGGATGAGGTCCGGATAGAGTAAGTAATGGTTGTTGTGATCGAGACAACATGGTTTTGGTTTTATGAGAAGTTTTTGTACCCGTTTACGGGGGGACTGATAAGGTAGGCTTGGAGCATGGGAATTGCGAGCCTAAGAATGTTGAAGACCGCTGAGACCTTAGATGTGCGAGGTCTTCTCGGCAGAAAGATTTTAAGTCAGACCAAGGATAAGAGTTAAGTGCGACGCTGAGTCGGGTTAAGTACCTGTTACGGGTCTCCCCATGGCCTGAAATGGAGTGGGATCAGTTGGTAGTAGTTCCGCTACGTGACAGGGTCACGAGGGTGCAAGGCCCAAGTCTAGTTAATTGTTTTATGGGTTCGTGGGCGCATTCCACCGGAACCAGGTCGTGAAAGCCGGAAATGGTCGTATATTGTCTTATAGAGTGACTCCAAAGATTAGTGGCCAGAATTGGTATGGAAGTTAGGTATGTATGTTAGAAGGAGTTGGAAGTACGAAAAGGTAACCTCTTTTGGGCTTGTGATGGACGGGTATGCGTGTGCAGTATTAGGGCCATGTGTGGCATTATTGGTATGTCGGGGTTGTGAAAGGAAACTATGTCGCTAATTATGAGTTTGACTCCGAAAGAACATTCGGGGACGAATGTTTCTAAGGGGGGAAGAATGTTACACCCCGTATTTACAGGACATGCTTTAATAACGTACGTAAGAACTCGCAAGTGTTAAGATTTGAGACTTGTAAATTTAGCGGAATTGTGAAATTGTCGGAAAACGTAATATTGTGACGAATGGGAGGGCGACACTTGTCACCCCCCCTTATTGATGCCTTGGACGAAAATAGGCATGACCAAAATGGTCATTGACCATAGTATTAAGATGACAAAGTCTTCCTATTAATGAGCTTGAGTTTCTTGACCAAAGTCAAAGGTCCCAAAAGTCTTGATATTTTATAAGAGATCATCCAAACCACCCAATTGTTTGCATCTTGACCCTACATTGCACTATATAATACTAGTAGTAGTAGACAAGCTAAAACACTTAGAAGAATTTCACACAAATTGAAGAACCATAGCCAAGGGCTCTCGGGTTCTAGCACAAAGAAAAGGAAAAAAATTTGTTTCTTGTCCATTTGACTCCACACTTTAAACCAAGGTTCATGAGTGTTATGTAAGTGTATCTCAATAGAAAAATCCCGGAAAAAGAGAGTTTTCGTATTAGTCGCAAAGTGAAAACCTAGTGGCTTTCTAGGTTTTGGATTGGAAGTTTGAAGGAAAGTTGTTGGTATGGTTCTAAGGGTCTCAACAAACGGATTGAAGTGTCTTGGAGAGGTTCTAAACTACTAAGGAGCGACTTCGGATTGGAATTGGATTAAGAATCGTTAAGGTATAATCTTGTCTTTTAAAAGTGTTACAAGATTATATAATTATATTGTTGTTGTTAGCTTTACATGTTGCTAGCATGAAGTTGTTAAGTTGAAGTTTATAAGGATTATAGATCGATTGTGGTCTTGGAAGTTCGAAGTGTAATGTAGGCCATGTTAAGTTGGATTACAATTTGATCGTTATTAGAATAGTCGCATGTTAATTACTTGAAGATTATGGTTGATATAATCAAATGCGACTTGATATCATGTTATGCTACCAATTTGGATTGAATTGGAAATTGGTTAAGAATTGGTATTGTTGAACTTAAGGTGGCCGAATTTGTACTTATAGTTTGTAATAGTTTGTTATTCATTTGTATCGGACTACCTTATAGATTGTGGTGAGCCAATTGGGGCTGTTTGGTTATTGTATTCGGCCTTGAAAAAGGTGGCAAAGTTAGTAAAACAAAGGAGGTCTGTCAGATTTTCCGTAGAATTTAGTGACTTGGCACTTAGGATATTCTACGTTTAAAGTAAGAGGTTAATGGACGATTGTGGCCATGATAGGTTGAAGTACTAAGTTTAGCGTATCCTACTTGAAGAATGGAATAGCTCGAGGTTGAAGTACTTTGGAGCATTTTGCTACTTGTCGATAATCGTCACGAGGTATGTGAACCTCTACTTTCTTTGGCATGATCCTACGTATGAAATATCCATGTGATAGTATTTCAAGATTCTACTCTTAGAAGTTAAGAAGTATTTACATTGTTGAATCTAAGTTAAGAGTATGTTTAAATTGTCCTAAGTCCTTACTAGGTCTTATGGGAGACGTTGGTAAGAATGGTTAGGAAATTATGAGATTTGATTTAAAGGCTATGTGTCTTGATTTGTTTAAGTAAGTAAGTGGATTTTATGTTCGAAAATGACTTGAATTTATATGTGAAAAGGGGATTGATTTTAAAAGTGGAAGTTATATGATTTTAAGAGAATAAGTTACTTGGTTTTGGAAGTGTTTGGAACTTTATATCTTTTTTTATAAGTATAAGACAATGGGCTTTTAAGGATCGTGTTATGAAGTTTTAAGACTAAGAACTTTGATTGTCTTTTAAGGATTTTGAAGTTTTAAGCGATATGATTCTTTTAAGTATGTATGTCGTAGTATTTTGGGGCTAGTTTCCTAATGTTGTAAGAATAAAAGTGTCTAAGTTCTAAAATGAAAAGTTGTTATAATAGCTTTATGGGAAGTTGTTATGACGACTTAAGAAGAAGTGAAGTGATGATTTAAAAATGTTAAGTAAGGAAGATTACACCGAGCCTACAAATAGGCGGATTACGTTATGAGATACACCGAGCCTATACATAGGCGGATTACGCCATATTACCCGAGCCTGCATAGGCCGGTTACGCTATCTTACACCGAGCCCCACAGCGGCCGGATTATGTTATATGATTCCACAAGACAAGGCCCCAAAGCGGGCGGATTATGTTATATGATTCCACAAGATTGCGAGCCCCACAGCGGCCGGATTATGTTATATGATTCCACAAGACACCGAGCCCGCGGCGGGCGGATTATGTTATGTAAGATATGTAAGTTATGTGAAAAAGGTGGATTAAACTCTTAAGTAAGTATGTAAGAATATGTTGTTAAATCTTATCGAAAGAAGGAAAGAACAGTTAATATATGATTGATTTGAGTTAAAAGACATTCTTTATACATATATGATTTGGTTATTGCATTTTATTTCTGTTCCATACTAAATTTTTGTTATGCGGACTTCCCGCCCGCTGCGTTCATGCCCGCAGTGATAGTACACAGGTTGGTGATCCTTGCTCTTAGGATCTCTGTTCGATTTTGGAAAGAAGCCCTTTCACTCGAGGCTTGACTTTTGGTACGGTTTCCACGATGTGGTAGACTTATGTACATTCAGGGTATGGCGGCCTGTCACGCAGTTGTAATTCTTAGAGGTCTGTAATCACATGTTGTGGGTCGGTTTGTAAAAAAGAAAGGGATGTAACTGCTGTTGTTATGTATATGTATATGTGTCCAGGAAGGTAGCCTTATCGGCTAACCTGTGGTTTAATCTGTCGTTATTTTTATTTTATAAGTTTCATGTATGTTCATTGCTATTCTCTCGATGTATACAACAGGGTGCCCGTGTAGGGCACTGATCGCGCCCGGTCGGGTCGTGACAAGCTTAACCCCCGGGATCAAGTCAAGGTGAGTGATATAATACTAACATAACAGCTTATCGTTAAACAACATAAGCACAATCAAGGGAAACCCCCTTACACAACATTACAAGACACTAACACACGTAGCATCCTAACATGTTTATTTATCAACCCAACAAGAAAGTATTACAAGGCTATCACAAACCAACATAGTCAAGTTATTCACACAAGGTACTTTCTATTCTATGTCAATAAGTTCGGGCTTTCAAACCCCTAAGTACTACGTACGTTAATTCTTTAAAAGATCCGTTTCTTTCACAAAAGTCACACAATACCCGTAGTATAAAAATAGAGTGACTATCTTTTTAAGTAAACCAAAACACTTCCCTTTGTAAAATCAAGTAACAACATTATTTTCCAAACGTTCAAGTTTGCCTAATTTCAAATGCTCAAGTTTCTCATTTTCGAAAGGTTTCGTAGTTCATAGTCTTAATCACTTAATAATATAATTCTCTTTTAAAACCATTTTGAGAAACATATGCCTTATATGTGAGTAGGTTATTCTTGTTTATAACAATCTTATTAAAGCAGCCATGATCTAGGAAATGTAATATCATTTTGTCTCATCTTAGCTTCTATGCAGATGGAGGTTTCTACTGATTTTAATAATACTTAATTAGTCAATACATTTCCCTTTATTAGCGTTGTAGTGGTTTGTTCGATACTTATTCTGATTTCCGAATCAGTAAAACATTATTCCTTTTTAAAAACCAAGTACTCATCACTCATGAATGAGGTTTCACACTTTTTAACAAAATTCACATTAATTCAATTAAGTCAAGTCTCTTATCTTTTAAGATCAAGTCTCTTAACTTCTAAAATCAATAAACCATTCTTTTTATCTCTCTTAAGTCGTTATACCTAACTTCCCATAAAGCTAGTATAACTCTTAAGCTTTTAAAACCAAGTATTACTCTTCTTTCAAAAAGGTTTCTTAATTCTGTTGAAATACTTCCAGATTCTTATTATTTAAACTCAAGTAAAAAGACATCGGAGTAAAACCACGTTCAGTTAACACACGTACGTCTACCGTACTATATATATATTCTTTAAAATATCATGCTCAAGAGGATAGGAAGAATCACATACCTCGCGACGATTATCGACTATTAGCAAATAGCTCCAAAGTACTGTAATCCGGCTAGCCTTTTCCTCCCTTCGAGTAGAATACGCTACTCGCAGTACTTCAACCTATAACGGTTGTACAAGTCTATCAATGTCTAGACTACTCGATAGAATAAATCTAGATACAAGATTCTACGGAAAATTGGGCAGCACTTCCCTACCCGTCAAACTTCACAAGTCTACTGTAAATACAGTCCTATGTAAGTACATTTCAATCTTCTACTTTAATATTCTTCTGATGTGATTTCAGTTCGAGTCTTATCTGTAATATCCTTCTATTACAGTTCAATTCTCTTCTATGAATCTTATATTCATTTCTATACTACTACAGTATGTAATTTCCAATTACAATATAAGGACACGAGTATTTACCTCGATAAGCCCAAAATTATCCAAGATTTAATGTCGATCCTGAGCAATGTTTAGCTCCTACTCCGGGTGCTCCAACCCGCTCCAAACAACCCTTAGAAGTTCTACGCAACTCCTTCTTAATACTTCAACCGACTGTGAAGATTTTCCTTAGGGTTTCGTTTTGTGACTGAAGGGAAGTATAGTAGTATTTCTGGGCTTTTAGTATAGGTGTAACCTTGGAATACTACAAGGTATTTGGGCCAAGGTATTTTGGAATAGTAACTATACTTGGAGAGTATTTTCTACCAAGGGGGGTGTATTTACGAGAACAACTCTCAAGGTAGGGGGGGTACTCTCGGCCAAAAGGCCTTCTCAAGGGGGAGGGGTGCTCTTTGGGCGAGCTTCACTCTGAGGAGGAAGGATTGTTCAAGACTTAGAAATTTGTGTTGTGGATGAAGAAGTCTTCAACAAAGGGGGGGTATTTATAGGGAAATCAATGGCCAAGATGAAGCCAAGTGGTAGGCAAGTGTAGGGTGAGGATTTGGGCAAGTGTACCTTATCCATCTACCACCAAAATATCACAAAATATCCTACCAACTCTTTGACTAGAAATCGTCCAACTTGAGCCCACAATGCCGTCCACTTTGAGGGTGACACATGTCACCCTCCCGTTGGTCCAAAATATTTCATCTCTCGGAAAAATCCGCAAAAAATATAAATGACATAGCCGTAATTTTCCCTTCGCAAGTTTTGTAAAACGTTTCGTCGAAAAACGATTCTTTTCGGTAGTTGTGCACAAAATTTCGACCCTTGCCTACTTAAGGCTTAAACTTTTATACGTACGCCCTCACGTACATACTCTGGAAATACGGGGTATAACATTTTGGCTTCCATAATTCCATAACACTTATCAATCTTCATAATATATATCACATGATCACTTCTAACTTATCATAACATGGAATCTTCAATCACAATAGTAAGACGAAGATTTATACCTCAATAAGCCCAAATCCAATCCAAGATTTAAATTCGATCCTTAGCAACTTTAGCTCCTCTTCTTGACGTTCCAATCCACTCCAAGCAACCCTTAGAAGCTTGTGAAGAACTCCTCTTCAAGTTCCAACTTCAAAGTTGAAGAACACCTTAAGTTTTCATCTTGCGACTAACGTTAAAAACGTAGTTTTTTCGGGATTTTTGTATTGATATATCCTTATAATACCTCTAGGAACCTTGGGTTTAAGTATTGTGAATTAAGAAGCAAGATTGCAAAAAATTTGTGTGGATAAGGACCCTTAGCCGAGAGCAACTTCTTCAAGAACAAGAAAATGAAATTTTTCTAAGTGTTGGATTTTGTCTAGTCTTGCACTAGTAGTAGTAATATATAAAGATACCAAGGGGTGAGATCAAAACAAATGGATGGCTAGGATTGGGTCAATTATGTCAAGCTCCACTTTTCTAGTTGACTTGGTCCATTTTTATTCATCCAACAAGCCCATGTGGAGGGTGACACGTGTCGCCCTCCCATTGGTCTAAAATATTTCGTTTCCAAAATTTCCATAATTGGTCAAAATATCGGAAACCTCGTAGGCCCCACAAAAACGTAAAATTCCTCGGGTGGGCCCCACGTATCCAACTCTGGAAATAGAATTCCATAATTCCGATAAATTCCAACAGTCTCAAATAAAAAGTTCTGAGAACCCAATTCTCATTAACGAACAATCTTTTTCCTTCCCGAGGTTCGGAGGATTTTTCCTTGGAAAACAATTCTTTCTTTCGTTCAAATTTTTAAGTCTTGTTTCCTTACGTACCTTCTCTTAAACAAATCCTGGAATTACGGGGTGTAACATTCTTCCCCCCTTAGAAACATTCGCCCCCAAATGTTCTTTCGGAGCTTCATCTAAACATTTCTCGGTATAGTCTCATAAATCTACACTTAATGAAACCTAATCATGCCACATATGGCCCTAATACATCGCACATGCATATCCATACATCATAAGCCAAACGAGGAATCAAATCCAAAGTGTGCATCACCACTATTTACTCCCATTCATGGCCAACAAGGATTCTCTTTTCGTACATTTCCTTAGGCATAACTATAAACACTCCAATTCTTTCAACCCTTGTTCTTTTCTTTTCTTACGTATCGTATTCTTCTCGTACTTCCAAACTTATTCTCGTACACGTACATAATCTCAATCATTGCTTCTGTTTTCAATTCCTTGGAGTTACTACATCAAAACTTGGTCATTATACTTAGATTCAATTTCCGTTAAGGCACTTCTCGGCCCTCACGACCCGGTTCTGGTGGAACGCGTCCACGAATTCGTACAACGATTAACTAGACTTGGGCCTTACACCCTCTTGACCCTATCACCTAGCGGGATCACCTCCAACTGACCTCATTCTATTCCGGGCAACGGGTTGACCCGTAATCAGCCCACAACCCGATCTATTGTCGCACTTATTCTCATTCTTGGTCTGAAATAAATCTTACTACCCGAGAAGGCCTTATACCTCTAAGGTCTCAGCGGTTATCAATATTCTAAGGTCTCCAATATTCCATGTCCCCCAAACTTACGTTACCTCATAATCGTCGCCTTAATCACAACAACCCAATATTATCCGTACATAACACCTGAGCATACTACATAGCTTAATCTATTACATAGTCTTCCATTAAGTCTCTTATCATGATTTCTTAAGGGTTCATTACCTTTTCAGACCACTCATCCTCTCCTAATTATCTCAAATTAGTACGTAAAACCTTGATGAGAATTTATTAAACTGTTACATACCTTCCCGGTATCTAATTAGTCCTTACCAATTCGGGTAATCTAAAATCATTCTAGGCAACACGCGTCTTACCCTCATACATAACTCCGTATAGCCGTATGTCATAATACCAACTATACTACAATCATTACCAACCTGGATACGCAATCCACATAGCCCTTCCTGGGTCACTGCCGCCTTTCTCATAGCTGCAATCAACATAACTCGTTAGGGAGAGATGACCCTAACAACACAACTCTATCGCACGATCTCAGAGTGAGAAGAATGGAAACCAATCCTAAATGTCCTGCAACCTCCTGATTATAGATGTGGTGCACAACACGCCGATAATCAAGACTCTACTAGACACGGTCTATAGACACTTTTCGAGGACTAACTGCTCTGATACCACTTTTGTCACGACCCGACCCGGACCGGATCGGTGCCCTACAGGCACCCTTACAGGTATACATCAGAGATAATCAGCGGAACATACATGAAACTTATAAAATAAATCAACAAGAAATAAACAACAGGTTAGCCGATAAGGCTACCTCCCTGGACACATATACATATACTTAACCAAACGCAGTTAAGTCCTACTTTTTTCAAACCGACCCACAAGATATGACTACAGACCTCTAAGAATTACAACTGTGGCGGGACAGGGCCCCGCCCTACCCCTGAATGTACATAAATCTACAACATCAGGGAAACCGTACCCAAAAGATAAGCCTCCGGAGTGAATGAAGCTTCTTCCCAAAAAAACTGAACAGAGATCCTAAGAGCAAGGATCACCAACCTGTGTACCTAACACCTGCGGGCATGAACGCAGCCGAAGAAGTCGATAACAACAGTGCAGTATGAAATGTAAATAAGATCGAGAACTACATCATAACTAATCATATACCCGTATTTCCAGAGTATGTACGTGAGGGCGTACGTACAAAAGTTTAGCCTTAGTTAGACACTTTGGACGAAAATATTGTGCACAACACTCGAAAAGAATCGTTTTCCGACGAAATGTTTTCCAAAGCTTGCGTAGGGAAAATTCTGGCTATGTCATTTATTATTTTTGCGGATTTTTCTGAGAGACGAAACATTTTGGACCAACGAGAGGGCGACACTTGTCACCCTCTAGTTGGCGGATTTGAGGCGTCCATTTGGACGATTTTGTGGCTTGTTTTGTCAAGGAGTTGGTAGGATATTTTTGTGTAGTAGATGGATAAGGACACTTGCCTAAATCCTCACCCTACACTTGCCTTGCACTTGGCTTCATCTTGGCCATTGGTTGGCCATTGGTTGGCCTATAAATACTCCCCTAACTTGAAGGTTTTCTTCATCCACAAATCAATTCTCCAAGTCTTGAAATTCCCTCCCCTCTCTAGTAGTGTTTCGTCCAAACACCCTCTCCCCCACTAGCCTAGTGGCTTTGGCCGAGAGCCCACCCCCTTGGTAGAAATATTCTCCAAGTTTAGTTACTATTCCAAAATACCCTAGCCCAAATCCCTTATAGTACTTAAGTAGAAGTTGGTAGAAACTTCTAAGGGTTTCTTGGAGCTATCGGAGCGTGCAATCAGGAGCTAAACCTTGCTCAGGATCGACATTTAACTCGGATAATTTTGGGCTTATCGAGGTAAATACTCTTGTCCTTCTATTGTAATTGGATATTACACATAAAAATAGTTAAGACTTGAGTATAAGATATAACAGAATTTTAAAGGATAGAATTGAACTGTTATCACAGTAGAAGGGTTTAAAAGAAGAATAATTGAACTGTACTTACATAGTACTGTTTTCACAGTTGACTTGAGTAGCTTGACGGGTAGGGAAGTGCTGCCCAATTTTCCGTAGAATAGAGAACCCTCTGCTTAGAACTTTATACAAGATGCTGATCTAGACGTTGATAGGCGTGTTGTTATTATAGGTCGATACTCTGCGCGCGACATATTCGACTTGGCAGGTGGTTTTCGCCGAGAAGGTATGTGATCCTTCCTATACTCTTGAGCATGATATTTTAAAGTATATATATAGTACGGTAGACGTACGTGTGTTAACTGAACGTAGTTATACGGCAATGTCTTTTGACTTAAGCCTGAATAATAAGAACCTTGAAGTATTTCAAAAGAATTATGAATCATTTTTAAAAGAAGAGTAATACTTGATTTTTAAACAGAAAACTTAAGAGTTATACTAGCTTTATGGGAAGTTAGGTATAACGACTTAAGAAGATAAAAGGAACGGTTTTACTTGTTTGTTTATGAAAATCTTGTATTGACTTCTGCAAGTATAGTAAGATGGTTTGATAAGTAAACATGTTATGATACTACGGGTTAGTGTCTCGTGATGTTATTCTTGTTGTGCTTACGTTGTTAAACGCTAACACCGTTATCGTTATTATATCACATACCCCTGACTTGTTATACCGGGGCTTGCCACCCGATGCGGGTCTATACGACCTATGCGGTCCGTGTGACTATGCGAGTCTGCGGAGTTCGAGGATTGATCATTCGGTGTTTTATCCGTCACGGGGATGCCACTATGCGATGCAGTGTGACTACGCGGTCTATTGAGACTATGCGGTGCGGAGTCGAGGAGAATACCGGTTAGCTACCCCGTCACGAGGAATACCTCATGCGGGTGTGTGACCTATGCGGTGCGGAGTCGAGATTAGGCACGCATAATGATACTATGGGCGATTGGCCTTGCTTGATCATTCGCGGCCTAGAAAAGACTCATTACGTTTACCTATTATTGTTCTTGTTTGTGATATGGCACTATGTGCAATTGAACCGGTGTATTTGCAAGTGGTTTTAAATACTTTGATTTCATTTAAGTACTTCTGATTTCACATACTTGGTACTGTTATCGACTCTCCGGGCTGCGTTCATGCCGCGGTAAGGCAAGCAGTGCTAGATCCGCATCCTTAGGATCTTTTGCGTTGGTGTCGTGAGCTCCATCTTCTCCGAGGCTCTACTTTTGGGTATGATCTCCTGTTGTAGTTAGTTTTGCATGCAGTCGGTATGGCGGGCCTGTCCCGCCATAGTTGTTTACATTCTAAGTGCAGTAGTCCTATTGTAAAGTTGGGATGTATCGCAAAACTTGATGTTTATATATATATGCCGAAAGCGACATTTTCTCACATAAAGCGTGTCTCATTTTACAACTGTTTCATGTCTTGTTTTTTTATTCCGCTGATTACTCTGATGTATGACTACTTGGGTGCCGGGTAGGCACTGATCCCGAGCCGGGCAGGTCGTGACAAAAGTGGTATCGAGCGATTAATCCTCGGAAAGTGTCTGAACCGTATCTAGTAAGTGCTTGATTATCGGTGTGTTGTGCACCACACCAATAATAAAGAGGCTATAGGATATTTTAGGATTGGTTTCCATTCTTCTCACTCTGAGATCGTGCCTTAGAGCTGTGTTATAAGTTGGACCCCTCTAACGTATTCCTTTTCTGTAACAGTTATGCCTCCACGTAAGGCAACCCGGGCCCAGAAGGGCAAGGCAGCCGAGGGAGCTGCTAGTAGGACACCGAGAGTCACGAGGGCTCAGGCCCAGTCTATACCCGAGACGGCGAGTTCTATGACGCCGCCGGCGAGACCACGATGCCGCACCTCGCCCCGGCTGGGCGGAGGTTAGGTACAAGGAGATGTCCCAATTGGCGGGATCGTGGCGACATGAGGATAATTTGGATGCGATTCGATTCGATTCCGGCCCGATAGTACCATGGTTCAGAGGCGTATAGTTTGAGGCTACGGATTTCTGAGTTGTAGCCGCGAGTTTTACTGGTCGAGGGAGGATGATCGCAGGAGTTCATCCGCCGATTCTGAGGATTATGAGAGTGATCAGGGCGTCGGAGACCGAGTCCGTGATCTTCGGTTCGCATCGGCTGCGTGATACCACAGTCGATTGGTTTGATTCGTGGGAGTTATCCCGGGGAGAGCACGCGTCCCCAGCTACTTGGGATGAGTTCTCGGAGGCCTTTCTCACTCACTTCTTGCCTCGCGGATGAGGAGGGCACGGGCGACATATTTATTCTTTGAGACAGAGCGCCTGATTAGGGAGTACAACGTCGAGTTCGATTCATTGGCTCGATATGTCCAGCGCTAATGCGATATGGAGGACCGAGTGCACCGACGTCGCCACCGCTAGATGATTATATGGCCGAGTCTTGTGCGGGTGTGGCTCTTCACGAGCATGGACATTACCGTATGCGTGCTCATGCACTTGGATGCGAGGCGTAGAGGCGACGGGTCGACAGATATCGCCAGCGAAGAAGGCCAAGACGGCCGTTCTTTTAGTAGTTCTCGGGGTGGGCGGCCTCGTGACGTCTGATTCGCACCACCGCCAGCAGAGCACTCCTACATCGTTTCGATGCATGCGAGCATTCGGGGCGGTCGGGGCCCCAAGACTTCGAACTTTCGTGGTAGCAAGGTGCTAACCGATCGAGGTCTGCTCGGTGTGTCGTTGTGGTAGATTCCATTCAGGGAGTAGTACTACTTCGGAGCTTGCTACACTTGTGGCGGCGAGGTCATTATGCGAGTCCGTCCGACCGAGGCGGTCAGGTAAGTCGACGCCCGAGTGCATTGCGGTCTTCATCCCTACGATTTACGCCCGGAGGCGGTGGTACTCATGGACCAGCAGTCGCGGCAGGTCGTGGCGGGTCCCGGTCTAGCGGTCCTCGAGAACGCATCTATGCCTTGTCCGGCCGGCGGGACCGGGGCGTCGCTGGCGTCGTCGCAGTACCTTATCGGTTCTGGTTATGATGTATGCGCCTGATAGATCCGGTTCTACTGCATCATATATCTCCCTTATTGCTAGTAGGATAGGGATAGAGCACGAGTCCATAGACCCTTTCGAGGTAGCTACGCCGATGGGTGATTCGGTGGTAGCTCGGCGGGTATATAGGGCTTGTCGGTGACCGTATATGATCGTCGGACCACTGGCGACTTGATAGAGTTGGATATGACCGATTCGATGTGATCATGGGTATGGATTGGCTAGCTTCTTGCTACGCCAATGTAAAGCTGCGAGGAGAGAGTGGTACGGTTCGCTTTCTGAGGCGGTTGTTGAGTGGGAGGAACATCAGTATCGCCAGGGGTAGGTTTATTTCCTACCTCAAGGTTAGGAAGATGGTGCGAAGGGTACATCTACCATCTCGTTCGGGTGTTTGATCACGAGGCTGCGGTGCAGTTTTGATCGATTCCGATAGTCGAGAGAGTTCCCAGACGTGTTTCAGACGACCTCGGGTATCCCTCGAGAGGAGATAGAGTTTTGTCGATGTCTTTGCGGACACTCGGCCTATTTCTATTCCGCCATACGTAATGGCACTGCCGAGTTGAGAGAGTTGAAGGACCAATCGAGAGATTTCTTTGGAGAAGGGCTTCATCAGACCTAGTGTTTCTCCCGGGAGCGCCGTATTGTTCGTGAAGAAGAAGGGCGGGGCCAGCTGCGCATGTGTGTTGATTACGGTGAACAAGGTGACCATTAAACGAATACCCCCTTCCGAGATTGATGATTTGTTCGACGATTGCGGTGCGAGATGTTTCTCCAAGATTGATCTGCGATCGGGCTATCATCAGTGCGAGTCGAGGCGGATGTCCCTAGGATCGCATTCGGACGATGCGGGCATTATGAGTTCGTGGTCATGTCTTTCGGATTGACCAATGCTCGGCGGTATTCATGGATTTGATGAACCGAGTGTTCAAACCATTTTTGGACACGCTTGTGATAGTGTTCATTGATGATATCTTGGTTTATTCTCGCCAGAGCGAGCATGCGGAGCATTTGAGGGCTGTGCTGACAGTTCTCCAGACCGGCCATTTACGCCAAGTTTTGAAGTGTGAGTTCGTTGACTTGGTGGCTTTTCTTGGGCATATTGTCGGGGTGATGGTATTCGGGTGGATACGGCCAAGATCGAAGCGATCGAGTTGGCCTCGACCTACTACTCCGGCAGGTTCGCGAGCTTACGGGCCTTGCGAGTTATTATCGGCGGTTCATAGAAGTTTGCTTCTATCTACGCACCATTGACTAGGTGACTCGAAGGCAACTAAGTTTGATGGGTGATGCTTGTGGCGAGTTTCGATTCTTGAAGGAGAGATCGGCGACCGCCCGTTCTTACTCTTCGGAGGGTCCGCACGGCTATGTCATTATATTGTGATCGTCGGGCATCGGGTTGTGATGTGTGTTGATGCAGCGGGGCAAGGTTATAAGCGTCGCATCCCGACAAATTAAGAAGCATGAGAGGAACTACCCCACCCATGATTTGGAGTTCGCGGCGGTGATTCACGCCAAGATGCGGAGGAACTATTTGTATGGGGTTCATGGATATTTATACGACCACAAGAGCCTCGGTATATCTTCACAGAGGAGCCGAACTTACGATAGAGACGGTGGTTAGAGTTGCTTAAGGATTATGATGTCGATATCTGTACCACGGGAAGGCCAATGTTGTGGCAGATGCCCTTAGTCGTAGGTCGATGGGTAGCTTATCAGATGTGCAGCCAGCGAGGAGGGGCATGGTTCGCGATTTGCATCAGTTAGCGAGCCTTGGTGTCCGTTTGATTGATTCTGATAGCAGTGGGGTTCGAGAGGTTGCCGAGTCTTCCATCGTCGAGGAGGTGAAGAAGCGGCAATTTGAGGATCCGGTTTTGATGCGGTCCGTGTCTGGCTCTTCGTCGAGGAAGGTCGCGAGGTAGCTTTGATGGGGTGCTAAGGTTTGAGGGCGAGTTGTGTGTTCGGATGTTTGAGGACTTGGCGGAGTTCTAGGAAGCACATCGCGGCGTTACTCTATCCATCGGTCGACCAAGATGTACCACGACCTCGGAACATGTATTGGTGGGATGGCTTGAAGAGGGGCGTTGCAGAGTTTGTAGCTCAGTGCCCGTGTTGTCAGCAGGTGAAGATAGAGCACCAGAGGCCTGGTGGTTTGTTGCAGACGATTGAGATCCCGACCTGGAAGTGGGAGGTGATCAACATGGACTTTATCACAAGATTATCTCGCACTCAGAGGAGACATGATTCTATATGGGTTATCGTCGACGGTGAAATCAGCCCACTTTCTTCCGTCGGACGACTTTTTAGTGAGGATTATGCGCACTTTACATCAGAGAGATCGTCGATCGCATGGAGTCCTCTTTCGATCATATCATGCAGGATCGGTTCTGGCTAACCGGAGGTCCTTCCGAGAAGGGTTTAGACGCGAGTGAGCACGAGTCGCATTCCATCCACAGAGCAGACGGGCGGTGGCGCACTATCCGGACTCTTGAGGATATCTGCGAGCTTTGTGTTATTGACCGAGGTAGTGGGAGGATCATTTGCCTCTAGTTGAGTTTGCGTATAATAATAGCTACCACTCCAGTATTCGGATGGCACCTTATGAGGCCTTGTATGAGAGGAAGTGCGGTCGCGATAGGATGGTTTGATGTGGGCGAGTGCGATTAGTAGGACGATTTGGTGCGATGGCGATGGATAAGATGAAGCTTATCGAGAGCGGTTCTTGGCGACTCGAGTCGCGAAGTCATATGCAGATCATCGTCGTCGACATCTGGAGTTCGAGGTTGATGATTGGGTTTTCCTGAAGGTGTCACCCATGAAGGGTGTGATGAGATTCGGGAAGAAAGGGAAACTTCGGCCCAGTACATTGGGCCTATCAGTTGTCGCGAGGTAGGCAAGGTTGCCTATGAGTTGGATCTGCCGTCCGATCTGGAGGCAGTGCATCCGGTCATTCATTTTTCTATTCTGAGGAGAAGTGACGCGGATCCATCTAGGGTGCATCCGATTGACGATGTCCAGGTGATCGAGGGGTTATCGTATGAGGAGAGTCCCATAGCGATACTCGATCGTCAGGTTAGGAGGTTGCGGACGAAGGATGTGGCTTCCGTCAAGGTCCTGTGGCGGAACGAGAACAGAGAGGAGATGACGTGGGAAGCAGAGGAGGACATGAGGCGAAGATACCTAACTTATTCCCACACCTCCAGGTAACTTACTTTCCTACTTGCTGGTTTTAATTTTCGTAATTGTTAAGTGTTATATTATGGCCATGTGTGGCACTTGCAAACTGTTTAAGCTTTATCGTTAACTGTCTTGGGAAGGAACATTCGGGACGAATGTTTCTAAGGAGGGGAGAATGTTATACCCCGTATGTCCAGAGTATGTACGTGAGGCGTGCGTCTAAAAGTTTAGCCTTAGTTAGACACTTTGGACGAAAATATTGTGCACAACACTCGAAAAGAATCGTTTTCCGACGAAACGTTTTCCAAAGCTTGCGTAGGGAAAATTCCGGCTATGTCATTTATTATTTTTGCGGATTTTTCTGAGAGACAACATTTTGGACCAACGAGAGGGCGACACTTGTCACCCTCTAGTTGGCGGATTTGAGGCATCCATTTGGACGATTTTGTGGCTTGTTTTGTCAAGGAGTTGGTAGGATATTTTTATGTAGTAGATGGATAAGGACACTTGCCTAAATCCTCACCCTACACTTGCCTTGCACTTGGCTTCATCTTGGCCATTGGTTGGCCATTGGTTGGCCTATAAATACTCCCCTAACTTGAAGGTTTTCTTCATCCACAAATCAATTCTCCAAGTCTTGAAATTCCCTCCCCTCTCTAGTAGTGTTTCGTCCAAACACCCTCTCCCCCTCTAGCCTAGTGGCTTTGGCCGAGAGCCCCCCCCCCCTTGGTAGAAATATTCTCCAAGTTTAGTTACTATTCCAAAATACCCTAGCCCAAATCCCTTATAGTACTTAAGTAGAAGTTGGTAGAAACTTCTAAGGGTTTCTTGGAGCTATCGGAGCGTCTGATCGTGAGCTAAACCTTGCTCAGGATCGACATTTAACTCGGATAATTTTGGGCTTATCGAGGTAAATACTCTTGTCCTTCTATTGTAATTGGATATTACACATAAAAATAGTTAAGACTTGAGTATAAGATATAACAGAATATTAAAGGATAGAATTGAACTGTTATCACAGTAGAAGGGTTTAAAAGAAGAATAATTGAATTGTACTTACATAGGACTGTTTTCACAGTAGACTTGAGTAGCTTGACGGGTAGGGAAGTGCTGCCCAATTTTCCGTAGAATAGAGAACCCTCTGCTTAGAACTTTATACTGATCTGATCTAGACGTTGATAGACGTATTTGACTGTTATAGGTCGATACTCTGCGCGCGACATATTCGACTTGGCAGGTGGTTTTCGCCGAGAAGGTATGTGATCCTTCCTATACTCTTGAGCATGATATTTTAAAGTATATATATAGTACGGTAGACGTACGTGTGTTAACTGAACGTAGTTATACGGCAATGTCTTTTGACTTAAGCCTGAATAATAAGAACCTTGAAGTATTTCAAAAGAATTATGAATCATTTTTAAAAGAAGAGTAATACTTGATTTTTAAACAGAAAACTTAAGAGTTATACTAGCTTTATGGGAAGTTAGGTATAACGACTTAAGAAGATAAAAGGAACGGTTTTACTTGTTTGTTTATGAAAATCTTGTATTGACTTCTGCAAGTATAGTAAGATGGTTTGATAAGTAAACATGTTATGATACTACGTGGGTTAGTGTCTCGTGATGTTATTCTTGTTGTGCTTACGTTGTTAAACGCTAACACCGTTTTACTGTTATTATATCACATACCCCCTTGACTTGTTATACCGAGGGCTTGCCACCCTTGATGCGGGTCTATACGGCCTATGCGGTCTGTGTGACTATGCGGAGCGGAGTTCAGGATTGATCATTAGGGTGTTTTATCCGTCTGAGGATGCCACTATGCGATGCAATGTGACTATGCGGTCTATTGAGACTATGCGGTGCGGAGTCGAGGAGAATGCAGGGTTAGCTACCCCGTCGAGAATACCTCATGCGGATGCATGTGTGACCTATGCGATGCGGAGTCGAGATTAAACGCACGCATAATGATACTATGGGCGATTGGCCTTGCCCGATCATTCGCGGCCTAGAAAAGACCTGTTTACAGTTTACCTATTATTGTTCTTGTTTGTGATATGGCACTATGTGCAATTGAACGGATTGTAGTTGTACATGGTTTTAAATACTTGGAGTTCATTTAAGTACTTTCTGATTTCACATACTTGGTACTGTTATCGACCTCGCCCGGGCTGCGTTAAATGCCGCGGTAAGGGCAGCGGTGCTAGATCCGCATCCTTAGGAACTTTTGCGTTGGTGTCAGGAGCTCCATCTTCTCCGGAGGCTCTACTTTTGGGTATGATCTCCCTGTTGTAGTTAGTTTTGTACAGTCAGGGTATGGCGGGGCCCTGTCCCGCTATAGTTGTTTACATTCCTAGAGGTCTGTAGTCCTATTGTAAAGTTGGGATGTAACTGCAAAACTTGATGTTTATATATATATGCCGAAGGCGACATTTTCTCACATAAAAGCGTGTCTCATTTACAATCGTTTCATGTCTTGTTTTTATTCCGATTACTCGATGTATGACTACTTGGGTGCGGGTAAGGCACGATCCACGAACCGGGCAGTCGTGACACTAACTGTATAAAAGAATGACAGGGGAACGTATAAAAATAAAATACCAGATCCTACCGTGCCATTTTAACTCCTGAAACCAATCGTACATTAACCGTTCTTTTCCTTCTTTCTATAAGAATTAACATCATATTCTTACATACATACTTAAGAATTCAATCAAGTTTTTCCACATAACTTACATATCTTACATAACATAATCCGACCCTTTATGGAGGGATTCCTTATTTGGGAGCTTACTTTGATTATCCATACGTGATAACGTAATCCGGCCCATTTGCGGGACACGGTGTACTGATGAATCATGTGGCATAATCCGGCCCGCCTGTGGGGCTCGGTGTACTGTGGAATCATGTAGCATAATCCGGCCCGCCTGTGGGGCTCGGTGTCTTGTGGAATCATGTAGCATGTCGGCGCTGTGGGGCTCGGTGTACTGTGGAATCATGTAGCATAATCCGGCCCGCCTGTGGGGCTCTGTGTAAGATGACATAATCCGGCCTATGTGTAGGCTCGGTGCATATGGCGTAATCCGGCCTATTTTTAGGCTCGGTGTATCTCATAACATAATCCGACCTATTTGTAGGCTCGGTGTATCTCATAACATAATCCGACCTATTTGTAGGCTCGGTGTAATTTTTCTTACATAACATTTTTAAACCATCTTTTCACTTCTTCTTTGTTATACCCCGTAGTTCCAGGGTATGTATGTGAGGACATACATACGAGAATACGACAGAAATTTTGGAAAGAAAGAAAGATGTGATTTTTTCGACGAAAAAGTTTCCGGGTTTTGTGAAGGAAAAAGGTTCGTTAATGGGAATTGGATTGCCAGATTTGGTATTTGGACTTCTTGGATTATTTTAGAATTATGAGATTTTATTTTCGGAAATGGTCACGTGGGGCCCACGGGAGAAATTTACGGTTTTGTGGGGCCCACTTTGTTTTTGAGATTTTTGGTATTTTGGATATTTTCGGAAGACGAAATATTTTGGACGAGTAAGGGGGCGACACGTGTCACCCCCCTTGAGTGGCCATGTGGGCCGAAATGGTGGGACAAGTGGCTAGACACTTGTCCCTTGGCCGAAATGGCCTTACAAGTGGCAAGCCACTTGTCTTGTGCTTTCGTTGGCCATGTGGTGTGGTGGGACCCACACACACATGGCCCAATCTTGACCACACACTTGACTAGATCTTGACCCTTGAATTCTCTATAAATACCCCCTTAGTGCAAGAGTAATTTCATCCACACTCAAGCTTTCCAAAGCAAAATATTTTCCCTCCCTTTGTAGTTGATTTCGTCCCCCTCCCCCTCTTGAGTGGAAAATACTTTGAGTATTGTAGTATAATCCCAAATACCTTAGCCTAGTATCCCTAGTAGTATTCCAAAGTTATTTCAATACTAGGAGCCCGGAAATACTACTTTATTCCAATAGTCGCAAAGTGAAACCCTAGAAAAATCTTCCTAGCTTGGTTGAAGTGTTTAGAGAAGTTGTTTAGAAACTTCTAAGGGTCGCTTGGAGCGGTTGGAGCGTAAGGATTTGGAGCTAAACGTTGCTCGAGGATCGCTTATAATCTTGGATAATTTTGGGCTTATCGAGGTAATGATCTATGTCCCCTATTGTAATTGGATATTACATATTGTAGTAGTTTAGAATGAGTATAAGATATATTAGAAAGGATTGAAGCTATTTACATTGGATGTATTCTGATGAGACTTGTGTTGTATTATTGTGAGGCGATGTGTGCACGTCAGGTTAGGCGTGTAATCCCCTGGAGTTGTTGGCTTGGTAGCGGGCCTTGTTAGGGAGGTTATTTATGTGATTGCGGGGAGAGTCTTTGCCAAATTTTCCGTAGAATAGGAAGCTGTTTGCTTAGATTATGCTCTGAAGAGAACTAGAGATTGATAGATATATTGTGGTTATTATAGGTGGATCTTCTGTGGCGTACTTGACTTGGCTTGTGGATTAAGCCAAGAGGTATGTGATTCTTCCTATACTCTTGAGCATGATTGTTGTGAACTATATAGTACGGTAGACGTACGTGTATGAAATGAATTTTGTTTAAAACATAAAGTGTTATAATGGCTTTATGGAAAGTTAGTTATAACGACTTTATGAAGATAAAAGAAAGATTTGATTTTGAAAGATAAACGACTTGATTTTGAAAGTTAAGAGACTTGATCTTGAAAGATAAGAGACTTGACTTATAAACGACTTGATTTCAGAAAAAGGAGAAGTAACTTGATTTAAGTATAGGTTACTTGTTTTTGAAAAGAGTAAGTTTTTGGGTTTTAAAGAGTATACTTGATGTTGTTTTACAAGAAAAGCACTTGGTTTAAAAAGTATAGAATACTTGATTTTAAAAGTCCTGTAAAGATTTTTTACGAAGGTGAAGTAATTTTTTTTGACAAGAAAACGTGTTTTAATACTACGAGTATTAGTATCGTGTGGCTTTTACATAAAAAGAGGTCTTTTTGAAAGAATGAAAGTATGTAGTATTTTGAGGTTGAAACCCGGATTGTCGATACAAAATGAAAGTACGTTGAACTTGCCTATGCTTGTTGTGATAGCCTTTGATGGGCAAGTGTTTTGTTTCTGTTCTACCGTGACTCTCGGGAGGCGGCTATCGATTGATTGCTTGGACATACCGACACGTTGGATGGTCCGCAGTATCGTCCACTTTGAGTATTATCTGGTTATTTCTTTTGGACATCGACACGTTGGATGGTCGCGGTATGCGTCCACTTTGAGTATTATCTTGATATTTCCTTTGGACATACTGACACGATGGATGGTCCACGGGTATGCGTCCAGTAGGATGGTTTCATGGCCATGCTTTCTGAGGTAAGATGCCGGGGCATGCGGTCATTGTGAGGTTTATGTTATTAGTCCATGGACCGCTAATCCATGAAGCTTGCCGCGGTGACGAGCGATCACGGGCTTGATTTGTACATGTGGTTCAGGCACACTTTAGATACTTGTCTCGGTCATATCTCGTGAGACGGTAGGCTAGGGTACGTTAGCTTAAGATACTTGCCTCGGCCAGTTGTGTGGCTAGCTTTTGGACTGGTAGTTGGCTTCCGTACCTTGCCCGTCAAGGGATATGACTAGCTTTTGACCGGTAGTTGGCTATTCTACTTGGCGTCGGTTTGATAGCAGCGAGATCTAGTGTTCAAGTTCACATATGGGTGTTGTTTCATCATGCTATGGCCGATGAGAATGAGTTCCACGCATGATTGATATTATGGCGTGAGACCCATAGTTATGTGTGAGTGATTATTCGGGATATCGTCCCTTACTTGACCTAGCGTTTACTTATTGCGAAATGGTTTTATAAAATGATGAAATGTGATTTCATTACGATATTTTGATTTCACATACTTGGTACTGTTGTCTTGACCTCGCCCGAAGCTGCGTTCATCTGCGGTAGAGGTACACCGATTGTTGATCCTCGCTTATAGGATCGCGATTCGGCGTTAGGAAGCTCCGTTTCTCCGAGGCTTATCTTTTAGTATAGTCCTGTCATTGTAGGTACTTGTACATTCGGGGTATGGCGGGCCCTGTCCGTCATAATTGTTGTTTCATTCTTAGAGTGCATGAATCTTGTTGTAGGCGGGGTTGTAAAGGATTATGGCTGTTCGGTTATATTGTATATACATGAAGGTGGCCGCTTTGGTTAACTTTGTTTTCTTATCTTGTATCTTGTTTCTGTTTAAGTTTTTGTTTCCGCTGATTTTCTCGATGTTGTATCACTAGGGTGCCGGTAAGGCACGATCGCGGGCGAGGTCGGGTCGTGACAAAAGTGGTATCGAAGCGATTAATCCTCGGAAAGTGTCTACTGAGCCGTGTCTAGTAAGTCTTGATTATCGGTGTGTTGTGCACCACATCTATGTCGAGGCTACAGATATTTAGGATTGGTTTCCATTCTTCTCACTCGAGATCGTGCCTTAGAAGTGTGTTATAAGTTGGACTCCTCGGGCGTATTCGTATGTACGATTATGCCTGCGAAGGCAACGAGGCCCGATAGGCAAGGCAACGAGAGGAGCTACGAGTTGAACACGAGAGGGTTGCGAGGCACGAGCACAGTCATTACGAGATAGTACTTGACGACGAGTTTTATGACGCTAGCCCAGCGAGTTTAGAGCGGCGGCGATTTCTCTACGGAGGCCACGATACGAGCCTCGAGCCACGACTAGGAGCCGAGGATATGAGTTCGAGAGATGGCGATTACTAGTGGTGGTGGTGGGAATGAGGGCGGACGGAGCCGGTGGTTCGCGATACCGATGATTCACCCTAGATCCGATGTCGAGACTTGGGATTTCTTGAGTTGCGATTCGCGAGTTCTATGGATAGAGCGAGGATGATCCTCGAGTGTCGTGCTAGTTTGGGAGATTGTTATGCTTACGGCGGAAGGGCCATTTGGTGAAGTTTGTCCGATTAGCGGTAGCCGGATGTAGAGACTCGACGCCGGGATCGGTGGTGGTTAGTCGCCTTATATAGCTAGGCGCCTGCAGGCGTGGTTATGATTAGAGCGACAAAGAGGAAGTAAGGCGATGAGTTCTGAGAGATACCTTTAGCCCAAGAGACTTGGTTATGTTGTTATGGTGGAGTGCGTGTGAAGTGCTATACGGATAGCATTGTGTTAAGTGTGATTTAGAGAACATGATTAGTTGAAGAGGTAAGTTTGGGGTCATGGAAGGTGTGAACCTTAGAATATTATACGTGGAGATCTTAGATGCGAGGCCGTCTTGAGTAAAAGATTTTGTTTACGATTGACCTTTGTCGGAGTGCATAGTATACGTGGGGTATACTTGTGTGATAAGTCCCTAAGTGGTGTGAAATGAAAGAGGGTAGTTGAGCTAAGATGTTATACCCCGTATTTCCAGAGTATGTACGTGAGGGCGTACGTATAAGAATTTAAGCCTAAAGGTTGGCAAGGTTCGAAATTTGTACACAAGTGCCGAAAAGAGTCGTTTTTCGACGAAACGTTTCCACAGCTTACGTAGGGAAAATTCCGGCTATGTCATTTTTAATTTTTGCGGATTTTTTCGAGAGACGAAACATTTTGGACCAACGGGAGGGTGACATGTGTCACCCTCACATTGGAAGGACTTGTGGGCGTCCAAGGGACGATTTGGCTTAGTGGGGTTAGGTAGGATATTTTGTGCAAGTTGTGTGGTAGATGGATAAGGTACACTTGGTTGAAATCTAGCCTACACTTGCCTTACACTTGGATTAATCTTGGCCATTGGTTGGCCTTTGTGACCTATAAATACCCCTTAGTTGATGAACTTCTTCATCAAAAATTGTCTAAGTCTTGAAAATCCCTCCCTCTCCTCTTGTTGTTTCGTCACCACACCCCCTCCCTTTGAGAGCTCTGGCGAGAGCAACCCCCTTTTAAGAAGCTTGGCCGAGAGGGTCTACCCCCCCTCCTAGCCTAGTTGTCTCGTATAAATACCCCCTTTTGTGGTATAGAAAATACTCTCCAAGTATTGTTATAATGCCCAAATACCTTGGCCCAAATACCTTGTAGTATTCCCAAGGTTACACTTATACAAAAGCCAGAAAATACTATTATACTTCCTCGATCACAAAAACGAAACCCAAAGGAAAACCTTCTTAGTCGGTTGAAGTGTTTAGTAAGTTCGTAGAACTTCTAAGGGTTGTTTGGAGCGGTGGAGCACTCGGAGTAGGAGCTAAACGTTGCTCGGGAGCGACATTTATACTCGGATAATTTTGGGCTTATCGAGGTAAATACTACTTCATACAGTGTAATTGGAAATTACATACTATAGTAGTATAGAAATGAATATAAGATTCATAAGAAGAGAATTGAAGCGTAATGAAGGATATTACGAGAAAAGACTTGAATCAAATCACTTGAGAAGATTAAATAGAAGTTAAAGCGTACTTACATAGATTTGTATATATCTGATGAAGCCCGATAACCTTGTTTGGTTGAATGTTCTGCAAGTAGCATGAGCTACTTAGAAGGTGGACAAGGCTAGCCGGGTTATAGCCGTGGAGCGTTTTGCTTATAGTCGATAAATCGTCGCGAGGTATGTGATTCTTCCTATACTCTTGAGCATGATATTTTAAAGGAAGATATATAGTACGGCAATGTCTTTTGACTTAAGCCTGAATAATATATAGTACGGTAGACGTACGTGTGCTAATTGAACGTAGTGGTACGGCAATGTCTTTTGACTTAAGCCTGAATAATAAGAATCTTGAAATATGTCAAAAGAGTTAAGAAACCATTTTTGAAAGAAGAGTAACACTTGGTTTTCAAGGTTTTAAAAAGGAGTTATACTAGCTTTATGGGAAGTTAGGTATAACGTCTTAAGAGAGGTAAAGAAAATGGTTTACTGATTTTAGAAGTTAAGAGACTTGATCTTATAAGATAAGAGACTTAACTTAAATGAATTAATGGATATTTTGTGTGAAACCTCATTCGTGAGTAATGAGTACTTGGTTTTTAAAAGGAATAATGTTTTACTGATTTCGGAAATCAGAATGTGTGTCGCCAAACCACTGCAGCGTTAATAAAGGAAAATGTATTGAATAATGAAGTATTATTAAAACCAGTAGAAACCTCCATCTGCATAGAAGCTAAGATAAGACAAAATGATATTACATTTCCTAGATCATGGCTGCTTAATAAGATTGATTATGAATAAGAATAACCTACACTCATATAAGGCATATGTTACTCAATAGTTTTAAAAAGGGATTAAGACATTGAACTATGAAACTTTTCTAAAAAGAGACTTGAGTAATGGAAATTAGGCAAACTGGAACTTTAGGGAAAAGAAAGGCATTGTGTTGTCTTAAAATGGTTTAAAACTTAAAGTGTTATAACAGCTTTATGGGAAGTTGGTTATAACGACTTTATGGAAACAAAAGAAGGGTTTTTATCATTGGTTTTAATGTGGAAACTTGGCTTTAATAAGAGAAGTTGTTTTGGTTTGCTTAAAAGATGTAAGTCACTCTATTTTTATACTACGGGTATCGGGTGACTTTTATAAAAGGAAATGGATCTCTTTAAAAGGAATTTAACGTACGTAGTACTTTAGGGTTAAAACTCGGACTTGACATAAAATGAAAGTACCTTGAGTTGTGTATAACTTGCCTATGTTTGTTGTTGTGTAACTTGCCTATGCATGTTGTTGTGAAACTCGCATATGCTTATTGTGATAGCCTTTGTTGTGCAAGTGCTGTATTTCTATACCACCGAGTCCCACGAGATGGGCCGGGACACGTATTTCACCTGATTCTCTACCGAGTCCCACGAGATGGGCCGGGACACGTATTCCATCTGATTATTCACCGAGTCCCACGAGATGGGCCGGGACACGTATTTCATCTGATTCTCTACCGAGTCCCATGAGATGGGCCGGGACACGTATTCCACATGATTCTTTACCGAGTCCCATGGTATGGGCCGGGACACGTATTCCACACGATGTATACCTAGACTGCCGGCAGTGAGGAAGGAGTTCCACGGGCATGAAGGATGACTTGAGCGTGAGTCCACAGCGACATGGCTTTTATGTTGTGATCGTAGTTTGGTTATCATACATGTCTCTGCTTTATAGACTATTATGATTTCATTTACTGATATTTCTGATTTCACATACTTGGTACGATTATCTTGACCTCCTTGAAGTGCGTTCATCGCGAGTAGAAGTACATCATTGTCGATCCGCGTTTAGGATCTCATTTCAGCGTCTTGGAAGCTCGTTCCTTCGGAGGCTTATCTTTGGTATGTTACCACAGTGCAGCAGGTTCTTGTACATTCAAGGGTATGGCGGGGCCCTGTCCCGTCATAGTTGTTGTAAAAATCTTAGAGGTCTGTAGCACTGTTGTGGGAAGGGTTGTAAGGATTGTAACTGTTCAAATGTCTATATATATATATGTTGAAAGGCAATCGTTTTGGTTGGCCAATTTTCCTTATCTTGATCCATGTCTATTTAAAATGTTTAAGTTTTTATTTCCGCTGGTTTTTCTCTGATGTTGTATCACTAGGGTGCCCGGGGTTAGGCACGATCACGCCCGAGTTCGGTCGTGACAAAAGTGGTATCGAGCGATTAATCCTCGGAAAGTGTCTGAGACCGTGTCTAGTAAGTCTTGATTATCGTTGTGTTGTGCACCACATCTATAATCGTGAGGCTATAGGACATTTAGGATTGGTTTCCATTCTTCTCATTACGAGATCGTGCCTTAGGCCGTGTGATAAGTTGGACCCTCCGACGTATTCCTTTCCTTTACGATTATGCCTCGCGTAAGGCAACCTGAGCCCAGACGGCAAGGCGAGGAGCTGTTAGTGAGATCTGAGAGAAATGCGAGCGCGAGCCGGTCGATACACGAGCAGTGCCTTAGAAGCGGCAAGTTTCGCGCGCGCGCAGCAAAGAGTTTAGAGCGCAGCGGTGGCTGCTGAGACTCTGATACTGAGCCTCGGTCCACGGCTGGAAGCGGATGAGATGGGTACAAGGAGATGGCCCGATTATTGGCGAGTCGTGGCGAATATGAGATAAATTTGAATCGTGATTCCGGCCAGGAGCACCGTAGTTCACCCCGGCGACGATTTGAGACTACGGGATTTTCGAGATGTAACGCGAGTTTTACGGGTCGAGGCACGAGGATGATCGCGGGAGTTCATCCGGCGATTCTGACGGATAATGAGTGATCAGGCATCGGAGACCGAGTCGGTGGTCTAGGTTCGCATCACCGCGTGATACATGATCGGGTTTGATTCGTGGGAGCTGTCGGGAGAGAATGCACTTCCGGTATATGGGGCGAGTTCTCAGGCATTTCTTGCACACTTCTTGCCTCTACGGTGAGAGGCTCGGGCCAATTTCGGCGTTGAGGCGGGGCGGGCGGGCGGTTAGAGAGTACAATGTGGAGTTTGACTCATTAGCTCGGTATGTCCCATTGTAGTAGCTGATATGGAGGGCCAGTACACGCTACGTCACGGACTAGATGATTACTTGGCGAGGCTTATGCGGGTGTAGCTCTCGGCGGGCATGGACATTGCCCGCGTCTGGCTTCATGCACTAGGATGTGAGGCACGGAGGATCGACGGAATGGCCGGGATCGGCGAAGAGGCGAGCAGCAGGTCCTTTGGTAACTTTCGAGGCGGACCGCCTCAGAAAGCTAGCTATGTACCTCGCCCGATGCAGGTGGTCCTCCACGATCTTGGGGCGTTTGGGGTATTCGGGGTGAGTGAGCTCGTGGCTTAGTTCCGCGATATACATGGGTTCAGCGATCGGGTTCGAGTTTTCCTCGGTGTGCGATGTGGCGAGCGCCATCCCGAGAATGTCGTCTTTTCTCGTGCTTGTTTTCTGCGGCCGTCGAACGCGTGACAAGAAACGTCTAATAGGAAGGATGCGACAGAATGACTCGGCCTAAGTCGATGTGAGTTCATCGCTTCTATAGCTATGCGCCTCGGGCGAGATTATGGATAGGCGAGAGGAAAATGGAGCAGTGGATACAGGTATATTCTTACCCCTCTAGATATCAGTATATTTGATCTGATGAGTTATGTTGAGTGTTATGTTAGGATAGCCTTGTGATAAAAAGTGATTTAGAAACCTGGTTAGTGAAAAAGGGTAAGTCGGGGGGCTGAGCGTATAAAGAGGCCAGAGCCTCTACCACGGGAACAGACCCGAACCGTGGCTCTCCGTATGGCACGTCCTGAGAAGGGTTGTACCTCAGGGATCGCATGCAGCCCGGTACCATTTGTTGGGTCGCCGGAGTGACACTAGAACCTCGCGGCAAAGTGACAAAAGTGGTAATGATGAACCTTAGAATATTACAGTTGAGACCTTAGATGTAAGGCCGTCTTGAGTACAGGATTTTGCAAGTGATCCTTGTCGGAGTGCATTTTTATGCCTAGAAAGTATTGTGTAATAAGTCCCTGGGTTGTGTGAAATGGAAGTGGTAGCTTTCATGACCTGTAGAGGTAAGATTGTTCCGGATCGGGGAACAAGAGCGTGATGCGTTAAGTGGGTCGGGTTGGGGCCATGTTGAGGGCCAACCCGCGGCCTGTTTCGAGGTGGGGTCAGCTCTGGATGGTCCCGCCAGGTGGTAGGGTCACGAGGGTGCTAGGCCCAAATTTAGATGACCATCGTATGAGTTCGGAGATATGTTCGGCCATAAGCGGAACGTGAAGGCCGGGAATGGCCTTAAGGGAGGTTGAGGCTAGTAAGATGACCAAGTTTGGAGGTGGTGACTCCAAAGTTTTGGAGAATGAAGCGACGACTGAAGTGGGGTACGTTTGCTAAAAGAGTTCAGGTGTTCGAGAAGGGCACGACGAGTAAGGAGGGAAGTGAACGTGTGTGATCGTTTCTTTTGTGAAATGAAGGTGCGAAGGGATTATATTTTAGACCTTGGTGGGAACTTTTGTGATAAACAGAGGTGATTCCTCGTTGGCTTGGATTTGGGTTTTCGCGCGCATGTTATTTTTGTGGCCAGGTGTGGCATGTCTGGTTTCGTAAGTATAGTAGTGAAGGCTATACCGGCACGTGTTTGTTTTGAGACTGAGAAGGAACATTCGGGACGAATGTTTCTAAGGGGGGGAAAATGTTATACCCCGTATTTCCAGAGTATGTACGTGAGGGCGTACGTATAAGAATTTAAGCCTAAAGGTTGGCAAGGTTCGAAATTTGTACACAAGTGCCGAAAAGAGTCGTTTTTCGACGAAACGTTTCCACGACTACGTAGGAAAATTCGGCTATGTCATTTTTAATTTTTGCGGATTTTTAGAGGCGAAACATTTTGGACCAACGGGAGGGTGACATGTGTCACCCTCACATTGGAAGGACTTGTGGGCGTCCAAGGGACGATTTGGCTTAGTGGGGTTAGGTAGGATATTTTGTGCAAGTTGTGTGGTAGATGGATAAGGTACACTTGGTTGAAATCTAGCCCTACACTTGCCTTACACTTGGATTAATCTTGGCCATTGGTTGGCCTTTGCTTGACCTATAAATACCCCCCTTAGTTGATGAACTTCTTCATCCAAAAATTGTCTAAGTCTTGAAAATCCCTCCCTCTCGCTCTTGTTGTGTTCGTCCACCACACCCTCCTTTGAGAGCTCTGGCGAGCAACCCCTTTTAAGAAGCTTGGCCGAGAGGGTCTACCCCCCCTCCTAGCCTAGTTGTCTCGTATAAATACCCCCTTTTGTGGTATAGAAAATACTCTCCAAGTATTGTTATAATGCCCAAATACCTTGGCCCAAATACCTTGTAGTATTCCCAAGGTTACACTTATACAAAAGCCCAGAAAATACTATTATACTTCCCTCAGTCACAAAAACGAAACCCAAAGGAAAACCTTCTTAGTCGGTTGAAGTGTTTAGTAGAAGTTGCGTAGAACTTCTAAGGGTTGTTTGGAGCGGACTGGAGCACTCGGAGTAGGAGCTAAACGTTGCTCAGGAGCGACATTTATACTCGGATAATTTTGGGCTTATCGAGGTAAATACTACCGTCCTTCTAGTGTAATTGGAAATTACATACTATAGTAGTATAGAAATGAATATAAGATTCATAAGAAGAGAATTGAACTGTAATAGAAGGATATTACAGAAAAGACTTGAACTGAAATCACTTCAGAAGATTAAATAGAAGTTAAATTGTACTTACATAGGACTGTATATACAGTAGACTGATAACCTTGTTTGGTTGAATGTTCTGCAAGTAGCATGAGCTACTTAGAAGGTGGACAAGGCTAGCCGGGTTATAGCCGTGGAGCGTTTTGCTTATAGTCGATAAATCGTCGCGAGGTATGTGATTCTTCCTATACTCTTGAGCATGATATTTTAAAGGAAGATATATATAGTACGGCAATGTCTTTTGACTTAAGCCTGAATAATATATAGTACGGTGAGCGTCGTGTGCTAATTGAGCGTGAGTAATGCAATGTCTTTTGACTTAAGCCTGAATAATAAGAATCTTGAAGTATGTCAAAAGAGTTAAGAAACCATTTTTGAAAGAAGAGTAACACTTGGTTTTCAAGGTTTTAAAAAGGAGTTATACTAGCTTTATGGAAGTTAGGTATAATGTCTTAAGAGAGGTAAAGAAAATGGTTTACTGATTTTAGAAGTTAAGAGACTTGATCTTATAAGATAAGAGACTTAACTTAAATGAATTAATGGATATTTTGTGTGAAACCTCATTCGTGAGTAATGAGTACTTGGTTTTTAAAAGGAATAATGTTTTACTGATTTCGGAAATCAGAATGTGTGTCGCCAAACCACTGCAGCGTTAATAAAGGAAAATGTATTGAATAATGAAGTATTATTAAAACCAGTAGAAACCTCCATCTGCATAGAAGCTAAGATAAGACAAAATGATATTACATTTCCTAGATCATGGCTGCTTAATAAGATTGATTATGAATAAGAATAACCTACACTCATATAAGGCATATGTTACTCAATAGTTTTAAAAAGGGATTAAGACATTGAACTATGAAACTTTTCTAAAAAGAGACTTGAGTAATGGAAATTAGGCAAACTGGAACTTTAGGGAAAAGAAAGGCATTGTGTTGTCTTAAAATGGTTTAAAACTTAAAGTGTTATAACAGCTTTATGGGAAGTTGGTTATAACGACTTTATGGAAACAAAAGAAGGGTTTTTATCATTGGTTTTAATGTGGAAACTTGGCTTTAATAAGAGAAGTTGTTTTGGTTTGCTTAAAAGATGTAAGTCACTCTATTTTTATACTACGAATTATCGGGTGACTTTTATAAAGGAAATGGATCTCTTTAAAGGAATTTAACGTACGTAGTACTTTAGGGTTAAAACCCGGACTTGACATAAAATGAAAGTACCTTGAGTTGTGTATAACTTGCCTATGTTTGTTGTTGTGTAACTTGCCTATGCATGTTGTTGTGAAACTCGCCTATGCTTCCGTGATAGCCTTTGTTGTGCAAGTGCTGTATTTCTATACCACCGAGTCCCACGAGATGGGCCGGGACACGTATTTCATCTGATTCTCTACCGAGTCCCACGAGATGGGCCGGGACACGTATTCCATCTGATTATTCACCGAGTCCCACGAGATGGGCCGGGACACGTATTTCATCTGATTCTCTACCGAGTCCCACGAGATGGGCCGGGACACGTATTCCACATGATTCTTTACCGAGTCCCATGGTATGGGACGGGACACGTATTCCACACGATGTATACCTAGGCTGCAGCGGTGAGGAAGGAGTTCCACGCGTGAAGGATGACTTGAGGCGTGAGTCCACGGCACATATTTGCTTTTATGTTGTGAGCGTAGTTTGGTTATCATACATGTCTCCGCTTTATATAGACTATTATGATTTCATTTCTGATTTTCTGATTTCACATACTTGGTACGATTATCGACCTCCTTCGGGCTGCGTTCATGCCGCAGTAGAAGTACATCACCGTCGATCCGCGTTTAGGATCTCATTTCAGCGTCTCGAAGCTCCGTTCCTTCGAGGCTTATCTTTGGTATGTTACCACAGTGCAGAGGTTCTTGTACATTCGGGGTATGGCGGGGCCCCGTCATAGTTGTTATAAAAATCTTAGAGTGCATGCCTTTGTTGTGGGAAGGGTTGTAAGGATTGTAACTGTTCAAATGTCTATTTATATATATGTTGAAAGGCAATCGTTTTGGTTGGCCAATTTTCCTTATCTTGATCCATGTCTATTTAAAATGTTTAAGTTTTTATTTCCGCTGGTTTTTCTCTGATGTTGTATCACTAGGGTGCCCGGGGTTAGGCACCAGTCACGGGCCCGGGTTCGGGTCGTGACATAAGAAGACCACTAGGTTTTCGTGACTTGATTAGTGAGATTGTTCCGGATCGGGGAACAAGAGCTTGGCGCAAAATGGGTTGGGTTGAGGCAAGATCGCGGGTCAACCCGTAGCCCGGTTTGGGGTGGGGTCAATTTGTGGTGGTCCCGCTTTGTGATAGGGTCACGAGGGTGCTAGGCCCAAGTTTAGGTAACCATCGTATGAGTTCGTGGATGTGTTCGACCAGAATCGGATCGTGAAGGCCGGGAAAGGCCTTAAAGGAATTTGAGGCTAGTACGATGACCAAGTTTGGAGGCAGTGGCTCCAAAGGTTTTGGAAACTAAAGCGATGACTGGAGTGTGGTACGTGTAATAGAAAGAGTTCAGGGTACGAGAAGGGTACGAAGAGTAAGAGAAGAAGCGGACGCGTGTTATGAAAACGGAAGTGATCGTTCTTTTGAAAAGTAAAGGTGCGAAGGGAATATCTTTTAGACCATGGGTGGGAGCTTTTTGTGAGATTAGAGGCGATTCCTCGTTGGCTTGGATTTGAGTTTTTGCGCACATGTTATATTCTGGCCATTGGTGGCATGATCGGTTTTTGTAAGTGTAGTAGTGGAGCCTACACCGGCGCATGTATGTTTAGAGACTTAGAAGGAACATTCGGAACGAATGTTTCTAAGGGGGGAAGAATGTTATACCCCGTAGTTCCAGGGTATGTATGTGAGGACATACATACGAGAATACGACAGAAATTTTGGAAAGAAAGAAAGATGTGATTTTTTCGACGAAAAAGTTTCCGGGTTTTGTGAAGGAAAAAGGTTCGTTAATGGGAATTGGATTCCCAGATTTAGTATTTGGACTTCTTGGATTATTTTAGAATTATGAGATTTTATTTTCTGAAATGGTCACGTGGGCCCACTGAGAAATTCTGATTTTGTAGGGCCACTTTGTTTTTGAGATTTTTGGTATTTTGGATATTTTGGAAGACGAAATATTTTGGGCGAGTAAAGGGGAGACATGTCACCCTTGAGTGGCCATGTGGGCGAAATGGTGGAGACAGTGGCTGACACTTGTCCTCGCCGAAATGGCCTTACAAGTGGCAAGCCACTTGTCTTGTGCTTTCGTTGGCCATGTGGTGTGGTGGGACCCACACACACATGGCCCAATCTTGACCACACACTTGACTAGATCTTGACCCTTGAATTCTCTATAAATACCCCCTTAGTGCAAGAGTAATTTCATCCACACTTAAGCTTTCCAAAGCAAAATATTTTCCCTCCCTTTGTAGTTGATTTCGTCCCCCTCCCCCTCTTGAGTGGAAAATACTTTGAGTATTGTAGTATAATCCCAAATACCTTAGCCTAGTATCCCTAGTAGTATTCCAAAGTTATTTCAATACTAGGAGCCCGAAAATACTACTTTATTCCAATAGTCGCAAAGTGAAACCCTAGAAAAATCTTCCTAGCTTGGTTGAAGTGTTTAGAGAAGTTGTTTAGAAACTTCTAAGGGTCGCTTGGAGCGGGTTGGAGCGTAAGGATTTGGAGCTAAACGTTGCTCAGGATCGGCTTATAATCTTGGATAATTTTGGGCTTATCGAGGTAATGATCTATGTCCCCCTATTGTAATTGGATATTACATATCAGAGTAGTTTAGAATGAGTATAAGATATATTAGAAAAGGATTGAATCAGATTTACATTGGTGTATTCTGAGACTTGTGTTGTATTATTGTGAGGCGATGTGTACGTCAGGTTAGACGTGTAATCCCTCGAGTTGTTGGCTTGGTAGCAGGCCTTGTTAGGGGGAGGTTATTTAGGTGATTGCGGGGAGGTCTTCCAATTTTCCGTAGAATAGAGGCTGTTTGCTTAGATTATGTTATGAAGAGAACTAGAGATTGATAGATATATTGTGGTTATTATAGGTGGATCTTCTACGCGCGGCATACTTGACTTGGCTTGTGGATTAAGCCGAAGAGGTATGTGATTCTTCCTATACTCTTGAGCATGATTGTTGTGAACTATATAGTACGGTAGACGTACGTGTATGAAATGAATTTTGTTTAAAACATAAAGTGTTATAATGGCTTTATGGAAAGTTAGTTATAACGATTTTATGAAGATAAAAGAAAGATTTGATTTTGAAAGATAAACGACTTGATTTTGAAAGTTAAGAGACTTGATCTTGAAAGATAAGAGACTTGACTTATAAACGACTTGATTTCGGAAAAAGGAGAAGTAACTTGATTTAAGTATAGGTTACTTGTTTTTGAAAAGAGTAAGTTTTTGGGTTTTAAAGAGTATACTTGATGTTGTTTTACAAGAAAAGCACTTGGTTTAAAAAGTATAGAATACTTGATTTTAAAAGTCCTGTAAAGATTTTTTACGAAGGTGAAGTAATTTGTTTTGACAAGAAAACGTGTTTTAATACTACGAGTATTAGTATCGTGTGGCTTTTACATAAAAAGATGTCTTTTTGAAAGAATGAAAGTATGTAGTATTTTGAGGTTGAAACCCGGATTGTCGATATAAAATGAAAGTACGTTGAACTTGCCTATGCTTGTTGTGATAGCCTTTGATGGGCAAGTGTTTTGTTTATGTGCTACCGTGACTCTCTGGGAGGGCCGGCTATCTGATTGATTGCTTGGACATACTGACACGTTGGATGGTCCACGAGTATGCGTCCACTTTGAGTATTATCTGGTTATTTCTTTCGACATCTTGACACGTTGGATGGTCCACGAGTATCGTCCACTTTGAGTATTATCTTGTTATTTCCTTTGGACATCGACACGATGGATGGTCCACGGTATGCGTCGATGGGATGGTTTCATGGCCATGCTTTCCAGGAGTAAGATGTCAGGCATGCGGTCGTTGTGAGGATTATGTTATTTGTCCATGGACCGCTAATCCATGAAGCTTGCCGGTGACGAGCGATCACGGGCTTGATTTGTACATGTGGTTCGTGCACACTTTAGATACTTGTCTGGTCATTTCGTGTATCGCGGGCTCGTAGATAGCTTAAGATACTTGCCTCGGTCATATCTCGTGAGGCGGTAGGCTAGAATGCGTTAGCTTAAGATACTTGCCTCGGCGATTCGTGGCTAGCTTTTGGGTAGTAGTTGGCTTAGTACCTTGCGTGAAGGGATATGACTAGGTTTTGGGTAGTAGTTGGCTATTCTACTTGGCGTCGGTTTGATAGCCTTGCGGGATCTAGTGTTCAAGTTCACATATGGGTGTTGTTTCACATCATGTATCGCCGTGATGAGAATGAGTTCCACGGGCATGATTGATATTATGGGCGTGAGACCCATAGTTATGTGTGAGTGATTATTCGGGATATCGTCCCCCTTGACCTAATCATTTACTTATTGCGAAATGGTTTTATAAAATGATGAAATGTGATTTCATTACGGTATTTTCAGTTTCACATACTTGGTACTGTTATGCGACCTCGCCGGGGCTGCGTTCATCTGCGCAGTAGAGTACACCGATTGTTGATCCTCGCTCATAGGATCGCAGTTCAGCGTTGGGAAGCTCCGTTTCTCCGGAGGCTTATCTTTTGGTATAGTCCTCTGTCATTGTAGGTACTTGTACATTCAGGGGTATGGCGGGGCCACGTCGTCATAGTTGTTTCATTCTTAGAAGTGCAGAAATCTTTGTTGTGGCGGGGTTGTAAAGGATTATGGCTGTTCGGTTATATTGTATATACATGAAAGTAACCGTTTTGGTTAACCTGTTTTCTTATCTTGTATCTTGTTTCCTGTTTAAGTTTTTGTTTACGCTGATTTTCTCTGATGTTGTATCACTAGGGTGCCCGGGGTAAGGCACCAGTCGCGGGCCCGAGGTCGGGTCGTGACATTCTTAAGTCGTTATAACAACTTCCCATAAAGCTATTACAACAACCTTTCATTTTAGAGAACTTAAGGCACTTTTATTTCTTATTACATTAGGGAAACTAAACTCAAAAGTACTACGTACATATATACTTATAAAAGAATCATGCCACACCCTCTCTTTTAAATCAATAAATTCTTTTTTAAAAAACTCAAGTTACATACTCTTTTTGAAATCAATCTTCTTAACTTTTGAAATAGATCACGAAGCCATACCTTTTAAATCAAGTCATTTCCACTTATAAAATCAAGGCTTATAGTCTTAAAACCTTGTATCATATACTCTTTAAAATCATGTCGCTTATACATATAAAATCATGTCGTCTATACTTTAGAAATCAAGTTCCATAACTTGAAAAAAAATAAAGTTTCATACACCTCCAAAACCATGTAACTTATTCTCTTTAAAATCATATAACTTCCACTTTTAAAATCAATCCCCTTTTCACATATAAATTCAAGTCATTTTCAAACATAAAATCAACTTACTTACTTTAAATAAATCAAGACACGTAGCTTTAAATCAAATCTCATAACTTCCTAACCATTCTTACCAACATCTCCCATAAGACTTGGTAAGGACTTTAAGATGATTTAAACATACTTTTAACTTAGAATCAACAACGTGAATGCTTCTTAACTTCTAAGAGTAGAAGGAATCATGAAATAATATCACATGGCTATTTCATACGTAGGATCATGCCAAAAGAAGGAAGAGGTTCACATACCTCGCGACGATTATCGACAAGTAGCAAAATGCTCCCAAGTACTTTAACCTTGCTAGCTTTTCCACCCTTCAAGTAGAATACGCTACTCGTAGTACTTCAACCTATATTAATCATAACATGTCTATCAACTCCTAGCTTTTTAACGTAGAATCATACTAAGTGTAAGGTCTCTTATTCTACAGAAAATCGGGCAGCACTTCCTTTGTTTCTACATACTTTTCCAGCTCTTTCAAGGCCCGAAAATCAATAACCAAACGCCACATTTAAGGCTCAACAATTCAGCTAACCAAAGGGGATTACACGCCTTAACAGGATGTGTAAAATTCTGCCCCACCATGTATACAAAACAGTCCATAATTTCATCAATATTTAGGATAAGATATGAAGCCTCTTTGCACCCTTTTCCACCTTGATACATTAGGACTTTCACTAGCCAATTCTACCACATTAATCATATATATAACTACCCAATTTCTGCATATATACTAGTCTAAAACAGCCCGTAAAACTGCCACAAAACTGCGCCAAAATATTCCAAAATTCTAGACCATTTCAGCAATTTTACAATATAACAACAAGTAGTCATTTCCCATTTCCTTTTCCAATTCCTTTTCAATCCAAGTTGTTATTCAAACATGTTATATAGTCGCAACCAATCTTAACAACTATAATCACTTCTTTACATAACATGCGACGACTAAAACTAACAATTAAATTGAATTACAATCTTATCGCTAAACATTCTAGTTTCGGATTTTGGCTTCCATAATTCCATAACACTTATCAATCTTCATAATATATATCACATGATCACTTCTAACTTATCATAACATGAAATCTTCAATCACAATAGTAAGACGATGATTTATACCTCAATAAGCCCAAATCCAATCCAAGATTTAAAGTCGATCCTTAGCAACTTTAGCTCCTCTTCTTGACGTTCCAATCCACTCCAAGCAACCCTTAGAAGCTTGTGAAGAACTCCTCTTCAAGTTCCAACTTCAAAGTTGAAGAACACCTTAAGTTTTCATCTTGCGACTAATGTAAAAAACGTAGTTTTTTCAGGATTTTTGTATTGATATATCCTTATAATACCTCTAGGAACTTTGGGTTTAAGTATTGTGAATTAAGAAGCAAGATTGCAAATTTTTTGTGTGGATAAGGACCCTTAGCCGAGAGCAACTTCTTCATGAACAAGAAAATGAAATTTTTCTAAGTGTTGGATTTTGTCTAGTCTTGCACTAGTAGTAGTAATATATAAAGATACCAAGGGGTGAGATCAAAACAAATGGATGGCTAGGATTGGGTCAATTATGTCAAGCTCCACTTTTCTAGTTGACTTGGTCCATTTTTATTCATCCAACAAGCCCATGTGGAGGGTGACACGTGTCGCCCTCCCATTGGTCTAAAATATTTCGTTTCCGAAATTTCCATAATTGGTCAAAATATCGGAAACCTCGTGGGCCCCACAAAAACGTAAAATTCCTCGGGTGGGCCCCACGTATCCAACTCTGGAAATAGAATTCCATAATTTCGATAAATTCCAACAGTCTCAAATAAAAAGTTCTGAGAACCCAATTCTCATTAACGAACAATCTTTTTCCTTCCCGAGGTTCGGAAGATTTTTCCTTGGAAAACAATTCTTTCTTTCGTTCAAATTTTTAAGTCTTGTTTCCTTACGTACATTCTCTTAAACATATCCTGGAATTACGGGGTGTAACACCCTCGGCGACGCAGTATTCCCTTTCCACTCGATGCAACCGCCATCGTGAAGCGGGCACTGCATCTCTCCCTACAGTCCACATTTGCGTAGCAAGAAGCCAACCAATACATACCCATAATAGCATCAAAATCTGTCATTTACAACTCTATCAAGTCGGCTAGGGTCTGACGACTGTATATAGTCACCTGACAAGTCTTATATACCCGCTCCGCTACCACCGAATCACCTACTGGCGTAGCTACCTCAAAAGGTTCTATGGACTCAGGCTCTATCTCTATTCTACCAGCAATATGAGGAGATATATAGGACAAAGTAGAACCCGGATCTATCAAAGCATATACGTCACAACATGAAACCAATAATGTACCTGTGACGACATCCGGCGACGCCTCCTGGTCCTGACGGCTGGATAAGGCATATATGCGATTCTGAGGACTGCTGGAACTAGGACCCCTGCCACGACCTCTGCCGCGACCTGCTGGCCCATGAGCACCCTGCCCTCCGGGGCGAGTAACCGCAGGAGATGAAGACCCGACAAACTACCCTGTAGGCTGAACCCTACCATCGGCGCTACCTCTGATCGAACAATCCTTTGAAAAATGGCCCTGCCGGCCGCAAGTGAAACAAGCGCCCAAATCACTACTACGATTCCCGATATGGAATTTACCGCATCGGCCACACCGAGGGGGTGGTGGTCTCGATCGGCTAAAATCCCTGCCTCCATGGAAACCCGAAGTCCTGGAGCCTTGACCCGCCTCTGAATACCCCGGACATCCCGAAGACTGTGAAGGAGTACTCTGTACTGGCTGAGGTGCATATCTTGTTACACCCCGTAATTCCAAGAGAATGAGATGAGAACATATGAAAGGAAATAAGATTTGAATTTGGAAAAAAAAATGTTGGCAGAATGTTTTTGGATAGATTTTTAGTCAACTTTGGAGCGGTATATCTCCTAGTATATTAGGAGTTTTTAGGTGTTTCAAAATCATAATATGAATTTCATTGAGTCTAGTTTTCAACGCAACAAACCGCTCGTCGTTTGGACATCGGAGTAGAAAGTTATGGACGTTACAAGTTCAATCGATGTAAGAGAAATGGAGCGATTTTGATCGGCGCCACAGCGCCGATTTCAGGGCCGTGGCTCCGTAAGTCCTGAAATCTTCTGAAGTTTCAGCGCCACGGCGCCGGCTGCAGGGCCGTGACGCAGCGGCGGGATTTTTTTGCGGAAATGGTGTAAAATTAGAAGATATTTGTTGTAGATGACCTATGGGAGGGCGACAAGTGTCCCTCCCAACTTGTAGGGCAAAAAAAGCCTAAACTTCATCCAAATACTTGCTCTTCTCTCTCTCATTTTTTATTTGGACAAGAACCAAAGGCAAGGATTGTTGAATCTTAAAAGTGTTGTTCTTACACACTAGATGAAGGATATTAACAAAGGGATTAGCCAAGATTGAACTCCCACCTTCCCTGAATCTTCACGAAACGTGGTTAGGGTTTGAAACAAACCCTACGGTGTTCTTCACTTTTTGGTATTAAAGCAAGAATATAAGTTGGTTAGAAGCTTCTAAGGGTCATTAATTGCGGATTGGATCGTATAGAAGAGGAGTTGCGGAAAAGAGCTAAAGTGGGCGAGATCCTTGGAATATTTTGGGCTTATTGAGGTAATGATCTTTGTCTTCCTAATGTAGTTGAAGATTACATGTTATAGTAGTTGTATATAAATGAACTTGTGATACAAGGAATGAAGATTGATAAGTGTTAAGATAATTTGAGGGTTAAAATCGAGAAATGGCATGTTAGCCATTGAAGTTGATAATCAATTTAGTTGTTGTAATTGTTATGACGGATATAACATGTTGGAGTAACGACTTGGATTAAAGAATTGAAAAGGACTATATGTTGTCATTATTGTAGCCGAGATTGGCCTTAATAATAATTGACTATTATATATGAATTGTGGGGCATAATTTTATACGTTCAGTTAGACGTGTAATTCCCTTTGGTTAGCTATTTGGTTGAGCCTTAAATGTGGCGTATTGGTTATTGAAATACGGGCCTTGAAAAATGTGGAAAAGTACGTAGAAACAAAGGTAGTGCTGCCCAATTCTTCGTAGAATTAGAGGACATTATTTGGTATAAGTTTTATACTAGAAAGTATGATATTGATAGAAGTACTATGGCCATTTTAGGTTGAAGTACTACGTGTAGCAGAGTCTACTTGGCTTAAGGAATAGCCGATAAGGTTGAAGTACTTCGGAGCATTTTGCTACTTGTCGTATGGGTTAGTCGTCACGAGGTATGTGAACTTCTTCTTTCTATAGACATGAGTATATTTGAAGTATACTTGCCTTGTTATTAGGAGTATACATGACTTGATATTGAAGTATACTTGCCTTGTTATTAGGAGTATACTTGCCTTGATATTTGAAGTATACTTGCCTTGTTGTTAGGAGTATACTTGCCTTGATATTTGAAGTATACTTGCCTTATTGTTAGGAGTATATTTGCCTTGATATTTGAAGTATACTTGCCTTGTTATTAGGAGTATACATGACTTGATATTGAAGTATACTTGCCTTGTTGTTAGGAGTATACTTGCCTTGATATTTGAAGTATACTTGTCTTGTTGTTAGGAGTATACATGACTAGTTCTTGAGTATACTTTCCTTGTCATAGGAAGTATTCCTGTTACTGATTTTATGCTAAAGGCATGTCTAGAATATTCCTAAGTTCTTACCAAGTCTTATGAGGGATGTTGGTAAGAGTCGTTAGGAAGTATTGGAGTCTAGTTGACCTTGCTAAATTACTTCACTAATGAAAGAAAAAGGACCGAACAAGTCATTGCAGCGCTAATGAAAATGTATTGGTAATCAATTACATTGAAATGAGTAGAATCTTCCATCTGCATAGAAACTAAGATGAGACAAAATTGTATTACTTTTTCTAGATCATGGCTCAATGGACAAGATCGTTATAAACGAGTATAACATATTCACGACTCATAAAAGTATTAATTTGGAAAGTACGTGAGAATTGATTTTGAAAATATATAAGTCTTGATTATGAAAGCATAAGTAACTAGAATTACTTTAAAGGTTATGAGACTTTATTTTTCAAGTTATGGGACTTGATTCTTAAAGGTAGAAGTGACTTGATTTAATCGAAGTAAGTGAATTGATTTTAAAGAATTTCTGTTATGAAGTTTTAAGACTATGAACCTTGATTTTCTAAAAGGTTATGAGACTTTATTTTTCAAGTTATGGGGCTTGATTCTTAAAGGTAGAAGTGACTTGATTTAATTGAAGTAAGTGAATTGATTTTAAAGAATTTATGTTATGAAGTTTTAAGACTAAGAACCTTGATTTCCTAAAAGGTTATGAGGCTTTATTTTTCAAGTTATGTGACTTGATTTTTAATGGAAGGAATGACTTGATTTAAAAAGTATGGCTTCTTGATTTATTTCAAGAGTTAAGTGTTATACCCCGTATTTCCAGAGTATGTACGTGCAGGCGTACGTGTAAAAGTTTAAAGCCTTAAGTAGGCAAAGTGGCGAAATTGTGCACAACTAGCGAAAAGAGTCGTTTTCCGACGAAACGTTTCCACAGCTTACGTAGGGAAAATTCCGGCTATGTCATTTATTATTTTTGCGGATTTTTCCGAGAGATGAAATATTTTGGACCAACGGGAGGGTGACAAGTGTCACCCTCATTGGACGGCAAAATGGGCTTGATTTGGACGATTTTGTGCCTTTCCCTTGGTCAAGGGTTAGGTAGGATATTTTGGTGGTAGATGGATAAGGTGTACTTGGGTGAATCTTGGCCTTACACTTGCCTTGCACTTGGCTTCATCTTGGCCATTGGTTGGCCATTGGTTAGCCTATAAATACTCCCCTAAGTTGAAGACTTTCTTCATCCTCACTTGAAAACTTCTAAGGCAAAAACCCTCCCTCTCCCTCTTGTTGCTCTCGTCCGCCACACCCCCTCCCCCTTTGTGGTAGCCTAGCCGAAACACCCCTCCCCCTCTTGGAGGCCCTCGGCCGAGAAACCCCCCCCTAGCCTTGTTGTGCTAGTCGAAATACTACCCTCCTTGGTTGAGAAATACTCTCCAAGTGTTGTTGTTATGCCCAAATATTTTAGCCCAAATACCTTGTAGTATTTCCAAAGTACCCTCTATACGAAAAGCCCGGAAAATACTATTATACTTCCCTTTAGCCACTAAACGAAACCCTAAGGAAAATCTTCACCCGTAGTTGAAGTTATAAGTAGAAGTTGCGTAGAACTTCTAAGGGTTTCTTGGAGCACACGGAGTAGGAGCTAAACCTTGCTCAGGAGCGACATATAACTTGGATAATTTTGGGCTTATCGAGGTTGAAGTACTACGTGTGGCGCGATCTACTTGGCCTAAGGAGTAGCCGACGGTTTGAAGTACTTGGAGCGTTTTGCTATTAGTCGATACTCGTCGCGAGGTATGTGAACCTCTTCCTATCTCTTCTAGCATGATATGTGTATAACTATGTAGTACGGTAGACGTACATGTGTTAAATGTATTTGATTGGTCTAAAACATAAAGTGTTATAACGGCTTTATGGGAAGTTGGTTATAATGACTTTATGTAGGTAAGAAAATGCTTTGTGGTTTTAAAGGTAAGCGATTTGAACTATAAGCGGCTTGATGTGTGATAATAAAGAACATGAAGTATTTCAAAAGATTTATGAATCATTTTGATAAATGAGTAATACTTGGTTTTGAAAACTTAAGAGTTATACTAGCTTTATGGGAAGTTAGGTATAACGACTTAAGAATGTTATATGGATTTGGAAATGAGAACAAGTATCGAACAAACCACCGCAGCGTTAATAAAGGAAATGTCTTGACTAATGAATTGTATTATTAAAACCATAGAAACCTCCATCCGCATAGAAACTAAGATGAGACAAAATGATATTACATTTCCTAGATCATGGTGATTTAATAAGATTGTTATGAATAACCTACTCACACATAAGACTTATATTACTCAATTGTTCTAAAAGGAATTACGTGATTAAGACTTTGAACTATGAAATCTCTCAAAATGGAACTTGAGTAATTGAAACTAGGCAAACCGAACTTTAGGAAAGGATGTTGTTACTTGACTTTAAAAAGAATGTGGGTTGGTTTATAAATGTGGGTCACTCATACTACGTATCGGTGACTTTGGTAAAAGGAATGGATCTTTTAAAGGGATTTAACGTATGTAGTACTTTAGGTTAAAACCTGGTTTTGGCATAAAATGAAAGTACTTTGAGTTGTGTGTAACTTGACCATGTTACGTGTGATAGCCTTGTTGTGCAAGTACTGTATTTCACTCGACTACGGTTCGTAGGATGAACAGGAATGTATTTCACTCGACTCTGGTTCATAGGATGAACCGAATGTATTTCACTCGACTAGGTTCATGGATGAACCGGAATGTATTCCACACGCTTTTATCTGGGTCCATGAGATGGGCCGAGACATGTTATACGATCACATGATTTGTACCTAGGCTGCCGGTGAGGAAGAAGTTCCACGGGCATGAGGATGACTTTGAGGTGTGAGTCCTCGACTTGACATGGCTTCTATGTTGTGATCGTAGTTTGGTTATCATACATGTCTCGCTTTATATAGACTATTATGATTTCATTTACTGATATTTCTGATTTCACATACTTGGTACTGTTATCGACCTCCCGAGGCTGCGTTCATGCCGCAGTAGAGGTACACGGTTGTGGATCCTCGCTCTTAGGATCACGATTCAGCGTGTTAGGAAGCCCCGTTTCTTGAGGCTTATCTTTTGGTATGTTACCACAGTGCAGGGTTCTTGTACATTCGTGGTATGGCGGGGCCCCGTCCGTCATAGTTGTTGTTGTAAAACTCTTAGAAGTGCATGCCTTTGTTGTGGCGAGAGTTTGTAAAAGGATAACTGTTGGGTTTTTATGTATGTCTGAAGGCAATCATTTTGGTTGCTTTGTTTATTTATAATATCTCTTATTTCATGTTCATGTTTTATTTCCGATTTTCTCGATGTTGTATCACTAGGGTGCCCGGTAAGACACGATCACGGGCGGTTCGGTCGTGACAAAAGTGGTATCGTGAGCGCTTAGTCCTCGGAAGGTGTCTACGGCCGTGTCTAGTAGAGTCTTGATTATCGGTGTGTTGTGCACCACATCTATAATCGTGAGGTCCGGACATTTAGGATTGGTTTCCTTCTTCTCATTCCGAGATCGTGCCTTAGAGCCGTGTGATAAGTTGGACCCTCTCGACGTATTTCGCTTTTACGATTATGCCTCGCGCAAGCGACCCGGGCTCGAAGGAAAGGCGGCGAGGAGCTGCTAGTGTGATTCAGAGGAGTACGAGGCGCAGCGATCGAGACTGAGATAGTGCTTGACGGCTAGTTTTGCGACGCCGCCAACACCAAAGCGAGTTGAGCGCAGCGATGGGCTGCTGAGACCACGATACACGAGCCTCCAGTCCCCGATGCAGGCGAGAGGAGATGGGTTACAAGAGATGGCGATTCTTGGCGAGTCGTGGCGATATGAGGATAAGTGAATCTGGCGGTTCCAGTTCGATAGCACGATGGTTCACCCAAGTCGAGATAGTTTGAGGCTACGGACTTTCGAGTTGTAGGCCGCGAGTTCTACGGTCGAGGCACGAGGATGATCCGCGAGGAGTTCATCCGGCGATTCAGGATCATGAGTGATCAAGGCTTGAGGCCGAGTCGGTGGTCTTAAGTTCGCATCACCGCGTGATACCTGCGATCGGGTTTGATTCGTAGCCGAGTCAGGAGAGCATGCGCTTCCAGCAGGTTGGAACGAGTTCTCAGGGGCGTTTCTTGCACATTTCTTACCTCCACAAATGAGGAGGGCTCGGGCTGACAGATTTTTGACATTGAGGCAGGACGGGCGGACAGTTAGAGAGTATAATGTGGAGTTCGACTCATTAGCTCGATATGTCCCCGCTTTAGTGGCGACCATGGAGGACAGAGTGCACCGATATGTCACAGGGCTTGATGATTATCTAGCAGAGAGTTGCTCGGGTGTAGCTCTTCAGCCGGGCATGGACATTGCCCGCATGCAGGCTTATGCACTGGGAGGTGAGGCACGGAGAGGTCGACGGAATGACTCAAGATCGAGAAGAGGCCGGGGCAGCCAGGTCCTTTGGTAGCTTTCGAGCGGGCGCCTCGGCCAGACTAGTTATGTACCTCCGCCAAGATGCAGTGGTCCTCCACGATCTTGGGACGTTCGGGTATTCGGGGCTGGTCGAGCTCGGCTTCGTTTTCTGAGGATACGTAAGTACTAGCGGCGAGATTCATGTCCCCCTCAGTGTGCACGATGTGGCAGGCGTCATCCCGGGGAATGTCGTCTTTTTACTGGTGCTTGTTTCACCTGCGGCCGTCAGGGCCATGTGACGAGAGACTGTGCTTATAGGAGGGGTACCGACAGCATGACGCAGCCTACCGGATCAGTGGCAGGTTCATCGCGCTTTCTAGCTTATGCGCCTGCAGGCGCATCTATGATTAGAGTGGAGCGGTAGCTTCAGGTATATCCTTAACCCTCTAGAGATTTGTATGCGTGATATGATGACATTATTATTGTGTACTATGTCCGGATAGCGTTGTATTGCTTATGAGTTAGAAAACATGGTTAGTCGAAGGATTAGTATGGGGGCATGGAAAGTGTGAACCTTAGGACATTTCATGTTGAGACCTTAGATGTAAGGTCGTCTTAAATAGAGATTTTACGGCTAGTCTTTGTTGAAATACTTAGTATGTGTAAAGTGTATTATGGAAATTTCCTTGGGTTATGTGAGATGAAAGTGGTAGCTTTCAGGACTTGAATAGGTAAGATCGTTCCGGATCGAGGAACAAAAGTTTGGCGCGATGGCGGGTCGGGTTGAGGACCGTTCGCGGGTCGACCCGCAACCCGGTTTGGGGTTGGGTCAGTTTGTGGTGGTCCCTCCAGGTGGTAGGGTCACGAGGATGTTAGGCCCAAGTTTAGTTAACCATCGTATGGGTTCGTGGATGCGTTCGATCAGAAAGAGTTCGAGTATTCGGTAGTACAACCAGAGAGGAGAAGTGAACGTGTGTGATCGTTTCTTTTGTAAAATGAAGGTGCGAAGGGAGTATATTTTAGACCTTGGTGGGAACTTTTGTGATCACAGAGGTGATTCCTCGTTGGCTTGGATTTGGGTTTTGCGCGTGTGTTATTTGTGGCCAGGGGCGGCATGTTTGGTTTCGTAAGTATAGTAGTGAAGGCTATACCGGCACGTGTATGTTTTGAGACTGAGAAGGAACATTCGGGACGAATGTTTCTAAGGGGGGAAAAATGTTATACCCCGTATTTCCAGAGTATGTACGTGCAGGCGTACGTATAAAAGTTTAAAGCCTTAAGTAGACAAAGTGGCGAAATTGTGCACAACTAGCGAAAAGAGTCGTTTTCCGACGAAACGTTTCCACAGCTTACGTAGGGAAAATTCCGGCTATGTCATTTATTATTTTTGCGGATTTTTCCGAGAGATGAAATATTTTGGACCAACGGGAGGGTGACAAGTGTCACCCTCATTGGACGGCAAAATGGGCTTGATTTGGACGATTTTGTGCCTTTCCCTTGGTCAAGGGTTAGGTAGGATATTTTGGTGGTAGATGGATAAGGTGTACTTGGGTGAATCTTGGCCTTACACTTGCCTTGCACTTGGATTCATCTTGGCCATTGGTTGGCCATTGGTTAGCCTATAAATACTCCCATAAGTTGAAGACTTTCTTCATCCTCACTTGAAAACTTCTAAGGCAAAAACCCTCCCTCTCCCTCTTGTGCTCGTCCGCCACACCCTCCCCTGTGGTAGCCTAGCCGAAACACCCCTCCCCCTCTTGGAGGCCCTCGGCCGAGAAACCCCCCCTAGCCTTGTTGTGCTAGTCGAAATACTACCCTCCTTGGTTGAGAAATACTCTCCAAGTGTTGTTGTTATGCCCAAATATTTTAGCCCAAATACCTTGTAGTATTTCCAAAGTACCCTATATCTGAAAGCCTTAAAATACTATTATACTTCCTTTAGCCACTAAACGAAACCCTAAGGAAAATCTTCACCCGTAGTTGAAGTTATAAGTAGAAGTTGCGTAGAACTTCTAAGGGTTTCTTGGAGCACACGGAGTAGGAGCTAAACCTTGCTCAGGAGCGACATATAACTTGGATAATTTTGGGCTTATCGAGGTTGAAGTACTACGTGTGGCGCGATCTACTTGGCCTAAGGAGTAGCCGACGGTTTGAAGTACTTGGAGCGTTTTGCTATTAGTCGATACTCGTCGCGAGGTATGTGAACCTCTTCCTATCTCTTCTAGCATGATATGTGTATAACTATGTAGTACGGTAGACGTACATGTGTTAAATGTATTTGATTGGTCTAAAACATAAAGTGTTATAACGGCTTTATGGGAAGTTGGTTATAACAGCTTTATGTAGGTAAGAAAATGCTTTGTGGTTTTTAAAAGGTAACTGATTTGAACTATAACTGGCTTGATGTGTGATAATAAAGAACATGAAGTATTTCAAAAGATTTATGAATCATTTTGATAAATGAGTAATACTTGGTTTTTGAAAACTTAAGAGTTATACTAGCTTTATGGGAAGTTAGGTATAACGACTTAAGAATGTTATATGGATTTCGGAAATGAGAACAAGTATCGAACAAACCACTGCAGCGTTAATAAAGGAAATGTACTGACTAATGAATTGTATTATTAAAACCAGTAGAAACCTCCATCTGCATAGAAACTAAGATGAGACAAAATGATATTACATTTCCTAGATCATGGCTGATTTAATAAGATTGTTATGAATAACCTACTCACACATAAGACTTATATTACTCAATTGTTCTAAAAAGGAATTACGTGATTAAGACTTTGAACTATGAAATCTCTCAAAATGGAACTTGAGTAATTGAAACTAGGCAAACTGGAACTTTAGGAAAAGGATGTTGTTACTTGACTTTAAAAAGAATGTGGGTTGGTTTATAAATGTGGGTCACTCTATACTACGGGTATCAGGTGACTTTGGTAAAAGGAATGGATCATTTAAAGGGATTTAACGTATGTAGTACTTTAGGGTTAAAACCTGGTTTTTGGCATAAAATGAAAGTACTTTGAGTTGTGTGTAACTTGACCATGTTACGTGTGATAGCCTTGTTGTGCAAGTACTGTATTTCACTCGACTACCGGTTCATGGGATGAACCGGGAATGTATTTTACTCGACTACCGGTTCATGGGATGAACCGGGAATGTATTTCACTCGACTACCGTTCATGGGATGAACCGAATGTATTTCACTCGACTAGGTTCTGGATGAACCGAATGTATTTCACTCGACTAAGGTTCATGGGATGAACCGAATGTATTTCACTCGACCACGGTTCGTAGGATGAATCGAATGTATTCACTTTCGACTAGGTTCATGGGATGAGCAGGAATGTATTCCACACGCTTTTATCGGGTCCATGAGATGGGCGAGACATGTTATACGTATCACATGATTTGTACCTAGGCCGGCGGTGAGGAAGAAGTTCCACGGGCGTGAGGATGACTTTGAGGTGTGAGTCCACGACTTGACATGGCGCTTCTATGTTGTGAATCGTAGTTTGGTTATCATACATGTCTCTCCGATTTATATCGACTATTATGATTTCATTTACTGATTTTTCTGATTTCACATACTTGGTACTGCCTGACCTCCTTGAAGTGCGTTCATCCGCAGGTAGGTACATCGGTTGTGGATCCTCGCCTTAGGATCACGATTCAGTGTTGGAAGCCCTGTTTCTTGAGGCTTATCTTTTGGTATGTTACCACAGTGCAGGTTCTTGTACATTCGTGGTATGGCGGGCCCTGTCCGTCATAGTTGTTGTTGTAAAACTCTTAAGTGCATGCCTGTTGTGGCGAGTTTGTAAAAGGATAACTGTTCGGGTTTTTATGTATGTACAGAAGGCAACTGTTTTGGTTGGCCTGTTTATTTATAATATCTCTTATTTCATGTTCATGTTTTATTTTCGCTGATTTTCTCTGATGTTGTATCACTAGGGTGCCCGGGGTAAGGCACCAGTCACGGGCCCGGGTTCGGGTCGTGACAAAAGAAGAATGATTTCAAAAGAGTATGTAACTTCAGTTTTAAAAGTATACGTTTGTAGATTTAAGGAATAAGAGTTGCATGATTCTTTTTAAGTATGTATGTACGTAGTACTTTGGGTTTAGTTTCCCCAATGTGATAAGAAATAAAAGTGCCTTAAGTTCTCTAAAATGAAAGGTTGTTATAATAGCTTTATGGGAAGATGTTATAACGACTTAAGAAGAAGTGAAAAGGCGATTAAAAAGGTTATGTTATGAGACACACCGAGTCTACACATAGGCCGGGTTATGTTATGTGATTATGATAGTCGATTGTTCTTATGTTATGAGATTATGATAGTCGGTTGTGCTTATGTTATGTGATTATGATAGCCGGTTGTGCTTATGTTATGTGATTATGTTAGCCGGTTGTGCTTGTGATATATTATTCATTACGGGGTCATTCACCGGGCTTGTTGCATTTGCATATTCCGTGGATTTGCTCCCTACGATGCGAAGAGATTACCTCATGCGAGTCTGTAGGGCTCATGTGGGTTCGATTCCCATGCGGGCGGATACAACCTATGCGAGGAGATTACCTCATGCAGTCCACGCGACTATCGCGGATCTGACCTATGCGAGAGATTACCTCACGCGGGTCCATGCGGGCCTATGCGGCGGATCGACTATCTGAGAGATTACCTCACGGGTCCATACGGCTATCACGGGTGAAATAGTCCCGAGTAGGATCGCATAATGATCTCGAGCGGATGACCCTAGGTTAATAAGCTTCCTGCTTTAAAACACCGCAAAGTTTATTCTTGTTCACTCTCTTTGTTAAAAGGCACAATGATGTCTTGGTAGGGTACATTATACTTGTTACATCTTGTGGTGATGTTGTATTCCACAATCATGCTTCTGTGATATTATATGCCGAGGGCAGGTGTCCCAGATTTTTGACATGGCTTTCATATGTGAGAGTGGTACGGTGTTACGTGATGTCTGATACAGATCTGATTGGCTCTGATTGTTTTATGACACGGTAGGATCTGGTATTTGCTTTTCATACTTGCCTCTGTCATTCTTGTGTACAATTATGATCTTGCTTACTGTACTTCTTGCTCACATACTTAGTACTTGTTGTACTGACCCCGCCGAGAGTGCGTTAAATGTCATGAGTTTAGGTACCTGATTGTGGATCCGCGAGCTTAGGATCCTGGTTCAGCATTTTGAGATGGCACCGGACCTTGTCATTATGGCTAGGTATATTCAGGGGTACGGCGGGGCCTTGTCCCGTCATAGTATTTGTCCAAAATCTTAGAGGTCTGTATTCATATATGGGCTGGACTGGCTAGAGTTGTATTTACATTATTGAATAGTGTAGACCCTTTTGGGTGATTTATATTATGACAGCCTTATCGACTTGACCTTTGTTTTAAGAAAAAAAAAATGTTATTTATCTTCTGCGGTTTATTATGTTGTATGAATAGAAGGGTGCCCAGGTAGAGCACCAGTCGCGGGCCCGGGGTTCGGAGCGTGACAGAGTGGTATCAGAGCAGTTAGTCCTCGGAATGTCTACAGATCGTGTATAGTAGAGTCTTGTTTATCGATGTGTTGTGCACCACATCTATAAACAGGAGGCTATAGTACATTTAGTATTGGTTTCCCTTCTTCTCACTCTGAGATCGTGCGATAGAGCTATGTTGTTAGGGTAGTCTCTCCCTAACGTGTTATTGTGGTTGCAGCTATGAGAAGGACAACAGTGGCCCAGAAAGGATTATATGGATTGCGTATCCAGGTTGGTAAAATTATCGTATAGATGGTATTATGATGATGTATATCTGTACGAGCGTATTTACTTGGGTCCATATGTGTGTTGCCTAGAATGACTATGAGTTACCATAAGTTGGTAAAGTCTTGATAAATACTTGGAAGGTGTGAAACAGTTTATTGAATCCACACCTAGGCTTTATATATGTACTGACTTGGATTAGTCAGAAGGTAATGAACGGTCTAAAATTGTGATAGACTCTTAAAAGAGATCATGTTTAATTGATTTGAGAGCGTACCATGTTGTTAGATTAAGTTGTGTTGTACGCTTAAGTGATTATGTGAATAATAATGGTATGGAGTAATTAGAGTTGTTGTGAGTAAGACAACATGATTATGAGATATTAAGAAGATACATTTTCCGTATGTGGGGACTGATAATGTAGGCTTGGGGCATAGAAAAATTGTGAACCTTAGAACATTGATAACCGCTGAGACATTAGATGTATAAGGTCTTCTCGGGTAGTAAGAGTTATTTCAGACCAAGAATGAGAATTAAGTGCGATAATGGGTCGGGTTGTGGGCTAATTACGGGCCAACCCGTAGCCTGGAATGGAGTGTGGTCAGTTGGAGATGGTCCCGCTTTGTGATAGGGTCACAAGGGAGCAAGGTCCAAGTCTAGTCAATCGTTTTACGAGTTCGTGGACGCGTTCCACCAGAACCGGGTCGCGAGAGCCGAAAATGGCCTTAATTTGTTGGATGTAGTAACTCCAAGGATTTGAAAACAGAAGCAATGATTGAAATTATGTACGTATACTAGAATAAGTTTGGAAGTACGAGAAGAGTACAACAAGTAAAAAAAGGAGCGAACAAGTGTTTATTGTATGAGAAAAGAAGGTACGAAAGGAGAATCTTTTAGGCCATAAATGGGAGTTAATAGTGGTGATACTCACCTTAGATTTGATTACTCGTTTGGCTTTGACTTATGTATATGCATATGTGATATATTGTGGCCATATGTGGAAAAATGTGTTTCGTAAGTATAGTAGTGAAGACTATACCGGTGGATATGTAGTTGGAGGCATAGAAAGAACATTCGGGACGAATGTTTATAAGAGGGAGTGGGGGAGAATGTTACACCCCGTAATTCCAAGAGAATGAGATGAGAACGTATGAAAGGAAATAAGATTTGAATTTGGAAAACAAAAATGTTGGCAGAATGTTTTTGGACAGATATTTAGTCAACTTTGGAGCGGTATATCTCCTAGTATATTAGGAGTTTTTAGGTGTTTCAAAAGCCTAATATGAAGTTCATTGAGTCTAGTTTCCAACGCAATAAACTGCTCGTCGTTTTGACATCGGAGTAGAAAATTATGGACGTTACAAGTTCAGATGACAGAAGAGAAATAGAGCAGTTTTCAGTCAGGCGCCACAACGCCGATTTCAGGGCCGTGGCTCCGTAAGTCCTGAAATCTTCTGAAGTTTCAGCGCCACGGCGCCGGCTGCAGGGCCGTGGCGCCGAGGCGGGATTTTTTGTGGAAATGGTGTAAAATTAGAAGATATTTGTTGTAGAGGACCTATGGGAGGGCGACAAGTGTCCCTCCCAACTTGTAGGGCAAGAAAAGCCTATATCTTGGCCAAGTCTTGCAATACTTGGCCATTCTACACAAAATTTCATCCAAATACTTGCTCTTCTCTCTCTCATTTTCGATTTGGCCAAGAACCAAAGGCGAGGATTGTTGAATCTTAAAAGTGTTGTTCTTACACACTAGATGAAGGATATTAACAAAGGGATTAGCCAAGATTGAACTCTCACCTTCCCTGAATCTTCACGAAATATGGTTAGGGTTGGAAACAAACCCTACGGTGTTCTTCACTTTTTGGTATTAAAGCAAGAATAGAAGTTGGTTAGAAGCTTCTAAGGGTCATTAATTGTGGATTGGATCGTATAGAAGAGGAGTTGCGGAAAAGAGCTAAAGTGGGCGAGATCCTTGGAATATTTTGGGCTTATTGAGGTAATGATCTTTGTCTTCCTAATGTAGTTGAAGATTACATGTTATAGTAGTTGTATATAAATGAACTTGTGATACAAGGAATGACGATTGATAAGTGTTAAGATAATTTGAGGGTTAAAAATCGTGACATGGCATGTTAGCCATTGAAGTTGATAATCAATTTAGTTGTTGTAATTGTTATGACGGATATAACATGTTGGAGTAACGACTTGGATTAAAGAATTGAAAAGGACTATATGTTGTCATTATTGTAGCCGAGATTGGCCTTAAGAATAATTAACTATTATATATGAATTGTGGGGCAGAATTTTATACGTCCAGTTAGGCGTGTTATCCCCTTTGGTTAGATGTTTGGTTGAGCCTTAAATGTGGCGTATTGGTTATTGAAATACGGACCTTGGAAAAGGTGGAAAAGTACGTAGAAACAAAGGTAGTGCTGCCCAATTCTTCGTAGAATTAGAGGGCATTATTTGGTATAAGTTTTATACTAGAAAGTATGATATTGATAGAAGTACTATGGTCATTTTAGGTTGAAGTACTACATGTAGAAGAGTCTACTTGGCTTAAGGAATAGCCTATGAGGTTGAAGTACTTCGGAGCATTTTGCTACTTGTCGTATGGGTTAGTCGTCACGAGGTATGTGAACTTCTTCTTTCTATAGACATGAGTATATTTGAAGTATACTTGCCTTGTTATTAGGAGTATACATGACTTGATATTGAAGTATACTTGCCTTGTTGTTAGGAGTATACTTGCCTTGATATTTGAAGTATACTTGCCTTGTTGTTAGGAGTATACTTGCCTTGATATTTGAAGTATATTTGCCTTGTTGTTAGGAGTATACTTGCCTTGATATTTGAAGTATACTTGCCTTGTTATTAGGAGTATACATGACTTGATATTGAAGTATACTTGCCTTGTTGTTAGGAGTATACTTGCCTTGATATTTGAAGTATACTTGCCTTGTTGTTAGGAGTATACATGACTTGTTCTTGAGTATACTTTCCTTGTCATAGAAAGTATTCCTGTTATTGATTTTATGCTAAAGGCATGTCTAGAATATTCCTAAGTTCTTACCAAGTCTTATGGGGGATGTTGGTAAGAGTCATTAGGAAGTATTGGAGTCTAGTTGACCTTGCTAAATTACTTCACTAATGAAAGAAAAAGGACCGAACAAGCCATTGCAGCGCTAATGAAAATGTATCGGTAATCAATTACATTGAAATGAGTAGAATCTTCCATCTGCATAGAAACTAAGATTAGACAGAATTGTATTACATTTTCTAGATCATGGCTCAATGGACAAGATCGTTATAAACGAGTATAACCTATTCACGACTCATAAAAGTATTAATTTGGAAATTACGTGAGAATTGATTTTGAAAATATATAAGTCTTGATTATGAAAGCATAAGTAACTAGAATTACTTTAAAGGTTATGAGACTTTATTTTTCAAGTTATGGGACTTGATTCTTAAAGGTAGAAGTGACTTTATTTGTCACGACCCGATCCCGGGCCCGTGACTGGTGCCTTACCCGGGCACCCAAGTAGTCATACATCAGAGAAATCAGCGGAAAATAAAACAAGACATGAAATGAAACGATTGCCTTTGGCGTATATATATAAAAACTTGAATCCGACGATTACATCCCTTTTACAAACTCGCCACGTGATTACTACGCACCTCACAGAATGTTATACAATGGCGGGACAGGGCCTCGCCATACCCCGAATGTAAGTACCTACAACGACGGGACTATACAAGATAAGCCTCCGAGACACGGGCTTCCCAAAACGCTGAATCGTGACCCTATGAGCGAGGATCAACAATCGGTGTACCTCTACTGCGGCATGAACGCAGCGGCCCGAGGTCGATGCAGTACCAAGTATGTGAATCAAAAATCAGAATGAAATCATAATAGTCTATATAAAATGAAGACATATATGATAACAAATTTACGATACACATGATATGTGATCGTGTCAAGTCGGGACTCACGCGCCTTAAAGTCATCACTCAAATATAATCATGGGTCTCATGCCCACAATATCAATCATGCCGTGAAATTCCTTCCTCACCGCCGATCCATGATATAAAAGCACAAGGAATACACATGAACACGTGTCCCACGTGTCATAATAAAACCGTGCGGGGTAAGTACGAAGGCATAGCCGACTACTAAAACCCAATACCAATAATGCCATACATCGTATCGAGGTCATTCTAGACGCGCCACATGATCGGGCCGCCACTCGCCCTCAGTATCAATGTGCGCGTCTAATCCTGAGCTTACCGCAGCTCCGCATAGGCCACCTAGGCCCGCATGAGGTATTCCTCGCATCGAGGGTAGCTCTCCCGATCCTCCCGGACTCTCGTAGTCCGCGTGACCACATGCACGCGTAGGTAATTACCCCGCACACTAACCGGAACTCTCGTAGCTCGCATAGGTCCCCTGGACCGCGTGAGGCATCCTCATCGGGCGGCTTAACCCCAGATATCATGTCAAGAGGTGAGTGATATAATACTAACATAACGGCTTATCGTTAAACAACATAAGCACAACAAGGGAACCCCTTTTACACAAACGTTACAAGATACTAACACACGTAGCATCACAACATGTTTATTTATCAAACCAACAAGAAAGCATTACAAGGCTATCACAAACCAACATAGTCAAGTTATTCACACAAGGTACTTTCTACTTTATGTCAACAAGTTCGGGTTTTTATCCCCAAAGTACTTCATACATTAACTCTTTTAAAACCCAAGTACTCATTGCTCACGAATGAGGTTTCACACTTTTTAACAAAATTCATATCAAGTCAATTAAGTCAAGTCTCTTATCTTTTAAGATCAAGTCTCTTAACTTCTAAAATCAATAACCCATTCTTTTCCAAAAGTTCAAGTTGCATAAATTCAAATACTCAAGTCTCTTATTTTCAAAAGATTCATAGATCATAGTTTTAAACATTTAACAACGTAATCTCCTTTTTAAAACAATTTGAGTAACACATGCCTTATGTGTGAGTAGGTTATTCTTGTTTATAACAATCTTATTAAAGCAGCCATGATCTAGGAAATGTAATACAATTTTGTCTTATCTTAGCTTCTATGCAGATGGAGGTTTCTACTGGTTTTAATAATACTTAATTAGTCAATACATTTTCCTTTATTAGCGCTGCAGTGGTTTGTTCGATACTCATTCTCATTTCCGAAATCAATATAAGGCTTTCATAAACAATTAAGTAAACCGTTCCTTTTATCACTCTTAAGTCGTTATACCTAACTTCCCATAAAGCTAGTATAACACTTAAGCTTTTAAAACCAAGTATTACTCTTCTTTCAAAACAATTCTTAATTCTTTTGAAATACTTCAAGATTCTTATTATTTAAAACTCAAGTCAAAAGACATCAAGTAAAACCACGTTCGGTTAACACACGTCGTCTACCGTACTATATATATATTCTTTTAAAATATCATGCCGAGAGGATAGGAAGAATCACATACCTCGCGACGATTATCGACAAATAGCAAAGCGCTCCACCGCTTATAACCCGCTAGCCTTGTCCACCTTCAAGTAGAACATGTTACTCGCGGAACTTTCAACCTATAAAGGCCATATACGTCTATCAACGTATAGACTACTCGTAGAATATTCTAAGCGAGAGGTTCTCTATTCTCTGGAAAATCGGCGCAACACTGTCACGACCCGACCGGGCGATGGTGCCTACTGAGCACCCCTTTTGGTAAACATCAGAGAATAGCAGCGGAACATACACAACTAAAAAAAAATACTTAAACATAAGTTAACAACAGACTAGCCGATAAGGCCACCTTCCGTAAAAATATACTCAATCCGAAAATAGAACAATACATTTTTTTTTCTTTACAACCCAATCCACAATGTGACTACAGACCTCTAAGAATAACAACTCTGGCGGGACAGGGCCCCGCCATACCCCTGAATGTACAATAACCGACAATACCAGGATAAGCCTCGGAATAAAGGAGCTTCTCAACGGTGAACAGTGATCCTAAGAGCGAGGATCGACACATGCTTACTGCGGCATGAGCGGCCCCGAAGGAGGTCGATCTAACATGTACCAAATATGTGGCCAGAAATCGTAATGAAATCATAAGTCTAAAATAAAGCGGAGACATGTATGATAACTCAATTAACGATAATCGTGCCTTACTAACAATGAGAGTAAATAGGGGTATACTTTACAATATAAAGTAGGAAAGCTCACGATCAAAGCGGGACCACCCGCCCGCGGTGTCATTAAGCAATCCTATTCGGGACTATTTCACCCGATAGATCCAGTGGACGCGTGAGGTATTATCGCGTGGGACTATTTCACCCGCATAAGCCCTTACGGACTCGCGTGAGGTATTCTCGCATAATTTGGACGCGCGTGAGACTATTTCACCCGCATAAGCCCTACGGACTCGCATGAGGTATTCCTCGCATCGTGGGTAGCAAATCCACGGAAATATGCAATGCCACAAACCCGGGGAATGACCCCGCAATTATTACTGAACTACTAGTACAAATCCGGCTATCCCACATAACATAAGCACTACCAACATCATACAATATATAAGCAAGTTAAGCAATCCCAACTTCTTATTATTCTGCTTCATATACACTCTCATTTTAGTTTACTTAAGGCACTAACATGTTCTTTATAAAAATCCAATTTAACCCAAAGTACTACGTACTTCTATTCTTTCAAAATGACTCATTTCATTATAAAACTTCCAAGATACTAATAACCGTAGTATCAAGTTACAATTTCTTTTCCAAGACAAGTCACAATACTTTTAGAAATAAAATTAGGCTTCTAAATCAAGTGACTTCTTCTCCCGTAAAAGCCTTAGGCAATTGATGCCTTTAAATCAAATTGCCTTTCAAATAAAACAAGCCATTTATCTTTCCATAAAGCCAATATAACCAACTCCCCATAAAGTCGTTATATTCACTTTATACCTAAGTCAAGTACAATTTCCTATCCAAGGGACTTATACGTTTAAAACGAAACAAGTGTCACATTCTTTAAAACTCTTCAAGTCCCTTAACATGCTTAAATTACTTAAGAGTAAACCATTCTCTTATTAACTTTCCATAAAGCTATTATAAACAACTTCCCATAAAGCCGTTATACTAGCTTTATACATTAGCAACTTACATACTTCTTTTTAACCAATAGACTTAAACTTTCCAACAGAACAAGTATCAAAATACTTTCAACATACTTAAAGTCTCTTAACCTTTGAAAACCAAGATATCCTTAATAAATAAACAAGTGAGTTAATTCTCTAACTCAAACAACTTGGGCATTCTTAAAATAAGCCAAGGATATCAATTAGACTAGATTGTCAAAATATAGTACGTCTACCGTACTATACATTTACAACTTAATCATGCTCAAGAGGTAAGAAAGTTCCACATACCTCTTCGGTTTAATCCACTTGCTAAGTCCAATCGCCGTACGTAGTATGCCAACCTATAATGACCATAGTACGTCTATTAACTTCTAGTTTCAAACGTAGAATATTCCAAGTGCAAGTCACTAAATTCTACGGAAAATCGGACAGCACTTCCTTTGTTTTTACTAACTTTGCCACCTTTTTCAAGGCCGGATACAATAACCAAACAGCCCAATTGGCTCGCACAATTTATAAGGTAGTTCGATACAAATGAATAACCAAACACCCAATTGGCTCACCACAAACGATAACAAACTAGTCTAAACTACTAGTCCAATTTCGCCACAATGTATATAATAATACCAATTTCACACGACCGATTCCGCCCGTGGATCGTGCCTTACCCCGCACCCTAGTGATACAACATCGAGTAATCGTGAACATAAACGATACAAGACATATTATGAAATATGAAACGATGTCGAGAAAAACTTGCCTTTCGGCATATATGTAAATAACAACCTTTTCTACCTGTACAGTTTAATCCTTTTTACAAACCCGCCACAACAAAGATTCTACGCACTTACGAATGATATGACAACAACGACGGACAGGGGCCGTCATACCCCGAATGTAAGCACCTACAACAGGGGACTATACGAACAAGCCTCCGAGAAACGGAGCTTTCCCAGCGAATCAGACTCCTAGAGCGAGGATCAACGATCGCGTACCTTTACTGCGGCGTAACGCGGCCCGAGGAGGTCGATAACAAGTGCAGTATGTGAAACTCAAAATCAGTAAATGAAATCATAGCGATCTATATAAAGCGGGAGACATGTATGATAACAAAACTACGATTCCACAATAAACAAGCGGTCATATCAAGTCGTGACTCACGCCTCAAGTCATCACTCAAATATAACAATGGGTCTCACGCCACAATATCAATCATGCGTGGAATACCTTCTCACCGCGATTTATGATATAAAAGCACCAAGGAACACATGAACACCGTGTCCCACGTGCCATAATGAAAACGCATGAGGTAATGCGAAGGCATAGCCGACTACTAACACCCACGTGCAACAAGGTCGTGAATCAGATTATAAGATCTGTCTGCAATCACATGATCAAAGCCGCCACTTGCCCGCAGATCTAATGTGCGCGTCTAGCCTCGAACTTTCCGACTCCGCGTAGGCCAATCTCATCGCCCGCATGAGGTATTCCCGCATCGAGGGTAGCTACTCCCGGCGTCGCCCCGACTTCGATCGCATGGCCCACGGACGCGTGCCCATAAAGGACGACACTAACTCGAACTCTCGTAGCTCAGCATAGGCCCCCAGGACCTGCATGAGGTATTATCGAATCATAGGTCCATCGACCGCTTTGAGTCTACCCGCGTCGGAGGGCTTAACCGGAATCATCTCAAGAGATGAGTGATGTAAAATACTAACACAACAGCTTATCGTTAAGCAACATAAGCACAACAAAGGAAAACCCCTTTACACAACATCACAAGATACTAACACACGTAGCATCCTAGCATGTTTACTTATCAATCAACAAGAAGGTATTACAAGGCTATCACAAACCAACACAATCAAGTTATACACCCAAGGTACTTTAAGCTAACAAGTTCGGGTATCTACCCCTAAAGTACTTCATACATTAAATCTTTTAAAAGATCCGTTGCTTTCACATAAGTCACACAATACGTAGTATAAAATAGAGTATTTGCTTTCTAAATAAACCAAAACACTTACCTTTGTAAAATCAAGTAACAACATTATTTTCCAAACGTCCAAGTTTGCCTAATTTCAAATGTTCACGTTTCTTATTTTAGAAAGGTTTCGTAGTTCATAGTCTTATTCATTTAAGAATATAATTCTCTTTTAAACAATCTGAGAAACATAAGTCTTATATGTGAGTAGGATATTCTTGTTTATAACAATCTTATTACAGCAGCCGTGATCTAGGAAATATCATTTTGTCTCATCTTAGCTTCTATGCAGATGGAAGTTTCTACTGGTTTTAATAATACTTAATTAGTCAAAACATTTCCTTTTATTAACGCTGCAGTTGGTTTGTCGATACATTCGATTTCAAATCAAGAAAACATTCTTAAGCCGTTATACCTAACTTCCCATACAAATTAGTATAACTCTTAAGTTTTCAAAAACCAAGTATTACTTCTTCTTTCAAAATGATTCAAAATCTTTTCAAATACTTCAAGTTCTTTATTAACATAACAAGCGCTTATAGTTCAATTCTGTTACCTTTTAAAGTCCACAAGTATTTTCTTAACATAAAATCGTTATAACCAACTTCCCAAAAGTCGTTATAACACTTTATGTTTTAAACCAATCAAATACGTTTAGCACGTATGCGTCTACCGTACTACATAGTTCACATATCATGCTAGAAGAGATAGGAAGAGGTTCACATACCTCGCGAGTATCGACTAATAGCAAACGCCCAAGTACTTCCAACCGTCGGCTACTTAAGCCAAGTAGATCGCGCCACGTAGTACTTCAACCTATAAGGCCAGCGCTTTATTAACATTTAGATCTCATCGTAGAACATTCTACCAAAATTCGCACATCCCGCAACAGCGTAAATCTCCTCTCTATCGGTGGCTACCAAGCCAACCATGGGGTTATACGCCTAACCTAACGTACAATTCTACTCCGGTACTACTACAAGTCTCTTGTAATACGGCCTCATGTAATTCTGATTCGGTATTCTTCTTTAAATTCAGCTTAAGTCGCAAGACATCGCAGTATTATTCAGCTTAAGTCAAAAGACATTGCCGATAACTACGTTCGCTTCTATATAGTATACTTCAACTATATATTCTAACAATATGTAATTTCCAATTACAATAGAGGACAAGATAATTACCTCGATAAGCCCATAATTATCCTAGTTAAAGTCGATCCCGGCAATCGTTTAGCTCCAACTCAGGCGCCCAACCGCTCTAAACCACCCAGAAGTTCTAACTAACTTCTACACAAAACTCCAATGGACTATGGAGATTTTCCTAGGGTTTCGGTTTTGTGGACCGATTGAGTATAATAGTATTTCTGGCATTTTCAGATAGGTATAACCGTAGAGTACAACAAGGTATACGGCTAGTGTCTTTTGTGCAGTTTAACAATACTTTTGAGAGTATTTCTACACCTGAGGGTATTATACGAAAGCAACTAGGCTAGTGGGTACCCCGCCACACTACTAGGAGGGGCGCTACTCTCGGCCAAGGGGCCTCACGAAATGGGAGGAGCTCTCAAGACTTAGAGATTTTTGGATGAAGAAGTCTTCAAAGGAGGGTATTTATAGGTCAGTGAAGGCCAACCAATGGCCAAGATCTTGACAAGTGCAAGCAAGTGTAAGGCCAAGATTCACCCATGTGTCCTCGACCAACTAACACACAAAATATCCTACCAACTAAACCTCTCCATTTCGTCCAATCCGAGCCCTTACGCCCGCCATGGGAGGGTGCTGGCGCCCTCTTGTTGCCCAACTCGCTTCGCCTCTAAAAATCCGCAAAAATTAAAATGACATAGCGGAAATTCCCTACGAAAGTCGTGGAAAACGTTTATTCGAAAAACGACTCTAAACGGGTGTAGTGAACAAAATTAATTCGCCAAGCCTTAGTACAAGTTTCAAATTTTCTACGCACGTCTTACGCATATACTCAAAATACGGTATAACATTCTCCTCGCCTTAGAAACATTCGTCGAATGTTCCTTCTAAGTCTCAAAACAAACGCGCCAAGATAGTCTTCACTACTATACTTACGAGAACAATCCGCCACGGTGGCCACAAGCACTGCGTAAATACTTACATCAAAGTCCGAGGAAACACCTCTAATCATCACCACAAAACACTCCTCACCGGGTCTAAAATATACTTCCTTCACACCTCTCTTACAAAAGAAATGATCACATCTACGCCCGCCATACATGCTTCTCTCTTTACTCGTCGTAGATACCACTTTGTCACTTTGCTCGAGGCATTAACCTTCTCAGCGACCCAACAAATGGTACCACTTTTGTCACTTTGTCGCGAGCCTTGCTCGACGACCCAACAAATGGTACCGGCTGCTTTGCGACCCACGAGGTCGTGACACTCGAACTCTTACCACATTCGATACGGCCGTTTCAAGACTCGGGTTACTATCTCTAACGTGGTCATCATTAACGGGAACACTGGATGGATTCTCCGATACTTTCCGATCATAACAATACGAAGACCGGACGTCTTGCCTCTAAGTCGGACGGCAAAGCTATCATATAGGCAACCCGCCTATCCTTCACATGAACTCAAGGCCCAAAGTAACACTGCTAAGTTCCTCTGTCATACCAAAACTCGTCACTAACCACGGTCTGCCGGAACAAGCTCAACTAACTGTCAACTTGCCAACATCGAACCAATCGACCGAACTTACACTTCCGCCCTTACAAGGCTTCAAGGCGATATCCTAACACCGAAATGGTAGCTTAAACACTTCCTCCACAGAGACAACAATCCCACGACTACCTCCAAATACACACACCGCCCGGCGAGGCGAATCGAGAGACTCACCGAGTTCCTAACCTTGCTCGCAAAACCTCCGTAAAAAGCGGAAGCAACACTGGCTCCACTGCGTCTTAAGGTGTAGGTAGGCACCTCGTGCAGCCCTACAACCTTTCCGATAACTCAACACAAGAGTAAACGGTCCGATCAAGAACACGATGGGCTGCCCATCGGCCGACCACTAGTCGAACGCATCCACGAACTCGCTGTTGGTTAACTAAACTTGGGCCTAACATCCTCACAACCCTAACACGCGCGACCACCTGACAACCCGCACCAAACCTACGCGGGTTGACGCAACGCGGCCTCAACACCGAATTCGCACAATACTAGCTCCGATCCTAACAATCTCACTAATCACGCTTGAAAACCTAGCGGTCTTCTTAGCTCAACTACCCTTTCATTCCACTACTAGGGACCTATCCCAACATAACTCACGTGCACTATGCACTTCCGATAAGGTCAAACATAACACTACACCTTTTCTCGAGACGGCCTCACCTCTAAGGTCTTTACGTAAAAAGCTCTAAGGCTCACACCTCTATCCCCAAAATCTTACTCGGCTAAACAACCATGATCTAATCACGACTAACACCGCTATCGTAACATAGCACTTAAGGTATACTCACCTTATCACACATACCGATCTCTCAGAGGTTAAAGATATATCTATATCTCTTTCTTCCTTAGTCGCTCTAATCAAAACGCCACGTAGGGCTCATAGCTAAGGAAGATGACGAACTACCCACCGATCCCGAAGGCTAAGTCCTCCTACAAGGACACCCCATCGACATCGGACCGGACGGTCGTAGGTACAACAAGTACTAACTAAAGCGACATTCCCGAATGGCGTGCATCTGCGGAACCAAGCCCCGAGTTCGACTCAACTCCCGCACTCGAACGCCCCGAAATGCGGAAGACCACTCGCCCGCGGAGGTGCATATCTAATCACGCGTGGCGATCGCCTCGAAAGTTACTAAAGCGACATGCTCTGCCCTCTCGCCCTTTGCTAACCCGTAAATCTACGTTTCTTGGCTCGCTGCGCGTAAGCCCGCATACGTGCCATGCTCGAGCCTAATCAAGAATTACTCTTGCACAACCTCTCTTAGATAGTCATCGACGTGGTACATCGGTATACTCTCCGTAGCCACATCCATAGCTAGTAACAGGGTCGTCTTCTTTGCACTCTATATTCACTGTTCCGCCGTGGGCAAGGTTCAAATATCATGGCCGCAGCTGGAATCGCTGCGTGCCAAACTCTGGGGCTAGTGACGTCGCAAAACTCCCGAATGAAGACTACCCTAGGTAATGATTGGGCTGTGCCCTTGCCACCCTCGAACTCTACTCGCCTCCTCGGGCCGCTGCCCTCTGGGCGGGTTGCCTACGCGGAGGCATAACGGCAGTAAGGAAAGAAATACGTCGGAGGTCCAACTTACAACACACTCTAAGGCACGATCTCAGAGTGAGAAGAATAGAAACCAATCCTAAATACCTATAGCCTCCGATTATTGGTGTGGTGCACAACACACCGATAATCAAGACTCTCATCGATACGGGTAGACACTTTCAGGATTAATCGCTCGATACCACTTTTGTCACGACCGATTCCGGCCCGTGGGTGCCTTACCCCGCACCCTAGTGATACAACATCGAGTAATCACGAACATAAACGATACAAGACATATTATGAAATATGAAACAATGTTGAGAAAAACTTGCCTTTCGGCATATATGTAAATAACAACATTTTCAACATGAACAGTTTAATCCTATTTTTTACAAACCCTGCCCACAACAGTACTACAGAACTCTACTAATGATAGGACAACAACGACGGGGCGGGGCCATACCCCTCGAATGTAAGCACTACAACAACGGGGACTATACTAAGACAAGCCTCCGAGAAACGGAGCTTTCCCAAGCTGAATCGTGACCAAGAGCGAGGATCAACGGCGGTGTACCTTTACTCGCGGCATGAGCAGGCCCGAGGAGGTCGATAACTGAATGCAGTATGTGGCCCGAAAATCAGAAATGAAATCATAGCAATATATAAAGCGTGAGACATGTATGATAACAAAACTAAGATTCACAATAAACAAGCGATATATCAAGTCGTGACTCACGCCAAGTCATCACTCAAATATAACAATGGGTCTCACGCCACAATATCAATCATGCGTGGAATACCTTCTCACCGCTGCAGCTTATGATATAAAAGCACCAAGGAACACACATGAACACGTCAGTCCCACTGCGCTATAATGAAACGCATGTGGTAAATGAAGGCATAGCCGATTACTAACACCCAGTACTAACAAGGTCATGAATCAGATCATAAGATCTGTCTGCACCGTCACATGATCAAAGCCGCCACTTGCCCGCAGATCTATTGTCGCGTCAGCCCCGAACTTTCCGCACTCGCATAGGCCAATCTCATCGGCGCATGAGGTATTCCCGTCGGTAGCTACTCCCTGCATCGCCCCGACTTCGCGATCGCATGGCCATATGGACGCGTGCCCCGTAAGGACGCTAACACGGAACTCTCGTAGCTCCGCGATAGGCCCTCAGGACTGCGTGAGGTATTCTCGAATCATAGGTCCATCGACCGCTGAGTCTACCGCGTCGGAGGCAGCTTAACCGGAATCATCTCAAGAGATGAGTGATGTAAAATACTAACACAACAAATTATCGTACAACATAAGCACAACAAAGGAAAACCCCTTTACACAACATCACAAGATACTAACACACGTAGCATCCTAGCATGTTTACTTATCAATCAACAAGAAGGTATTACAAGGCTATCACAAACCAACACAATCAAGTTATACACCCGAGGTACTTTAAGCTAACAAGTTCGTATCTACCCCAAAGTACTTCATACATTAAATCTTTTAAAAGATCCGTTGCTTTCACATAAGTCACACAATTACCGTAGTATAAAATAGAGTGATGTCTTTCTAAATAAACCAAAACACTTACCTTTGTAAAATCAAGTAACAACATTATTTTCCAAACGCCCAAGTTTGCCTAATTTCAAATGTTCACGTTTCTTATTTTAGAAAGGTTTAGAGTTCATAGTCTTATTCATTTAAGAATATAATTCTCTTTTAAACAATCTGAAACATAAGTCTTATATGTGAGTAGGATATTCTTGTTTATAACAATCTTATTACAGTAGTGATCTAGGAAATATCATTTTGTCTCATCTTAGCTTCTGCAGATGGAAGTTTCTCTGGTTTTAATAATACTTAATTAGTCAAAACATTTCCTTTTATTAACTGCAGATGGTTTGTCGATACATTCGATTTCGAAATCAAGAAACATTCTTAAGCCGTTATACCTAACTTCCCATACGCCTAGTATAACTCTTAAGTTTTTCAAAACTAAGTATTACTTCTTCTTTCAAATGATTCAAAATCTTTTGAAATACTTCAAGTTCTTTATTAACACATAACAAGCCATTATAGTTCAAATCGATTACCTTTTAAAGACCACAAGTATTTTCTTACCAACATAAAGTCGTTATAACCAACTTCCCATAAAGTCGTTATAACACTTTATGTTTTAAACCAATCAAATACGTTTAGCACATGCGTCTACGCACTACATAGTTCACACATATCATGCTAGAAGAGATAGGAAGAGGTTCACATACCTCGCGGCGAGTATCGACTAATAGCAAAACGCCCAAGTACTTCCAACCGTCGGCTACTCCTTAAGCCGTAGATCGCGCCACACGTAGTACTTCAACCTATAAGGCCACAAGGCGCTTATTAACATTTAGATCTCATCGTAGAACATTCTACCGAAAATTCGCGACACCTCCCACATGACAGTAAATCTCCTCTATCGTAGGCTGGCCAAGCCAACGGGGGTTATCGCCTAACCTAACGGGTACAATTCTACTCCACGGTACTACTACAAGTCTGTAATACTGACCTATGTAATTACATTCAAGATTCTTCTTTAAATTCGTGCTTAAGTCGCAAGACATTGCGCAAGTATTATTCAGCTTAAGTCAAAAGACATTGCCGATAACTACGCTCAGTTCTATATATAGTATACTTCTATATATTCTAACAATATGTAATTTCCAATTACAATAGAGGACAAGATAATTACCTCGATAAGCCCATAATTATCCTAGTTAAAGTCGATCCGGGCAATCGTTTAGCTCCAACTCGAGCGCCCAACCCGCTTAAACCACCCTTAGAAGTTCTAACTAACTTCTACACAAAACTCCATGGACTATGGAGATTTTCCTAGGGTTTCGGTTTGTGGATAGCTAAGTATAATAGTATTTAGGCATTTTTGTATAGGTATAACCTTATAATACAACAAGTTATACGTCTAAGGTATTTTGTGAATTTTAACAATACTTTTGAGAGTATTTCTACACCACAATGGGGGGTATTTTACGACAGCAACTAGGCTAGGGGTACCGACCACACTACTAGGAGTGGGCGCTACTCTCGCCAAGGGCCTCGAAATGGGAGGAGCTCTCAAGACTTAGAGATTTTTTTGGATGAAGAAGTCTTCAAAGGGGAGGGGTATTTATAGGTCAAGTGAAGGCCAACCAATGGCCAAGATCTTGACAAGTGCAAGGCAAGTGTAAGGCCAAGATTCACCCATGTGTCCTTGACCAACTAACACACAAAATATCCTACCAACTACACCTCTCCATTTCGTCCAATCCGAGCCCTTACGTCCGCCAATGGGAGGGTGCCAAGTGGCGCCCTCTTGTTGGCCCAACTCGTTTCGTCTCTCGGAAAAATCCGCAAAAATTAAAAATGACATAGCCGGAAATTCCCCTACGAAAGCTGTGAAAACGTTTCGTCGAAAAACGACTCTAAACGGGTGTTGTGAACAAAATTAATTCGGCCAAGCCTTAGTACAAGTTTCAAATTTTCTACGTACGTCCTTACGTACATACTCTGAAAATACGGGGTATAACAAATTCTTATTCAATTTCCAATTCAATCCAAATTGGTAGCATAATATGATATCAAGCCGCCATTAATTATAGCTACTACATTTTCCAAGTAGGTAACATGCGACAATTCAATTTATCGATCAAATTGGATTTCAATTTCAAATGGCTAAATATGTCATTTTCGGATTTTGAGCTTCCAATTCCATAACACTTATCAAACTTCATAACACATATCACATGACCACTTATAACTTATCATAACATGAAATCTTCAATTACAAAAGTAAAACGAAGATTATACCTCAATTAGCCCAAATATGATCCAAGAGTACAAGTCGATCTCTAGCACCTTTAGCTCCTCCTTCGACATTCCAATCCACCACAAGCCACCCTTAGAAGCTTATGAAAACTCATCTTCAAGTTTCAACTTCAAAGTTGAATAACCCTTTAGGTTTTCGCCTTGCGACTAATCTGAAAACACCACATTTCGGATCTTTTATTGAGAAACACTTACTATACCCTTAGGTACCTTGGTTTAAAGTGGGAATTATTGGACAACAATCAAAAAAATTCTTGAAACCCTCAAAACCGAGAGCACCCCTATAGGTTCTTCAAGATTTTTGTAAAAATTTGACTAAGTGTTGAAGCTTGTCTTGCACTAGTACACATATATAACCAATTGGAGGGTCTAGATTAGAACAAATGGGTAGTTCGGATGAGTTTCACATGGATCAAGCAAGTGGCATTGACTTGGTCAATGTCAAGCTCTTGCCTTTGCAAGACTTGATCTTTTAAATTATGGTCAAATGACCATTTCCATGTCAATTTCGTCCAGTATTAAGGGGGGGTGACACGTGTCGCCCTCCCGTTCGTCGCAATACTTCATTTTCCGACAAATTCCAAAATTCCGATAAATTTTTACTCGTCTCAAATCTTAACATTGTTGAGTTCTTACGTACGTTCTTATAAACATATCCTCGAAATTTCCGGTGTAACTTCCTCCGTTAAACTACAAGTCTCATCAAATACATTCCTATGTAAGTACAGTTCAATCTTTTTCTTTAATAATCTTCTGATGTGATTTCAATTCAATTCTCTTCTCTTATACCATCCTTCTATAAATCTTATACTCACTTCTAAACTACTACAGTATGTAATTTCCAATTACAATAGAAGGACAAGAGTATTTACCTCGATAAGCCCAAAATTATCCAAGATTTAATGTCGATCCTCGAACGCTTAGCTCCTACTATGGGCGCTCAACCCGCTCAAACAACCCTTAGAAGTTACGCACTTCTTCTTAATACTTCAACCAGCTATGAAGATTTTCCTTAAGGTTCCGTTTTTGTGACTGAAGGGAAGTATAGTAGTATTTCTGGGCTTTTAGTATAGGGGTAACCTTGGAATACTACAAGGTATTTGGGCCAAGGTATTTTGGAATAGTAACAATACTTGGAGAATACTTTTCTACCAAGGGGGGGTATTTCACGAGAACAACTAGGAAAGGGGATGTTTCGCCAAGGCTTCACAGGGAGGGTGCTCTTGGATGAGAGCCTTTCAAAGGGGGAGAGGGATTTCAAGACTTAGAAATTATTTTGTGGATGAAGAAGTCTTCAACTAAGGGGGGTATTTATAGGCCAATCAATGGCCAAGATTAAGGTAAGTGAAGGGCAAGTGGAGGGTGGGGATTTGGGCAAGTGTACCTTATCCATCTACTACACAAATATCCTACCTAACCTTGACCAAAGCTCAAGGCCTTAAAGCGTGCGCAATCGTCCCTTTACGCCCACTGAGGTGACACTTGTCGCCCTCTCGTTGGTCCAAAATATTTCATCTCTCGTAAAAATCCAAAAATAATAAATGCCAACGTAATTTTCCCTTCGCAAGGTTCGGAAAAGCGTTTACGTCGGAAAACAATTCTTTTCGTTAGTTGTGCACAAATTTTCGTCCTTATGCCTACTTAAGGCTTAAACTTTTATGCGTGCTCACGTACATACTCTGGAAATACGGGGTATAACATTCTCCCCTCCTTAGAAACATTCGTCCTGAATGTTCCTTCCCAAGACAGATAACGATGAAGTTCCTTTTAACTTAACAAGTTGCCGATGCCACACATGGCCACAAAAATAACACACGCGCAAATACTGAAATCCAACTCCACAAGGAATCACCCCTATCGCCACAAAAGCTCCCACCCAAGGTCTAAAAGATATTCCCTTCGCACCCTTACTTCACATAAGAATTGATCACTTCTTAACTCTTTGCTCGCTTAACCCCTTTTCGTCATTACCCTCGTACACTCGAACTCTTTCTCATAAACTTACACATTTACATTATTGCTTGATTTCCAAAATCTCTGGGTTACTATCTCCAACTTGGTCATCACTAACTGGGAACACTCTGGATGGATCTCCGATATTTTTCCGAACATAGCAACATGAAAGACCGGACGTACTGCTTCCTACGTCGGATGACAAAGCTAACCTATAGGCAACCTGGCCTATTCTCCAAATGATCTGAAAACGTTCAAAGTACCTCGGGCTAAGTTCCCCTTGCTTTCAAATCTCGTCCCACCCTTCCGGGGTGGTACCTTCAAGACCGTCGGCTGAACTCCAAGTATCGACGCAGATTATCCGTATGACTCCTGTTGACTCTGAGCTGCCAATAACCTCTCCTGGATAAGCTTCACCCTATCCACATCCTGCTGAATCAAGTGGACCAACTATCTGAACCTTGCCAACATCGAACCAATCGGCCAAGCACTTCCGCCCCTACAAGGCTTAAGGTGACATCCGAATCTGAAATGGTAGCCATAATGATACTCACTCAACAAGAGGCACATAATCCTCGCTACTTTCCGAAATCAAAACACCGGCCGAGGTGAATGCACATCCGAGACTCACCAGTTTCTAACCACGCTGGTAATACCTCGAAAAGAAATAGCGCAAACCGGCTCCCACGCGTCGTAAAGTAAAAGTAGGAACCCCGTGTAGCCTTACAACCTTCCTGATATATAGCATCTCGCATAACCCTCTTCCGAGTAAACGGTCCTGACTGAAAGACAAGATGGGCTGACCCCATCGGCCCGACTACTGGTCGAACGCATCCACGAACTCGTACGATGGTTAACTAAACTTGGGCCTAGCGCCTGTGACCTACCACCGGGACCACCTCGAATCGACCCTTACCACATTCACGGCCGCGGGTTGACCCGCGATCGGTCCGCAACCCGACCCGCTATCGCGCAAACTCTTGTTCCCCCGATCCGGAACAATCTCACAATCAAGTCACGAAAACCTAGTGGTCTTCTTAGCTCAACTACCCCCTTTCATTTCACACTACTCAGGGACTTATCACACAAACATATCTCACGTATACTATGCACTTCCATAAGGGTCAAACATAAAAATAAATCTTTTACTCAAGATGGCCTCGCCTCTAAGGTCTCCACTTATAAAACTCTAAGGCTCACACTTTCCCTATCCCCAATCTTACCCTTATACCTAACCATGATTTCTAATCACAATTAACACAATGCTATCTGAACATAACACTTAAGATATACTCATCTTATCACACATACTAATCTCTAGAGGGTTAAGGTTATACCTGTATCTACTGCTTCACTCCCCTCTGTCGTTTTAATAAATCCTGCCCTGATGGGCGCATAACTAGGAAAGGTGATGAACTAGCCACCGATCACGAGGTGAGTCTACATCCGCGCCACCTCGGTCGGACAATTTCTCATAAAATGGCCTGTCGCAGCAAAACAAGTTGTCGAAGAAGTCGACACTCCCAATGACACCTACCACAGCGCCACAGAGGTGGGGGTGGCCTCTCTGGCTAGCACCTTCCTCTCGAACCACCGAATCCGCAAATGATCGGTGGTGAGTCCTCTGCTTACATCCCTCTACAAGGATATCCTTTCGACACGCATGTACGGCGGCGCAGTAAAACAAGCACCAATAAAAGACGACATTCTCCGGATGGCGCCGCCACACTGTGAACACCGAGGAAAGCGAACTTGCCGGGATCCTACGTGTAGCTATGATCCAGCAGCCTGAGCTCGACCAACTCTGCATACCGAGCGTCGAAGTCTGGAGGACCACTCTGCCGGGCGGAGGCGTAACGATGTTCTGAGAAGGTCGCCTCGATAGTTACCAAAGGACCTGCTTTTGTGCAGCCTCTGGCGATCTTGGTTAACCGTCGATCCTACGTTTCTCGGCTTTCTGCGCATAAGCCCGTCGCAGCCATGCTCACGCCGATCAAGAGCTACTCTTGCACAACCTCTCTTAGATAATCATCAAGACCGTGATAAATCGGTACATAAAATACTCTCGGGTTGCTAAATCCATAGCTAATGGTCGCTTCTTTGCAATCCATACTTCTCATCGGTCGTGGGCGAAGGTTCAAATATCATGGCCGCAGATAGGAATCGCTATTCTGCGTGTTAGACTCTCTTTGGGATGGCGGCGTCGCAGAACTCCCCGAATGGCACCACCGGGTGATGGTTGGGCTGTGCTCGTAACCTCGTGCTCTACTCGCAGCTCCTCGGTGCCTTGCCTCTGGGCGGGTTGCCTTGCGCGGAGGCATAACTGGTAAGGGAAAGAATTACGTTAGAGGGGTCCAACTTATAACACAGCTCTAAGGCACAATCTCAGAGTGAGAAGAATGGAAACCAATCCTAAATGTCCTGCAGCCTCCTGATTATAGATGTGGTGCACAACACATCGATAATCAAGACTCTACTAGACACGGTCTGTAGACACTTTCCGAGGATTAACTGCTCTGATACCACTTTTGTCACGACCCGATCTCGGGCCCGTGACTGGTGCCTTACCCGGGCACCCAAGTAGTCATACATCAGAGAAATCAGCGGAAAATAAAACAAGACATGAAATGAGAAACAGTTGCCTTTCGGCATATATATATAAAAACTTGAATCGACGATTCATCCTTTACAAACTCGCCTGGCACAAAGATTACTGCACCTCTAAGAATGTTATACAACAATGGCGGGACGGGCCGCCATACCCTGAATGTAAGTACCTACAACGGCAGGACTATACTAAGATAAGCCTCCGAGACACGGAGCTTCCCAAAGCAACTGTGACCATGAGCGAGGATCAACGGTGGTGTACCTCTGCTGCGGCATGAACGTGCCCGAAGGAGGTCGATCAACAATACCAAGTATGTGAATCGAAAATCGTAAATGAAATCATAATAGTCTATATAAAGCAGAAGACATATATGATAACAAATTTACGATACACATATGTGATCGTGTCAAGTCGTGACTCACGCCTTAAAGTCATCACTCAAATATGATTATGGGTCTCACCACAATATCAATCATGCGTGGAATTCCTTCCTCACCGCGATCCATGATATAAAAGCACCAAGGAATACATGAACACCGGTCCCACGTGTCATAATAAAACCGTGCGGGGTAAATCGAAGGCATAGCCGACTACTAAAACCAGTACCAATAATGCCATACATGTATCACGAGGTCATTCTGCGCGCCACATGATCGGCGGCCACTCGCCCTCAGTATCAATATGCGCGTCTAATCCTGGAGCATACCGCTGCTCCGCATAGGCCACCTAGGCCCGCATGAGGTATTCCTCGCATCGAGGGTAGCTACTCCCCGGCATCCTCCTGGACTCGTGGTCGCGTGACCACATAGACCGCGTGAGGTAATTACCACTTACACTAACTCGAACTCGTAGCTCGCATAGGTCCCTGGACGCGTGCATCCTCGCGTCGGGGCGGCAACCCCGGTATATCATGTCAAGAGGTGAGTGATATAATACTAACATAACGACTTATCTTTAAACAAACTAAGCACAAAAATTGAACCACCTTTAAACAAACGTTACAAGATACTAACACGTAGCATAACATGTTTATTTATCAAACCAACAAGAAAGCATTACAAGGCTATCACAAACCAACATAGTCAAGTTATTCACACAAGGTACTTTACTTTATGTCAACAAGTTCGGTTTTATCCCCAAAGTACTTCATACATTAACTCTTTTAAAACAGTACTCATTGCTCACGAATGAGGTTTCACTTTTAACAAAATTCATATCAAGTCAATTAAGTCAAGTCTCTTATCTTTTAAGATCAAGTATCTTAACTTCTAAAATCAATAACCCATTCATTTCCAAAAGTTCAAGTTGCATAAATTCAAATACTCAAGTCTCTTATTTTCAAAAGATTCATAGATCATAGTTTTAAACATTTAACAATGTAATCTCCTTTTTAAAACAATTTGAGTAACACATGCCTTATGTGTGAGTAGGTTATTCTTGTTTATAACAATCTTATTAAAGCAGCCATGATCTAGGAAATGTAATACAATTTTGTCTTATCTTAGCTTCTATGCAGATGGAGGTTTCTACTGGTTTTAATAATACTTAATTAGTCAATACATTTTCCTTTATTAGCGCTGCATTGGTTTGTTCGATACTCATTCTCATTTCCGAAATCAATATAAGGCTTTCATAAACAATTAAGTAAACCGTTCCTTTTATCACTCTTAAGTCGTTATACCTAACTTCCCATAAAGCTAGTATAACTCTTAAGCTTTTAAAACCAAGTATTACTCTTCTTTCAAAAACGATTCTTAATTCTTTTGAAATACTTCAAGATTCTTATTATTTAAAACTCAAGTCAAAAGACATCAAGTAAAACCACGTTCGGTTAACACACGCGTCGTCTACCGCATTATATATATATTCTTTTAAAATATCATGCTCAAGAGGATAGGAAGAATCACATACCTCGCGGCGATTATCGACAAATAAAAAGCGCTCCACCGCTATAACGGCTAGCCTTGTCCACCTTTCAAGTAGAACATGCTACTCGCAGAACTTTCAACCTATAACGGCCATATACGTCTATCAACGTTGTCACGACCGAACCGGGCGTGGTAGTGCCTACGGGCACCCAGTAGACATACATCGAGTAATCAGTGAATATAAAACACAACATGAAACAATGTAAAAGAGACACGCTTTATCGAGGAAAAGTTGCCTTCGGCATATATATAAACCCAAAGTGAGCGATTACATCCCAACTTTAGCGGGACTCTGGACTCTGAAGCAAAACAACTATGGCGGGACAGGGCCCCGCCATACCCTGAATGAACATAAATATCTACAACATAAGGGACTATACCAAAGATAAGCCTCCGGACAAACGGATCTTCCCAAAACGCTGAACTGTGATCCTAAGAGCGGGGATCAACAACTGGTGTACCTCTTGCGGCATGACGCGGCCCCGAAGGAGGTCGATAACAGTAACAAGTATGTGAATCAAAAAATCAGAATGAAATCATAATAGTCTTATATAAAATAGAAGACATATATGATAACTAATTTACGATACACCATATATGTAGATCATGTCAAGTCGAGGACTCGTGCCGCCAAGTCATCACTCGATATAACCATAGGTCTCATGCCCACAATATCAATCATGCGTGGAATTCCTTCCTCACCGCGATCCATGATATAAAAGCACCAAGGAATACACATGATCACCATGTCCCACTTCAGTGTCAAAATAAAATCGTGCGGTAAATGCGAAGGCATAGCCGACTACTAAAACCCACGAGTACCGTCAATGCTATAAAGCGTATCACGAGGTCTTTCTAGACCGCACCATGATCGAAGCTGGCGCTCGCCCTCGGTATCAATGTGCGCGTCTAATCTGGAGCATACCGCCGCTCGCGTGAAGGCCACGCATAGGCGCGTGAGGTATTCCTCGCGTCGGGGGTAGCTAGCCGCGGTACCTCGCGGACTCCGCGATCGCATAGTCACATAGACGCGTAGTCACACGCATCGCATAAGGCACTCGCGTCGGGATAATACACCGGAATGATCAATCCTGGAACTCCGCACTCCGCATAGTCACCACCGCGCATAGCCGTATAGACGCATCAAGGTGGGAAGCCCTCGGTATAACAAGTCGAGGGTATGTGATATAATAACGATAACGGGCTTAACGTTTAACAACGTAAGCACAACAGAATAACCCCATTACACAACATCACAAGATACTAACACGTAGCATCATAACATTTTTACTTATCAAACCAACAAGGAAGCATTACAAGGCTATCACAAACCAACATAGTCAAGTTATTCACTCAAGGTACTTTCTACTTTATGTCAACAAGTTCGGGTTTTGTCCCGAAGTACTTCATACATTAACTCTGTAAAACCAAGTACTCATTGCTCATGAATGAGGTTTCACACTTTTAAAAAAATTCATATCAAGTTAATTTAGTCAAGTCCCTTATCTTCAAAAGATTCATAGATCATAGTTTTAAACACTTAACAACGTAATCTCCTTTTTAAAACAATTTGAGTAACATATGCCTTATGTGTGAGTAGGTTATTCTTGTTTATAACAATCTTATTAAAGCGACCATGATCTAGGAAATGTAATATCATTTTGTCTCATCTTAGCTTCATGCGGATGGAGGTTTCTCTTGGTTTTAATAATACTTAATTAGTCAATACATTTCCCTTTATTAAGCTATGCGATGGTTTGTTCGATACTCATTCTTATTTCCAAATCAATACAAGGCGTTCCCAAACAATTAAGTAAACTTCCTTTTATCTCTCTTAAGTCGTTATACCTAACTTCCCATAAAGCTAGTATAACTCTTAAGCTTTTAAAACCAAGTATTACTCTTCTTTCAAAACGATTCTTAATTCTTTTGAAATACTTCAAGATTCTTTATTATTAGACTCAAGTCGTAAGACATCGTGATAAAACCACGTTCGGTTAACACACGTCGTCACCGTACTATATATATTCTTTTAAAATATCATGCTCAAGAGGATAGGAAGAATCACATACCTCGCGACGATTATCGACTAATAGCAAAATGCTCGCTTATAACCGCTAGCCTTGTCCCCTTCCAAGTAGAACATGCTACTCGCAGAACATTCAACCTATAAAGGCCATATCGTCTATCAACGTCTAGACTACTCGTAGAATATTCTAGCGGAGGTTCTCTATTCTACGGAAAATCAGGCAACTTCCCTACGTTAAACTACACAAGTCTCACGTAAATACTGATCCATGTAAATCTGATTTTAATCTCATTCTTTAATATTCTTCTGATGTGATTTCAATTCAATTCTCTTATCTAATACCATCCTTCTATATATCTTATACTCATTTCTATACTACTACAGTATGTAATTTCCAATTACAATAGAAGGACAAGAGTATTTACCTCGATAAGCCCAAAATTATCCAAGTTTAAATGTCAATCCTGAGCAACGTTTAGCTTCTAATCTAGGTGCTCCAACCCGCTCCAAACAACCCTTAGAAGTTCTACGCAACTTCTTCTTAATACTTCAACCAACAATGAAGATTTTCCTTAGGGTTTCGTTTTGTGACTAAAGGATATAAGGTAGTATTTCCGGGCTTTTAGTATAGAGGTAACTTGGGAATACTACAAGGTATTTGTCTAAGGTATTTTGGCATAGCAACAATACTAGAAGACAACTTTCTACCGGGGGTGTTTGGATGAAACAACATTCTAACAAGGGGGTTTCACTGGCTACTAGGAAGGGGGAGGAGTTGGGGCGAGAACACTACTATGAGGAGAGGATTTTGAGACTTAGAAAGTGTGGAGTGGATGAAGAAGTCTTCACTCGAGGGGTATTTATAGAACACTCGAGGGAAGATTAAAACAAGTGGAGGTTGGGATTAGGATCCATGTGAAAGATGAGGTCTTCCAACCAAGTGTCTCCACAATATTAGGACATATGTCCACCACAATATTGGAACACATGCCCACCACAATGAGCCATGTGGGCGCCACTACCTCACAAAAACGTCCACAATTTACCTACCCCACTACCAAAATCAACTTGCAAGACTTGACCATTTGACTTGCCACTAGGCCCCAATTACGTCGACCAAAGCCAACTAAGGGTGACACATGTCGCCTCCTAATGGTCAAAATATTTCGTCTCTCGGAAAAATCCGTGTCGGTTAAAATATTAAAAGCGTAGAATTTCCTTCACAAGGCTCGAATCTTTTCGTTGAAAGTTCATAATTCCATTCTTAACCTAATTAGGATTTGTACAAATGTCGTGCGTCCTCACATACATACTGGAAATACGGTATAACATTCTCCTCGCCGAAACATTCGTCGAATGTTCCTTCTCAAGCAGGATAACGATAACGTTCCTCATAACTTAAACCGTTTGCAAATGCCACATGGCTACAATACAACACGCGCAAATACTTAAATCCAAGTCCACGAGGAATCACCTCTATCATCACAAAAGCTCCCACAAGGTCTAAAAGATATTCCGCCCTCAGCTACTTCAAAAGTAATGATCACTCATATTCTCTTACTCGTCATACCCTCCTCGAACACTCGAACACTTCCTAAATAAACTTACCACCTTCCCGTTATTGCTTGATTTCAAAATCTCGGGGTTACTATCTCGACTTGGTCATCATCAACGGGAACACTGATGGATCTCGATACTCTTAGAACATAGCAACATGAAAGGCCGGACGTCTTGCCTCCCGCGTCGGACGGCAAAGCTAACATAGGCAACCTGGCCTATCCTCCAAAGGATCAACGCCCGATTACCTCGGGCTAAGTTTCCTCTGTTTTCCAAATCTCGTCATGCCGCCCGGTGGTACCTTGAAAACCCACCGGCAACTCGAACTCAGTGTCGGCGCCGATTATCCGCATGACACGGTTGACTCTGAGCTTCCAATAACCTCTCCTGGATAAGCTTCACCCTATCCACATTCTGCTGAAACAAGTATGAACCAACTATCATAATCTTGCCAACATCGAACCAATCGGCCGTGACCTACACTTCCGCCCATACGAGGCTTCATAAGTGCACCCTCAGAATCGATATGGTAGCTATAATAATACTCGCCAACCAAGAGGCGAATAATCCTTGCACTACCTCAAATCAAAAACAAGCCCGAGGGTGAATGCATCGAGACTCACCGAGTTTCTAACCCGCTGGTAAAACTTCGAGAAAAAGAAATAAGCGTAACACAGGCTCCTGCTGTCATAAGGTGAAAGTAGGCACCTCGTGCAGCCTTACAATCTTCCCGATATATAACATCTCGCATAACACTCTGCCGAGTAAACGATCCTGACTGAAAGACAAGAGGGACTGACCCCATCGGCCCGACTACTGGTCGAACACATCTACGAACTCGTACGATGGTTAACTAAACTTGGGCCTAACACCCTCGTGACCCCACCACCTGGAGGGACCACCTCGAATTGACCCGCTGGCCGCGTGTTGACCCGCGACATGGCCTCAACCCGACCCACTTCGCGCCAAGCTCTTGTTCCCCGATCCGGAACAATCTCACTATCGAGTCACGAAAACCTAGTGGTCTTCTTAGCTCACTACCCTCTTTCATTTCATACCACTCAGGGACTTATCACACAAACATATCTCACGTGTACTATGCACTCCGATAAGGGTCAAACATAAAAATAAATCTTTTACTCGTGATGGCCTCGCCTCTAAGGTCTCCACGTATAACATTCTAAGGCTCACACTTTCCCTTATCCCCAATCTTACCCTTTTAACTAACCACGATTTCTAATCACAATGCTATCTGAACATAACACTTAAGATATACTCATCTTATCACACATACAAATCTCTAGAGGGTTAAGGATATACCTGTATCTACTGCTTCACTCCCCTCTGTCGTTCCAATCAATCCTGCCCTGCTGGGCGCATAGCTAGGGAAGGTGGTGAGCTAGCCACTGATCCTGAAGGCTGAGTCTCTACATCTGCGCCACCTCTGGTCGGACAATTTCTCGCAAAATGGCCCTGCTGGCCGCAAGCAAAACAAGTCATCGAAAAAGTACGACACTCCCACAATGACACTTACCACAACGGCCACACCGTGGGGTGGCTCTCTGCTAACACCCTTCCTCTCCGAACCATCAATCCATTTGTCGAACCTACGTATAGTCGTGAATCAAGCCCGAGCTCGACCAACTCCGGATACCCGAACATCCCGAACCCGGTGGAGGACCACTGCACCGCGGAGGTGCATATCCGATCACTTTGAGGCGATTTGCCTCGAAAGTTACCAAGGACCTGCCGATCCGCCCTCTTCTGATCTTCGTTAATCCGCCGATCTCTACGCTCTCCGTGCGCTGCGCATAAGCCCGCACGCTGGCAATATCCATGCCCGATCAAGGGCTACTCTTGTACAACCCTTTACTAGATAATTGTCTAGACCCGTGATATATCGCACTCTATATTCTCCGGTTGCTAAAATCCTAGCTAATGTGAGTCCATTCCTTTGTAATCCATATTCTCTCGTTCCCTGGCCGTGGAACCAAGGCTCATATATCATGGCCGCAGAGGAATCGCCGCCATTGCCGTATAAACTCTGGGTTGGCGATGTCGCAGAACTCCCGAATGAAGCACCACCCTAGGTGATGATTGGGCTGTGCCCTCGTGAACCTCTCTCAGATTCTACTCAGCCTCCTCGCTGCCTTGCCATTCCTGCCCGGTTGCCTTGCGCGAGGCATAACTGCACGGAAAGAAATACGTTAGAGGTCCAACTTATAACACTCTAAGCACGATCTGAGTGAGATGAATGGAAAACAATCCTAAATATCCTATAGCCTCCTGATTATTGGTGATTTGCACAAAACACCTATAATAAAGACTCTACTAGATACGGCTCAGACACTTTTCGAGGATTAACTGCTCTGATACCACTTTTGTCACGACCCGAACCCAGGCCCGTGACTGGTGCCTTACCCCGGGCACCCAAGTAGACATACATCAGAGTTATCAGCGGAATATAAAACACAACATGAAACAATGTAAAAGAGACACAGTTTATCTGAAGACAAGTTGCCTTTTCGTATATATATAAACCCAAAGTGAGCAGTCCATCCCAACTTTACAACGACTACAGATCTCTAAGGAAGCAAAACAACTATGGCGGACGGGCCCCGCCATACCCTGAATGAACATAAATATCTACAACATCAGGGACTATACCAAAGATAAGCCTCCGGAGAAACGGAGCTTCCCAAAACGCTGAACTGTGATCCTAAGAGCGGGGATCAATAACTGGTGTACCTTCACTGCGGCATGAACGCGGCCCAAGGAGGTCGATAACAGTACCAAGTATGTGAAATCAAAATATCAGAATGAAATCATAATAGTCTTATATAAAATAGAAGACATATATGATAACCAATTCTGATACACCATATGTAGCGTCATGTCAAGTCGTGACTCATGCCTGAAGTCATCACTCAATATAACCACGGGTCTCATGCCCACAATATCAATCATGCCGTGGAATTCCTTCCTCACCGCCGCGATCCATGATATAAAAGCACCAAGGAATACACATGATCACCGGGTCCCACTTGTGTCAAAATAAAACCGTCACGGGTAAGTACGGCGCATAGCCGACTACTAAAACCCACGCACCATCAATGCTATAAAATCGTATCACGGGATCTTTCTAGACCGCACTACATGATCGGCCGCCGCCGCCTCGTGATCAATGTGGCGTCTAATCTGAGCATACCGCCGCTCGCATAAGGCCACATAGGCCCGCATGAGGTATTCCTCGACGGGTAGCTAGCCCGGTACTCTCCCGACTCCCGCACCGCATAGTCACATAGACCGCATAGTCACACGGATCGCATAAGGCACTCCTCGTGATCGGTAATACACCTAATGATCAATCCTGGAACTCCCGCACCCGCATAGTCACACGCACCGCATAGCCGTATAGACCGCGTCAAGGGTGGAAAGCCCTCGGTATAACAAGTCGGGTATGTGATATAATAACAGTACAACGGGATTAACATTTAACAACGTAAGCACAACAGGAATAACCCCCTTACACAACATCACAAGATACTAACACACGTAGCATCATAACATGTTTACTTATCAAACCAACAAGGAAGCATTACAAGGCTATCACAAACCAACATAGTCAAGTTATTCACTCAAGGTACTTTCTACTTTATGTCAACAAGTTCGGGTTTTTGTCCCCGAAGTACTTCATACATTAACTCAGAAACCAAGTACTCATTGCTCATGAATGAGGTTTCACACTTTTTAACAAAATTCATATCAAGTTAATTTAGTCAAGTCCCTTATCTTCAAAAGATTCATAGATCATAGTTTTAAACACTTAACAACGTAATCTCCTTTTTAAAACAATTTGAGTAACATATGTCTTATGTGTGAGTAGGTTATTCTTGTTTATAACAATCTTATTAAAGCAGCCATGATCTAGGAAATGTAATATCATTTTGTCTCATCTTAGCTTCTATGCAGATGGAGGTTTCTACAGGTTTTAATAATACTTAATTAGTCAATACATTTCCCTTTATTAGCGCTGCAGTGGTTTGTTCGATACTCATTCTTATTTCCGAAATCAATACAAGGCGTTCCCAAACAATTAAGTAAACCGTTCCTTTTATCTCTCTTAAGTCGTTATACCTAACTTCCCATAAAGCTAGTATAACTCTTATGCTTTTAAAACCAAGTATTACTCTTCTTTCAAAAACGATTCTTAATTCTTTTGAAATACTTCAAGATTCTTTATTATTAGACTCAAGTCGTAAGACATCGCAAAGAAACCACGTTGATTAATACACGTCGCTCACCGTACTATATATATTCTTTTAAAATATCATGCTCAAAAGGATAGGAAGAATCACATACCTCGCGACGATTATCGACTAATAGCAAAATGCTCCACCGCTATAACCCGGCTAGCCTTGTCCCCCTTCCAAGTAGAACATGCTACTCGCAGAACATTCAACCTATAAAGGTCATATACGTCTATCAACGTCTAGACTAATCTGTAGAATATTCTAAGCAGAGGGTTCTCTATTCTACGGAAAATCGGGCAGCACTTCCCTACCCGTTAAACTACACAAGTTCATCAAATACAAATTCTATGTAAGTACGCTTTAATCTCATTCTTTAATATTCTTCGATGTGATTTCAATTCAATTCTCTTCTTATACCATCCTTCTATATATCTTATACTCATTTCTATACTACTACGATGTAATTTCCAATTACAATAGAAGGACAAGAGTATTTACCTCGATAAGCCCAAAATTATCCAAGTTTAAATGTTGATCCTGAGCAACGTTTAGCTTCTACTCTGGGTGCTCCAACCCGCTCCAAACAACCCTTAGAAGTTCTACGAACTTCTTCTTAATACTTCAACCAACAATGAAGATTTTCCTTAGGGTTTCGTTTTGTGACTAAAGGATATAAGGTAGTATTTCCGGGCTTTTAGTATAGAGGTAACTTGGGAATACTACAAGGTATTTGTCTAAGGTATTTTGGCATAGCAACAATACTAGAAGACAACTTTCTACTGGGGTGTTTGACAAACAACATTCTAACAAGGGGGTTTTACTGGCCACTAGGAAGGGGGGAGGGAGTTGGGACGAGAACACTACTACAAGGGAGAGGATTTTGAGACTTAGAAAGTGTGGAGTGGATGAAGAAGTCTTCACTCAAGGGGGGGTATTTATAGAACACTCAAGGGACAAGATTAAAACAAGTGGAGGGTTGGGATTAGGATCCATGTGAAAGATGAGGTCTTCCAACCAAGTGTCTCCCATAATATTAGGACATATGTCCACCACAATATTGGAACACACGCCCACCACAACAATGATCCATGTGGACTCCACTACCTCACAAAAAACGTCCACAATTTACCTACCCCCACTACCAAAATCAACTTGCAAGACTTGACCATTTGACTTGCCCACTAGGCCCCCCAATTCGTCCAACCAAAGCCAACTAAGGGTGACACATGTCGCCCTCCTAATGGTCCAAAATATTTCGTCTCTCGGAAAAAATCCGTAATCGGTTAAAATATTAAAAACGTAGAATTTCCTTCACAAGGCTCGGAATCTTTTCCGTTGAAAGTTCATAATTCCATTCTTAACCTAATTAGGGTTTGTACAAATGTACGTACGTCCTCACATACATACTTTGGAAATACGGGGTATAACAAACGTCTAGACTACTCTGTAGAATATTCTAAGCAGAGGGTTCTCTATTCTACGGAAAATCGGGCAGCACTTCCCTACCCGTTAAACTACACAAGTCTACTGTAAATACAGTCATATGTAAGTACAGTTCAATCTTTTTCTTTAATAATCTTCTGATGTGATTTCAATTCAATTCTCTTATCTTATACCATCCTTCTATAAATCTTATACTCACTTCTAAACTACTACAGTATGTAATTTCCAATTACAATAGAAGGACAAGAGTATTTACCTCGATAAGCCCAAAATTATCCAAGATTTAATGTCGATCCTGAGCAACGTTTAGCTCCTACTCTGGGCGCTCCAACCCGCTCCAAACAACCCTTAGAAGTTCTACGCAACTTCTTCTTAATACTTCAACCAGCTATGAAGATTTTCCTTAGGGTTCCGTTTTTGTGACTGAAGGGAAGTATAGTAGTATTTCTAGGCTTTTAGTATAGGGGTAACCTTGGAATACTACAAGGTATTTGGGCCAAGGTATTTTGGAATAGTAACAATACTTGGAGAATACTTTTCTACCAAGGGGAGGGTATTTCACGAGAACAACTAGGAAAAAGGGGGGGGGATGTTTCGGCCAAGGCTTCACAAAGGGGGAGGGGGGTGCTCTTGGATGAGAGCCTTTCAAAGGGGGAGAGGGATTTCAAGACTTAGAAATTATTTTGTGGATGAAGAAGTCTTCAACTAAGGGGGGTATTTATAGGCCAATCAATGGCCAAGATTAAGGCAAGTGGAGGGCAAGTGGAGGGTGGGGATTTGGGCAAGTGTACCTTATCCATCTACTACACAAATATCCTACCTAACCTTGACCAAAGCTCAAGGCCTTAAAAACGTGCACCCAATCGTCCCCTTTACCGCCCACTTGAGGGTGACACTTGTCGCCCTCTCGTTGGTCCAAAATATTTCATCTCTCAGAAAAATCCGCAAAAATAATAAATGCCGCAACCGTAATTTTCCCTTCGCAAGGTTCGGAAAACGTTTCGTCGGAAAACAATTCTTTTCGTTAGTTGTGCACAAATTTTCGTCCCTTATGCCTACTTAAGGCTTAAACTTTTGTACGTACGCCCTCACGTACATACTCTGGAAATACGGGGTATAACATTATTTAATCGAAGTAAGTGAATTGATTTTAAAGAATTTATGTTATGAAGTTTTAAGACTATGAACCTTGATTTCCTAAAAGGTTATGAGACTTTATTTTTCAAGTTATGGGGCTTGTTTCTTAAAGGTAGAAGTGACTTGATTTAATTGAAGTAAGTGAATTGATTTAAAAAAATTTATGTTATGAAGTTTTAAGACTATGAACCTTGATTTCCTAAAAGGTTATGAGACTTTATTTTTCAAGTTATGGGACTTGATTTTTAAAGGAAGGAATGACTTGATTTAAAAAGTATGGCTTCTTGATTTATTTCAAGAGTTAAGAAGAATGATTTCAAAAGAGTATGTAACTTCAGTTTTAAAAGTATACGTTTGTAGATTTAAGGAAAAAGAGTTGCATGATTCTTTTTAAGTATGTATGTACGTAGTACTTTGAGTTTAGTTTCCCCAATGTGATAAGAAATAAAAGTGTCTTAAGTTTTCTAAAATGAAAGGTTGTTATAATAGCTTTATGGGAAGATGTTATAACGACTTAAGAAGAAGTGAAAAGGCGGTTTAAAAAGTTATGTTATGAGACACACTGAGCCTACACATAGGCCGGGTTATGTTATGTGATTATGATAGTCGATTGTGCTTATGTTATGAGATTATGATAGCCGGTTGTGCTTATGTTATGTGATTATGATAGCCGGTTGTGCTTATGTTATGTGATTATGTTAACCGGTTGTGCTTGTGATATATTATTCATTACGGGATCATTCCCCGGGCTTGTTGCATTTGCATATTCCGTGAATTTGCTCCCCACGATGCGAGGAGATTACCTCATGCTAGTCCGTAGGGCTCATGCGGGTTCAATTACCATGCGGGCGGATACAGCCTATGCGAGGAGATTACCTCATGCGGGTCCATGCGGCCTATGCGGGCGGATACAGCCTATGCGAGGAGATTACCTCATGCGGGTCCATACGACCTATGCGGGTGAAATAGTCCCAGGAGTACGATTGCATAATGATATTACGGTCGGATGGCCCTAGGTTAATCATAAGCTTCCTGTTTTAAAAACCGGCAAAGTTTATTCTTGTTCACTCTCTTTGTTAAAAAGGCACAATGTACTGGTAGGGTACATTATACTTGTTACATGCTGACGGTGATGTTGTATTCCACAAGCATGCTTCTGTGATATTATATGCCGAGGGCAGGTGTCCCAGATTTTTGACATGGATTTCATATGTGAGAGTGGTACGGTGTTACAGTAGTACAGTGATACAAGGTATATTTGGCTCTGATTGTTTTATGACACGTAGGATCTGGTATTTTCTTTTCATACTTGCCCCTGTCATTCTGGTGTACAATTATGATCTTGCTTACTGTACTTCTTGTTTACATACTTAGTACTTGTTGTATTGACACCCTTCGGGGGGCTGCGTTCATGTCCTCAGGTTTAGGTACACAGTTGTGGATCCGCGAGCTTAGGATCCTGGTTCAGCATTTTGAAATGGCTCCAATATTCTGAAGCTTGTCATTATGGCTAGGTATATTCAGGGGTACGACGGGGCCTTGTCCCGTCATAGTATTTGTCCAAAATCATAGAGGTCTGTATTCATATGTGGGTTGGACTGGCTAGAGTTGTATTTACATTATTGAATAGTGTAGACCCTTTTGGGTGATTTATATTATGACAGCCTTATCGGCTTGGCCTTTGTTTTAAGAAAAAAAAAGAGTGTTATTTATCTTCTGCGGTTTATTGTGTTGTATGAATAGAAGGGTGCCCAGGTAGGGCACCAGTCGTGGGCCCGGGGTTCGGGGCGTGACATATCTAGCCTGCTGCTGAAGTTGTCCGCCTCGAAAGTTACCAAAGGACCCTTCTGTCTTGGCCCTCTTATGCTGATCTCGGTCATTTTGTCGACCTCTACGTTCTCGCCCCTCGCATAAGCTCAGATGCGGGCAATGTCTATGCTCGGCTGAAGAGCTACCCCCGTGCAACCCTCTGCTAGATAATCATCAAGCCCCGTGACATAGCGGTGCACTCTATCCTCCAAGTCTGCTACTAGAGTGGGGGCATACCGAGCTAATGAGTCGAACTCTATGTTGTACTCCCGAACCGTTCGCCCATTCTGCCTCAACATCATAAATCCACCCGAGCTCTCCTCATCTGCGGAGGCAAGAAGTGGTTAAGAAACGCCTCCGAGAGCTCGTCCCAACCAGCTAGAAGCGCATGCTCCCCGGCGCTTCCCGTGAATCAAACCGATTGATCGCAATATCACACAACGATGAGACCCAATACAACCGGCTACGCCTCGAGGCCTTGATCACCTTCATGATCCGCTGCAGTTGTCGAATAAACTCCTGAGGATCTTCCTCAGCTTTTTATCCATAGAACTTTGATGGATTGCAACTCAAGAAGTCCCGAAGCCTCAAACTATCGGTTCTGGGGTGCACCACGCATTACCGGAACCACGCCTCGCTCGCCTCATTCCTCGCCACCATCCTAGCTAGTAACTGGGCCATCTCTTTGTAACCCATATCATCGGCACCTGGCCGTGGGACTGGAGGCTCAGGTACCGTGGCCTCAGTAGATACTGCTGCTGCTCTAAACTCTTCTGGGGCTGGCGGCGTCGTAGAACTTGCCGTCTGAAGCACTATCTCAGGCAATGACTGGGCTTGTGCCCTAGTAACCCTCTGAGTCCCACTAGCAGCTCCCTCTGCTGCCTTGCCCTTCTGGGCCGCGGTTGCCTTGCGTGGAGGCATAACTGGTACATAAGAATATGTCAGAGGGAGTCCAACCTATAGCACAACTCTATTGCACGATCTCAGAGTGAGAAGAATGGAAATCAATCCTAAATATCCTGTAGCCTCCTGATTATAAGTGTGGTGCACAACACGCCGATAATCAAGACTCTACTAGATACGGTCTGTAAACACTTTTCGAGGATTAACTGCTCTGATACCACTTTTGTCACGACCACTCGCCTCGCAATCGTGCTTTACCCGCACCTAGTAGGTATACATCGAGAAAACCAATGGAATAAACTCGTAGACATGGAACAATGTAGAATAAGAAAGCAACCGAGCAAGGTCGCCTTTCAACATGTATATAAATACCAAAAAGCCCGAATAGTTATATCCTTTACAAACCCAACTCACAACAGGACTACAGACCTCTAAGAGTTTCTGACATAACCACTATGACGGGACAGGGCCCTGCCATACCCCTGAATGTATATGTACCTACAATGATAGGGAACCATACCAAAAGATAACCCTCCGGAGAAACGGAGTTTCCCAAGACGCAGAACTGTGATCCTATGAGCGAGGATCAACAACTAGTGTACCTCTACCTGCGACGTGAACGCAGCCCCCCGAAGGAGGTCAGTACAACAGGTACCAAGTATGTGAAACTGAAAGTACTGTAATGAAATAACAATAGGCCAAAACAAATCCACAGACATGTATGAAAAACCAATTAACAATACACAGTGCCATAGTATATACGAGAGTAAATAAGTGTGACCTCGATGGTGCTGAATAGGCAGCCAATGATCGAACTAGGGCCATTCGCACATAGTATCATTGTGCAAATCCTAATCCTGGACTCTCTTAGTCCGCATAGGTCGCGTGGACCCGCATGAGGTACTCCTCGCATCGGGGGAAGCAAACCCGCGGTAATACATAGGACCCTGTCCCGCATGAGCCCCTTGGACTCGCATGAGGGTATTCCTCGCATAGGACCCCGTCCCGCATGAGCCCCTTGAACCTACATGAGGTACTCCTCGCATCGGAGGGAGAAAACCCGCGGAATATGAACAACGTAACATAGCCAGGGGTTTAAGTGATATAATACAAGCGCAACCGGCTTATCGTAAACAACATAAGCACATCAAGGAAACCCCCTTAACATAAAAGTTTCAAGACGCTAATACCCGTAGTATCAAGACACGTTTACTTATCAAACCAAGTTACTACACCTTCAGAAAATCATTACAAGGCCTTTAAAATCAAGTAAGTAAACCGTTCTTTTTATCCTCCTCAAGTCGTTATAACTAACTTCCCATAAAGTTATTATAACACTTATATTTTAAGCAATTCAAAACAATCATACTCTTTTGAGAAACCAAGAGAACTTATTCTTTTAAAACCAAGTATCAATTTCTTTCTGAATAATGTTTCACAACTTTTTAGAATATTTCAAGGCTCTTAAGATTTAGAAGTCAATCAAGGACATGAAAATGAAATCAAATTCATTTAACACACGTACGTCTACCGTACTATATATTTCATAATAATCATGCTCAAGATGATAGGAAGAGTTCACATGCCTCATCGGCTTATCCACTTGCCAAGTCGAATATGCCGCACGTAGAATATCAACCTATAATAACCATAACACGTCTATCAACTTCTAGTTTTCTTCGTAGAATATTCCTAAGCATAAGGTCTCTTATTCTACGGAAAATTGGGCAGCACTTCCCATGTTTCTACGTACTTTTCCACCTTTTTCAAGTCCCAAAATCAATAACCAAATTCCACTTTTAAGGCGCAATAATTTAGAAAGTCAAAGGGGATTACACGCCTAACTGGACGTGTAAAATTCAGCCCCTTTATCTACCAAAGTTGTCCATTAAAACTAGTCCATAGTCCAATGTAAAAACAGTCCATAGTCCAATGTAAAAACAGTCCATTAGTCCACTAATACAATCCATTAGTCCACTAATACAATCCATTAGTCCAGTCCTTTAGTTGGTGTTTTTGGCCAACTACAATCAAAACTGTCCAGTTTTCGGCTAGCATGCCAAAATTGTTTCATTACTTCTTTATAATCCTCCAACTTATATTCCAATATTTATATAAGTTATATTAACTTGTTATCAACAAGATTCTTTCATGTCAATAAGTAATAGGTAATGTTTTAACAACTTTAATGGCTAGCATGCCAATTCTCGATTTTAACAATTTTAATGGCTAGCATGCCAATTTCGGTTTTTAACAACTTATTAAGGTCCAAATCTTTTCAATCTTCCTTCCACATATCATATACTCAATCATATACTACTAACATATGTAATTTCCAACGTCACAAAAAGGACAAAGATTATTACCTCAATAAGCCCAAAATTATTCCAAGATCTAAAAGTCGATCCTTAATAACTTTAGCTCATAATCTTTACGTTCCAATCCACTCCAAGCAACCCCTATGTGTGTATATATAAGGCAACCAAGGACAAAAATTTCTAAGTGTTAAGTATTCAACCTCTATGTGTGTATATATAAGGCAACCAAGGGCTAGGATTAAAATAAATGTGTGGTTGATATTGGGGACAAGTGTGTGTCGGTCCCACAAGCCACTTGTCCCACAAATATCTTGAGACACTTGGCTTGCCATTTGTATCTCATTTTCTCGCCCAACATGGGCCCCATGGGGTGACACGTGTCGCCCTCCTATTGGTTCAAAATATTTTATCTCTCCAAAGTCTCAATAATAGGTCAAAAATCGACAACCTTGTGGGCCCCACAAAATCGTAAAATTTCCCTGGTGGGCCCCACATGACCAAATCTGGAAATAAAATTCTATAATTCTTAACAATTCTAAAAGTCTCATTTACCAAAATTGAGAATCCAATTTCCAATAATAAACTTTTTTCCTTCACGAGGTTCGGAATATTTTCCGTAGGAAAAAGAAATCTTTCTTCTTTTTCAAACTTAAGGTCGCAATCTCTTACGTACGCCCTCATATACATACCCTAAAAATACGGGGTGTAACATGCGGGGCCCCAATTGTTCGAGTCATAAATAATAGGATTAACTTTATTTCACGTTAATAAATTTTCAACAATCCCCTCTTGAAAGAGATTTTGGCGCACTCACATAGTGTCTTTCCAGCAATATATCGGTAGATCGATGTTGCATCTGGATAGGTTACCATGGCTTTGAACCTTCCATAGTAGAATACCATCAGACTTACTTACTGAGCGGTGAATGTGATGTCTTGAACCGTCAGTGTTTAGTGTAAGCCAAGACAACGGTACCAACACAACACATTGCCTTACTTTGTTCCTCTTTAATGTTTTATCCGTCTTGGATTCTTAAGTGCGTTCATTTGAGGCGGACAGTCCTTGCACTTAAATAGGTGGTCTCCTACATGGTACCCTGCTATAGCCCACTTCACGAGTGTTAGAAACCATTAAAAAAATTCCCAAACCTAACCTGAACCGTTGAAAATCATTAAAGGTTTTGGAAACTTAACATTTACCCACACTGTAGATAGCACTTAATGTCTATCATGGGAATGGCCTTGGATTCATATTTCTATGTAGAAATCATTATCCGAAGTGCTCTTGCTTCCACGGAAGCGCTCAACTGAACCTTTACGACTTAGTTTTCCCATTGAACCTAATTCATGGGATCTACATTCAGTATGGTTGGGTGTCCACCGTATCAGTTCTTATTGATTGGGTTTTAAGACCATTCTCCTAGATAGGCAGAACATATGATCTCTGGGTATGCCCTTCTTCAAGAGATCTACTATGTTTTCCTTTGATTTCACATAATCAATGGAAATAATACTCATGGTAATCAGTTGCCGAATGGTTTTATGTCTCCGTCGAATATGACAAGATTTTCCATTGTACATAGAACTTTGTGCCCTTCCTAGAGCCGACTATTGTCGCAGTGGATCATTACAGAAGGTACGAGTTTATCCCAACAAGGGATATCCTCTACGAAGTCCTGAAGTCACTCAGCTTTTTCTCTTGTTTTATCTAAAGTAATGAACTCTGATTCCATCGTGGATCGGGCGATGCAAGTTTACTTAGAGGATTTCCAAGACACAGTCCCACCACCAATGATAAATATATACCCACTGGTGGACTTGGTGTTCTCTATATCAGATATCCAGTTTGCATCACTGTACCACTCTAGTACAGTCGGTACCTCGAATAGTGCAACCCATAATTTTGCGTGTATTATAGGCATCGTAGTACCCAATTTAACGATTTCCAGTGATCATCACTTGGATTACGGGTGAACCTAGCCAACTTGTTGACTGCATAAGCGATATCAGGTCGAGTGCAGTTTGTGATGTACATCAAACTACCAATCACCTGCGCATATCGCTCCTGGCGTACAGACGCACCACGATATTTATCAATCTTTTGATTTATATCCAATGTTGTCATTATCAACGAACTGTCGACCATCTCAAATTTCTTCAGCACATCCTCGATGTAGTGAGATTGAGATAAGACCAGTCCACCAGACGTCTTAGAGATCTTGATCCCTAAGATGACATCTGCGATACCCATATCCTTCATGTCAAAACATTGTTTCAACATGTTCTTAGTCTGTAGGATTAACCTAAGACATCTCCCTGTGATTAACATGTCATCTACGTAAAGGCATATCATGATGAACGAGTCATCATTTCCTTTTGTGTAGACACGTTTGTCACACTCATTAATGGAGAACTATTTCGATAGTAACGTACTATAAAATTTCGCGTGCCATTGCTTCAGGGCCTGTGTTACACCCCGTAAGTCCAGGACATGTATAAGAGAAAGTACGTAAGGAACACAAGACTTGGAAATTAGTGCGAAAGGAAGAATTGTTTTTCCGACAGAAAATCTTCCGAGCGTCGGAAAGGAAAAATGTTCGTTGTTGAGAATTGGATTCTCAAAATGCATTATTGGGAGAGTATGGAACTTATTAACATTATGGAAATTTATTTTTACGGATTTGGTCACGTGGGGCCGACCCGAGGAATTTTACGTTTTGCGGGGCCCACGAGGGTTACAGAATTTTATGGACGAATGAGAGGGCGACATGTGGCACCCCCACATATGGTCTTGGACGATTTTGGTAAGGGTAAAATGGTCATTGACAATCAAGGAAGATAAGTCTTCAAAGCTTGAGATTGTTGACCAAGTCAACTTGTCCACTTGGCTTAACATTAATTGTCCTTCATCCTAGCCCACAAGTTTTTTAATCTAAGCCCTCCTTTGTGTTTTATATACTAAGCTAGTGCAAGACAAGCTCTTCTAACACTAAGAATTTTTCACACATTGTTGTTCTTCACTAAGTAGCTCTCGGGTTTGACATTCTATCCACACAAAAATTTTGTAGTTTTGATCCATTATTCACAATACTTAAACCCAAGGTCCCTAAGGGTATTGTAAGGATATCTCAATAGAAATATTGCGGAAAAACGACGTTTTCACGTTAGTCGCAAGGCGAAAACCTAAGTAGTTTTCCTAGTTTTGGATTGGAAATGGAAGAGAAGTTGGTTGTGAACTTCTAAAGGCTTCAAATAGCGGATTGGAGCATAAAGGAAAGGAGCTAAGAATTGCTAAGGAGCGACTTTGAATCTTGGAAATTTTAAGGGCTTGTAAAGGTATAATTCTTGTCGTTTTAGTAATTAAGGTTTACTTATCATTGTAGTTATGGATATTAGCAAGCATGAGGTTTATATTATGAAGTTTGATAAGTATATTGGCTATTAGAACCCTAATCCGAAAACTAGCATGCTTAGCCTTAAGATTACAATTCAAGTCGATTATTAGTTTAAGTCGTCGCATGTTGTAGAAAGAAGGAAATTGTAGTTGTTGAAGTTGTTTATGACTATATAACATGTTAGACCTTAGAACTTGTAATTGGAAAAGGATTGGAAAAGACTTTGAATTGTTGATTATGTAGTTGGCCGAGAATGGCTTGGATTTTAAACTACTTGGTATGAATTGTGGGGCGAAATTTTACACGTATTGTAAGGCGTGTAATCCCCTTTGTTTGGTTGGTATGTTGAGCCTTAAATGTGGCATGTTTGGTTATTGTATTTGGCCTTGAAAAAGGTGGCAAAGTATGTAGAAACAAAGGAAGTGCTGCCCGATTTTCCGTAGAATAAGAGACCGTATACTTAGTATTATTCTACGTTAGAGACTAGAAATTGATAGTCATGTTGTGACCATTATAGGTTGACAATTCTATCACGCGTATTCGGCTTAGCTTGTGGATTTAGCCGAAAAGGTATGTGAACTATCTCCTCTTCTAGCATGATTCCTTAAGATAAAGAAAGTATGTCCTACTCCTTAAATGATCCATTCCTTGGTTGTATTTGGATTGCCTAAAATAGAATTTGTTCTATGTACTTCCTTGATTGTACTTTGATGTTTAAATTGTAAGTTGTATAATCCATTTCCTTAGTGAAGTTGGATTCTTAAAAGTGAAAGTATTTTACTTAAAGTACATAGAGTCTTGAAAATGAAGTGGTTTCCAAACCTTTTGGCTAGTGCCTTAGTTCCAAAACCTAAGGGTTGTTATAATGACTTTAGGGGAGTTAAAGGAGTGATTTACTTGGAGTCTAAAAGAAGAAGAAACTTGTTTTCTAAATATTAAGAGACTTGAAGTATTTTGAAAGTTAAGAACTTGATTTGTAAGTATGTGATACTTGGTTTTAAAAGTATAAGTCTCTTGGTTATAAAAGGAATGGATATGTCTAAAACCATAAAGGGTTATAACAGATTTATGGGAAGTTGGTTATAACGGCTTTATGGAAGGTTAAGAGAGTTGTCTATTTTGATTATTAGGCATAAGTTGCCTAGATTGTGAAAATTTGAAGTTACTTGATTTCAAGCTTTGAAATGAGTTTTCTAAAAGTGTAGTAACTTACTTTGAAAAATAGACACACCTTGACACTACGGGTGTTAGTATCTTGGGGTTTTACATAAAAAGGAGTCTTTTGAAAAGAATGTACGTACGTAGTACTTTGGCTTGTTTAATTGAGAATTATTCTATGTGTGCCTTGATAAGTACTTTGGCTTGTTTAATTGAGAATTATTCTATGTGTGCTTTGATAAGTACTTTGGCTTGTTTAATTGAGAACTATTCTATAAGTGCCTTGAGTTTATAAAATGAAAGTCTAAAGATTTTATGAACTTGCTTATGTGTGCTGGTGATAGCTTTTGAGTGCAAGTATTATGTTTTATTACGTTGCCGCGACTCTCGGTTGGAGGGTCACCGTCATTGTGTTTACTTGACGCGTCGGCGGTGATGTGGGATTCCACGTATGCTTCCATTATTTGTGTTACTCGACATGCTTATACGATGTGGGATTCCGGCATGTGACTGCGAGGCGTTAGAATCCGGTTGTTTGTATTACCCCATGGTCATGTTTATACGATGTGGGATTCCGGCACGCGACCACGTGGATATTGTTGTTTCATGGATTCGCCTCAGCGAGATTTAGTGACGCAGTTGGATCTGGTAGTTAGCTCGCATTGCCTACCGAGTTGATGACGCAGTTGGATCCGTAGATAGCTTTGATTGCCCGTCGGTGCTATTACGCTTTGGTACGATAGTCTCGGTAGATAGCTTGCACTTGCCCCTGGCCATATCTCGTGGCAGCGGACGGATCCGTAGTTAGCTTTACGTACTTGCCCCGCTTGTCGACGCAGTTGATCCGTAGTTGGCTTTCATTTGCCCCCGTCGCTTTATGATACTGAGTTGGATCAGTGGTTCGTTTTCCTACTTGCCCGCATGCTTTTAGGTCACATGGGACTTGGTGTTCATGTATGCCTATTGGTGTTATATTATATCATGGATCGCCAGCGAGGAAGGATTCCACGCATGATTGGTATTATGGGCGTGAGACCCATGGTTATATTTTAGTAATGACTTTGAGGCATGCGTCGACTTGATATGACACTACGTATTGTATCGTAGGTTGGCTATCATACATGTCTCTGTTTGTTTAGATCGTTATGATTTCATTACGGATTTCATTTCACATACTTGGTACATTCTTCGCATCGACCTCCTTCGGTGCGCTCATGCCGCAGTTTAGGTACGCTGTTTGGTGATCGGCAGTGTAGGACCGCTCGTAGTTTTGGATAGCTCCTTCCGCTCCGGAGTTTATCTTTTGGTATAAGTTCTTTCAAGATGTGCTTTTGTACAGTGCATGGTACGGGGCCTTGTCCGTCATAGTTCAAGATAACTCTTGCAGGTGCAGATTCATATGTGGATTGGACTCGTATGCAGGTGTAGTGTCTTTTGATTATGTATATATTATGGCGCCTTGTCGGCTTTGCTCAGACGTATGTTGGTTTTGAAAAAATGAGGTGTTATTTAATTTCCAGCTTACTTAGTTGTTAAGGTAGCGGTGCCCTGTAGGGCACCGCCACGCCCGGTTCGGGCGTGACAGAGTGGTATCGAGCAATCCCTCTGAATGTCTACTGCATCGTGTCTAGTAGAGTCTTGATTATCGGTGTGTTGCGCGCCACATCCATAAACAGGAGGCTACAGACATTTAGGAGTTGGTTTCTATTCTTCTCACTCAAGATCGTACATGAGCCGTGTTAGTAAGATAATTCCTCTCGACGTGATTTTGTGTTACGATTATGCCTCGAGGGAAACAGCCCGAGGGCAAAGGAGTAGCAGAGCTACTAGTCAAACTCGTAGAGTTGATAGGGCTTATGCCCGTGGTATACCGGATGTCAGGCCGATCGCGAAGTTCTTCTGCCTGTTTTGAGACCCAGACTGCATCCTCCAGCTTTCGGCTAGGGAAGACTATAGGGCCATGATGGAAGCGATTATGTTATTGACCAAGATAGCGGTGCTACAGTTCATCAGCAGAAGGTTATTCGGCCAAGATGCACAGTGTGTACAGAGGGTAGAGGGCCAACGCGGGAATCAGCGTAAGAGGGCTAGACCGGTTGGTTATCCCGGTGAGTTTTTGGACGAGCAGCCTCAGCAGCGAGTGAGATATTCATCCCAGCCTACCCAGTACATACCCCCGCAGCCCACAGGTGGGATATTTGACCCCACAAGGTATTTAGGAGCTGGTCCGAGCTCCAGGGTTCGAAGTTCTCAGAGGAGCAGAGGATTTTCTCAGTCAAGGCCACATATTCCTCAGTGTTTCCAATGTAGTAAGCGTCATTTGGGGAAATGCCGTTATGGCACAAGTGTTTGTTATTGTTGTGGCCGTCCGGGCCATATACGGAGGGTATGTCCTTTTAGAAAGAGCACCGGTGAGGTGGCTCAGCCTATGAGGCCGATGGTTGGTTCCCTTTCCTCCACAGTTGTGCGTCCCCCATGGCAAGGTGTTCAGATGTCAGCCAGCCGTGGTAGAGGTCAGGGTGGAGTTTATAGTTCTGGCGGTCCTTCGAACCGCAGAGATGACGTGACTACTGGACAGGATCAGGAGGCGACATCGCATGGGGTTACAGGTATATTTCGATTATTTTGAATCATACGTGCATTGATAGATTCAGATTTCGCCCTAGCATATATGTTTTCCCTTTATTGCTAGCAGTTGTAAGTGATAGTACCCCCAGAGGTAGGAATACTTTGATTAGTAAAGTGAATAGTTAAGAATGTTGACAAGAATGATAAAGTGAACTGAGACTATAGTTGTGTAGAGTTCACAAGTTGTAGTTACCCCATAATAAGTGTAAAGACCGATAGGGAATGATGTACAGTAGCAATACTTTGGCTTATGTGACGAACCTCTAGTGAATGGGAGGATAGGGTGAGAAGTACCTTGAGATAAGAGAAAGATTTATTTCAGACTAAGAATGAGAAGTTAAGTGTGACGATGGGTCGGGTTATGGACTCATTTCGGGTCAACCGATAGTATGGAATCGGGTGATGTCAGTTGGATATGGTCCCGCTATGTGATAGGGTCACGAGAATGCAGGGCCCAAGTCTAGTTGATTTTGTACGTGTACTAAATAAGTTTGAAAGTACGATAAAGTATGACAAATAAGAAAATAAAGGAACCTCTAAGGATCCCGTGTTTGAGAAGACTGTAACCTTCGAGTTTTGTGAGAAGGGGTCGAGGACGGAAGGTCCATTGATATGTTTACGTATGTTAGGTGGTGGCCATGTGTGGCATCGTTGGTCTTGTGGAGTATTGATTGATAGGCATAGTATAGAGATTGTGCCGGAGTTTGTATAGCTTGACAACCGACTAAGAACATTCGGGGATGAATGTTTCTAAGGGGGGAAGAATGTTACACCCCGTAAGTCCAGGACATGTATAAGAGAAAGTACGTAAGGAACACAAGACTTGGAAATTAGTGCGAAAGGAAGAATTGTTTTTCCGACAGAAAATTTTCCGAGCGTCGGAAAGGAAAAATGTTCGTTGTTGAGAATTGGATTCTCAAAATGCATTATTGGGAGAGTATGGAACTTATTAACATTATGGAAATTTATTTTTACGGATTTGGTCACGCAATGCCGACGAGGAATTTTACGTTTCATGGGGCACGAGGGTTACGGAATTTTATGGACGAATGAGAGGGCGACACGTGGCACCCCCCACATATGGTCTTGGACGATTTTGGTAAGGGTAAAATGGTCATTGACCATCAAGGAAGATAAGTCTTCAAAGCTTGAGATTGTTGACCAAGTCAACTTGTCCACTTGGCTTAACATTAATTGTCTTTCATCCTAGCCCACAAGTGTTTTAATCTAAGCCCTCCTTTGTGTTTTATATACTAAGCTAGTGCAAGACAAGCTCTTCTAACACTTAGAATTTTTCACACATTGTTGTTCTTCACTAAGTAGCTCTCGGGTTTGACATTCTATCCACACAATTTTTTTTAGTTTTGATCCATTATTCACAAGACTTAAACCCAAGGTCCCTAAGGGTATTGTAAGGATATCTCAATAGAAAGATTGCGGAAAAACGACGTTTTCACGTTAGTCGCAAGGCGAAAACCTAAGTAGTTTTCCTAGTTTTGGATTGGAAATGGAAGAGAAGTTGGTTGTGAACTTCTAAAGGCTTCAAATAGCGGATTGGAGCGTAAAGGAAAGGAGCTAAGAATTGCTAAGGAGCGACTTTGAATCTTGGAAATTTTAAGGGCTTGTAAAGGTATAATTCTTGTCGTTTTAGTAATTAAGGTTTACTTATCATTGTAGTTATGGATATTAGCAAGCATGAGGTTTATATTATGAAGTTTGATAAGTATATTGGCTATTAGAACCCTAATCCGAAAACTAGCATATTTAGCCTTAAGATTACAATTCAAGTCGATTATTAGTTTAAGTCGTCGCATGTTGTAGAAAGAAGGAAATTGTAGTTGTTGAAGTTGTTTATGACTATATAACATGTTAGACCTTAGAACTTGGAATTGGAAAAGGATTGGAAAAGACTTTGAATTGTTGATTATGTAGTTGGCCGAGAATGGCTTGGATTTTAAACTACTTGGTATGAATTGTGGGGCGGAATTTTACACGTATTTTAAGGCGTGTAATCCCATTTGTTTGGTTGGTATGTTGAGCCTTAAATGTGGCATGTTTGGTGATTGTATTCGGCGTTGAAAAAGGTGGCAAAGTATATAGAAACAAAGGAAGTGCTGCTCGATTTTCCGTAGAATAAGAGACTGTATACTTAGTATTATTCTACGTTAGAGACTAGAAATTGATAGTCATGTTGTGACCATTATAGGTTGACAATTCTACGTACGGCGTATTCGGCTTAGCTTGTGGATTTAGCCGAAAAGATATGTGAATTATCTCCTCTTCTAGCATGATTCCTTAAGATAAAGAAAGTATGTCCTACTCCTTAAATGATCCATTCCTTGGTTGTATTTGGATTGCCTAAAATAGAATTTGTTCTATGTACTTCCTTGATTGTACTTTGATGTTTAAATTGTAAGTTGTATATCCATTTCCTTAGTGAAGTTTGGATTCTTAAAAGTGAAAGTATTTTACTTAAAGTACATAGAGTCTTGAAAAGGAAGTGGTTTCCAAACCTTTTGGCTAGTGCCTTAGTTCCAAAACCTAAGGGTTGTTATAATGACTTTAGGGGAGTTAAAGGAGTGATTTACTTGGGGTCTAAAAGAAGAAGAAACTTGTTTTCTAAATATTAAGAGACTTGAAGTATTTTGAAAGTTAAGAACTTGATTTGTAAGTATGTGATACTTGGTTTTAAAAGTATAAGTCTCTTGGTTATAAAAGGAATGGATATGTCTAAAACCATAAAGGGTTATAACGGCTTTATGGGAAGTTGGTTATAACGGCTTTATGGAAGGTTAAGAGAGTTGTCTATTTTGATTATTAGGCATAAGTTGCCTAGATTGTGAAAATTTGAAGTTACTTGATTTCAAGCTTCGAAATGAGTTTTCTAAAAGTGTAGTAACTTACTTTGAAAAATAGACACACCTTGATACTACGGGTGTTAGTATCTTGGGGTTTTACATAAAAAGGAGTCTTTTGAAAAGAATGTACATACGTAGTACTTTGGCTTGTTTAATTGAGAATTATTCTATGTGTGCCTTGATAAGTACTTTGGCTTGTTTAATTGAGAATTATTCTATGTGTGCCTTGATAAGTACTTTGGCTTGTTTAATTGAGAATTATTCTATAAGTGCCTTGAGTTTATAAAATGAAAGTCTAAAGATTTTATGAACTTGTGTCTTTGGTGATAGCTTTTGAGTGCAAGTATTATGTTTTATTACGTTGCGACTCGGTTGGAGTGGTTTGTCTTGTTGTAAGTTTACTTGACGCGTCGACGGTGATGTGGGATTCCACGGGTATGCTTCCATTATTTGTGTTACTCTTTGACACGCTTATCGATGTGGGATTCCGGCATGTGACCGAGGCGGGTTAGAATCCGGTTGTTTGTATTACCCACGGTCATGCTTATACGATGTGGGATTCCGGGGCATGCGACCACGTGGGATATTGTTGTTTCATGGATTGGCCCTCCATGAGATTTAGTGACGCAGGTTGGATCTGATAGTTAGCTCTCGTACTTGCCCTTTCGATTGATGGCGCGGGTTGGATCCGTAGATAGCTTTCGCATTGCCGTCGCTGCTATTGCGATTTGGTACGATAGGCTCGTAGATAGCTCCGCACTTGCCCGGCCATATCTCGTGACGGCAGGATGGATCTGTAGTTAGCTGCACTTGCCCCGTCGCTTGTTGACGCAGTTGAATCTCGTAGTTGGCTTCGTACTTGCCCCGTCGCTTTATGAAACAGTTGGATCTGGTGGTTCGTTTTCCTACCGCCCGCATGATTTTAGGACACAGTGGGACTTGGTGTTCATGTATGCCTATTGGTGTTATATTATATCATGGATCGCCGTGATGAAGGATTCCATGGGCATGATTGGTATTATGTGCGTGAGACCCATGGTTATATTTGAGTAATGACTTTGAGGGCATGCGTCCCTGACTTGATGTGACTGCTTATGTATTGTGTATTGTAGTTTGGCTATCATACATGTCTCCTGTTTTGTTTAGATCATATGATTTCATTACTGATTGCATCGCTTCACATACTTGGTACATTCTTCGTACTGACCTCCTTCGGGGGGCTGCGTTCATGCCGCAGGTTTAGGTACGCAGTTTGGTGATCTGCAGTGTGTGATCACACGACCGTTCGGGCCCGTGGATCGTGCCTTACCCGCACCCAAGTAGTCATACATCGAGAAAATCAGCGGAATATAAAACAAGACATGAATCAATGAAAGCTTAGACACGCTTTATATGAAAAGTCGCTTTCGCATAATATATATAAACCAAAATCGCGCTTTACATCCTTGCTGCATAACAGACTACTGCACTTCTGGAAGTAAACAACTATGGCGGGACAGGGGCCGCCATACCTGAATGTACAAAACTATCTACAATACAGGAGATCATACCCAAAAGTAGAGCCTCGGAGAAGATGGAGCTCACGACACCAAAGCAAAGATCCTAAGGATGTGGATCTAGCACCGCTGCCCTTACCGCGGCGTAACGCAGCCCCGAAGGAGGTCAAGATAACAGTACTAAGTATGTGAAAGCGTAAAGTATTTAAATGAAACCATATCATTTTAAAACCAATTTTACAAATATGCACGAAACAACTAATGTAATCGCATATGCCACATCATAAACAAGAGCAACAATAGGTAAAGCGATGTGTCTTTTCTAGGCCGCGAATGATCGGCGAGGCCACTCGCCCATATTATCATTCCGCAAGCCTAATCACGACTCGTAGTCCGCATAGGCCACTCACGTAGGCGCATGAGGTATAACCCCGCGTCGAGGGTAGCTACTCTCGGCATCGCCCCGACTCGTTGTCCGCATGGCCACATAGGCCGCGTGAGGCATAACCCCGCACACTAACTGGAACTCTCGTAGCTCGCATAGGCCCTCGACCCGCGTGAGGTATTCTCGAATCATGGTCCTGCATCACCGAGTCTACCCCGTCGGAGGCGACAACCCCGGTATCATCTCAAGAGGTGAGTGATATAGTACTAACATAACAACTTATAGTTTAAACAACATAAGCATAAGTAAGACTGACCTCTTTACACAACGTTACAAGATACTAACACATAGCATCACAATATGTCTACTCATCAAAACCATCTTATTATACTTTTCAGAAATCAATACAAGTCTTTTATAAACACATAAGTAAACTGTTCCTTTTTATAAAACTTAAGCCGTTATACTTAACTTCCCATAAAGCTAGTATAACCCTTAAGCTTCTTGTTTTTTTAAAAACAAATATTCTTCTTCTTTCAAAACTGTTTTATAATTCTTTTGAAAGACTTTTTAAGATCTTTATTATTCAGGCTTAAGTCGCAAGACATTGCCGTAAGTATTATTTAGGCTTAAGTCAAAAGACATTGCCGTAGTTATTATTCAGTTAACACACGTACGTCTACCGTACTATATATATATTTAAAATATCATGCTTAAGAGTATAGGAAGAATCACATACCTTCTTGGCGAAATCCACCTGCCAAGTCGTATATGTCGCGTCAGAGAATCACCTATAATAGTCACGGACATTTATCAAAGTCTGAACTACTCTGAGGTCATTCTAAGCAGAGGGTTCTCAATTCTACGGAAAGTCGGGCAGCACTTCCTACCGGTGAGCTATATAAGTCTCTGTGAAAACAGTCCTATGTAAGTATAGTTCAATTATTCTTCTTTTATACCCTTCTACTGTGATAACAGTTCAATTCTATTCTGTAATATTCTTCTAAGTATTTATACTTATTCTTATACTTCTACAGTATGTATTCTCTAATTATAAAAGAAGGGTAAGATTATTTACCTCGGTAAGCCCAATAATATCCTAGATAAAAGTCGATCATGAGCGAGGTTTAGCTCCTAGTTTGTACGCTCCGATAGCTCCAAGGACCCTTAGAAGTTTCCAACAACTTCTACTAAAGTACAAAGGGATTTGGGTTAGGGTATTTTAGGCATTATAACAATACTAGAAGGCAACTTTTCTACCAAAGGAGGGGGGGTAGGTTTCGGCTAGGCTAGGGGGGGAGGGTTGCCTCGGCCAAGCTTCACAAGGGGAAGGGGGGAGTGTTTGGACGAAAAGGCTCAAGGGAGAGGGGAGGATTTTCAAGACTTGGAGAAGATTTGTGGATGAAGAACTCTTCATCTTAAGGGGGGTATTTATAGGTCAAGAAGTGGCCAACCAATGGCCAAGATTAAGCCATGTGCTAGGCAAGTGTAAGGTCAAGATTAGGGCAAGTGTACCTTATCCAACTTGCACACAAAATATCCTACCAACTACTTGACAAAAATGGCTATCCAAATCGTCCCATTTCCGCCTCAAGTCCACCAATGAGAGGGTGACAAGTGTCGCCCTCTCGTTGGTCCAAAGTGTTTCGTCTCTTGGAAAAATCCGCAAAAATTAGAAATGGCATAGCCGGAATTTATCCTACGCGAGTCTTGTAAAACGTTTCGTCGGAAAACGATTCTTTGAGTGAGTTGTGCCCAAAAAAACGTCCCATGCCTAAACTTTAAGGCTAGACTTTCGTACGTACGCCCTCACGTACATACTCTGGAAATACGGGGTGTAACATTCTCCCCTCCTTAGAAACATTCGTCCCGAATGTTCCTTCCCAAGACAGTTAACGATAAAACTTAAACAGTTTGCAAATGCCACATACGGCCACAAAACAACACTTAGGCATATATGGCAATGAAAATTTACAAGTAGGAAAGTGAATTACCTGGAGGTGTGGGGAATAAGTGAGGATATCTCTGCCTCATGTCCTCCTCAGCTTCCCACGTCATCTCCTCCCTGAGCTCGTTCCGCCACAGAACTTTGACGGCCACGCCCCGTCCGCAGACGCCTAACCCGACGATCGATTATCGCTATGGAATCTCTCATACGATAACCCTGCACACCGATATCGTCAATCGGTGTACTGGATGGATCCGATACACCTCTTGAAGATAGAAACGTGAAACACCGGATGCACCGCCTCGGATCGGACGGCAGATCCAACTCGTAAGCAACCTTGCCTACCTCGCGACAATCGATAGGCCCAATGTACTGGGCCGAGTTTCCTTTCTTCCCGAATCTCATCACACCCTTCATGGGTGACACCTTCAGAAAACCCAATCATCAACCTCGAACTCGGATGCCGACGACGATGATCTGCGTATATGACATGCGACTCGGTGTCAAGAACCTCTCTGGATAAGCTTCACCTTATCAATCGCCTTGTACCAAATCTGGTCCCACTAATCGCACCTCGCCCACATCGAACCAGCCATCGGCGACTGCACTTCCTCCCATACAAGGCCTCATGGCGCCATCCGAATCTTTGGGTGGTAGCTATTATTATACGCGAACTCAACTGAGGCAAATGATACTCCTACCACGGTCGATAACACAGGCTCGCAGATATCCTCGAAGTGCGGATAGTGCGCCACCGTCCGTCTGTCGTGGATGGAATGCACGCATCGGGCTCACTGCGTCCCCAAACCCATTCTCGAAGGACCTCCGGTTAGCCGAAATCGGGCTCCGTCTGCGATATGATCGAAATAGGGACTCCACGCACCGGCGATCTCGGATGTAAAGTCTGGCATAATCTTCAGCCGAAAAAGTCGTCCTAACGGGAAGAAAGTGGGCTGATTTCGTCAGCCTGTCGACGATAACCCATATAGAATCATGTCTCCTCTGAGTGCGAGACAATCCTGTGATGAAGTCCATGTTGATCACCTCCCACTTCCGTCGGGATCTCTATCGTCAGAATAAAACCATCAGCCTGCAGTGCTCTACCTTCACCGCGACAACACGCACCGAGCTACGAACTCGCAATGTCCCTCTTCAAGCCATCCCACCAATACACGTATCTGGGCGTCGTGGTACATCTTGGTCGACCACGGATGGAGTAACGCTACCGTGTGCTTCCCCAAGAACCCGCTGCCAAGTCCTGAAACATCTGGAACACACAACACGCCTCAAATCTTAGCACCCCATCAGTGCTACCTCAAAGGACCTTCCTCACGAAGAGCGCGTCACGATACCGAATCAAAACGGATCCTCGAATCGTTGCCTCTTCACCTCCTCGATGATGGAAGACTCGGCAACCTCACGAACTCTAACCCCATCGCTATCGAATCAATCAAACGGACACCAAGGCTCGCTAATCGATGCAAATCACGAACCATGCCCTCCTCTCTAGTCGCACATCTGATATGCTCCCATCGACCTACGACTAAGAGCATCTACCACAACATCGCCTTCCCGTGAGTACAGGATATCAACATCGTAATCCTTAAGCAACTCTAACCACCGCCTCGCCGTAAGTTCGGCTCCTCGGTGAAGATATCTGAGGCTCTTGTGGTACGTATAAATATCCACGTGAACCCCATACAAATAGTGCCTCGGATCTTGGCGTGAATCACCGCCGACTCCAAATCATGCGGGTAGTTCTCTCGTGTTTCTTAGGTCGGGATCGTGCGCTATAACTCTACCCTGCATCAACACATCCCAGCCCGATGCGACGCGTCACAATACACGACATAACCATCTGGACCTGCGGAAGAGTAAGAACGGGCGGTCGTCGGTCTCTTTCAAAGAATCGAAACCACGCTCACAAGCATCATCCATCAAACTTACCGCTTTCCGAGTCACCTAGTCAATGGTGCAGATAGAAGCAAACTTCTACGAACCGCCGATAATAACTGCGAGGCCCGTAAAGTCGCGAACCTCTGCCGAGTAGTAGAGTTCAGGCCAAGTCCTCGACTATCTCGATCTTGGCGTATCCACTGAATACCATCAGCCGACAATATTCCTAAGAAAAGCCACCGAAGTTAACCAAAACTCACATTTGGAAAACTTGGCGATAATCGCCGGGTCCCGAGAATCACAAGATCCTCAAATGTTCCGCGTGCTCTCGCTCTGGCGAGAATAAACCAAGATATCATCAATGAACACTATCACAAGCGTGTCCAAAATGGTTTGAACACTCGGTTCATCAAATCCATGAATACCACGAGCATTTGTCAACCCAAAAGACATGACCGAACTCATAATGCCCGTGCGGTCCGAATGCGATCTAGGGACATCCACCTCTCTCGACTTCGACTGATGATAGCGACGCGATCAATCTTGGAGAAACATCTCGCGCTCGCAACCGGTCGAACAAATCATCAATCACAGGAAGGGTATACATTCTTAATGGTCACCTTGTTGCCTCAGTAATCAACACACATGCGCAGCTGCCCCGCCCTTCTTCTTCTTCACGAACAATACCGGCGCCTGGAGAAACACTAGGTTCGATGAAGCCGCTTCTCCAAAGAAATCTCTCACCGGTCCTTCAACTCTCTCAACTCGCAGTGCCATTACGTATGGCGGAATGGAAATAAAGCCGAGTGTCCGCAAGACATCGATACAAAACTCTATCTCCTCTCGGGAGGATACCCGAGGTCGCCGGAAACACGTGCGGGAACTCTCTCGACTCTTCGAATCGACTAAAAATCTGGCACTGCAGCCTCAGTATCAAACACCCCAACCAGAAGGTAGATATACCACTTCTGCAACATCTTCCTAGCCATGACGTAAGAAATAAACTTACCGCCGGCGTCTGATGTTCTCCCACACAACAACCGGCCTCGTGAAACGGAACCGCACTACTTTCTCCCGGTCTACATTGGCGTGCAAGCTAGCCAATCCATCCCCATGATCACATCGAAATCAGTCATGTCCAACTCTATCAAGTCGGCTAGGGTCTGACGACTGTATATGGTCACTGGACAAGCCCTATATACCCGCCGAGCTACCACCGAATCACCCACTGGCGTAGCTACCTCGAAAGGGTCTATGGACTCAGGCTCTATCCCTATCCTACTAGCAATAAGGGGAGATATATAGGACAGAGTAGAACCCGGATCTATCAAGGCATACACATCAAACCCGTGAAGCGATAAGGTACTGTGGCGACATCGGTGAGGCCTCCTGATCCTGCCGGCTGGACAAGGCATAAATGCGGTTCTGAGGACCGCTAGAACTGGGACCCGCGCCACGACCTCTGCCGCGACCTGCTGGTCCATGAGTACCCTGCCCTCTGGGGCGTGTAACTGTAGGGGACGAAGAACCGGCAACAGACCCTGTAGGCTGAGCCCTACCACTGGGCCACGCCCGGTCGGACGGTCCGCAAAGTGACCTGCCGCCACAATCGTAACAAGCTCCGGCGCACCACACTTCCCGTAATGGGATCTACCGTATCGGCCACACTGGGGGGGTGGTCCCGATCGCCGCACTTCGCCGCTCGACGTCCGCCTCGCCCTGATACGCCGAATACTCTGCCAGGCTGAGGACGGTGCAGTGCTCGAGCCGGCCGTGGTGCAAATCTAGATCGCCGAGGCCGCCACCACGATAGCCACCAAGACCTCCCGCCCCGCCTTCTTCGCCGCTGCTCGCTCACAACTCGTTGCCTCTACGCCTCGCATCCAAGCGTGAGCTCGCATACGGTAATATCCATGCCTGGCTGAAGAGCCACACCCGCATAAGACTCGGCCATATAATCATCTAGCCCGGTGACGTAACGATGCACCCTGTCCTCCATATCTGCTACCAACGCAGAGACATATCGAGCCAACGAATAAAACTCAACGTTGTACTCCTAACGGCGTCCCTTCTCGCCTCAAGAACAAAAATCTATCGCCCGTGCCCTCCTCATCTGCGAGGCAAGAAATGAGTGAGGAAAGCCTCCAGAACTCGTCCCAAGTACCGGGACGCGTGCTCTCCCGAGATAACTCCCACGAATCAAACCAATCGATCGGTATCACGCACCGATGCGAACCGGCGTCACGACTTCGGTCTCAAGCCTTGATCACCCGCATGATCTCTCAGAATCGACGGATGAACTCCTGCGGATCATCCTCCCTCGACCAGTAAAACTCGCGGGCTCTGACTCGGAAATCCGTAGCCTCAAACTATACGCCTCGGGTGAACCACGTGCCAGGCTGAATCGAATCCGGATCCACTGCCCTCATGTCCGCCACTATCCGCAAATAATCGGGCCATCTCTGCACCCCATCTCATACGCTCAGCCGGGACTGGAGGCGCGGTATCGTGGTCTCATCGCCCACGGCCGCGCCTAAGCCTCGCTGGGACTCGGCGTCGTGGAACTCGCCGTCTGTATAGATCGGGCTCGAGCCTCGTGACTCGGTGTCATACTAGCGGCTTTTCCTACGCTTTGCCCTTCTGGGCCTTGACTTACGCGAGGCATAATCATTATGAAAGGAATACGTTAGAGGTCCAACCTATAACACGCCTCTAAAGCACGATCTCGGAGTGAGAAGAATGGAAACCAATCCTAAATATCCTATAGCCTCCTCGATTATTGGTGTGGTGCACAACACACCGATAATCAAGACTTACAAGATACGGTCAGAGACACTTTCCGAGGATTAATCGCTCGATACCACTTTTGTCACGACCTGCTCGGCTCGTGGATCGTGCCTTACCCGCACCCAAGTAGTCATACATCGAGAAAATCAGCGGAATATAAAACAAGACATGAATCAATGAAAGTTTAGACACGCTTTATATGAGAAAAGTCGCTTTCGCATAATATATATATATAAACCAAAATCGCGGTTACATCCTTCTTGTACAACAGACTACTGCACTCTAGGAAGTAAACAACTATGGCGGGACAGGGCCCGCCATACCTGAATGTACAAAACTATCTACAATACAGGAGATCATACCTAAAAGTAGAGCCTCCCACAAGATGGAGCTCACGACACCAAAGCAAAGATCCTAAGGATGTGGATCTAGCACTGCTTGCCTTACCGCGGCATGAACGCAGCCCCAAGGAGGTCGAACAGTACTAAGTATGTGAAATCAGTAAAGTATTTAAATGAAACCATATCATTTTAAAACCAATTTTACAAATATGCACGAAACAACCAATGTAACCGCACATGGTGCCACATCATAAACAAGAGCAACAATAGGTAAAGCGAATGTGTCTTTTCTAGGCTGCGAATGATCGGGCAGGCCACTCGCCCATATTATCATTCCGCAAGCCTAATCCTCGACTCGTAGTCCGCATAGGCCACTCACATAGGCCCGCATGAGGTATAACCCCGCGTCGGCGGTAGCTACTCCTGCATCGCCCCGACTCGTTGTCCGCATGGCCACATAGACCGCATGAGGCATAACCCCGCACACTAACCTGAACTCGTAGCTCCGCATAGGCCCCCGGACCTCGCGAGGTATTCTCGAATCATGGTCCTGCATCACCGAGTCTACCCGCGTCGGAGGCGCCAACCCCGTGATCATCTCAAGAGGTGAGTGATATAGTACTAACATAACAACTTATAGTTTAAACAACATAAGCATAAGTAAGACTGACCTCTTTACACAACGTTACAAGATACTAACACATAGCATCACAATATGTCTACTCATCAAAACCATCTTATTATACTTTTCAGAAATCAATACAAGTCTTTTATAAACACATAAGTAAACTGTTCCTTTTTATAAAACTTAAGCCGTTATACTTAACTTCCCATAAAGCTTGTATAACCCTTAAGCTTCTTGTTTTTTTAAAAATAAATATTCTTCTTCTTTCAAAACTGTTTTATAATTCTTTTGAAAGACTTTTTAAGATCTTTATTATTCAGGCTTAAGTCGCAAGACATTGCCGTAAGTATTATTTAGGCTTAAGTCAAAAGACATTGCCGTAGTTATTATTCAGTTAACACACGTACGTCTACCGTACTATATATATATATTTAAAATATCATGCTTAAGAGTATAGGAAGAATCACATACCTTCTTGGCGAAATCCACCTGCCAAGTCGAATATGTCGCGCGCAGAGAATCAGCCTATAATAGTCACAGACATTTATCAAAGTCTAGACTACTCTGTAGGTCATTCTAAACAGAGGGTTCTCAATTCTACGGAAAGTCGGGCAGCACTTCCCTACCCGGTGAGCTATATAAGTCTACTGTGAAAACAGTCCTATGTAAGTATAGTTCAATTATTCTTCTTTATACCCTTCATCGTGATAACAGCTCAATTCTATTCAGAATATTCTTCTAAGTATTTATACTTATTCTTATACTTCTACAGTATGTATTCTCTAATTATAAAAGAAGGGTAAGATTATTTACCTCGGTAAGCCCAATAATATCCTAGATAAAAGTCGATCCTGAGCGAGGTTTAGCTCCTAGTTTGTACGCTCCGATAGCTCCAAGGACCCTTAGAAGTTTCCAACAACTTCTACTAAAGTACAAAGGGATTTGGGCTAGGTATTTTAGGCATTATAACAATACTAGAAGGCAACTTTTCTACCAAGGGAGGTAGGTTTCGCCAGCTAGGGGAGGGTTGCCTCGGCAAGCTTCAAGGGGAGGGAGTGTTTGGACGAAAAGGCTCAAGGGAGAGGGGAGGATTTTCAAGACTTGAGAAGATTTGTGGATGAAGAACTCTTCATCTTAAGGGGGTATTTATAGGTCAAGAAGGCCAACCAATGGCCAAGATTAAGCCATGTGCTAGGCAAGTGTAAGGTCAAGATTAGGGCAAGTGTACTTATCCAACTTGCACACAAAATATCCTACCAACTACTTGACAAAAATGGCTATCCAAATCGCCCCATTTCCGCCTCAAGTCCACTCAATGAGAGGGTGACAAGTGTCGCCTCTCGTTGGTCCAAAGTGTTCGCCTCTCGGAAAAATCCGCAAAATTAGAAATGGCATAGCGGAATTTATCCTACGCGAGTCTTGTAAAACGCGTTTAGTCGGAAAACGATTCTTTGAGTGAGTTGTGCCCAAAAAAACGTCCCATGCCTAAACTTTAAGGCTAGACTTTCGTACGTACGCCCTCACGTACATACTCTGGAAATACGGGGTGTAACAAGGACCCTGCTCAGAGTTTTTAGATAGCTCCTTCTGTTCGGGAGTTTATCTTTTTGGTATAAGTTCTTTCAAGATGTGCTTTTGTACAATTATAGATGCGGGGCCTTGTCCCGTCATAGTTCAAGATAACTCTTGAGGTCTGTATTCATATGCTGGATTGGACTCGTATGCGGTGTAGTGTCTTTTGATTATGTATATATTATGGCGGCACGCGGCTTTGCAGACGTATGTTGGTTTTGAAAAAAAAAATGAGGTGTTATTTAATTTCCGCAGTTTACTTAGTTGTTAAGGTAGAAGGGTGCCCAGGTAGGGCACCAGTCACGGGCCCGGGGTTCGGGGCGTGACAGCCTGTTTCAGCCCATACAAATATTTGACAAGCCGACAGACTTTCTTCTCTTATCCCGAAACCATATACCCCTCTGGTTGGTCTATATAGATTTCTTCTTCCAAATCACCATTTAGGAAGGTTGTCTTGACATCCATTTGATGTATTTCAAGATCCCGCAACGCGGCGATAGCTATGAATACTCATATGGACGTCATCCTAGACACTGGGGAGTAGGTGTCAAAGTAATCTAGGCCCTCATTTTGTCGATAGCCCTTGACTACCAACCTGGTCTTGTACTTGTCTATAGATCCATCTGCTTTTAACTTCCGTTTGAGTATCCACTTAGTTGGGTTGTTTCCCGGAGGAAGATCAACCAACTCTCAAGTATGAATGTGCAGAATAGAGTCTATCTCACTCTATATAGCTTCTTTTTAGAACGATGCTTCTGGAGTTGACAATGCTTCAACAATTGTCTGTGGTTCGTCATGAACCATATAAGCTGAAAAGTCCGGACCGAAGGATTTATCCTTCCTGACCATTTTACTTCGTCTCGGTTCCATCTCCGAAACCTCCAAGTCCTGAGAATCTGGAACACTCGATTTTGGATAACCAACCACTTCGACGTTCACTAGATCTGAACCTCCTAGATCTGGGTAGTCAATGACTCCTGGATCTTGAGAGTTTTGTTTATAACTTTATTTCCGAGAGGTTATGTCTCTTTCCTTTCTAGGAAACGAGTCTTCAAAGAAACTGGCGTTCCTTGATTCCATGATTGTACCCACATGGATGTTTGGTACATCTGACTTATGCACTAAGAAGCGATAAGCACTACTGTTATTTGCATATCCGATGAATATACAATCTACTGTCTTAGGCCCAATCTTGACATACTTTGGCTTGTGTACTTCAACCTTCACCAGGCAACCCCACACCTTCGTGAATATCACTCGACTCCAAAAACCCCTTGTTCTTATTCTTATTTGAAGAATCGGACGCTTTGTTGTTGTTACTTACTTTCCATTTCCTTGTAAACCTTCATTGTAACTCACAATCTTAAGACAATATTGTCCCGTATAAATCCTTTAACGATGATTGACAACTTGTCTCCCAAGATAAAACATCAACAAACAATTGAGCAAAGGAAACTCAAATGTTTATTAAAAAGAAGAACCTTTTGAGTGTGTGAAAGGAAGCTAGAGAGGAAGGAATGCTCAGAATTTTCTTAATGCAAGTGTGTTTTTTCAATTGAGCCAAGAGCCTCAATTTATAGTGTGTGTAAGATGACCTCTCATCTAGCCAACTAATGGCAATCAAGATCATGTAATGGCACTTATTGAGGGGTTATAATTCAATCAAATAATGGCTGAATTCAAGTGCCAAGTAATGGAGGTTCAATGCTCCAAAACCAGCCCAAAAGTCAGAAACTTTTCGTCATCCGTCGACCATTCTGCCTCCAAAGCGTTGCGGCGCTAGTTGTAGGCGCCACGGCGCTCCGTCATCGCGGCTCTGAAGGTGGTTGCACTGCGGCCCTTCACGGCTCCGCGATAATTTCTGACTCGTTTCATCTTTTACACATCGTACACTTCTTCCTTTATTTACCAACGTGAAACACTCGTCATTTGGCCAATAATCGTCTATCATTTCATGTCTCAAACGTTTCGTTTACGTACCAATATCTCTTTCACTAAGGAAATTTACTATCATTGGTACAACGTGTGCACGTGTTTGGAAACGACGTTTTCGACGTGCGGGCCCCAATTGTTCGAGTCATAAATAATAGGATTAACTTTATTTCACGTTAATAAATTTTCAACAGTAGTCTGACGCAAGCCAGGAACCTGAATATAAAAAAAAGGATTGAATATGTACTTTTTGCAACTGAGTAGGCCTATCTTTCTCTTTGTAAAAATTTAACTTTTGGTCTTTAAATCTGAATGCCATTTCAACCATATCAATTTGTGGTTAGAAATTTTTGTTATTTTCTTTCTTTGTTTTCTGAAATTAAAGTTGTATTGTTAAGAATACATTGAAATGTAGATATATAAAATCAAGAATTATACATATGCTTGGGTTTCTTAGAGGTAGAAAAGGAAAAATATGATTAGATGAACAATTGTGTACTGGGTTTAGCTCTAAATGAATTTCGACAAAAAAAGATAAGCGTATCATTGATCTCTTTTTGCACACGAGATTCAGTTTTGGGTGTGGTAAATCGTGATACCTAATTGGATTGATTTATTTGTCAATGATTTTGTTCTAGAAACATCAATATGCCATTGCCATCATGTAGAGATTTATCTATCAATCAGCTCCCTTGTTCATTGAGAGAGAGAAAAGGATAAAAAATTCCCTATATATTTTTTTTTTTGTTGACGAAGACGCAGCATTTTCTTTCTTTCGAGTGAAGACAGCCGTTGTGATGCGACGCAAATCGTCGGTCAAACCACGCCGCCAATGTGCCATGGCCAACTACGCTATGCAGAAGGTTTATCACGGGATCGAACTCGTGGCCCCGCGTATTCTCTTCTTCTGTGGCTGCACACCATGCAGTAAAAATTCCCTATATTTAATGTGCTGGTAGTGTGTGATAAGAATATTTCGGAGAAGTAAAAGATGGATACAATAATTATCTACTACCTTCATGTAGTAGGTTACCATATATATATACATATATATATATTTGTTTGGTCCCATGTTTTTTTTATCATATATGTGAAGTTTTAATTAAAATTTTTAACGTTTTAGTCTATGAGTATAATCGTTCAATATGTTTCCGAATTTAAAAAGGAAATTACCACGTTAGGTTTGGAGAGAGATGGGACCGGTTATATAATAAGGGAAGCAGATGCAAGCTTTTTCCCTGTCGACCACGACGACTGAAAGAACTCAATTGCTAACTTTCCCTAATAGGAGAGGGGGAGAAACTCCCATTAGAATGTCGAGTAATTTCAGTTCAGTTAGTTTTGAAATGTTGATTAAAGTTTGATTAGTAGTTCAAAAAGTGGCTATTAATCTATTTCTTCCAAAGACAAAATAAAGTTATATAAACTGAAACAAAAAAGTATAACTTAAATTATTGAACCCGTGCTCCCGGAACATTTATATTTTCACGTGTCTTTCAAAAAATATCACACAATCCGTGTTGGCACGGGCTCCGGTATCTAGTCTTTATGAGATTTGAGTCAAATATTAATTAAATACTAGTCATACACCTGACACATTATTCATATGTACCAAATCATGTATGCCTAGGCTTTTGAAAAACATAATCATTATAAATGAATGAAATATAAGCATGAATATAGCCTTTAAATCAACATATTTTATTCTAAATAAAATTCTCATAAGTAAAGTATGGTTTGATTCATGCATGTTATACGATTAACCATAGGCTAACAATCCCAAAAGAAGTGACTATTGTTGAGATGTTGTTATCTTAACAATAGTTTAGAGCTTAAAATAAAGTTTTGATAATTGACAAATTATGTATTCAGAGATAATATTCAATTACAAAGAAGATTGAATGAAGACATTGAAGAAACATAAGCCCAAGCAGATCTCCAAAGGAACTAGTGAAGCAATCGCAACAACAGAGAAACTGCTCAAAGAAATTGGTCTTAAAAGGAAGATCGGAGACTGTCGAAGTGAAGTTATTTCATGCCAACTAGGAGAATTGAAGTTATTGTTGATTCGTTCATATTCGATGAGTAATTGGATTTCAAGTTATGAAAATATTATCATAAGTTGAACACATAAAATTAGCACTGGAATATGAGAAGGGGCATCATACGTGCAAGCAAGGAAATAAGTAAATTCATATCAAATAAGGATTGATTTTCAGACATATTATGAAATCAAGACTTGGATGAATTAAGACAAGAAGAAGACAACAACCACCCCTATATAAATAACACGTCAAGAAGCTTTGGAGCATAACCACAACCACAATTATATCCAAAGAGAGGGACTTCAAGAGTGATTTGAGAGGCAACGCCTTAGTCTTGAGAGAGTCGACTACACACCAACAAAGAATATGTTCTTATCAAGATTTATCATTCCGTTCTTTTGCTAAAATAGTTAGGTTCCTGTTGTGGTTCCACTTATTTACTTTCTTAGTTGATTGTACTATGTGTTATTGTTGTAAGGAACTTTTTTTACTAGGTAGAGTCATCGAAGGAGAAGAGTTAACTGGATAGTGGTGCCACTATTAAGAACAATTCCTTAGGTGTTACAAGGGCGGTGATATACCTTAAATTTGTTGAACCTGAGTTAGTGGAGTTTGAGAATCCTACAGAGATATGTCGTGGTTTTCCTCCCTTGAGCAACGAACGTTTTCACGCAAAAATGCTTATGTTGATATTCCGCAATTGACCTTCTTGTATAGTTACTCAAAGAACCTGGTTCTTTGAGTGCTTAGGTTGTAGCCAAATTAATAACTAATATCTTTGGAACTTCTACGACAAGGAATGATAATAGTCATCTCGGGATGTTGTGGTCTAAATGATATTTTAAGAACTTATGAAGTTTTGATGATTGACAAACTATATACAAGTGTCAATCAAGGTACAAAAAAAAAAGATTGAAGATGTACAAGAACTAGATCTTTAAGAGATCTCCAAAAGGAAATGATAAAGCAGATAACACCGAAGAGGACTTGTTGAAAATAGTTGGTGTTTTAGATGAAGAATAGGAGTCTGTTTGATGAAAATATTTCACGCAGACTTGGAGAATTAGTTTTAAGATTCAATCCAATTCTATAAGGAACTGGAGTTGTCACACCCAAACCTTGGAGGATGTGGCCGACACCCGGTGTCTTACTTGAGCCTGAGCATACCATTTGTAACTTACGAACTCTGAACATACGTACAACAATCTAGGCCGGCAAGGCCACCATACTGATATATTGAATACATAGGACACGTCTATAAGACTCTAAGAAGATTAATCTATATTGTGGTCGGAACATGGCCCCGACCTACCCATCATCTTTATATACATAAAATAATACCAATTCTTAACTCTGGATGAAGTGGAGCTTACCAATCACGCTGATACTCAAGATCTCTTGGGTGGTGTCTCTCGCATCATCGTGACATGCTGAAATCTGCAGCACGATAAAAGGGACGTCGGTGCAAAATAATGTACATAGTATATAAGGCAACTGAATAACTGAAATTGAATCTGAACTGATATATATATATATATATATATGATATGATATACTGAATAAGAAACTGAGGGTAAATAATAATCTGAAAACATAACTAATTGTTTTTGTCTCACGTCATGTATGCAAAACTGAATATAAACGGTCCAGCCTAATGTGGGGTTCGGTGTAAGTGCATAGTCCCGAAGGCAACGTGAGTGAACTGAAGGTCGTGCATAGCCCCAAAGATAAATATAAATAGTTCCGAAGGTAAACTGTATATATTTATAGCCCCGAAGACATGCGTAAATCTGCATAGCCCCGAAGGCAACTGTATATCTGTATAATCTCGAAAGCAAATGTATCTCAGTATAGCCCTGAAGATAAATGTATATGATGATGAATGCATAGTCCCGAAGGTAAATATATGCAATGATATTGTAAATGATATGCATGATATACTCTTTATTTCTCTACTAGACATGATGTATTCTAACTGAATATAGACTCTCGACGAAGGATGACTTCAGCATAAGTAAGATGGAATAAAAGAGATATAGAAACTCTACGAATTACTCTTCTCGTATACACTCGTTTGACTCTTACCGATTATGGGTTCATGCCAAAAAGAAGGAAGGGACAATCTTTACATACCTTTAATGGTAAACCCCTACTAATGGTGTCGGAAACGGCCTCATCTATACCTCAATCTACAATGAACAAAATACTACTAGTGTCAAGTTACGAAAGATGCAATATTCGTATATCAAATAGCAAGTTTCATTTGTAATTAATCGGACAATATTTTCCCTACTTTTTTCACCTCCCTTAAATTAAAATAACATAAAGAACAACAACCACATCGATCCATTAAATCCAACCACTCCACAATTTAGAACAATTACAAACAGTCCATACAACCACAACAACATCTTATAAATAATAGAATACAATGAAAAAAAAATTATAAAAAAACTTGTCACGATTGTCAACTACCTTATAGAAAATTCCCGAAGAAGTACTCACTAGGTGGAATTCTTTATATGAACAACTACTTGTTGCTTATGATTATAGAAAACCTATACCTTTATTTTTTAACGCCCATATTCAAAATCCAACTGATATGATTATAGATAACGATTGGAAAAAAAATAAAGAACTTATTGTATTTCTAGAGAAATTTTTTCAAACAGCAAAAGAATTTTTCGGTATATATATCCTACTATTTCAACTATGTTGTTTTATATAGCTATAATATTTTTACTGCTTGGAGAATATATGAAAAATGTTACACCCCGTAATTCCAAGACACATGTAAGAGAACATACGTGAGAAGTTACGACTTTAAAAATTTGAACGAAAGAAAGAATTGTTTTCCGAAGGAAAAATCTTCCGAACCTCGGAAAAGAGAAGTGTTTGTTAATAAGAATTAGGTTCTCGAATTTGCTATTTGAGACGTTTGGAATTTATCGAAACTATGGAAGTTTATTTACAGAGTTGGATACGTGGGGCCCACCCGAAAAATTTTACGTTTTGTGGGGCCCACGAGGTTTCCGATATTTTGACCAATTATGGAAATTTCGGGAAATGAAACATTTTAGACCAATGGGAGGGCGACACGTGTCACCCTCCACATGGGTCATGTTGGACGAAATAATGGTCAAGTGAAGCCAAACATTGGCTTGATAATATTGACTAAGTCAAGAAGTCAAAATAGCTTGATAATATTGACCACATCCTAGCCTTCCATTTGGATTAATCCTAGCCCTTGATTTATTTATATATACTACTACTACTAGTAGCAAGACAATCCACACTTAGAAAAAAAATCAAATGTTGGAAGAGCTAAGGAAGCTCTCGGCAATGGGGAAAAAAGAAGGAGAAAATTTTGCAATCTTGCTTCATAAATTCCAATATTCAAACCCAAGGTTCCTAAGGGTATTACAAGGATATCTCAATAGAAAGATCCCGGAAAAACTACGTTTTCACGTTAGTCGCAAGATGAAAACCTAAGGTGTTCTTCAACTTTGAAGTTGAAAATTGAAGAGAAGTTGGTTATGAGCTTCTAAGGAGTGCTTGGAGCGTATTGGAAAATAAGAAGAGGAGCTAAAAGTTGCTAAGGATCGACTTTTACGCTTGGACATTTTTAGGGTTTATTGAGGTAAAATATTCGTCTTCTTAATGTGATTAAAGATTACATGTTATAGTAGTTGATAAATGAGCATGTGATATATAGATCGAAGTTTGAAAAGATTTGGATCATGTCGATATGTTAAAAACCGAAATTGGACATGTTAGCCATTAAGTTTGTAATTCAATTTAATTGTTAGATACAATCGTCGCATGTTAAGGAAGAAAGGATTTATAGTTGTTGTAATTGTTATTATGTATATAACATGTTGAAATAACAACTTGGATTAAAAAGGAATTGAACGGAAATTGACATTGTTGTTGATATTGATGGTAGCCGAGAATGACTTAAGTTGTTGGACAGTTTTATATTAATTGTGGGGCAGAATTTTACACGTCATGTTAGGCGTGTAATCCCCTTTGAATTTTTGAATTGTTGAGCCTTAAATGTGGCATTTGGTTATTGAATTTCGGGCCTTGAAAAAGGTGGAAAAGTACGTAGAAACAAAGGAAGTGATGCCCGATCTTCCGTAGAATTAAGAGTCCTTATACTTAGGAATATTCTACGTTGAAAGCTAGTAGTTGATGGACGTATTATGGTCATTATAAGTTGACATTCTACGTGTGGCGTATTCAACTTGGCAAGTAGATTGAGCCGGAGAGGTATGTGGAACTTTTCTTAAAGGAACGGAAGTACGTAGTACTTTGGGTTAAATTCCCGAATTTCTAATAACATGTTAGTGCCTTAAGTTAAATAAAATGAGAGTGCATGATAATTAAGGCTAATAAGAAGTTAGGGGATGTCTTAACTTGCTTATGATAATTATGATAAGCCGGTGGTGCTTATGTTAAGTATGATAAGCCGATGGTGCTTATGTTATGTATGATAACCGTTTGTGTCACGACCCGATCCCGGGCCCGTGACTGGTGCCTTACCCCGGGCACTCTAGTGATACAACATCAGAGAAAATCAGCGGAAATAAAACTTAAACATGAAACAAGAGATAAGATCATAAAACAGGCCAACCAAACGGTTACCTTCCAATAAAATATATGTATACAAATCTTTCAAACCGAACAGTTTAATCCTTTTTACAAACCCTGCCCACAACAGTACTACAGACCTCTAAGAGTTTTATACAACATGACGGGACAGGCCCGCCATACCACGAATGTACAAGAACCTACAACTCGGTAACATACCAAAAGATAAGCCTCCGAGAAACGGAGCTTCCCAACGCTGAACGTGATCCTAAGGCGAGGATCAACATCGTGCATTTCACTGCTGATGAACGCAGCCCGCAAGGAGGTCGAGACAACAGTACCAAGTATATGAAACGAAAAATATCAGAAATGAAATCATAGATCTATATAAAGCGAGAGACATGTATGATAACCAAACTACGATTCACAACAAATAAGCGATCATGTAAGTCGTGGACTCACGCCTCGAGTCATCACTCAAATATAACTATGGGTCTCACGCCGCAACATCAATCATGCGTGGAATACCTTCCTCACCGCCGCGTCTATGATATAATAACACCACGAGTACACATGAATACCAAGTCCGTACTAACAATACTATACAACCAAACCACGGCGTCACGGCAAGTACGAAGCCGACTACGGATACCAAGGCGTGTCACGTAGTGACCGGCAAGTACGAGGCTAACTACGGTACCAAGGTCAGATCACGAGACTTTATCACTAAACCGAGCGGGCAAGTGTGAGGCTAACTACTGTGTACCAAGGACGAATCACCACGAGGCGGGCAAGTACGAAAGCCGACCACCGATACCAAGGCCGATCAAGAAACCTCGGAGAGCTAGTCCATGGAATAACACTATCACCGAGGAACGAACCTCATCATGGCGCGTACCGGACCATCCATCGAGTCGAGATGCCCATGGACTATCATAGTGGAAGCATACCCGGCCACCCATCGTGTCAAGATGTCCAAATGATCAAGAATAACACGACCGGCCCTCCATTCGAGAGACGCGGTAACATAAGAATACGACACTTGCACAACAAGGCTATCACACGCAAACATAGGCAAGTTACACACAACTCAAGGTACTTTCATTTTATGCCAAAGCCCAGGTTTTAACCCCAAAGTACTACGTATGTTAAACTCTTTTTAAAGGATCCATTTCTTTTACAAAGGTCACCCGATACCCGCAGTATAGAGTGACTAACATCTTTTAAGTAAACCAAAACAACTTCCATACTTTCCTTTTTAAAACCAAATTAAGGCAATACCATGCCTTCTTTTTAGACCAAAACACTTCTCCTTTTAAAGTCAAGTTACCACTTTAAAACCAATGATAAAACCATTCTTTCGTTTTCATAAAGTCGTTATAACTAACTTCCCATAAAGATGTTATAACACTTTATGTTTTAAACCAATTTTTAAGACAAATCAATGCCTTTCTTTTAAACCAAAAACTCTTTAATTTCCTCAAGTCTCTTTTAGAAATCAAGTTCCTTACTTATTCTCATTTCAAATCAAGAAACATTATTCTTTAAAAACCAAGTACTCATTACTCACGAATGAGGTTTCATACTTCTTAAAAACTTTCACATCAATTCAATTAAGTCAAGTCTCTTATCTTTTAAGATTAAGTATCTTAACTTCTAAAATCAATAACCATTCTTTTATCTTCTTAAGTCGTTATACCTAACTTCCCATAAAGCTAGTATAACTTTTAAGCTTTCAAAACCAAGTATTACTCTTCTTTCAAAAACGGTTCTTAAATCTTTGAATTACTTCAAGATTCTTATTATTCAGGCTTAAGTCAAAAGACATTGCCACACGTACGTCTACCGTACTATATATATGTACCTTTAAAATACTTCAAGATTCTTATCATTCAGGCTTAAGTCAAAAGACATTGCCACACGTACGTCTACCGTACTATATATATTCCTTTAAAATATCATGCTCAAGAGTATAGGAAGAATCACATACCTCGCGACGATTATCGACTATTAGCAAATAGCTCCAAAGTATCAGAGTCATAGCCTTTTCCACCCTTCGAGTAGAATACGCTACTTGCGATTTCAACCTATAACGGTTATACAAGTCTATCAATGTCGACTACTACTCGGTAGAATAAATCTAGATACAAGATTCTACGGAAAATTGCAAAGACTTCCCTACCACAAACTTCACAAGTCTCATAAATACACCCTATGTAAGTACAGTTCAATTCTCTTCTTATATACCTTCCTGGTATATAACTTATACTTAATTCTTATACTTAAACAGTATGTAAACTTATTACAAAAGAAGGTCAAGCGTATTTACCTCGATAAGCCCAAAAATTATCCAAGTTTAAATGTCGATCCTGAGGAACGTTTAGCTCCAACTCTGGGCGCTCCAACCCGCTCCAAACAACCCTTAGAATTTCTACGCAACTTCCACTTAATACTTCAACTCGCTATGAAGATTTTCCTTAGGGTTTTGGTTTGAGACTAAAAGGACAAAAGGTAGTATTTCCTGCTCTGATAGAGGTAACTTTGGAATACTACAAGGTATAAGGCCAAGGTATTTGGTATAGTAACAATGCTTGGAGAATACTTTTCTACCAAGGGGGGGTATACTTTACGAGAACAACAAGGCAAGGGGTACCTCGCCAAGCCTTTCTCAAGGGAGGGAGGCTCTCGCCAGGGCTCACAAAGGAGGAAGACTCTTTGGACAAGAGCTCTTCAAGAGAGGAGGATTTCAAGAGTTAGAACAATTTGGGATGAAGAAGTCTTCTGCAGGGGTATTTATAGGGGAACCAATGGCCATGATCAAGCCAAGTGGGGGGCAAGTGGATGGCCAAGATTGGCACAAGTGCACCCTATCCTACTCCCCAAATCCTTCACAAACATTGACCCATGGATTAGGCCACAAAACATGGCACAAAACATGCCATGAAACAAGCCAAGAACGCCCACTCGGCCAAGCAAAACCGCCAACTGAGGTGACAAGTGTCGCCTCGTTGTCCAAAATATTCCGTCTTCAAAAATCCGCAAAAATAATAAATGACATAGCCGGAATTTTCCTTCGCAGTTCTCAGAAACGCTTCGCCGAAAACGATTCTTTACGAGGTTGTGCACAAAATTTCATCCTTGCCTAACTTTAAGGCTCAAACTTTTCTCGCACGCCCACACGCATACTGGAAATACGGGGTATAACATTCTCCCCTCCTTAGAAACATTCGTCCCGAATGTTCCTTCTCAAAACAGATAAAGATCAGTTCCTCTTAACTTAAACCAGTTGCCAATGCCACACCTGGCCACAAAATAACACACGCTCAAATACTTAATCCAAGTCTACGAGGAAATCACCCCTAACATCACAAAAGCTTCACCCTGGTCTAAAGGATACTTCCTTCGCAATTTCACTTCACAACAAAATTATCACTTCTATGCTCTTAACACATGCTCGCTTCTTCCCTCACACGTCGTACTCTTCTCGAACACTTGAACTCTTCTAGTATACGTACCATACTTCAGTCATTACTTTAGTTTCCAAAATCTCTGGAGTCACTACCTCCAAACTTGGTCATCTTACTAACCTCAATTTCCTTTAAGGTCGTTCCCGGCCTTCACGATCCGCTTCTGGTCGAACATATCCACGAACTCATACGATGGTCATCTAAACTTGGGCCTAGCACCCTCGTGACCCTACCATCTGGCGGGACCACCCAGAATCGACCACCTAATCCGACTACGGGTTGACCCGCAATATGCCCTCAACCCGACCCTACGTCGCGCCAACTCTTGCTCCTCGATACGGAACAATCTTACTAATTCACATCATGAAAGCTACCACTTTCATTTTACACAACTCACGGAATTATCCCACAATACATCTGTACGCAAACCAAGTATTTTGACAAAGACTAACCGTAAAATCTTTTATTCAAGTCGGCCTTACATCTAAGGTCTCAACGTGTAATATTCTAAGGTTCATACCTTCCCTGTCCCCACACTTATTCTTTCAACTATCCATGTCCCTAAGCCACAATACACACAAAGCTATCTGTACATAGCACTCAACATACAATCATCGTATCACGCATGCAAAACTCTAGAGGGTTAAGGATATACCTGAAACGATAGGCGGTTCAAAGGACCGCTAAAATCGAACTTCCACCGCGACCTGCAGTGGCTTCACCGGTGTATGAACATCCCGCCTAGCTATGGAAGGTGAAGAACCCGCAATCGATCTCGTAGTCCGTGCTATCCTACCAGTACTACCACTGCCGGACAAGCCGGATAGCCCTGTTGGCGCAAGAATAACAATCTCCCAAGTTAGTACGAAACTCTCCCTTATGAAGTTTTCCACAACGACCACCGAGACAAAGGCGACCTCATCCGCGAGCACTTACTCCTCAAAATCAAACACGGGAGCCCCGACCGCCTCCTGAATATCCCGGCGTCCCGGCGTTGTGGAGGACCACTCAGATCGCGGAGGTACATAACTAGTTCACGCCGGCGGTCCGCCTCGAAAGTTATCAAAGGACCTGCTGTTACGGGCCTCTTCACGATCTTGGTCATTCCGCCGACCTCTCCGCCTCACATCCAAGTGCATAAGCTCGCACGCGGCAATGTCCATGCCCGGTGAAGAGCTACACCAACAAGCTCGCCAAGTAGTCATCGAGCCCGTGACGTGGCGGTGCACTCGCCCTCCATATCGCTACTAACGCGGGACATACCGAGCCAATGAGTCGAACTCACATTGTACTCCCGAATCAGACGCTCCGCCTCAACACCAAAAATCTGTTTACCCGAGCCCTCCTCGCCGCGGAGGCAAGAAATGTGCAAGAAATGCCTCGAGAACTTCGTTCCACGCGGTGGAAGTGCATGCTCTCCCGGGACAGCTCCCACGACCGGGCCGACCGCAGATCACGCAGCCGACGCGAACCCAAGACCACCGACTCGGTCTCGAAACCTCGATCACTCATGATCCGTCAGAATCGCCGGATGAACTCCTCGCGATCATCCTCGTGCCTCGACCAGAACTCGCGGGCTACAACTCGTAAAGTCCCGTAGCCTCAAACTATCCGATCTCGTGAACCACGGTGCCATCGAACCGGCCGCTGGCCCACTTATCTCATGTCCGCCACGATCCCGACAAGAATCGGGCCATCTCTTTGTAACCCATCTCCTCCGCCTGTGCCGTAGGATCGAGGCTCGTGCATCGTTGTCTCAACAGCCACCGCTGCGCTCTAAACTCATTGGCTGGTGGCGCCGCAAACTCACCGTCTCAAGCACAATCTCGTGTATCGACCGCTCGCGCCGACTCTTCTCAGATCTCACCAGCAGCCTCCGCCGCCTTGCCCATCTGGGCACAGGTTGCCTTGCGGAGGCATAACTGTAAAACGAGATACGCTGGAGGGTCCAACTTACAACATGTTTCTAAGGCACGATCTCGTAATGAGAAGAATGGAAACTAATCCTAAATGTCCTGCAGCCTCACGACATAGATGTGGTGCACAACACACCGATAATCAAGACTCTACTAGACACGGCTCAGAGACACTTTCCGAGGATTAATCGCTCGATACCACTTTTGTCACGATCCGATCCTGCCCGTGATCGTGCCTTACCCTGCACTCTAGTGATACAACATCGTAGAAAATCAACTAAATAAAACTTAAACATGAAACAAGAGATAAGATCATAAACAAAGCAACCAAACAAGCTTACCTTCCAATAAAATATATGTATACAAATCTTTCAAACCGAACATTTAATCCTTTTTACAAACCCTGCCCACAACAGTACAAACCTCTAAGAGTTTTTATACAACATGACGGGACAGGGCCCCGCCATACCCCTGAATGTACAAGAACCTACAACTCAGGGTAACATACCAAAAGATAAGCCTCCGGAGAAACGGAGCTTCCCAACGCTGAACTGTGATCCTAAGAGCGAGGATCAACACCGCGTACTTACCGCGGCATGAACGCAGCCCCGAAGGAGGTCGATAACAACAGTACCAAGTATATGAAATCAAAATATCAGAATGAAATCATAGCAGTCTATATAAAGCAGGAGACATGTATGATAACCAAACTACAGTTCACAACAAATAAGCAGTCATGTAAGTCAGGGACTCACGCCCTCAGAGTCATCACTCAAATATAACTATGGGTCTCACTCCCGCAACATCAATCATGCCCGTGGAATACCTTTCTCACTGCCGGCAGTCTATGATATAATAACACCACGGAGTACACATGAACACCAAGTATGTACTAACAATACTATACAACCAAACCACGGTTCGACACGGCAAGTACGAAAGCCAACTACTGATACCAAGCGTGTCACGTAATGACGGCAAGTACGAGGGCTAACTACCGTGTACTAAGGTCAGATCACGAGACTTCGTCACTAAACCGAACGGGCAAGTGCGAGGCTAACTACAGTACCAAGGCCGAATCGGCCACGAGACGACAAGCACGAAGCCGACCACCGATACCAAGGCCGATCAAGAAAATCTCATGGAGAGCTAGTCCATGGAATAACACTATCAACGTGGAACGAACCTCATCATGGCCGCATACCCGCGACCATCCATCGAGTCAAGATGCCCATGGACTATCATAGTGGAAGCATACCCGGCCACCCATCGTGTCGTGATGTCCAAAATGATCAAGAATAACACGACCGGCCCTCCATTCGAGATACGCGGTAACATAAGAATACGACACTTGCACAACAAGGCTATCACACGCAAACATAGGCAAGTTACACACAACTCAAGGTGCTTTCATTTTATGCCAAAGCCCAGGTTTTAACCCCAAAGTACTACGTATGTTAAACTCTTTTTAAAGGATCCATTTCTTTTACAAAGGTCACCCGATACCCGCAGTATAGAGTGACTAACATCTTTTAAGTAAACCAAAACAACTTCCATACTTTCCTTTTTAAAACCAAATTAAGGCAATACCATGCCTTCTTTTTAGACCAAAACACTTCTCCTTTTAAAGTCAAGTTACCACTTTAAAACCAATGATAAAACCATTCTTTCGTTTTCATAAAGTCGTTATAACTAACTTCCCATAAAGCTGTTATAACACTTTATGTTTTAAACCAATTTTTAAGATAAATCAATGCCTTTCTTTTAAACCAAAAACTCTTTAATTTCCTCAAGTCTCTTTTAGAAATCAAGTTCCTTACTTATTCTCATTTCCGAAATCAGTAAAACATTATTCTTTAAAAACCAAGTACTCATTACTCACGAATGAGGTTTCATACTTCTTAAAAACTTTCACATCAATTCAATTAAGTCAAGTCTCTTATCTTTTAAGATTAAGTCTCTTAACTTCTAAAATCAATAACCATTCTTTTATCTTCTTAAGTCGTTATACCTAACTTCCCATAAAGCTAGTATAACTTTTAAGCTTTCAAAACCAAGTATTACTCTTCTTTCAAAAACGGTTCTTAAATCTTTGAATTACTTCAAGATTCTTATTATTCAGGCTTAAGTCAAAAGACATTGCCACACGTACGTCTACCGTACTATATATATATACCTTTAAAATACTTCAAGATTCTTATCATTCAGGCTTAAGTCAAAAGACATTTCCACACGTACGTCTACCGTACTATATATATTCCTTTAAAATATCATGCTCAAGAGTATAGGAAGAATCACATACCTCGCGACGATTATCGACTATTAGCAAATAGCTCCAAAGTATCAGAGTCTCATAGCCTTTTCCACCCTTCTCGAGTAGAATACGCTACTTGCGATTTCAACCTATAACGGTTATACAAGTCTATCAATGTCCGGACTACTCGGTAGAATAAATCTAGACACAAGATTCTACTTAAAATTGGGCAAGATTTCCTACCACAAACTTCACAAGTCTCATCAGAATACAAATTCTATGTAAGTACAGTCAATTCTTCTTATATACCTTCCTGGTATATAACTTATACTTAATTCTTATACTTAAACAGTATGTAAACTTATTACAAAAGAAGGTCCAGCGTATTTACCTCGATAAGCCCAAAAATTATCCAAGTTTAAATGTCGATCCTGAGCAACGTTTAGCTCCAACTCTGGGCGCTCCAACCCGCTCCAAACAACCCTTAGAAGTTCTACGCAACTTCTACTTAATACTTCAACTCGCTATGAAGATTTTCCTTAGGGTTTTCGTTTGAGACTAAAAGGACAAAATGTAGTATTTCCGGGCTCTACGTATAGAGGTAACTTTTGGAATACTACAAGGTATAAGGCCAAGGTATTTGGTATAGTAACAATGCTTGGAGAATACTTTTCTACCAAGGGGGGGTATACTTTACGAGAACAACAAGGCAAAGGGGGGGGGGGGTACCCTCTCGGCCAAGCCTTTCTCAAGGGGGGAGGGGGAGGCTCTCGGCCAAGGGCTCACAAAGGGGGAGGGGGAAGACTCTTTGGACAAGAGCTCTTCAAGAGGGGAGGGAGGATTTCAAGAGTTAGAACAATTTGGGATGAAGAAGTCTTCAAGTTAGGGGGGGTATTTATAGGGGAACCAATGGCCATGATCAAGCCAAGTGGGGGGCAAGTGGATGGCCAAGATTGGCACAAGTGCACCCTATCCTACTCCCCAAATCCTTCACAAACATTGACCCATGGATTAGGCCACAAAACATGGCACAAAACATGCCATGAAACAAGCCAAGAACGCCCCACTCTCGGCCAAGCAAAACCGCCAACTTGAGGGTGACAAGTGTCGCCCTCTCGTTGGTCCAAAATATTCCGTCTTTCGAAAAAATCCGCAAAAATAATAAATGACATAGCTGGAATTTTCCCTTCGCAAGTTCTGTAAAACGTTTCGTCGAAAAACGATTCTTTACGGAGGTTGTGCACAAAATTTCATCCTTGCCTAACTTTAAGGCTCAAACTTTTCTACGTACGCCCACACGTACATACTCTGGAAATACGGGGTATAACAGTTTGTGCTAGTGATGTATTGTTCATTACGGGGTCATTCCCCGGGCTTGTTGCATTGCATATTCAGTGGATTTGCTCCCCACGATGCGAGGAATACCTCATGCGAGTCTGTAGGGCTCATGCGGGTGAAATAGTCCCGTGCGCGGACCAAATTTATGCGAGAGATTACTTCACGCAGTCCATACGCCTACGCGCGGATACGATCATGCGATGAGATTACCTCATGCGGGTCCATAGGCCTATGCGGGTGAAATAGTCCCAGGAGTAGGATTGCAGAATGATACTATGGGCGGATGGCCCTATGTTAATCACGAGCTTCCTGTTTTAAAACCGGCAAAGTTTATTCTTGTCCACTCTCATTGTTAGTAAGGCATAGTGTACTGTTAATGTGGTTATCATACATGTCCCCAGCTTTATTTTAGACTATTATGATTTCATTACGCATTTCACATACTTGGTACTGTTAGTCGACCTCCTTCTGGGCCGCGTCATGCCGCAGGTAGAGTTATACAGGTTGCTGATCCTCACTCTTAGGATCACTGTTCAGCTGTTGAGAAGCTCCATTACTCCAGAGGCTTATCTTTGATTCAGATCCCTGGTATTGTCGGTTGTTGTACATTCAGGGGTATGGCGGGGCCCTGTCCAGTCACATTTGTTATGTAAAAATTCTTAGAGGTCTGTAGTAATATCTTGTGGATTGGGTTGTAAAGAAAAAAGAGGTAACTGTTTTTTGGGTTATGTGTATACTTTTGGAATGTGGCCTTATCGGCTAACCTATTATTTCTTTCTTTTTTGAAGTTGTATGTATGTTCCGCTACTATTCTCTGATGTATATCAGGGGTGCCGTGTAGGGCACCGCCATGCCCGGCCTGGGTCGTGACAAAAGTGATATCAGAGCAGTTAGTCATCGGAAAATGTCTACAGGCCGTGTCTAGTAGAGTCTTGGTTATCGGTGTGTTGTGCACCACATCTATAACCAGGAGGCTGCAGGACATTTAGGATTGGTTTCTATTCTTCTCACTCTGAGATCGTGCGATAAAGCTGTGTTGTTAGGGTCGTCTCTCCCTAACGAGTTATGTTGATTGCAGCTACGAGAAAGGCAACAGTGACCCAGGAAAGATCATGTGGATTGCGTATTCAGGTTTGTAATAATTATAGTATAGTTGGTATAATGATGTACAGCTATATGGACTTATGTATGAGGGTCTGATGCGTGTTGCCTTGAATGATTTTGAATTACCAAGAATTGGTAAGGACTAAATAGATACCGGGAAGGTATGAAACAGTTTAATAAATTCTCATCAAGGTTTTACGTACTAATTTGAGATAATTAGGAGATGATGAGCTGTCTGAGAAGGTAATGAACCCTTAAGAAGTTATGATTAAGGGACTTAAGGGAAGACTATGTTAATAGATTAAGCTACGTAGTATGCTTAAGAGAATTGTACGGATGAGATCCGTATGGAGTAAGTAATGGTTGTTGTGATCAAGACAACACGATTATGGTATTATGAAAAGTTATTGTACCCGTTTACGGGGGGGACTGATAAGATAGGCTTGGAGCATGGAAATTGCGAGCCTAAGAATATTGATAACCGCCGAGACCTTAGGTATATAAGGCCTTCGCGGGCAATAAGATTTAATTCAGACTAAGGGTAAGAGTTAAGTACGACGGTGGGTCGGGTTGAGGACCTATTGCGGGTCACCCCATAGCCTGAAATGGAGTGAGATCAATTGGTAGTAGTTCCGCTACGTGACAGGGTCACGAGGGTGCAAGGCCCAAGTCTAGTTAATTGCTTTACAGATTCGTGGACGCGTTCCACCGGAACCGGGTTGTGAGAGCCGGAAATGGCCTTATATTGTTTAGAATAGTAACTCCAGGGATTGGAGGCCAAAATCAGTATAGAGGTTATGTAATTATGCTAGACTAAGTTGGGAGTACGGAAAGAGTATGACCAGTAAGAAAGAGAGCAACCAAGTGTAGGAGAATAGAGCCTGAATCCATAAGAACCTTTCGAGGTAGCTACACCAGTGAGTGTTTGGGTTGTAGCTAAGCGGGTACATAGGGATTGCCCGGTGATGATATACGATTGGCAGACTTGATTTTAGTAAGTCTATGTGACTTTTTCGGTTGAAGTAAATAAATTGATGTTGGAAGTATGTGGTACGTGAATTTGAAAGATAAGAGACGGAGATAAGAACGTACGATCATTGAAGGATTTTATGTTAAGTGCCCTTGGAGGTGCTTGGAGTTGTTTAGTGTGGCGGTCAGGGCCACGACTTCCCGAATAATTTCAGGAAAATGCACAAGGCAAGAATAAGATAAGTACGAGTCCGCTCATGAAGACCGAAGACTTCATTGGTAGGTTTTGAGAATCTACACGATTTTTAAGGCGGTGCTTGATGATTTGATTTACAGGACCGCAAGAGGACCCGGTGAATAGGGTTGTAACTTCAAGGAAAGATTATGAAAGGGAGATAAGCTCTCTCCCCCACGTAAAAGGATAGTTTTTCGTATTTTGGGGTTATGTGTACCCATGTTATTAGGAAATGGATATAAGACTGGTAAGGTCTTTAGTGTCGTCATGTCATAGGTTACAGTTTTAGGTAGCCATGAGAAAAGTATTGTGTTGGGGTATTGGAGGGCGACATTAGGAAATGGTCGAGGATGTGTCTTAAGGATATATATGCTGGTGATAAGCATAAATGGAAATGTATGACCCAGGAACGAGGTAGAAATATTTGGGTTAGTAATTAGTATGATGAAGGGTTATGACCAGAATAATAAGGAAAATGCAATTACAGTTATGAAGGTTTCCCAAGGCATAATTACCCAGACTAGTGCGAAGACCATTAGAAATGATGGGCAGTTAGGAACACCTCGACGAAAGGTGGAAAACCTGTAATGACGGGCTAGACCGTATATATACGGGGAGGTAAAAGACCCCAGGACAACTTGAAATGAAAAATAAATGTTAGACGAGCAGACACTCGAACGATAAGAAATCTTGGCAAGACATTGGATTGTGTAATACCATGAATTGAGGTTGAACACCTGACTATAAGCTCTATGAGCTGGAAGAGAATAATATGATTACTACTTGACGAGATCAAGGAAGTCCCCCACTAAATTGTGATTGGCAGGAAGTCTTAGCCATGAGACAAGCAAAGGAATCGAATCTAAGTATAGTGACCAAGTTTGGTTGCAACAGAGAAATGGAAACAGGAATCATAATTGAGATTTTACCCCCGACTATTTCGGAAGTATGAGAAAGGCTTTCAGTTATTGGAAGATAAGTTGACTATGACTACAGTTCTAACCCCTCCCGAGGGACTAGAGGGTTATGCTATTATGGTAACACTTTGAGTGTTTGGCTGGGTTGTGTGCGGATGCAACACGATAAGGTAACAACCTATATTTCCCGGCAGCTACGGGAGTATGATAGTGGAGCTCAGATTCGAGAGGTTGCCAAGTATTCCCTCGTTGAGGAGGTGAAGAGGCGACATTATAAGGATCCAGTTCTAGGGCGAATTTGTGATACGGTTATCCAAGAGGAGGAGGACCTGTATGGATAGCACCGGATAAGGTGCTGTGATATGAGGATAGATTGTGTGTGCCCGGTGCTGCAAGACTTGTCAGCAGGTTTTAAGGAAGGCACACAGTGCTCGTTACTCTATTCATCCGGGGTCGACTAAGATGTATCATGACCTCGGATGTATGTATTGGTAAGATGGCCTGGAGAGGGACGTAGCAGAGTTGTTGCTCAGTGTCCGAATTGGCAGCAGGTCAAGGGTGAGCACCAGAAGCCCAGTGGGCTATCATTGACGATTGAAATCCCGACTTGGTAGTGGGAGGTGACTGATATGGATTATGTTATAGGGTTGCATCGTACTCAGATGAAGTGCGGCTCCTTATGGGTTATAGTAGACAGGCTGACGAAATCAGCCCATTTTCTTCCGGTTAGGACCACTTACTCGGCTGCGGATTATGCTAGATTATATAGCAGGGAGATTGTGAGACTGTACGGGGTTCCTACATTTATGATGTCAGACGGATGAGCCCAGTTTACGGATAACTTCTGGAGGTTTTCCAGAAGGGATTAGGGACACAGGTGAGTCTCAGTGTTGCATTTCACCCTCAAACCGGACCAGACAGGCGTACTATCCGGTGCGAGAGGATAGGTTGCGGGCCTGTGTTCTTGATTTTAGAGATAGCTGGAAGGATTATTTGCCTCTTGTTGAGGTAAGTACGATAGCAGATACCCTTCCAGTATTCAGATGGCCCTGTATGAGGCTTTGTATGAAAGGAAGTGTAGATCGCCGATTGGTTGGTTCGACGTAGGCGAGGTTCAGTTAATTGGCCCAGACTTGATTCAGCGGGCTGTGGATAAGGCGAAGCTTATCCAGAAAAGATTATTAGCAAGCTCAGAGTCGATAGAAGCTTTATGCAGATAACCGACGTCGACACTTGGAGTTCAGGTTGACGTTTTAGCATAAGTATTGTTATGTGGCCATGTGTGGCAAGTGTGATTATGTTGGGTGTGGTCAAGGGACTATGTCAATATCTGTTTAGATGGAACCTCGAAAGAACATTCAGGAACGAATGTTTCTAAGGAGGGGAGAATGTTACACCCCGTAATTCCAAGACACGTGTAAGAGAACGTACGTGGGAAGTTACGACTTTAAAAATTTGAACGAAAGAAAGAATTATTTTCCGAACCTCGAAAAAGAGAAGTGTTTGTTAATAAGAATTAGGTTCTCGAATTTGCTATTTGAGACGTTTGGAATTTATCGAAACTATGGAAGTTTATTTACAGAGTTGGATACGCGGGGCCCACCCGAAAAATTTTACGTTTTTGTGGGGCCCATGAGGTTTCCGATATTTTGACCAATTATGGAAATTTCGGGAAATGAAACATTTTAGACCAATGGGAGGGCGACACGTGTCACCCTCCACATGGGTCATGTTGGACGAAATAATGGTCAAGTGAAGCCAAACATTGGCTTGATAATATTGACTAAGTCAAGAAGTCAAAATAGCTTGATAATATTGACCACATCCTAACCTTCCATTTGGATTAATCCTAGCCCTTGATTTATTTATATATACTACTACTACTAGTAGCAAGACAATCCACACTTAGAAAAAAAAAATGTTGGAAGAGCTAAGGAAGCTCTCGGCAATGGGGAAAAAAGAAGGAGAAAATTTTGCAATCTTGCTTCATAAATCCCAATATTCAAACCCAAGGTTCCTAAGGGTATTACAAGGATATCTCAATAGAAAGATCCCGGAAAAACTACGTTTTCACGTTAGTCGCAAGATGAAAACCTAAGGTGTTCTTCAACTTTGAAGTTGTAAATTGAAGAGAAGTTGGTTATGAGTTTCTAAGGAGTGCTTGGAGCGGATTGGAAAATAAGAAGAGGAGCTAAAAGTTGCTAAGGATCGACTTTTACGCTTGAACATTTTTAGGGTTTATTGAGGTAAAATATTCGTCTTCTTAATGTGATTAAAGATTACATGTTATAGTAGTTGATAAATGAGCATGTGATATATAGATTGAAGTTTGAAAAGATTTGGATCATGTCGATATGTTAAAAACCGAAATTGAACATGTTAGCCACTAAGTTTGTAATTCAATTTAATTGTTAGATACAATCGTCGCATGTTAAGGAAGAAAGGATTTATAGTTGTTGTAATTGTTATTATATATATAACATGTTGGAATAACAACTTGGATTAAAAAGGAATTGAACGGAAATTGACATTGTTGTTGATATTGATGGTAGCCGAGAATGACTTAAGTTGTTGGACAGTTTTATATTAATTGTGGGGCAGAATTTTACAGGTCATGTTAGGCGTGTAATCCCCTTTGAATTTCTGAATTGTTGAGCCTTAAATGTGGCATTTGGTTATTAAATTTCGGACCTTGAAAAAGGTGGAAAAGTACGTAAAAACAAAGGAAGTGCTGCCCGATCTTCCGTAGAATTAAGAGTCCTTATACTTAGGAATATTCTACGTTGAAAGCTAGTAGTTGATGGACATATTATGGTCATTATAGGTTGACATTCTACGTGCGGCGTATTCAACTTGGCAAGTGGATTGAGCCGGAGAGGTATGTGGAACTTTTCTTATCTCTTGAGCATGAGTAGCTATAAATGTATAGTACGGTAGACGTACGAGATTTAAATGAATTTATTTTCATTTGATATCCTTGACTTATTTAAGAATGTCCAAGTTGGTTGAGTTAGAGAATTAACTCACTTGTTTTAAAGGTTAAAGATGTTTTAGTTTCTAAAGCATAAAGTTAGTATAACGGCTTTATGGGAAGTTGGTTATAACAACTTTATGGGAAGTTAAAAGAATGGTTTATTCTAATAAGGTAAACAAAGATTTCTTGACTTGAAAATGTATAGAATACTTGGTTTGGAAAGTATTGATTACTTGAACTATTCTAAAGTTAAGAAACTTGATTTCTAAAGTTAAGAGACTTGAAGTATTCTGAAAGTTATGAAACTTGATTTGAAAGTATATGATACTTGGTTTTAAAAGTATAAGTCTCTTGGTTTCAAAAAGAATGTAATTGTCTAAAAACATAAAGAGTTATAACGGTTTTATGGGAAATTAGTTATAACGGCTTTATGGAAGGTTAAGAGAGTGTCTACTTGATTTATAGGCATGAGTTGCCTAGGTTGTGAATGTAGAAGTTACTTAGTGACAAAGACTTGAAATGAATTTCTAAAGGTGTAGTAACTTGTTTTGAAAAGTAGATAAGCCTTGATACTACGGGTGTTAGTATCTTGAGATTTTTATATAAAAAGGGTTGTTTTTAAAGGAACGGAAGTACGTAGTACTTTGGGTTAAATTCCCGGATTTCTAATAACATGTTAGTGCCTTAAGTTAAATAAAATGAGAGTGCATGATAATTAAGGCTAATAAGAAGTTAGGGGATGTCTTAACTTGCTTATGATAATTATGATAAGCCGGTGGTGCTTATGTTATGTATGATAAGCCGGTGGTGCTTATGTTATGTATGATAAGCCGGTGGTGCTTATGTTATGTATGATAGCCGTTTGTGCTAGTGATGTATTGTTCATTACGGGGTCATTCCCCGGGCTTGTTGCATTGCATATTCAGTGGATTTGCTCCCCACGATGCGAGGAATACCTCATGCGAGTCCGTAGGGCTCATGCGGGTGAAATAGTCCCATGCGGGGCGGACCAGTCCTATGCGAGGAGATTACCTCATGCGGGTCCATACGGCCTATGCGGGCGGATACAGTCTATGCGAGGAGATTACCTCATGCGGGTCCATAGGCCTATGCGGGTGAAATAGTCCCAGGAGTAGGATTGCAGAATGATACTATAGGCGGATGGCCCTAGGTTAATCATGAGCTTCCTGTTATAAAACCGGCAAAGTTTATTCTTGTCCACTCTCATTGTTAGTAAGGCATAGTGTACTGTTAATGTGGTTATCATACATGTCCCCAGCTTTATTTTAGACTATTATGATTTCATTCTGATCTTTCGGGCCACATACTTGGTACCTGTTGTACTGACCTCCTTCGGGGGCTGCGTTCATGTCGCAGGTAGAGTTATACAGGTTGCTGATCCTCACTCTTAGGATCACTGTTCAGCTGTTGAGAAGCTCCATTACTCCGAAGGCTTATCTTTGAGTCAGATCCCTGGTATTGTCGGTTGTTGTACATTCAGGGGTATGACGGGGCGCTGTCCCGTCACATTTGTTATGTAAAAATTCTTAGAGGTCTGTAGTCATATCTTGTGGATTGGGTTGTAAAGAAAAAAGAGGTAACTACTTTTTGGGTTATGTGTATACTTTTGGAAGGTGGCCTTATCGGCTAACTTGTTATTTATTTCTTTTTTGAAGTTGTATGTATGTTCCACTACTATTCTCTGATGTATACCTGTAAGGGGTTCCCAGGTAGGGCACCAGTCGCGGGCCCGGGGTCGGGTCGTGACAAAAAACCCAGCTTATAAGCAAGCTATAAAAAAGGTTTATGAAAATAAAGAAATATTTTATTCCTATTCCCCCTATTTATATTATTGGTGTTGTATTAAATCCAACTATTAAAATAGACGGTTGTAAATCACTTATTGAAAATATTTATAACTGTATAGAAGTATTACCACCTCCAACTCCCGAAAATTTAAATGTCCCACCACCTATTGAAATTGAACAAACGAAAGAAGAAGTGTTGTCTAGCATAGAAGACGAATGCAAAAAAGTATATAAGTATTACCAACAAGAAAGTGCTAGCAACCAACCGACTTCCATACCATTTTTTTCTTCTTCAACACACCCTCTAAAAAGATATGTTGTTTATGTGGCTAGTATTGAAAGCTTCAGAAATATAATGTGCGGTGGTAGCACTACTAACCAAATTAGCGAGTTTGATGTTTTTGTTTTGCAGGGTATTTTACCGTACCAAGCAGTTGTCAATGAAAAAGGAAAGAAAGACTTGCTGAAATACTGGAGGGGGGAATGAGAAGACATTTTTGACACTTTCAATGATGGCCCGAGAAATTTTGAACATTCAAGCGTCATCAGCGGCTTCTGATAGCGTTTTTTCTGTCGACAGATTTCAAATAGGAGAGCACAAATACTCATTAGCCGGAGACAACTTGGAGATTGCAGTACTATTCAGAGATTGGATACGAGCTAAGCGAATAAGGTGCGGTCAACCGGAGATCAACGAAGAAGAAGATGAAAACTACAACGACATCTTATCTGAAGGCATGAGTAGCGACGTGGATCAATTTGACCAACAAATACCAATTCTAACCGAAGAACCACACGACATTGTGAAGAAACTAGAAAAAGTATTTTAAAATTGGTAATTTATTTAATTGTAATTTTACTATGTCATTTGCAACTTTTGAACAACACCACAAAGTTGTAATTCTGACAATTGTATATGTATGATCAAAAAACATATTTCAATGAAATAATATAAGAGGCACAAAAACAGCATTGGGATATTTTTATTACACTATCTTGTTCAATTATTGAGTTGTTCATATATTTAAATTTAATATATGTTATTTTTTAAATAAGTGCACAAGGCTAAATGAGTGCCACTTGATCACTTGATCCCAAACCCGCCTCCCCGTCCCGTAGGCCACCCCTACTCTAAATGAGTGTTAGTTTGCTAGGTAGAATTAAGTGTAGTGATAATTTAGTGATTAGTGTTAATGATAGTTAATTATGGTGGATTCCATTGTTGGCTATTGAACCATTTTCCATTTATTTTCATAGAGTTGTTCATTTGTGGATTAATTTGGATTACTCTTTGTTGGAGATCAATAGTATATATTCTATTAGGTTGGATTCAATTGGGAGGATTTGGATTTCATATATTCAAATTTGCCCATAAATTCAATTTTAAATTGCGTCTTGTTTTTATCCTTCTCTCATTCTTCACTTCTCATCTTTGATTTCTTCTTATATTTCAATTTCGCTTGTTAATATTTCTCATTAGGCCATCACTACAGCCTCACATATGCGGCTCCATATGCGGTGCATATGCCCATGTGTGGCGCATATGCCACCGCATATGGTGGCAGTGATGTGGGGAATGGTGGCCTTGGTCTGCGGTCTGATCTGTGACGCGAATCGCTTAGCACATCGCTTAATCTTCGTCAATCTTCATCGATTTAAGTTCCCTTTAATCCAATTGACTTCTATCCTTCTGTAGTCCGTCCTTAACACTTTATATGTCATACGAGACCTCGGAAATGAACTCACGTTCTCGAGACTCAAGACGGATGGGTATACTCACATTTGCATGCAAAACTACGGGGCGTAACATCCTTCCCAGCACATGATTTGGATTTGAAAGAAGGGTAACAGACTCCTAAATGTTGTGTAGCTTCCTGTTTATATAATGTGGTGCACAACACACTTATAAACAAGATTCTACTAGACACGGCTTGTAAACTCCCTAGGATAAACCTGCTCTGATACCAAATTTATCACACCACAAGGAAGATGGAATAATGATCGGTGTATTTTATATACACTTTTTGAGTCATTTTTAGTTAGTATTTTACTCATTTCATTTATGTTTAGTACAGTATTAGGGTCGTTTTCCTTTCTTTTGTGTCACAGCGGTCAAAAATGGAGAAATGACGAAAAGGAGATGAAATGAGCATAAAAGAGATGGAATTGCACACTAAAAGGGCCAAGAAATAAAGTTTAAGAAGTTCCGGAAATTAGAGAGGAGATCGACGAGTCGGACGAAAAAGGACGACGAAACGGACCGCCAGAACGTCACCGGCCGGCTGAAAGTCTTGAAAGTCCCGAGTTGTTGATTTTCGTATGCCGCCTTCAGGGTCATGGCGCGACGCTGATTTATGAAGTTCTGGGCCGAATTTGACATTTTTCAGAATACTAAAGGGTTAACTTTTCCTACCTAAAGGGATAACTTTTCCTACCTAAAGGGATTACTTTTCCTACCTTAAAACCCTTACCTAAAAGGATTCTAATAACTTTTCCTACTTACAAATCCTTAACCCTTCACGTAAAGGATTCTTGGTCTATAAATAGTCTCTACATCATTAGAAGAAATCATTCCTCATTCACCCATTCTCCATTCCACCATTCACCATTCTACATCCATCCATCCACCAATCCATCTTGTAAATATTTCACAACACAACCCTTGGATGCTAGAAGGCTTGGAGACTCGTTCTTGAGTATTTTCTTTTCTTTCTTTTTGCTTTATTTATTTCAGTTCATGCATGGGGATTGTATTAGTTCTTAGCGTGACAATGGCTAGGATCTAATTACTTTATTAGGGATTTCCTTGTGATTCACTTGAAACTCTATTCATGAATTAATATATTAGTTGATTTGTTCTTCTTATTGTTGAGATTTACCCAATAATTGCTTTGCATGCTTGGTAATTAATTGATCACTAATTATCATTATTTATATGATTTCTAACCAAACTTCGAAAGGAGAAGGTTGTGAATATGCTGTAAGTTGGGTAAACATATTTTGAATTGGGGATGAAAATATCTCAATTACTTGTGTAGCGTTAATGAGAGGTTTAAACACCTAATTTTACGCATGGCGCGTGACGGTTAACTAGGTTTTTGGTCTTAATCCTCCTATAGAGTCATCCTTATCACTGAAAGGTAGAAAGGAGCGCTACTGGGGTTGAGTGTTTATATAGCCTTAACGGGAGTATAAAACGATTTAGTAAACCTGCTAGCTCCAAAAGAAGAAGAAGTCAGTCTAATTGTATTAAGAATTGAATATAGTGGATAGTTGATGATCTTGGAAGCCCTAATTATCCATCATAACTGATTTAAATCAAGTATTTTTATAATTAGTTTATTTCCTGCATTACTAGTTAGAATCCCAATTCAATTTACGTTAACCAAATAGATACCATAGGATAGATAACCGGTACTTGAAAACCAATCCTTGAGGACGATACTCGGTCTTACCTAGACTATATTACTTGAGTCGACAACGTGCACTTGCGTTAAAGTGTGTGCATCTTTTCGCGCATCAAGTTTTTGGTGCCGTTGTCGGGGATTGGCTTACTTTCAATATTGATTTATCTATTCTTATTTCTAATTTGGTTGCTCCAAGAACAAGTTAGAAACTTGTTCTGCGAGCAATTTTTATCACTTTTTTTGTTTTTTTTCTTATTTTGCAGGTTAAATTCGAAGAAAAAAAAACGAAAAAAAAATAAAAATCAGGACACATGGACTACTACTATCAGAGACAGTGGAGTCATCAACAGCAGCTTAACCCACAGGTTCCAGAGGAAGATCGAAATGAGTTGCGGGAAGGCATACTTATGTTCGCCAAGTGCCAGGCTCAGTTTATGGCTGAGACAAGAGAGTCTGTCACACCCCGATCCCGGGCCCGTGACTGGTGCCTTACCCCGGGCACCCTAGTGATACATACATCAGAGAAAATCAGCGGAACATAAAACATGAGTCATGAAACAAGTGATATAATAAATAAACAGGCCAACCAAAACAGTTGCCTTCAGCATATATATACATACAACCCGAACAGTTTAATCCTTTTTTTTTTTTTACAACCCTGCCCACAACAGATTACTGCACTTAAGATTTACAACAACTATGACGGGCAGTGGCCGCCATACCACGAATGTACAAGAACCTACAACTCGGGAACACATACCAAAAGATAAGCCTCCAAGGAACTGAGCTTCCCAATACACAAAGGTGATCCTAAGGCGGGATCGACAAATTACTTCTACTGCGGCGTAACGCAAACGGGCAGGAGGTCAAGACAACAGTACAGTATGTGAAATCAGAATACTGTAAATGAAATCATAATAGTCTATATAAAGCAGAGACATGTATGATGACCAAACTACAATACATAACATACAACCGCTACATCAAGTCGTGGACTCACGCCTCCAAATTATCACTCGTGCGTGGAATTTCTTCCTCACCGGCGATTTATGATATGACAATACCAAGGAGTATACATGAACACGAGTCCCACGTGTCATAAAAACCGTATAGGACAAGTATAACTACCAGATCCGACCGTACTCAATAATACAATGCAACCAAAACACGGCCGATACGGCAAGTGCGAGCCGACTCACGGATACCAAGGCCGGCCACGTAGCCGGGGCAAGTACGAGGGTGACCACCGAGGACCAAGGTCAGACACGAGACTTCGTCATTACAATCGAACGGGCAAGTGCGGTGATCACGGGTACCAAGGCCGAATCACCGTGATCGGCAAGTACGAGAGCGACCACCGGGGACCAAGGCCGAGCAAGAAGAAACCTCATGAGAGCTAGTCCATAGAATAACAATTCTTGCACGACCAAGGCTATCACCACAAGCATAAGCAAGTTACGCAACAACAAGCATAGGCAAGTTACACAACACAAGCATAGGCAAGTTACACAACAACCAGTATAGGCAAGTTACACAGCACAAGCATAGGCAAGTTACACAACTCAAGTTACTTTCATTTTATGCCAAAGTCCGGGTTTTTAACCCTAAAGTACTACGTACGTTAAATTCCTTTTAAAGAGATCCATTCCTTTTATAAAAGTCACCCGATGTCCGTAGTATAAAAAAATGAGTGAACATTGTTAAGTAAACAAAAATGCTTTCCTTTGTAAAATCAAGTAACAACCTTATTTTCCAAACGTTCAAGTTTGCCTAATTTCAAATGCCCCAGTTTCTCATTTTTAGAAAAGGTTTCGTAGTTCATAGTTTTAATCCTTTAAAACATAATTCTCCTTTAACGATTTGAGAAACATATGCCTTATATGTGAGTAGGTTATTCTTGTTTATAATCGATCTTATTAAGCAGCCATGATCTAGGATATGTAATATCATTTTGTCTCATCTTAGCTTCTATGCAGATGGAGGTTTCTACTGGTTTTAATACAATACTTCATTATTCAATACATTTTCCTTTATTAACGCTGCAGTGGTTTGTCGATACACAATCTGATTTCCGAAATCAGTAAAACATTATTCCTTTTAAAACCAAGTACTCATTACTCACGAATGAGGTTTCACACAACAATTCATATTAATTTACTTAAGTTAAGTCTCTTATCTTATAAGATCGCTCTTAACTTCTAAAAATCAAGAACCATTCTTTTTATCACTCTTAAGACGTTATACCTAACTCCCCATAAAGCTAGTATAACTCTTATGTTTTCAAAACCAAGTATTACTACACATCAAATCTGTTATAAGTCAAATCAGTTACCCTTTGAAACCACAAAGCATTTTCTTACCTACATAAAGCTGTTATAACTAACTTATAAAGCCGTTATAACACTTTATGTTTCAAACCAATCAAATACATTAAACACATGTATCGCTCACCGCTACATAGTTACACACATATCATGCTAGAAGAGATAGGAAGAGGTTCACATACCTCGCGGCAGTATCGACTAATAGCAAAACGCTCAAGTACTTCAAACCGGCTACTCCTTAAGCCACGTGATCGCACCACCGTAGTACTTCAACCTATAAGGCCACAAGGCGCTTATTAACATCTAGATCTCATCGATCCATATTCTACGAAAATTGGCAAAGACTTCCCGCAACAGCGTTAATCTCCTCCTTTACCGAGGCCGGCTATCAAGCCAACCAGGGGGGGTTTGCACGTCTAACCGGACGTGTACAATTTTACTCACAGAAAACTACACAAGTCTACTGTAATACAGTCCTATGTAATTACAGTTCAGTTCACTTCTTTAAATTCAGGCTTAAGTCGCAAGACATTGCCGTAAGTATTATTCAGGCTTAAGTCAAAAGACATTGCCGCACTATTATGTTCAATTCTATATATAGTATACCTTAACTATATATTCCAACAACATGTAATTTCCAATTACAACAGAAGGTCAAGAGTGTTTACCTCGATAAGCCCAAAATTATCCGAGTTTATATGTCGATCCTGAGCAAGGTTTAGCTCCTACTCCGGGCGCTCCAATCCGCTCCAAACAACCCTTAGAAGTTCTAACCAACTTCTACTTAAATACTTCAACCAACTAAGAAGATTTCCTTAGGGTTTCGGTTTGAGACTAAAAAGGACAAAAGGTAGTATTTCCGTACTCTACGCAAAGAGGTAACTTTTGGAATACTACAAGGTATAAGGCTAAGGTATTTTGGGCATTATAACAATACTAGGAGAGTATTTCTATACCACAAAGGGGGGGTATTTATACGAGACAGACAACTAAGTGGGGGCCCATGGCAACCACTACAAAGGGAAGGGGAAGCTCTCGGCCAAAGGGGAGGGGTGTGGTGGACGAAACTCCAGAGGGATGGAGTAGTTTGAGACTTAGTTAGATTGCTCAAGTGAGGATGAAGAATGTCTTCAACTAGAGGGGTATTTATAGGTCAAGTGAAGGCCAACCAATGGACAAGATCAAGCCAAGTGCCATGCAAGTGTAAGGCCAAGATTTAGCCATGTGCTACCTTATCCATCTACCACAAAAATATCCTACCTAACCCTTGACCAAGGAAAGGCACAAAATCGTCCAACTTAGCCCATTGTTGCCGCCCACTCTTCCAATTAGGGTGACAAGTGTCGCCTCTCGTTGGTCCAACATGTTTCGTCTCTCGGAAAAATCCGCAAAAATACAAAACGACATAGCCGGAATTTTCCCTACGAAAGCTGTGGAAACGTTTCGTCGGAAAACGACTCCTTTCGGCACTTGTGTACAAATTTCGAAACTATGCCTACTTAAGGCTCAAATTGTACACGTACGCCCTCACGTACATACTCTGGAAATACGGGGTATAACATTCTCCCCTCCTTAGAAACATTCGTCCCGAATGTTCCTTCTTAAGACGGATAACGATAAAGTTCCTCCAGCAAGTTGTCAACGCCACGCCTGGCCACGAAATAACACACGTTCTCTTCCTCCCTTACTTGTCGTACCCTTCTCGAACATCTGAACTCTTCTAGTATACGTACCACACTTCAGTCATCGCTACAGTTCCCAAAACTTTGGAGTCACCGCCTCCAAACTTGGTCATTTTACTAGCTTCACTTCTCTTCTAAGGCCATTCCCGGCCTTCACGAACCGATTCTGGTCGAACATATCCACGAACTCATACGATGGTCATCTAAACTTGGGCCTAGCACCCTCGTGACCCTACCACCTGGCGGGACCACTCAGAGCTGACCCCACTTTGAAACCGGCCGCGGGTTGGCCCTCAACATGGCCCCAACCCGATCCACTTACGCATCACGCTCTTGTTTCCCGATCCGGAACAATCTTACCTCTACAGGTCATGAAAGCTACCACTTCCATTTCACACTACCCAGGGACTTATCACACAATACATTCTAGGCATAAAATGTACTTCGACAAGGATCACTTGCAAGAACTTGTACTCAAGACGGCCTTACATCTAAGGCCTCAACTGTAATATTCTAAGGTTCATCATTTTCTCACCCCAGGCTTACCCTTTCACTAAGCATGCTTCTAAGTCACATTTTAGCACAAAGCTATCCGAACATAACACTTAACACATCATCATAACATACAAAACTCTAGATGGTTAAGGATATACCTGAAAGTAGGCGGTTCAAAGGACCGCTAGAACTGGGAACTCCCACCGCGACCTCTACCGGGCTCACGGTACGAACATCCTGCTGGCTATGGAAGGTGAAGAACCCGCAATCGCTCTAGTAGTCCATGCTATCCTACCGGTACCTACCCCGGTGGACGCTCTTGCCGATGGCCTGGGCGCAAAATAACAATCTCCAGAGTTAGTACGACACTCTCCTTATGAAGCTTTCCACAACGCCACACCGAGACAAGGGCAACCTCGTCCGCGAGCACTCGCTCCGAAAATCTGAAACACAGGAGCCCCGACCGCCACGAATATCTCGAAGGTCCCGGTGTGGAGGACCACTCTGTCTTGGTGAGGCGCATAATCGGCTCGCCGAGGCGGTCCGCCTCGAAAGTCACCAAAGGACCTCGCTACAGCCTCTTACTGCGACCTGGTCATTCCGTCGATTTATCCTCTCACATCCCGGTCATAAGCTGCGTGCGCGGCAATGTCCATGCCCTGAAGAGCTACACCCGAACAACTCGGCTAGGTGATCATCGAGCCTGTAACAAATCGGTGCACTCGATCCTCCATACTAGCTACCAACGCGGGACGTCTGCCAATGAGTCGAACTCCACATTGTACTCCCGAACCGTACGCCCGTTCTGCCGTAACACCAAAAATCTGTCTGCCCGAGCCCTCCTCATCCGTGGAGGCAAGAAATGTGCAAGAAAGGCCTCTGAGAACTCGTCCCAAAAGGCGAAAGTGCATGCTCTCCCGACGGCTCACGAATCAAACGATCGGCTGCGGTATCACGCATTGATGTGAACCTAGGACCACCGACTCGATCTCCGATGCCTTGATCACTCTACGATCCGTTGAATCGCTTCGGATGAACTCCTGCGGATCATCCTCGGGCCTCGACCCGTAAAACTCGCGGCCTACAACTCGGAAAATCCCGTAGCCTCGAACTATCTCGATCTAGGGTGAACCACGGTCTTCACTGAACTGCTGCGTCTAGCCTATCTCAAGTCCGCCACAACCTCGCCATCAATCGCCCACTCTTGTAACTCATCTCCTCTCGCCTGCATCATGGATCGAGGCTCGTATCGTGGCCTCTGCCGCTTCTCTACTCAGCCTCTCCTCACGCTTTGCCATTCGGGCACAGGTTGCCTTACGCGAGGCATCACTGTAAAACGGTATGTCGGAGGGTCCCGTCTTATCACACGCCTCTAAGGCACGATCTCGTAATGAGAAGAATGGAAACCAATCCTAAATGTCCTATAGCCTCGATTATAGATGTGGTGCACAACACATCGATAATCAAGACTTACTAGACACGGTCGTAGAAACTTTCCGAGGATTAACGCTCGATACCACTCACACTTTGATCCTGCCCGTGATCGTGCCTTACCCCGGGCACCCTAGTGATACATACATCAGAGAAAATCAGCGGAACATAAAACATGAGTCATGAAACAAGTGATATAATAAATAAACAAAGCAACCAAAGCGATTGCGCCCGGCGTATATATACATACAACCCGACGGTTTAATCCTTTTTTTTTACAACCCCGCCACAACGATTACGCACTCTAAGATTTACAACAACTATGGCCGGGACGGGGCCCCGCCATACCCCGAATGTACAGAACCTACAACTCGGGGAACACATACTAAAAGATAAGCCTCCGAAGGAACGAGCTTCCCAATACGCCAAAGGTGATCCTAAGAGCGGATCGGCGACGATGTACTTCTACTGCGGCATGAACGCGGCCCCGAGGAGGTCGACAACAGTACCAAGTATGTGAAATCAGAATACGTAAATGAAATCATAATAGTCTATATAAAGCAGAGACATGTATGATGACCAAACTACGACATAACATACAACCGATTCATCAAGTCGGGGACTCACGCCTCCAAATTATCACTGCGTGCGTGGAATTTCTTCCTCATCGGCAGTTTATGATATGACAATACCACGGAGTATACATGAACACCTGGTCCCACCTGTGTCATAAAAACCGTATAGGACAAGTATAACTACCAGATCCGACCGTACCAATAATACAATGCAACCAAAACACGGCGAAGCCGGCGAGGCATACTCAAGGATACGGCCACGTAGGTCGCCGAAGGGCAATCTGGCTGACCACGGGGACCAAGGTACGAGACTTCGTCATTCTGAACGGGCAAGTCACGGTGACTCACGGTACAGGCCGAATCGGCCGTGAGACGGCAAGCAGAGCCACCACCGGGGACAGGCGAACAAGAAGAAACCTCATGGAGAGCTAGTCCATAGAATAACAATTCTTGCACGACTAAGGCTATCACCACAAGCATAAGCAAGTTACGCAACAACAAGCATAGGCAAGTTACACAACACAAGCATAGGCAAGTTACACAACAACCAAGATAGGCAAGTTACACAAAGACAAGCATAGGCAAGTTACACAACTCAAGTTACTTTCATTTTATGCCAAAGTCCGGGTTTTTAACCCTAAAGTACTACGTACGTTAAATTCCTTTTAAAGAGATCCATTCCTTTTATAAAAGTCACCCGATGTCCGTAGTATAAAAAAAATGAGTAGCGAACATTGTTAAGTAAACAAAAATGCTTTCCTTTGTAAAATCAAGTAACAACCTTATTTTCCAAACGTTCAAGTTTGCCTAATTTCAAATGCCCTAGTTTCTCATTTTTAGAAAAGGTTTCGTAGTTCATAGTTTTAATCCTTTAAAACATAATTCTCCTTTAACGATTTGAGAAACATATGCCTTATATGTGAGTAGGTTATTCTTGTTTATAATCGATCTTATTAAGCGACCATGATCTAGGATATGTAATATCATTTTGTCTCATCTTAGCTTCTATGCAGATGGAGGTTTCTACTGTATTTAATACAATACTTCATTATTCAATACATTTTCCTTTATTAACGCTGCAGTGGTTTGTCGATACACAATCTGATTTCAAATCGATGAAACATTATTCCTTTCAAAACCAAGTACTCATTACTCACGAATGAGGTTTCACACAACAATTCATATTAATTTACTTAAGTTAAGTCTCTTATCTTATAAGATCGCTCTTAACTTCTAAAAATCGATAAACCATTCTTTTATCACTCTTAAGACGTTATACCTAACTCCCCATAAAGCTAGTATAACTCTTATGTTTTCAAAACCAAGTATTACTACACATCAAATCATATAAGTCAAATCGGTTACCTTTGAAACCACAAAGCATTTTCTTACCTACATAAAGTTGTTATAACCAACTTCCCATAAAGCCGTTATAACACTTTATGTTTCAAACCAATCAAATACATTAAACACACGTATGTCTACCGTACTACATAGTTACACACGTATCATGCTAGAAGAGATAGGAAGAGGTTCACATACTTGCGACGAGTATCGACTAATAGCAAAACGCTCCAAGTACTTCAAACCGTCGCTACTCCTAAGCCACGTAGATAGCACCACACGAAGTACTACAACCTATAAGTCCACAAGGAGCATAATAACATATAGATCTCATCGATCCATATTCTACAGAAAATTCGGCAAGACTCCCGCAAATGCGTTAATCTCTCGCTTTACCGAGGCCGCTATCAAGCCAACGAGGGGTTTGCACGCCTAACCGGGCGTGTACAATTTTACTCACAAAACTACACAAGTCTATGTCTGATACACCTATGTAATTACTGATTCACTTCTTTAAATTCAGCTTAAGTCGCGAGACATTGCAGTAAGTATTATTCAGCTTAAGTCAAAAGACATTGCCGCACTATTATGTTCAATTCTATATATAGTATACCTTAACTATATATTCCAACAACATGTAATTTCCAATTACAAATGTAAGGTCAAGAGTGTTTACCTCGATAAGCCCAAAATTATCCGAGTTTATATGTCGATCCCGAGCAAGGTTTAGCTCCTACTCCGGCGCTCCAATCCGCTCCAACAACCCTTAGAAGTTCTAACCAACTTCTACTTAAATACTTCAACCAACTAAGAAGATTTCCTTAGGGTTTGGTTTGAGACTAAAAAGGACAAAAGGTAGTATTTCCGCACTCACGCAAAGAGGTAACTTTTGGAATACTACAAGGTATAAGGCTAAGGTATTTTGGGCATTATAACAATAGAGAGTATTTCTATACCACAAAGGGTATTTATACGAGACAACTAGGCTAGGGGTACCTAGCTAACCACTACAAAGGGAAGAGGAAGCTCGCCAAAGGGGAGGGGGTGTGGTGGACGAAACTCGAGAGGAGGGAGTAGTTTGAGACTTAGATAGATTGCTCAAGTGAGGATGAAGAATGTCTTCAACTAGAGGGGTATTTATAGGTCAAGTGAAGGCCAACCAATGGACAAGATCAAGCCAAGTGCCATGCAAGTGTAAGGCCAAGATTTAGCCATGTGCTACCTTATCCATCTACCACAAAAATATCCTACCTAACCCTTGACCAAGGGAAAGGCACAAAATCGTCCAACTTAGCCCATTGTTGCCGTCCACTCCTTCCAATTAGAGGGTGACAAGTGTCGCCCTCTCGTTGGTCCAAAATGTTTCGTCTCTCGGAAAAATCCGCAAAAAATATAAATGACATAGCCGGAATTTTCCCTACGAAAGCTGTGGAAACGTTTCGTCGGAAAACGACTCCTTTCGGCACTTGTGTACAAATTTCGAAACTATGCCTACTTAAGGCTCAAATTGTACACGTACGCCCTCACGTACATACTCTGGAAATACGGGGTATAACAGAGTCCCTCAGAAAGTTGGAGACACAATTAGGCTAATTGATGGATGAGATGAGCAATACAACTCAAGCAAGTCTGCCTAGCGACATCATTATGGGAGGTGGTAAGCAAATTGAAGAGCCTGAACCACACCCAGTTGTTGAGGAATCTGGCGGGATAATTGGTGTAGAGAAGGAAAAGGGTACTGAGATCCAATCATTCATCTTTTTGGATTCCTTGGAAAATCTTTTTCATGTACCTATTGCAGAAGAAACACCACCAGCTGTCAATGATGATCCCCAAAAAGAAAGTCCATACCATCAAGGGCACCCCTAAAGTTGAGAGATGTAGGAAATTTCACTGATCCCTACATTATAGAGAGCCTAAAAGACAAGCCTGTCTTGTGTACTTGGGGGATAATTTTATGTTTGAGGCCCTTGTTTGAACAGATGGTTGTAGGAAAAGTGAGACCTGCAACAATAACTCTGCGGATTGCAAGCGGTTGCGAAGGATCCAATGGGCACTCGTAAAGATTAATTGAGTCCCGCTAAAAGGCGTTAAAGACAGTGCTTGTTGAGTCAACCCAATGTTTTTAATTATGTTATTTTAATTTCATCTTTATTTTATTTTATTTTGTCTTGAAACGATCACGGTCTTGGGTTCTTGTTTTGTGTTGTTGGATAGGTGGGTAGCTAAAACCGAGGAAAAAGGAGCAAAAACGCTAAAAAGGAAAAGCGATCGTAGCGCCAGCTGAGTAGGGCATGGCGGAACTTGAGAGCCACAAGATAGCAGCGATGGCGCGAATCTCGGGCATGCGCGGCGCAGAGAGCCATATGTCCGTGCAAATTCCAGAATTTTTCCTCCTAGACCTCCGTTATGACCGCTGTGTTGTGTCAGTAAGTTGTCCTTTTTCTTTTATTTTCTTTGAGTCTTGCACACATTGGGGACAATGTGTGATTTAAGTTTGGGGGGATGTTTTATTGTTTTTGAGTCTTTTTGAACTGTTTTGTGTATTTTTGAGTAATATTTGAGTCATATTTTTTTTTTTTTAAGATCATGCATGCTGTAGTTACTTGAAACGCCTAGTAAAGTAAAGTGAAATAATGTAGTGGAATTAAAAGCAACCATCTGAACACTTAGGATAAATATGCCAAAAATTCATGAAATCGAACTATTTGGGGTATCTTGCTTGATTTATGCATTGTTAGTGCTTAAACATATGTGTCTGCTTGCTTGCTATTTGAGGTGAAATAGTTAGGATATGCATGTTAGGGAGATGACTCAGGCATTTCTTTGTTAGCCAATTCTTACCACTTTTTCCTATCCCTGACATTAAAAATATCCCTAGTCAGCCCCGTTGAGCCTAAACATTAAACTCTTTCTTTGACACCCTATAACTCCATACTTGTGCCATAAGTGAAAAATTGAGATGTTTGGAATATAAAGTGTTGAAAAAGAGACAAAAGAGAGTAAACAATTTTGATGCACCCCAATGAAAAAGAAATAATAAATAGGCAAAAGCCTAAGTTTGGGGTGCCGACTATTCATAATACACTTCATTCTCTCAAAACAAAGAAGAGGGGAAAGATAGATATGAAGTGAAAAAGAAAATCAAAAGAAAAGGGAAGAGTTAAAAGAAAAAGAGCTTATGGTACGTAAGTTGAGCCTTAAAGCCTATTTTTACCTACCCATGCCTAAGCCTACATTACAACCCTGAAAAGCCCTGAAGAGCTCTTATATGTGTATCCATGATTAGTGGAGAATAGCAAGTAAACATGCCATAGGTTTTTTAAATTAACATGCATAGTTAGGTATTTTTACTCCCATTAAGTATGATTAAATTGAATTTGCGAAATATCTGACTTGAGTGTTTAGAATGCTAAAAATCCATGCTATATGTTCCTACATATTATCCTACTAACCTTCATGCTTTTCTAAGTGACAATTATACAACAATTTGATCAATGTCTTTGAGTCATTTTATTTTCTTTTCTTTCACGTCTTTGTTTATATTTTTGATCTTTGCTCGAGCAAAGGTTAAGTTTGGGGGTATTTGATCGGTGTATTTTATATACACTTTTGAGTCATTTTAGTTAGTATTTTACTCATTTAATTTATGTTTAGTACAAGATTATGGTCGTTTTCCTTTCTTTTGTGTCACGGTCAAAAATGGAGAAATGACGAAAAGGAGATGAAATGAGCATAAAGAGATGAAATTGCACACTAAAGGGCCAAGAAATAAAGTCTAAAAGTTAGGAAATTAGAGAGATCGACGAAGTCCGGACGAAAAAGGACGAAAGCAGAATGCGGAAAAACGTCACCGGCCGCGCAGCGGGCAGCCGCGCCCAAAGTGCTGAAAGTCCCGAGTTGCTGATTTTCAGTATGCTAGTCTATAGGCGGCGCGCCGCATGATTTATGAAGTTACGGGCCGAATTTGACATGTTTAATCCTAAAGGGTTAACTTTTCCTACCTAAAGGATTACTTTTCCTACCTTAAAACCCTTACCTAAAAGGATTCTAATAATTTTTCCTACTTACAAATCCTTAACCGCTTCACCTAAAGGATTCTTGGTACATAAATAGTCTCTACATCATTAGAAGAAATCATTCCTCATTCACCCATTCTCCATTCCACCATTCACCATTCTACATCCATCCATCCACCAATCCATCTTGTAAATATTCCACAACACAACCCTTGGATGCTAGAAGGCTTGGAGACTCGTTCTTGAGTATTTTCTTTTCTTTCTTTTTGCTTTATTTATTTCAGTTCATGCATGGGGATTGTATTAGTTCTTAGCGTGACAATGGCTAGGATCTAATTACTTTATTAGGGATTTCCTTGTGATTCACTTGAAACTCTATTCATGAATTAATATATTAGTTGATATGTTCTTCTTATTGTTGAGATTTACCCAATAATTGATTTGCATGCTTGGTAATTAATTGATCACTAATTATCATTATTTATATGATTTCTAATCAAACTTCGAAAGGAGGAGGTTGTGAATATGTTGTAAGTTGGGTAGACATATTTTGAATTGGGGATGAAAATACCTCAATTACTTGTGTAGCGTTAATGCGAGGTTTAAACACCTAATTTTACGCATGGCGCGTGACGGTTAACTAGGTTTTTTATCTTAATCCTCCTATAGAGTCATCCTTATCACCGAAAGGTAGAAAGGAGCGCTACTGGGGTTGAGTGTTTATATAGCCTTAACGGGAGTATAAAACGATTTAGTAAACCTGCTAGCTCCAAAAGAAGAATAAGTCGGTCTAATTGTATTAAGAATTGAATATAGTGGATAGTTGATGATCTTGGAAGCCCTAATTATCCATCATAACTGATTTAAATCAAGTATTTTTATAATTAGTTTATTTCCTGCATTACTAGTTAGAATCCCAATTCAATTTACGTTAACCAAATAGATACCATAGATAGATAAATAGACTTGAAAACCAATCCTTGAGGACGATATTCGGTCTTACCTAGACTATATTACTTGAGTCGACAACATGCACTTGCGTTAAAGTGTGTGCATCTTTTCGCGCATCAAGTTTTTGGCGCCGTTGTCGGGGATTGGCTTACTTTCAATATCGATTTATCTATTCTTATTTCTAATTTGGTTTCTCCAAGAACAAGTTAGAAACTTGTTCTCATGAGCAATTTTATCACTTTTTTGTTTTTCTTATTTTGCGAGTTAAATTCAAGAAAAAAGCGAAAAAATAAAAATCGGGACACATGGACTACTACTATCGAGAGATTGGAGTCATCAACAAGACTTAACCTGGGTTCCAGAGGAAGATCGAAATGAGTTGCGGGAAGGCATACTTATGTTCGCCAAGTGCCAGGCTCAGTTTATGGCTGAGACAAGAGAGTCCCTCAGAAAGTTGGAGACACAAATAGGCTAATTGATGGATGAGATGAGCAATACAACTCAAGCAAGTCTGCCTAGCGACATCATTATGGGAGGTGGTAAGCAAATTGAAGAGCCTGAACCACCTGATTGTTGAGAATCGGCGGGATAATTGGTGTAGAAGGAAAAGTGCGAGATCCAATCATTCATCTTTTTGGATTCCTTGGAAAATCTTTTTCATGTACCTATTGCGGAAGAAACACCACCAAATCAATGATGATCCCCAAAAAGAAAGTCCATACCATCAAGGCACCCTAAAGTTGAGAGATGTAGGAAATTTCACCGATCCACTACATTATAGAGCACAAAGACAAGCTTTGTCTTGTGTACTTGGGATAATTTTATGTTTGAGGCCACTTGTTTGAGCAGGATGGTTGTAGGAAAAGTGAGACTGCAACAATAACTCTGCGATTGCAAGCGATTCGCGAGAAGGATCAATGGGCACTCGTAAAGGTTAATTGAGTCCGCTAAAAGACGTTAAAGACAAACTTGTTGGGAGGCAACCCAATGTTTTTAATTATGTTATTTTAATTTCTGTCTTTATTTTATTTTATTTTGTCTTGAAACGATCTCACGGTCTTGGGTTCTTGTTTTGTGTTGTTGGATGACAGGATGAAAGCTAAGCAGGAAAAAGGAGCAAAACGCTAAAAAGGAAAGCGATCGTAAGCGCTGAGTTAAGCATGCGCGGAACTTCAGAGAGCCACGGTACTAGCGGCATGGCGCCGAATCTCGAGCATGGCCACTTCGTAGAGCCATATGTCCGCAAATTCGAAATTTTTCCTCCTAGACCTCCGTTATGACCACTGTGTTGTGTCAGTAAGTTGTCCTTTTTCTTTTATTTTCTTTGAGTCTTGCACACATTGGGGACAATGTGTGATTTAAGTTTGGGGGGATGTTTTATTGTTTTTGAGTCTTTTTGAACTGTTTTGTGTATTTTTGAGTAATATTTGAGTCATTTTTTAGTCATATTTTTTTTTTTAAGATCATGCATGCTGTAGTTACTTGAAACGCCTAGTAAAGTAAAGTGGAATAATGTAGTGGAATTAGAAGCAACCATCTGAACACTTAAGATAGATATGCCAAAAAATTCATGAAATCGAACTATTTGGGGTATCTTGCTTGATTTATGCATTGTTAGTGCTTAAATCTATGTGTCTGCTTGCTTGCTATTTTAGGCGAAATAGTTAGGATATGCATGTTAGGGAGATGACTCAGGCATTTCTTTGTTAGCCAATTCTTACCACTTTTTTCTATCCCTGACATTAAAAATATCCCTAGTCAGCCCCGTTGAGCCTAAACATTAAACTCTTTCTTTGACACCCTATAACTCCATACTTGTGCCATAAGTGAAAAATTGAGATGTTTGGAATATAAAGTGTTGAAAAAGAGACAAAAGAGAGTAAACAATTTTGATGCACCCCAATGAAAAAGAAATAATAAATAGGCAAAAGCCTAAGTTTGGGGGTGCCGGCTATTCATAATACACTTCATTCTCTCAAAACAAAAGAAGAGGGGAAAGATAGGTATGAAGTGAAAAAGAAAATCAAAAGAAAAGGGAAGAGTTAAAAGAAAAAGAGCTTATGGTACGTAAGTTGAGCCTTAAAGCCTATTTTTACCTACCCATGCCTAAGCCTACATTACAACCCTGAAAAGCCCTGAAGATCTCTTATATGTGTATCCATGATTAGTGGAGAATAGCAAGTAAACATGCCATAGGTTTTTGAAATTAACATGCATAGTTAGGTATTTTTACTCCCATTAAGTATGATTAAATTGAATTTGCGAAATATCTGACTTGAGTGTTTAGAATGCTAAAAATTCATGCTATATGTTCCTACATATTATCCTACTAACATTCATGCTTTTCTAAGTGACAATTATACAGCAATTTGATCAATGTCTTTGAGTCATTTTATTTTCTTTTCTTTCACGTCTTTGTTTATATTTTTGATCTTTGCTCGAGGGCGAGCAAAGGTTAAGTTTGGGGGTATTTGATCGGTGTATTTTATATACACTTTTTGAGTCATTTTTAGTTAGTATTTTACTCATTTCATTTATGTTTAGTACAGTATTAGGGTCGTTTTACTTTCTTTTGTGTCACAACGGTAAAAAATGGAGAAATGACGAAAAGGAGATGAAATGAGCATAAAAGAGATGAAATTGCACACTAAAAGGGCCAAGAAATAAAGTCTAAGTTAGGAAATTAGAGAGAGATTAGACGAAGGCGGACGAAAAAAGTGCGATGAAACGGACCGCGAAAACGTCCACCGGCCATGGCGGCGAAAGCCGCGCCCAAAGTCTTGAAAGTCCAGAGAGTTCTTGATTTTAGTGCCGCGGCGCCATCTGGGTCATGGCGCCGCGCGGGATTTATGAAGTTCTGGGCCGAATTTGACATGTTTTCAGAATCCTAAAGGGTTAACTTTTCCTACCTAAAGGGATTACTTTTCCTACCTTAAAACCCTTACCTAAAAGGATTCTAATAATTTTTCCTACTTACAAATCCTTAACCCTTCACCTAAAGGATTCTTGGTCTATAAATAGTCTCTACATCATTAGAAGAAATCATTCCTCATTCACCCATTCTCCATTCCACCATTCATCATTCTACATCCATCCATCCACCAATCCATCTTGTAAATATTCCACAACACAACCCTTGGATGCTAGAAGGCTTGGAGACTCGTTCTTGAGTATTTTCTTTTCTTTCTTTTTGCTTTATTTATTTCAGTTCATGCATGGGGATTGTATTAGTTCTTAGCGTGACAATGGCTAGGATCTAATTACTTTATTAGGGATTTCCTTGTGATTCACTTGAAACTCTATTCATGAATTAATATATTAGTTGATTTGTTCTTCTTATTGTTGAGATTTACCCAATAATTGTTTTGCATGCTTGGTAATTAATTGATCACTAATTATCATTATTTATATGATTTCTAATCAAACTTCGAAAGGAGGAGGTTGTGAATATGCTGTAAGTTGGGTAGACATATTTTGAATTGGGGATGAAAATACCTCAATTACTTGTGTAGCGTTAATGAGAGGTTTAAACACCTAATTTTACGCATGGCGCGTGACGGTTAACTAGGTTTTTGGTCTTAATCCTCCTATAGAGTCATCCTTATCACCGAAAGGTAGAAAGGAGCGCTACTGGGGTTGAGTGTTTATATAGCCTTAACGGGGGTATAAAACGATTTAGTAAACCTGCTAGCTCCAAAAGAAGAAGAAGTCAGTCTAATTGTATTAAGAATTGAATATAGTGAATAGTTGATGATCTTGGAAGCCCTAATTATCCATCATAACTGATTTAAATCAAGTATTTTTATAATTAGTTTATTTCCTGCATTACTAGTTAGAATCCCAATTCAATTTACGTTAACCAAATAGATACCATAGGATAGATAACCGGTACTTGAAAATCAATCCTTGAGGACGATATTCGGTCTTACCTAGACTATATTACTTGAGTCGACAACGTGCACTTGCGTTAAAGTGTGTGCATCTTTTCGCGCATCAAATAACAATGATATAGAAACTCTACGAATTACTCTTCTCGTATACACTCGTTTGACTCTTACCGATTACGGGTTTGTGCCAAAAAGAAGGAAGAATACCTTTAATGATGAACCCCTACTAATGGTATCGGAAACGACCTCCTCTACACCTCAATCTACAATGAAAAAATACTACTAGTGTCAAGCTATGAACGATGCAGTACTCGTATATCGAATAACAGGTTTCATAATTAACCGGACAATATTTCCCCTACTTCTTTCACCTCCCCTAAATTAAAATAACAATAAACAACAACAACCACATTGATCCATCAAATCCAACCACTCCACAATTTAGAACAATTACAACCAGTCCATACAACCACAACAACAACTAATAAACTTTTTCAGTATCAAATTCGCACCTTCTTGTCTAACAATTTAGCTATGACCTGGATGAACTTAAATATATCTAGGAGAGGAGAATTCTTACCTTATTTTCCAAGAACTACTCTTCTTCCACCTTACTTCACGTCAAAGAAAACTCGAACTCAACAACGCGATAAAACATGACAGTGAGATCAAGCAGTGCGTAAAACTCTGATGTTGTTATTGAGAAAGATTACACTTTCCTTCCTTGGAATGAATAAAGTGTTGCTGTTTTTTACAAGATGAAACGCTGCTAATTTCTTAAAGGAATGATATGCATTGCTGCTTGCAATATATATATATATATATATATATATATATATGAATCTCCTTTCCTCCAATACGTTAGATTTTTTTTCCATATGTAATTGTTAGGCAACACTTTTTAATGACACATTACCTATACATAAAGCCACATGTAATCATGCACATTAATGTGTTTTGACTCATTAATTTATTTGTAAGAGTGCCACCTCTAGTTGATGCCCACATGTCAATGTTTTGCCACTAATCCCCTAACCACAACTTTGTTGATTTTATTTTTATCTCCACTACAATCCAACACTTAATTCATTACACAAATACGTAATTTTTGATTTCAATTCACTTAAATAATAATTATTTTTAACACACTTTATATACTAATTATCATGATTATATGATGTAGCACTAGTTCATAGCCCCTTTTTGGCATACACAACATTATTCCCAACCATCGTCGTCACACTTTAAAATCTAAAATCATTTCAGTACTTCGTCCTTTTAAACGCCAAGCCCTTTATATGCACAATTAAATATAACTAAAATACCATGTGGCTCAGGTCTATTTATATACGTCGAGTGGTTCAAACCATAGCCTAAAAATACGAGCTATTACATTGACGAAACTTATTCTCACTCTCTGAGATTACGCCAACTAACTCACGCCGCAACTCAACGTATAAAAAATACGGAATGTAACATCTCCCCCTTTAGAAACATTCGTCCTCGAATGCTAACTCTTAGAGACTTGCGAAAATTTTGCCAGCTTTTTAAACTGAACTAAAACCCAACATGCACGCAGCCAGAAGACATACTATACATGTCACACAGGGCCAATATCTATGAATAGCAACACTTGGCCTCACACGTCTGTCAAGCATAAGTATTGCAAGTAAAAAATAATAGCTCACCTCACGATCTACTGGTTTGCGTTGGCATGTGCTATAATATCTCATCTCGAGCCATATCTAGATCTTCAGTTAGAAATAGGTGGGGTACTTAGATTTCATCTCCCTTCGGCCTCCCACGTCATTTCTTTAACGTTCTTATTTCTCCATAATACCTTCACAAGAGCTACCTCTTTGGTCCTCAAACCTGCTTATCTACAATAGCCACTAGAAACCTCATCATATGATAGATCCACTATGATAGATCCACTGTAATTGTGATGAGCTGGCACTGGCATAGAATATAGGATTTTGTTATTTTTACTTTTTTTGGTGATGATGGAAGATGGTGAATTATATGGGAGTAATATAAACAGTGGCGGACGCAGGAATATTTCCAACTGGGTGCACACATTTAATAAATAAGGGATAGATGGATCACCATACATTATATATACATAAATCTAAAATTTTAACCTAGCTAAACAGTGTAATTTTCTGACGAAAGTGGGTGCACTTGCACCCATATCAGTATGCGTCCGCCTCTGAATACAAAGGTTGTTAGAGGGGAAGAAGAACATAGGAAATAAGCTTCATCAGAACATCAAAGCCCCCTTAACATTATTTGTTGAGACTATTCTTCTCCCCCCTTAACATTATTTCTTGAAACTATTCTTCTTCCTCTTCATTTATGTTAATGAGCACACTCCTTTGTTGGATATATTCTTGCGGATAGGCAACTCGTTACGATTTTTTCAATTGGCATCTATTGTGGAGCACTCAACAGAACAAGCGGCCTGATGAATGTTACACCAGTTCCCACTGCTCCTTTCAGATTATTAAGCCTTGCAGCGTGAAGCTTGCTTTCTTCAACTACAACTGATGCATTGAATATATGGTTTGCCAAAACATATGTTTTCTTGTTAAGTTAATGGTCAAACACACCTAAACATCATCTTTTTGCGAGTTCCATACCTCAGCTATCAATTGTTCACTACTTATCTAAACTATCACTCCCTTTATGTTAAAACACACCCCGATGTTAAGTTGGCCTACACACGTCTGTTGTCGATTGGGAACAAATATTTGGCCAACTCAGCGTTGAGAAGTGTTTTAATACAAAGGGATTAATAGTTTAGGTAGGTAAAACAATGGCTAGTTGATGTATGAAACTCGCGAAAATAATAATAATTTAGATGTGTTTTTTTTGTAACCGATGTGAATAATTATCATACCAACAAAACCAGTTACAACCTAAAGAGCATCTTATCCCCCTAACCACATTCTAGGAAGGTTATTAGGTGAATGAGGCCTCAAATGCATATACTACTTACAATATCATCTGCATCACTGTGCTACTTTTCCTATACTTCTTTGAGGCTTGAAATAAATATATCCTTTCTCTAATCTCTAATTGTATTTGAGTAAAAATGTCTTTGTATGTACACATTGATGCCTGAAGATCTTCCAATTCCTTGCCTCCCAAGTATGATATATCAAAGCCCCTACAGCTGCTGCCATAAGTTCTTTCTTCATTTTCCTCCAATGCTTTTGAGCAATCTTCTCTAAAGTAACATGTGGTTCTTCTAACTGCAGATTTTATCCAATTCAGGTAGTGATACTTCCCCATAGAATCTTAGCCCAACTACATGTGGCAAATAAGTGCTGAGAAGTCTCAACTACACCCTGATCACACATACAACAGTTAGCATTATCACAAAGGATAACAATCCTGCCCAGTCTCTCCTTACTCAATAATCTCCTCTGGATGGATAACCAAGTTATAAACTTGTGTTTAGGAAGCAAAATTGAGCTCCATACCAAATTTGCAATATCCAACTTGTGGTTCAATTCAAACATACTCACATAGCCTATAGACATTAAGTACTTGCCATTTGCAGTGAGCACAAACTGCCCCTGGAAGTACCAATGAACCATGCTCCATTTCAACTTATTCAGCCTTCTCCAATATCGGCTACTATCAGCTGGTGGAATATGGGTCCAAAAATCATGATCTTGTTTCATATATACCCCATGGATCCATCTCACCCAAAGTACTTCATTCCTCTCATTTAGCAACCATATTAGCTTACCAACAGATGTAGCATTCCAAAGTGTGCAACTTTTGATGTTTAATCCTCCATATCTTTTTGGTTCACACACATTTTCCCATGGAACAAGTGCTACTTTTTTCTGGTTCTCAGATGATCCCCACAAGTATTTCCTACACATTTTGTACACTCTTTTCAACACTCTGAGGGAGTATGAATACAACAACCCAAAAGTTACGCAATGAAAACAACACTGAGTAATTACCTGAAGCCTACCTGCATATGAGAGATGTCTGACAGATGCAGCTGAAATCTATCAATGATCTTCACCATGAGCTGATGATAGTCCTGTTTATTCCACTTTTTAGGGGATAGTGGCAGACCAAGATACCTCATAGGAAATTTTCCTAGGTTGAACCCTGTGATCTCCATAATCCTCTCTTTTGCAGAACCCTACACTCCTGTTATGAATAGGTTTGACTTCTCCGGGTTTGTTTCTAGCCTAGTTACTTCAGATAAATGGTGTATGGCCTCCATAATCCTGCTTACTTAACATTCATTACCCTTACAGAACAACATGAGGTCATCAGCAAATATCAGATGAGTTAGTTTCAGACCCTTACACATAGGATGAAACCTAAAATTATGCAGAAGAGCCATATTGCCCAGAGTTCTAGAAAGATATTCCATCACCAAGATAAATAGTAGTGGTGAAATGGGATCACCCTGTCTAAGCCCCCTTTTTCCCTCAAAATATACATGTCCTTCCCCATTTACATTAACTGAGAACTTGGTAGTAGTCACACATAGCATGACCAGTTGGATAAACTTTAGAGGGAACCCAAATCCATGCAACATTTCTTCAATAAAATCCCATCTAACCATATCATATGCCTTTCTAAGATCTATCTTCATCATACACCTAGAAGTAGTCTTCCTATTATAATGCCTCAACAAGTCATTACATATCAACACATTATGGACAAGTGACCTCCCTTGAACAAATGCAGCATGTGTATCAGTCACCAACTAGGTAAAATTTCCTTCAAACGAACACATATTATGTTGGAGATGCATTTATACAGTACATTACAATGTGAGATTGGTCTGTACTGACTTACATTCATGGGACATGACACTTTAGGAATCAAGGCAATAGTTGTTGCATTCACTTGTTGTAGGAGCTTGGCATTATCAAAAAAATTCAGAATAGCCTCTACTAAATCCTGGCCTATAATATCCCAAGAAGCCCTATAGAACCCACTGCCATACCCATCAGGTCATGGACTCTTGTTAACATTTATCCCTCATATGGCATCATTCACAACATTGGTAGTGTAATCTTTAAGTAATATGATTTGTTGACCTTTTGTCAACATAGGTCTAGACTGGAACACCCTCATGTCTGCTTTACTTCTATACCCCCCAGGTTGACCAATTAACTCCTATAAAATTCAACAAACACATCAGCAATTTCCTTTGAGTCAGTCTTCAAGTGGACTTGACCATCCTGAATATGAACAACAACTTGTTTCAACACCTTCTTAATAACTGCATGGAAATACCTTGTGTTGTCATCTCCTAACCTAATCCAATTCACCTTGCTCCTTTGTTGCAAGAAAGATTTAGCTAAGTAAGAAGATCTTTTAAATTTCAAGAGAGCATGCTTCTCTGCCTGCTGCAAACTCTTATTAAAAGAATCTAAGTGCAATTGATTCTGAATTCTTGCCAATGAATCCCTATCATCTTATGACTACGGAAGAATGTTCCTAAAATGAATAGTATTTAGACATTTTAATTTCTGCTTAAGAAGCTTTAATCTTCTTACTACACTCAGCATCTTGCAACCCCTTATCTCAACATTCCATCCCTCTTGAACAATCTGAAGAAAGCTAGGATGCTCAGTCCAAATGTTACAGTATTTAAAGGCTCTCCTGGACCTAGGTGGATCATTCAGTGGTGACACTTTGACTGGGCAGTGATCACTAGTCCCTTCTTCCATGAAATGTGTATTACAATGTTCCATACTATCCAGCAATTCTCCATTAATAAAAGCCCAGTCTATCTTGGAAAATACTCTATTAGAGCCTTGTTTATCATTCCATGTATATTGACATCCAGTACTAGAGATTTCACTCAATTCACAAGCTTGAACACATGAGTGAAAATCAATAACCTCAGCATACCCCATCGGATTCCCACCTATTATATCCTCCCCTTTCAAGATTGAGTTAAAATCACCTATTACTAGCCAAGGTAGAGTTCAAGTACCCCCCAAACCTTGTGACTTGTTCCCACAATGCCTTTCTCTCATCCTTTGTGTTATAAGAATACACAAAAGGGACATATACTTCAATTTGCAACTGTATCATTTTGACTAAGCAGGTTACTGCTTGTTATGAGCTATCCACTTCCTCCACCCCATACAAATCAGGCCTCCAAACAATCAAAATCCTCCCATTGTAGTGATGAACATGATTAGAAACTCCAAACATACTCGGAACAATCCTACCAACCCTGTTACTTTTTATTTTTGTTTCTAATAAGTCCTATCAAACCACTTTTATGTTTATTGCATAGAAGTAACACCTCTTTCTGCTTATTGGAGCCATTAAGGCCCCTCACATTCTAGTTAAGAATATCAACCATTCCCATCTAAGGGAATCCCTGTGCCACCCCTTTTCTCACTATTTACAACTTGGCCTACATCATCAACCTTTGACATATGCCCCAACCCCTGAAAAGAATTGATTGCTGGAATGTCCCTACTCACTTGATCTGGAGACTTTTCTATCTTTTTTGGTTGAACCCACCCTTTTGTAGCATGCCCCCACTGTCAAGTGCTTACTGGGTGAGCTCTTAATTGGACTTGGCACACTCGTAGTATGAATAGCCTCTGTAGGAGTTGGATCATGTGCCTCCACTCCATCTTGCATTTGTTCAGCAATCACCTCACTCCCTGAACTTGTGCCTTCACTCTGCTTTGTCTTCTCATTTTTTTCTCTCTTCTCACTGTCCCCCTCCTTATTATGCACTCTATTCTTCCTACAAATGTCAGCAGTGTGTACATACTTCTTGCAAGTACTACAAATAGATGGTTTCCAATCATACTCCACTCTTTAAGCAATGATATCCCCCTTTTCATTTCTAAAGCATATTAAGTCTGGAAAGTCATCCCCAATTTTTACCTCATAAGTAGCCTAGCAAAGTTCAGGCCATTCTTCTTCTCAGTATTACTATCCACCATTAGAGGCCTAGGCGCCCACAAGACCCCCTATCTTACTTAGTCCTCTTGCACTCCAATATTTGAAATCCAGTCATGGGAATTTCACCCATATAGGTACTGATTCCAGTTCTTCCCTAGAAAACTCCATGTTAGGAGACCAAGCTTTAACAATAAAGGGCTTATTGTCAAAGTGATATATACCCCCTTCTAACACTCCAACTCTGTCTTCCTCAGTATGAAACCTTACTAAAATAATTTCATTCTTCATCGTAACCACTTTATTAATACCTATCTTCCCCTATAATCGTTGTATGAATCCATTTAGCACATCAAATGGTGGATGGCTACCTAGCACATAACAAACAACTGAAGTACTCCAGTACTCTATCTCTGAGCTAATATCATCCCATTCGATCTCAGCAATTTGTTCATCTCCTTCTGTTTGCGGACTCACATATTCCAATTTAAATCTAGCATTCAAAATTTTTGTGATATCAAATGCATCTCATACAGAAGCTTTAGGTTCAGTTGACTTACACTATCAACCCATTCATCACTTGTTCCTTAGATTGAGCCGCTTTATTCAAATTCACGACTTCCTGGAGAGCCACCAATGTTGAATTGCCCAAATTTATAGGCGTACTGCTTCACTCCTCTAAATCTGGTGAACTCTCATGTTGCACCTTTCCTCTTACAGATCCAGCTCCAATTGGAGTAGTTGGGGTTAGCAGCTGCTCCTTTCGGGGTGAATACTGGCGAGATGTGTGCTCTCGTCACTGGAACATTAGTTTGGGCCCCCTTCTGATTAAATAGGTTCGTCTGTTTCCTTCTCTGAGCTGCAACATGTGTCTTGAGTCTCCTTCGCCATTATTGCCTTCAACGATGGAGCTCTAGTCCTCTTGCCCATGGCAAGCGCAGGTTACGCTATCATGCACCTAGAGAGCGAGAGTTTTATATGTGTTTTTGACCATTAACACATTCTTGTTTATGTGTACATATACATTAATGCAATTGGTACAAGAATTCAGAAAGTTTTGTCCCAACACAGAAATGGGAGCAGTCTCAGTTATGCTTGAGGAATGTGGATAAGCGCAAGACCACTACTGTAGCTTAATACAACTAAATAGATTATTCCAATTTGTACAGAATACAGATCATAGTAACTCAAAGGTATATATGAGAAAAAACTTTTCCAACTGTAGATTTCGGGTCTCTGCAACCCAACAAAGCTATCACAAGACAGTCTATGTCATTTACAACAGTAAAATTTTCCATGCTAGAATCATTAAGTATATATAGTATGCTTCTTTATGCTGTGTGGGGAAAAAGTACCCAAAGCCAGGAATAGCTATGAGTAGCACATAATTGATGGATCTCAAAAGAATCCAATTTCAGTTAGACCAGACATGAACCAGACCATGACTATTACCAGTATATATTTCATTGCGTTCTTCATCGTAGAAAAGGGCGGTTATCTCTTCGAGTGCCTCTGCAACTGAGCTTCTCATCTTGTGAGACTTCATTTTCTTCTTTGAGCCACCATCTTTGTCTTCTTTTTCACTGCTATTGCTTGCATTTATTTTGGCAAGACATTTTCCAGTCAAGATGTTACTGATGTTGATAGAACCAGCTGCATAAGAAATCAAACTTAGAAACTTCAAATTGCCATTTTACATTACAAAATTTACAACTTTTACCCATTGCTGATACTATTAATGAGCAAATAAATATATCCACGTCAATAAACTGAAGAGAATGTGTCATTCTCTATATGTGAAGGTTTTATTGTTCTAAATAATTACATTTTTTTATAAGGTTATTTTATTGATGTCATTTTGTCAGCTAAACTTTTTCTTCTAAATATTTTCAAATTTATCTAGAACAAATCTTCTTCTCTAATTATTATTATTGTTGTTGGTTTTTTTTTTTTTGCAGCAACTCTTATTGCACAGGTTATTTCAACACTCTATATCGTCCAAAACATTGCAAGTATGAGGTAAATCTGTCTAAACACTAAAAAGGCACAGCCAAAAAATCATCACTAAGATTTTATCAGAAACCTCTGATGAACAGATTGTCAGATTTCATTAGTCAACTGGAGGCTAGAGGCCTTCCATCCTTTTTTGAACACTGAGGACAAATTGTTTTGGTAACTACACAACTCTGGATCTTATTCCATTAACTCTTATTACAAGTTTTTATTTGCTGATCCTCAAGTACTAACTCATAGCCTTGGAGGAACATATGGAGATCAAAGTTACCATTCAAAGTCGCTTGTTTTGTGTGGCTAGTTACAAGAAAAGCATGCTTGACCTGAAGAAACAATTGAATTGATGAGACATTGGTATAGGAGGGACTTGTCTATATAACAACACAAATGGTGGACAACTAACCATGTTACTATCTGGTGGACTATTTGGAAAGAGAGAAATGCAAGATGCTTTGAAGATACACAGAAGATGGAAAAAAAACTGTGTACTTTTGTTTTCTTTTTGGTGTGAACAAGATCTGATAAATGTTGCAGAATCTTTGTTACACTTGAGTCCATGCTGATCTGCTGTGAAGGGGGGTCTTTTGTAAATATTCAAGCACAATTCATGCTGCTTCATAATACTTGCCCTTTTCCCAAAACAAAAAAAAACATCTGGACATTTTATTTCCTTAAAAATTTATGAGAAAAGACTATTTAACCAAAACACTCCATGTCACCTCCTTCCCTATCATAATAGGGTGCTAAAAATAGCATCAGAAAATATGGTATATAAGAAAAACAGCTTAAATGGCATCTCTCAATTGGCATTCAAGTATGATGGTAGATCTTAATTTTAATGTGCAACATGCTTGCATCAGATTGGAGAAAGTAGGAGTACAGAATTTACCATTCCCCTCAGCCCACTGATCCTCAGGATCCGCTTTGCAATATGATATGATCAGGTCCTGATCACTAGTAATATAAATGCTGTTAGTATTGCAGTCCGGATGCCACAATTGGTGATCCTCAAAAGAAGTTACAAGTTCTCCACGGAAATTCCATGCAGCAATGGTTCGATTCCTAAATGTCAGGAAAAACTGGTTCTCATACAAAAATATAAATGCGGATGGAGTCATAAACTCAGTTCGGCTAACCTCTTTCAGCTCAGCGTTGCGAACCTGTACAACAAAGAGAGAAAGTCAACTCGCAGAGTGTAAAACAGGCAAAGAAAGTAATAAAATAGCATGTTAGGAAGGTAACATACATCTAGAATTTGGAGATTCTCATTTTCTTGTTTGACGAGAAGCTTCTCATTGAATTGTTCAATGAAATCAACCTTCTTATTTCGATGAAGTAAATGGTTGAAATCTTTAAGAACTGTCCCATCTTCTATAGACAATATCTTTAGTGGAACATAACTCTGAGCTCGAGTGAAAATCAGTAACATAATACCTGGACTGTTTTAGAAAAGGTCTGTCAATAGATATTATGGACCACTAACAGCAATAATAAGGAGACCACTAAACAGCAGTAATAAGGAAATAAAGCTTATGTAGCACATGAACTAATAAAGTTACGCCAAAGACAACCTTGCTCAAAGACAAATAGCACTGATTATCTCTCTTACGCATGAACATTTGAACCACACAAGATTCGAGAATATAAATAGCATAAGGTCCATGTTAGAATATTGGGATCACTGCCTAGGAGAAATCCACTCTCGGTCCAAAATTGAATAGAATGACTCTTACTTTAGGACAAAGTCCTTATGAGGAACAGAATCATCCTTACTTAAAATGTCTCAAAGAGAGATGTTTTTCCTTAACTCGCAGTATGCTTAAGAAAACTGTTGTTGTCCTTTCATAAACATCTAAAAGCCAAAGGGCATCCAAATTTGTCTGGCATCCAAAATAGGTCCAGAATAAATAGCAAAAGATCTTAACTCTTACCGAGAGAAATATGAGTCTTAACTTCCAGTGCTACATGATACAGTTAAAGAGTGTATCTTTCCAAATAACAGTGTATCGAGTCTTTTCATTACATGATACTATAGATTCTCTACTTCTTCAGGACTTCTTTGTTATCACTAGTGTGCTGGTACGTTATGTAGTATCAGTGTATGGTAACTACTAACTAGGCTTAATTTTGGCAGCAGAAGAATTGAACATTTAAGGTGATTTTTGTAGAAAACAGCCAAGAAAATTTGAGAGCAGTCAACAGAGATGGCTAATTAACAACTAAAGCATTGGAGAAAGTTTGACAGTCAAAGAACCAGAATCCCCGCTTGTGAAGAAGAGGAGCTGTTCACTGTAGCACAAGAACAGCAATCGAGAAGAAATTTAGAGTGAACAGAAGAAGAGCTCCATAGATGTAGCCACCTTAGCTAAGGCTGGATAAGTCAATAAGTGGCAGATCCAATATGGGTTCTGGATTCGGTATTTCAGTTCGAACCCTATATACATCTGTGTGAAAGCAAGTATAGATAGAGTATGTTGTGTGTGTGTGTGTGTGTGTGTATACTTTAGAACCCACTCTCTGAAGTAAAAAAACCACGGTTTCTAAATCCTAGATCTGCCACTGAGACCAACAAAGAAGCAACATAATCTTCACCAAAAACTAGAATAACTCTCATAAATCTCCCACCTTTAAATGCGAAAATTATGCAAATACTCGTAGTAACCAGCTTCCATATAATCTTAATAAATGCTTATGGTTCCCACTTGATCCCTCACAATACTAAGCATATGATCACTAAATACTTTCAGCAACCAATACAGGGTGGCCTAGCAGTCAAAGAGTCGGAGTAAAAATCTTGAAACCAGTGTTCGAATCCCAATAAAGGCTCCTCTAGGTGAATTCTTCCCAAACCCTTAACCTTGTTAGGCAGAATACCCCTGTATCTCATTCTATTGGAGGTAGCAAGTATGTGGGTGGATTAGTCGAGGTGCACACAATACACCACAGTTATATTAAAAAAAACACCTTTTAACTAATAATTTGACATCACTTCAATAAAGGCGATGATTTTAATCAAATTACTCAGTAGTTAAAGTTTTCCGTCGTAAATATGTATAGATCAATGAATTCCGGTAGGCTATTTACTAAAGATATATCATTGCAATGGGTAATGGTAGATGATACTCTCTATTCTCTGCTAAGAATATATGGAGAGTCTGATCAATTACAATTCTTTGATAGCTTCTTTTGTGGGTATACTCTGGTTAGAAACTAAACAGCTAATACTGATACTGAAACAGATGTTTATGGTCAGATGAGTTACAGTAGCACGTTCTACACTTGAGAGGAAGCTTCATATATAAGACCGATGAGAATTGCATTAGCTGCAACAACTTATTTCATATGGAAGAAGATGATACCAGGTTATTTCAGGCACCAACTTTTTATGCATTTCATTAAAAAAAGCAGTCCTAGTAGGGATTTCACAGGGATAATTTATATAACGAGCTGCCGGTGACACAAATGGGAACTGAGATGTATATTGTAGTTAAGCCCGGCAGAAACTTAGCTTCAACCCAGGTTGTAACCATCTATTTTTCTTCAGTAAAACAAGGGTATACACCTTCAGTGTGTAAGAAGATCAGTTTCCATATCTTACCACAACACAATGATCTTGACCAGAAACAAGAATTACTCTGTTCTCTTGACTAGATTTGCTTTCTAAAGAGATTTCTCCTCCTCTATAGAGTGAGGACAATGAGCAGCACCTGTTTCCTTTTTAAAATAAAACCTGGGAGTAGGGATTAGAGAAAATTACCTGATTTTGATTTCTTGTACATTCTTATCCGATATAGAGTACAACATCGTATAATTTTTCAGGTCAAAGACCTTGTAAATACTAGGAAAAGAAAAAAGAAAAGCCAATGTCAGTGTGGATAATTATATTCAATTAATATACTTGGTAATTCGGGAAAAGATTGGATACCTATCTTGAGCAGAGTAAGTAAGCACTTTCCCATTTACGTCATCAAACTCTACAAAGCCAGGCCATTTCAGAGACTCCGATTCAAAAAGGGGGAAACCTGCGTCGGCCTTGCCACGCTGTATGTATCTACATATCCACATTCAAATGATCACAACAATGACATAGATATGGTGAAGATGAACTCAGCCCATAATTTGGGTTTCGGAAGATAAACCATTAAAATGGAAGGAAAAGAAGATCACAACAAAAGGAGCAGTTTACGCACTCAATCCTTGTAGATCTGCATTTCAACGAACTGAAGTTATCTGAAGCATAAACTGATACTGTGATTAGTGAATCATTTTTCTTATTGTAGAACAAGCTTCTGATCACTTCATCAGGACTTAAATTCAAGAAACAGATACTTTCATTTGTCTCTGCACTTACACCACCACAAGTTAGCACTCAAAGGATCAGTAACCACAAGTCAAGTTTATCAAGTCAAAAGAGATACATGTTCCATTACCTCTACTAAAAGCTGCACACACACCAGAATGTGCAAGTGCAAATACAATGTCACGGGCTGCAACGATCTCAACAACCTTAGCTCTCTTCATCAAGAAAGGCAAAACTAATGGACAATGCCCCTTTGGTTCATGAGTATCATATTCCTCCTGATAAATATTAATTAAAAGAATCAAGCTCTTGCAGCAACCAGCATATAATTTATTTATTTTTATGATCGTGATGTTCGGGCCTGCTTGTGTGCACCTCGACTAATTTTACGGGGTACCTTCTTCCTCCCACTAACCTAGGTACCGGGAAATTCTATTTCTCAAGACTTGACAAATGGTTCTCAACCACTTCGTTGACCACTAGGCCTCATCCTTGGGTTAAACCACACTTAGCACAAAAATAACAAAACATGTACCAGAAAAATACTCTAATAGGATTTATGTGGAATCTATTTCAACACATATCTCATGGTTCAACTATATTACACATTCTGATACAGGAGGAATGCTTAAGAGGTCCACAAAGAACAGATGGACACTCTGGTAAAGATACTCAAGGTAATCATTTTTTATAAGGTTTTTTCATTTTTTTACAACATTGAGGACATCCGAATGAAATTTGCTGGTTGTTTGAAGCATTGAAGGGTGAACGAAAAAGAAACATACTTTGATATTTATAATCCATCTTTCCCCTTTGGATATTAAGTCTCAGATTCCAGGTGAAGCACTCTGGTACCCTTAAATATCTAATAGAATTACCCCTTCCATTCCATTAGGAGTAACAAATAGTTTGAAACAACAACAACAACATACACAGTGAAATCCACAATGTGGGGTCTGGGACCTACCTCTAAGTTGGTAGGTAGAGAACGTAGGTAGAGAGTAACAAATAGTTTGAAAAAAACATTCAAAAGTTTGCATCTTCCTGATATGACACTATCATCAAAGTTTGTCTAGTCATCATATAACTAAATCAAAATGAGCAGTTGACTGCAGTACATAGAGGCCCGGTCAATTATAAGGAAGTAATGAGTCTGTTAAACAGTGGGTCCAGCTGTGTGGCCCATGTACCGTGTGGGGCCCTTCCCCTTTCCTTGTGTATTTGGTAAATATTAGACTTAGGTTTGTACCTTAATTAGGAGTGTAATATTACCATAATTGTAAAGTTAGTCTTCAAATAAAATAGGGATTTCTAGGTAGAATAGGAAGAGGATCTTCCTTGTAACTTGTATATATATGTCTTTCATTAATAAGAATAATCAAGGAATTATTTCTTACATTCTTTCATGGTATCAAGAGTCTAGGTTCTCTTTACCCTGCTTCCGCTCCTCAAAATTTCTTCTTCTTTCTCGAAATTTTGCCCTAAAATTCTCGATTTTTTTGTGTGTTTCTTCTTTCACAAAAATCGAGTTTCTTCTCTTCCAAAAACCTTTCTCACAAATTCCCTTCTCTGAATCTTGTTGTTTTATTCCCTATGGCTCCCTATGGCTGATAAGAACACTTTTCACCCTGCCCTCACAGTTTCTAATATCAAGAGCGTTCTTCCTATCGTTCTTGACCTAGAAAATGTTCAATATGGGACATGGGCAGAATTATTCAAAATTCATGCTAAAGCACATAAAGTTCTTCACCACATCATCCCTCCTCCTCCTTCAAAGGAGGGTGATAAGGCGTCTACATCTAATGTGCCACTCGAAAGCGGACCAGAATTATGGGACATGCTTGATTCGAGTTCTTGGTGGATTTATGTCACTATCTCTTTGGATCTCTTACAAACGATTATGGAACCTCTACTGACTATGGCGGCGTGGAACCGTTTGCGTGACATATTTCAAGATATGATCATTCTAGAATTGTTATTCTTGGCGGGAATTTCGCAAGTGGTTATGGCAAATTTTCCCAGCGTCTCTTCTTATTGCCAATGCCTCGAGGACTTGGCGGATCAACTTCGCGGCGTGGGTTCTCGCATTTCTAACGATCGTGCAGTTCTTGAGATAGTTGCGAGCCTGTCGAGGCCTATAATGGTGTTGCCGGTTATTCGATGAGTAGCACGCTTGCGAGTTCTATCGGACCGTTCCGTGCTACATTGGAAGAAGCTTGACTAAGAAAGCGGCGATTGGGAGTAGTCGTATCGGTATGATGGCGCTTCCGATTTTTCTCCTTCCGATCCGCCACCGTGACCCGAAGTCACAACAGCGGAGTGGTAAGAAAGGCCAGAATAAGAAGAATAATGGCAAAAATCGTGGCGGCAACAACCGACAACAAAGCGGCGATCGTGGAGCCCACGAGGGCCCGCAGATAGTGGCGGTGGGTCTCAAGGCTCGCGGCCGCGGCTCAACCTTCTGACGCGACTCCGCCTACAGCGCGGCGCCTCGATCCGCCGGATACTACGCCTCGGCCACTTCTCCTCACTCACGGGTTGACGACGTATGGCGATCTCGTGCCTAGTATACTTGGGCCTCGCCCCCATCAGGCTCACCACACAGTGGGACATACACAAACCGACATTGAAGCAGCGATGCACATACTTGGCTTGACTCAACCGGACCCTAATTGGTACATGGACACCGGCGCCACTACCCACATGACATCCGATCAGGGTACTCTCCCGTCTTATTCCAATTTGAGCACTAATCGTGATATAACTGTTGGTAATGGCAATTCTATTCCAATTAAGGGTTATGGTCATAAAACCTTGTTCCCTCCTCATCCACCACTTGTCCTGAAAAATACCATACCTTACACAAAATTAATTAAAATTTAGTATCGATCAGTAAATTCACAATGATAAGCGGGTTTCTATTAATTTTGATCCATTTGGATTTTCGTAAAGGATTTCAAGGCGGTGAGTCATCTCGTGAGGTGTAACGGTGGGACCTATATCGATCACGCGAGTCAGTGTCGTAGCGTCGAGCTATGCCGTCCACTGCGACTCTTGCTCCTTCCTTGTGGCATGCTCGTCTAGGTCATCCGGGGTCGTCTATTTTATCTTCTTTAGATAGACATAAGTTTATTTCTTGTAAGGGTACGCGTAGTACTCCAATTTGTCAATCCTGTGCTTTAAAAAGATTATTAAATTACCATTTGTAGCTTTAAATTCGAATACTTCTATGCCATTTGAAATTATTCATAGTGATTTATGAACATCTCCGGTTCTCAGTTCTATGGGTCATCGTTATTATGTTCTATTCTTAGATGACTATACTAAATATTTATGGACGTTTCCAATTGCGAAAAAATCTCACGTTTTTTCCATCTTCATAAAATTTAGAGTCTTCATAAGAACGCAATTCGAACGGGAAATCAAAAACATTCAATGTGATAATGATAAAGAATATAATAATGGAGAATTTAGGGAGTTTTGTGCTCAAAATGGGATAAATTTTCGTTTTTCTTGTACTTATACGTCTTCATAAAATGGGAAAGCTGAGCGAAAAATTCGTACCATTAATAATATTGTCCGCACTTTATTGGTTCATTCTTCCGTTCCTCCATTCTTTTGGCATCAAGCACTACAAATGGCTACCGATCTCCTAAATATTCTTCACTCTGAAGGCTTGACATATTCATCCCCTCTAAAAGTGTTATACAATAAGACTCCGTCATACACTCATCTTAGGGTCTTCAGATGCTTATGTTATCCACTGTTTTCATCCACTACAATCAACAAACTTCAGGCACGTTCTATTCCTTGTGTATTTTTGGGTTTTCCGTCAAATCACCGTGGTTATAAATGTTTTGATTTGTCCACTAAACGAATCATCATTAGTCGTCATGTTCTCTTTGATGAATCCCAATTTCCCTTCTCTAAAGTAGAAAAACCTGTGTCTAGTTCCTATGATTTTTTGGATGATGTTATCTCCCCCTATGTTCTCCGACATTTTTCAGGTTTGCCAGAAGATACGCAGGTTCCCCAAAACCCGCCTCGTTGCGCGACCCTGCATAAGGCGTCGGCGCCAAAACTCTGCGAGCCTGCGATCTTACAGCCGCTGGGCCCCAGAGCCGCGGCGCGCCGGCAGACTTCCAGATATTTCCAAAAAGTCCCAAAATTCACCCAATCCAGCCCAGAGTCATGGTCCAGTCACTCGTAGTCAAATGGGTGTTTTTAAACCAAAAATACATTTCAATTTAAATTCAAATGTTCTTAAATCTCCATTACCCCGTAATCTTGTGTCTGATTTAAATGACCCTAATTGGAAAATTGTCATGACCGAGGAATATAATGCTCTTATTAATAATAAGACATGGGAGTTGGTACCTCGTCCATCTGATGTTAATATTATTCGGTTTATGTGGATTTTTGTTCATAAGGAAAATTCTGATGGTTCATTTGCAAGGCATAAGGCTAGACTTGTAGGTGATGCTAAGACTCAGCAGGTTGGTGTAGATTGTGGTGAGACATTTAGCCCAGTGGTCAAGCCGACTACCATTCGTACTGTGCTCAGCTTAGCTCTTTCGAAATCATGGCCCATTCATCAGCTAGATGTGAAGAATGTTTTCCTACATGGTGATCTTCAGGAGACAGTGTATATGCATCAGCCTTTAGGATTTAGGGATACTAGATATCCTAATCATGTCTTTGAAGAAGTCATTGTATGGGCTTAAGCAGTCTCCACGAGCTTGGTATAAGAGGTTTGCTGATTTTGTTTCGACTATGGGTTTTTCTCACAGCAGGTCTGATAATTCATTATTCGTATATCGTCGAGGATCTTCCATGGCTTATATTCTGTTATATGTTGATGATATTATCTTGACTGCCTCTTTTGATAATTTTGCGCAAGTCTATTATGACAATGCTTAGTTCTGAGTTTGCCATGAAGGACTTGGGCCATTTGAGTTACTTTTTGGGGATTGCTGTAACTCGTCATTCAGGTGGATTGTTCTTATCACAGAGAAAGTATGCAGTAGATATCATTGAGAGGGCTGGGATGTCATCCTATAAGTCCACTTCTACTCCAGTTGATACTAAACCCAAGTTGGGTGCTGCAGCTGGCTCTCCGTATGAGGATCCGACCAGCTATCGTAGTCTTGCAGACGCCCTTCAGTATCTGACCAGACATTATATATGCCGTACAGCAGGTGTGTTTGTTTATGCATGATCCCAGAGTTGAGCATATGAATGCACTCAAACGCATTCTTAGGTACATTCAGGGAACACTTGAATATGGTTTGCATTTGTATCCTTCATCGACGTCTACATTGGTCTCCTATCTGATCTTGATTGGGGTGGTTGTCACGACACTGAACGGTCTACGTCAGATATTGTATGTTTTGGGTAACAACTTGGTCTCACGGTCCGTCAGCGTCAATCTGCGCTTTCGCGTTCAGAGCCGGAAGTATCGAGGGGTAGCTAATGTGGTCTCCGAATCATGTTGGTTACGAAATCTTCTTTTAGAGCTTCATTGTCCCATTGAGAAAGCTACCTTGGTTTATTGTGATAATATAAGTGTCATCTACCTTTCTGGTAATCTAGTTCAACATCAGCGTACTAAACACATAGAGATGAATATTCACTTTGTTCGAAAAAAGGTAGCAAAAGGACAAGTACGTGTCTGCCATGTTCCTTCGAGATATCAAATTGCACACATCTTTACAAAGGGTCTTCCCTCAGTCCTTTTTAAAGAATTTAGAGACAGTCTCATCGTACGAAGACCGCCCGCTATGACTGCGGGGTGTGTTAAACAGTGGTCCAGCCGTGTGGCCCATGTACCGTGTGGAGTCCTTCCCCTTTCCTTGTGTATTTGGTAAATATTAGACTTAAGTTTGTACCTTAATTAGGAGTGTAATATTACCATAATTGTAAAGTTAGTCTTCAAATAAAATAGGGATTTCTAGGTAGAATAGGAAGAGAATATTCCTTGTAACTTGTATATATATGCCTTTCATTAATAAGAATAATCAAGCGATTATTTCTTACATTTCAGAGTCAAACTATAGTGACAAGCATAAGCAAGAGTCGATCTTGTTTTAGTTTGTTTAAGTAGTGTTGATAAAAAGAGGGGCGAACCGTGAGGCGCATGTTATGGAACTTGTGATGGGCAAAGGAAGGATGCTTATGAGAAGAAATCTGACGGCTTTGAAGCTTGTTGAGCAACCCATTATGAGGTCGAGGCCTGCCCAACACTCTGCAAGCTGTTATTCTCCTCCCACCTTCCATATCTTCTACAGCTTCATATCAATTACAAAAAAAGGAGAGCCGATGATACTTCTTCACCAATTCCTTCTATTCTTATCTCAATAACTTCTTTCAAAAAATTTACTACGACTTTGCACATAAATTTGAAAAAAAAAAATTGAAACTAATATTGAAAAATTGAAATTGTATTTTTCATATGCATTTCACTTGAAAAAAGTGAGTTTTGTGAGTCTACTTGAAAAGCTTGTTAATATCAATTTTTCAAACTCAAATACTATAAAAACCTCTATAAATTAATAATGTCGGAATCACATACTTTTATTAATTTAAAGAGGTATTAATTAATCGATAAATTAATAATTTATTAATTTAAAGAGATTTTTTCTGATTTAACGAACTTACATTATTCTTCATGAATAAAACATATACGTTGTATTGACTAATCGAATGATGTTAATGTACAATGTGACTAATTAAATATAATACATCACCTAAAAAAACAAAGTTCATTGTAGTACGCTATACTAATTAAAATTTAATGCGAGTTCATGTATGGTTTTGATACGATGATTAATGGTCTTGGGTACCGCAACAAAATAGATGTCAATTGAACAACCTGAGTGAAAATGATACATGTTCAGAGGTCCAAAATTTAGAAGAAATTGTAGCTAGGTGTTGTTGAAAATCCTATTTAGGATGAAACTGAAGATGATACAATGTCTCTGCAACCAATTACGTGGAAGGAAACACTTATAGCGGCAACAACTCTTCACATTTTTTTGTTACAGTATGAGAACGCAACACCGAAGCTTTTGAATGCAGTAAGGAAAGTTAGAAATGAAATACATTTAGATTTAAATTTTAAGAAGAAGCAAACAACAATAGAATCATATTTTGTTAAGTTACCCGCAAGGGTAGTCAAGTTGGTGTAGCAGTCGAGCGCGGGACCGCAAGGTCACGAGTTCGATTCCCTGCATAAACCTTCTGGTGCATACACATGGCTTGTCGAGTGTGGTTAATCGGTTGATGTGGTTTGCGGCTATCATCGGCCGGGGTTTACCACAATGCGCTCGAAAGAGTAATGCGGTTCGCCGTAAAAAAAATTATTAAGTTGACCTAGTTATATTTGTAATTTTATAGAATTATTAATTTATAATATTGAAGGGACCATAAATTTATATAAGGGTCTTCCGGAAAATTATTATCTTATTAATTTATCGAAATTATTAATTTAGACCTTGGACCCAAGTCGGGATCGAAAAACATTATTATTTTAGAGAGGTTATTAATTTATAGAGATTAATGTACTCACCAAAACATCAGTTCAATTAAAATTAATATTTTAAAAATAAATAAAATAAATTTCTATGCCTTGGTAAGCTTTCTATATGAATTGGTTGATTTAAAAGAAAAGAATATTTAAAATTAAGTGAAAAAATGTATTTGAAAGATGAAGTTATGTTTGGATATGAAAATACAGTTGAAGGGTAAAAACTTTAAAATTCCTAAATCATATTTTTTAAACTTCACGTGACAATGAAATAAACTAGAAAAAAAGGCCCTCTACATCCTAGAAAGAAATCGTGAAACCCTAGCATAACCTTAGTTCTTTTCCCGACAACAATGGTCACTCTGCCCATTAGACGGCCTCCTTCGGAGGTTGTCCAACTACAACCACCTTTAACGGCTCCATCATCATCAACAACCAATCTACCAAAGCCTACTTACGTTGGAACACTTCAAACACTCCAAGAAAATAATTTCCAGAGCATTATTTCTTTGAAACTTGGTACATATCTGCATGGAGAACCAATGATGATATGGGATGAAGATGAAGTCCAACAGATGATAATACATGAGAATTTACAATTGCAATGATAAAAAAATCTCATATGAATGGCCACACGTTAAACTTCTACGTAAATTAATCCCTAGTCAATGCGAAATCAAGGGTGGGTATAATATTGAATTATTGCGTAACAGGCATGTTCTTATTCGATTAAACTGTAACGGTCTCGGCTGTTACACAGTGAAGAAGAAGAGGTAAGGTGAAGAGAGGGGAAGAAAGAGTATATCCATATATCTGAATGTTGATTAGGGTTCCATTACATGACCTTATATAGGCAAGGACTATAGTTGTAAATACTGAAAAGTACATAATTAAACTTAAAGGACTGAAAGTTAAAGATGCTAATTAAGGTCACAATATTCATTTGTGACATTCCACTCTCCTTGAAGTTATGCTTGAACTCCTGCAATTGGCTTAAAAAATCAACAATTTTTGGAAATTGAGACTTCATAAAGTTGTAATCCTCCCAAGTTGCTTCTTCTGGCAGAAAATTGGCCCACTGAACTAGGACATGTGTGGTTGGTTTGTTGCCCCTCTTGACTAACCTTCTGTCTAGTATGGCCACAGGTTCTACCAAGGGCTGACCTTCAGCTGAACAATATGGAGGATCGATCGAGGGTATAATATGTTCCCATAGCTTCTTCTTAAGTTGAGAAATATGAAAGACAATGTGAATCCTGGCTGTGCTAGGTAAGGCTAGTTTATATGCCACAGTTCTGTTATACCCCGTATTCTCAGGGTATGTATGCGAGGACGTACGTACGAGAGCACGACAGAAAATTGGAAAGGAAGAAAGAGGTGATTTTTCCACGGAAAAAGTTTCCGGTTTTTGTAAAGAAAAATGTTCGTTGATGGGAATTGGGTTCCCAGATTTGGAATTTGGGCTTCTTAGATTATATTAGAATTATGGAATTTTATTTTCGGAAATGGTCACGTGGGGCCCACGGGAGAAATTTACGGTTTTGTGGGGCCCACTTTGTTTTCGAGATTTTGGCCATTGTGGATATTTTTCGGAAGACGTTTTATGAGGGCCAATAGGAGGGTGACACGTGTCACCCCGCCTGTGGCTTAGCCGAATTGACATTTGTCACAACACCGGTTAGAGTCGTTTTTGTGAAACGTTTTACATAACTTGCGAAGGAAAATTCCGGCTATGTCGTTTTGTATTTTTGCGGATTTTTCCGAGCGCGAACATTTTGGACCAACGGGAGGGTGGCGTGTCACCTCGCATCGGAAGCCAGTGGGCGGTTTGGCCTGGACGTTTAGGGTGTCAGTGGGAAGATATTTTTGGTAGATATTTGTGAGGGTTTTAGGAGTAGGGACTAGGGTGCGCGGCTTGATCTTGGCCTTACACTTGCCTTGCACATGGCTTGATCTTGGCCCGTTGGTTGGCCTTTGGTTTTGCTATAAATACCACTCCTGTGAAGACTTATTCATTCACTCCTCACTTTGTCTAAGTCTTGAAATCCCTCCCTCCCTCTGGCTCTCGCCCCAAGCCTCTCCTCCTCCTCCTGTGGCCTTTGGCGAGAAGGTCCCTCCCCTTTGTGGTGCTAGTAGTGGGTACCCCTAGCCTAGTTGTTTCGTATAATACACCCCCTCTTGGTAGAAATACTCTCGAGTATTGTTATAATGCCCAAAATACCTTAGCCTTACCTTGTTGTATTCCAAAGGTTACCTCTATCGTAGAGCGAAATACTACCTTTTGTCCTTTTAGTCTCAAACCAAAACCCTAAGGAAATCTTCATTGGTCAAGTATTTGAGTAGAAGTTGGTTAAAACTTCTAAGGGTTGTTTGAGGATTGGAGCGCACGGAGTAGAGCTAAACCTTGCTCAGATCGACATTAAACTCGGATAATTTTGGGCTTATCGAGGTAAATATCTTGTCCCTATTGTAATTGGAAATTACATAAGTGTTGAATATATAGTTGTTGTATACTATATATAGAATCAACTTAGTAGCGCGGCAATGTCTTTTGACTTAAGCTGAATTTAAAGAAGAGAATCGAATCGTAATTACATGGGTGTATTCTGATGACTGTGTAGTATTCTTTGAGTAGAATTGTACACGCCAGGTTAGGCGTGTAAACCCCCAGTTGGCTTGGTAGCCGCCGATAGAGGAGAGATTTACTGTTGCGGGAAAGGTCTTCTTAATTTTACGTAGAGAAATGGAACTTGTGTTTGAAGTTAATAGACGTTTGTGACCTTTTAGGTGAAAGTACTAAGAGTAGCGTATTCTACTTGAGAGTGGAAAGTTTAGCAGGTTGTAGTATTTGGAGCATTTTGCTTATCGTCGATACTGTCGCGAGGTATGTGAACCTCTTCCTATCCTTGAGCGTGATGTTTTGTAAACTATGTAGTACGGTAGACGTCGTATGCTAAATGAGTTGGTTGGTTTAAAACATAGGGTGTTATAATAGCTTTATGGGAAGTTAGTTATAACGACCTTATGTAGTGAAAATGGTTTATCTTGATGTTAGAAGTTAAGAGACTTGATCTTATAAGATAAGAGACTTAACTTATTTGTTTTAATGTGGATGTTTGTGTGAAACCTCATTCGTGAGTAATGAGTACTTGGTTTTTAAAAGGGATAATGTTTCATGATTTGGGAATCGAATGTGTATCGACAGAGACCAATCGCAAAGCGTTAATAAAGGAAAATGTATTGAATAATGATGTGTTGTATTAAAACCAGTAGAAACCTCCATCTGCATAGAAGCTAAGATGAGACAAAATGATATTACATTTTCTAGATCATGGCTGCTGTAATAAGATCGTTATAAACAAGAATAAACTACTCACATATATGACATATGTTACTCAATTGTTTTAAAAGGGATTAAGGCTATGAGTTATGAAACCTTTCTAAAATAAGTGACTTGAGCATTTGAAATTAGGCAAACTTGAACGTTTGGAAAATAATGTTGTTACTTGATTTTTGAAAAGGAATGTGGGTTGGTCATTCTAATACTACGGGTATCGGGTGACTTTTATAAAAGTAATGGATCTCTTTTAAAAGAACTTAACGTATGTAGTACTTTGGGGTTAAAAACAGGACTTTGGCATAAAATGAAAGTACTTTGAGTTGTGTTAAAATTGCCTATGCTTGTTGTTTTTAAACTTGCCTATGCTTGTTGTTGTGAAACTTGCCTATGCTTGTGATGATAGCCTTGGTTGTGCAAGTGTGGTATTTACGTATTCCGCCTCTCGATAGAGGCGGTTGACTTGTTGAGGACTTACTGGGCGTCTTTGGCGGTGATGGAGAATTCCACCGTATGTTTCCATTTTGATTCTTGTCTTGTTGTTGATGTCACGTGGACACGTCTACACCGTCTGCAAGATTCCGGCATGTATCGTGCGGCGGTTGATCACCCAAGATATTGTTATTAATGTCACGTGGGCGTGTCTACACCGAGGTAGAATTCGGGCGTGGCGTGGGGCATTGGTATTATTGTTGCATCGTGGACGTATACACCGTCACAATCCGGCGTGCGCCGTGATGCGAACACGATTGATGTTGTGGGCGTGAGACCCATAGTTATATTTGAGTGATGACTTGAGGCGTGAGTCCACGATCGACATGATCGCTTTTATGTTGTGAATCGTAGTTTGGTTATCATACATGTCTCCCGCTTTATATAGACTAGTATGATTTCATTCTGATATTTCTGATTCACATACTTTACTGTTATGCGACCTCTCGCCGTGCGTTACGCCGCAGTAGAGGTACATCAGTCGTGGATCCTCGCCATGATCACGATTCAACAGATTGGGAAGCTCCGTTTCTCGGAGGCTTATCTTTTGGTATGTTTCCCGAGTTGTAGGTTCTTGCATTCGGGGTATGGCGGGGCCCCCGTCATAGTCGTTGTAAATCTTAGAGGTGCTGTAATCTTTATTGTGGGCGGGGTTGTAAAGGATTAAACTGTTCGAGTTTTATGTATATCTCAAGGCAACCGTTTTGGTTGCTTCATTATTATATCTATTGTTGCGTGTCTAAGTTTTTATTTATTGGTTTTCTCGACGTTGTATCACTAGGGTGCCGGGTAAGGCACGATCCACGGCCGAATTTGAGGTGTGACAAAGTGGTATCGAGCGATTAGTCCTCGGAAAGTGTCTGCGCAGGTGTACAGTAAGTCTTGATTATCGGTGTGTTGTGCACCACATCTATAATCGTGAGGCTATAGGACATTTAGGATTGGTTTCCATTCTTCTCATTACGAGATCGTGCCTTAGAGCCATGTTGTAAGTTGGACCCTGCGACGTATCTCGTTTTACCGATTATGCCTCCGCGCAGTGCAGCCAGAGAGGGCAAGGCGTGAGGTGCCGCTAGTGAGATCTGAGGAGTACGCAGGCGCAGCGGACAAGACTGAGGTTGTGCTTGACAGCGGGTTTTGTACGCCGCCACCCAAAGAAGTTTAGAGCGCAGCGGTCGCCGAGACCACGATACTGAGCCCCAGCCCCACGATGCAGGGCGGAGATGGGTTACAAGGAGATGGCCCGATTGCGGTCGTGGTCGTGGCGAGATATGAGATAATTTGAATCAGCGGTTCGATTCGAGTTCAGTAGCACCGATGGTTCACCCCGAGCGAGATAGTTTGAGGCTACGGGACTTTCTCGAGTCAGAGCCCGCCAGAGTTTTATGGGTCGAGGCACGAGGATGATCCGCAGGAGTTCATCCAGCGATTCTGGTCGCGAGAGTGATCAAGGCCGGAGACCGAATCGGTGGTCTTAGGTGCGCATCGGCTGCGTGATCGCGATCGTGGTTTGATCGTGGGAGTTGTCGGGGAGAGCATCGCGGCTTCCAGATATGGGACGAGTTCTCGGAGGCATTCTCACTCACTTTGCCTCCGCGGATGAGGAGGGCACGGCAGCAGTTTATGATCTTTGAGGCAGAGAGGCGTGCGATTCGAGTACAACGTGGAGTTTGACTCGTTGGCTCGGTATGTCCTCGCTTTAGTGGCAACCATGGAGGATAGAGTGCACCGCCACGTCACGGATTAGATGATTACTTACGAGGCTTGTTCGGGTGTAGCTCTTCAAGGGCATGGACATTGCCCGCGTGCGAGCTCACGCGCTGGGATGTGAGGTGCGGAGGTCGACGGAATGACTGGATCGTGAAGAGGCCGGGACATCGTGGTCTTTTGGCGACTTTCGAGGCGGACCGCCTCCAGCGAACTAGTTTTGTACCCCGCCGATCTGAGTGGTCCTCCTCGCTTGAGGAAGCGGTCGAGCTCGAGGTTCGTTCAGAAGTAAGTGTTGGCGGATCACGGTCACCCCTACCTCGGTGTGGCCGATGTGGTAGACCGCATTTCGGGAGTGTCGTGGTGCGAGAGCTTGTTATTTTTGCGGCCAGTGGCCATTTTGCGAGGAATCGTCCACCAAGGGTAGCACGGATGCTCTGACTCACCGCCAGGATCGGTGGTGGTTCATCACCTTCACTACGGCTTACGCGCAGGCGCATCGTGATTAGGAAGGTAAGAGAGTATATCCTTAACCCTCTAGAGTTTTGTATCTTGATGTGTTTTAGTGTTATGTTCGGATAGCTTTGTGCTAAATGTGATTTAGGCGCTGGTTATTGTAGAAGGGTAAGTATGGGGGCATGGTAAGTGTGAACCACTGGTATCACGATTGAGACCTTAGAGGTAAGGTCGCCTTGAGTAAAAGATTCGTTTTATGTTTGACCTTTATCAGTGCGTAGTATCGTGGGTTTTATTTGTGTGATAAGTCCATGGGTAGTGTGAGATGGAAGTGGTAGCTTTCGCGATGTGATTTAGCGAGATTGTTCCGTCGGGAACGAGGGCTTGACGCGATTGTGGTCGGGTTGAGGGCGTGATACGGTCAACCCGGAGTCTTAAGGTGGGTCAGTTCGGGTGGTCGCCCGGTGGTAGGAGTCACGAGGATGCTAGGCCCGAGTTTGTATGATCATCGTATGAGTTCGTGGGCCGCGTTCGACCGGTTCGGGAAAGCGGGAATGGCCTTAAGGAAGTTTGGGGTTAGTAAGATGACCAAGTTTGGAGGTAGTGACTCAGAGATTTTTGGGAGCGGAGTAATGACTGAAGTTTGGTGCGTCTTCGAGAGTTCAAGTGTTCGAGAAGGGCACGACGAGTAAGGACGGAAGAGAACGTGTGTTATTTCGTGGCCCAGCTGTGGAGTTGACATCTTGTTAGAGGAACTTCATCGATATCCGTCTTGAGAAGGAACATTCGGGAAGAATGTTTCTAAGAGGAGAATGTTATACCCGTATTCTCGGGGTATGTATGCGAGGGCGTGCGTCACGAGAGCACGAAAAATTGGAAAGGAAGAAAGAAGTGATTTTTCCACGGAAAAAGTTTCCGGTTTTTGTAAAGAAAATGTTCGTTGATGGGAATTGGGTTCCCAGATTTGGAATTTAGGCTTCTTAGATTATATTAGAATTATGGAATTTTATTTTCGAAATGGTCACGTGGGCCCACGGGAGAAATTCTATTTTGTGGGCCCACTTTGTTTTTGAGATTTTGGCCATTGTGGATATTTTTCTAAGACGTTTTATGAGGGCCAATAGGAGGGTGACACGTGTCACCCCGCCTGTGGCTCGCCGAATTGACATTTGTGCACAACACCGGTTAAGTCGTTTTTGACGAAACGCTTTACATAACTTGCGAAGGAAAATTCCGCTATGTCGCTTTGTATTTTTGCGGATTTTTCCAGAGGCGGAACATTTTGGACCAACGGAGGTGACATGTGTCACCTCACATCGAAACCAGTGGGCGGTTTGGCACTTGGGCGTTTAGGGTGTCAGTGGGAAGATATTTTTGGTAGATATTTGAGGGTTTTAAGGAGTAGGGACTAGGGTGCACTTGGCTTGATCTTGGCCTTACACTTGCCTTGCACATGGCTTGATCTTCGCCATCGTTGGCCTTTGGTTTTGCTATAAATACCCTCGCGTGAAGACTTATTCATTCACTCCTCACTTTGTCTAAGTCTTGAAATCCTCCCTCCTCTAGTGGCTCTCGTCCTAAGCCTCTCCCTCCTCCTCCTTGTGGCCTTTGGCCGAAGAGGTCCCTCCCCTGTGGTGCTAAATGGGTACCCCTAGCCGAGTTGTTTCGTATACTACACCCCCCCGGTTGGTAGAAATACGCTCCGAGTTTTGTTCTCATGCGCAAAATACCTTAGCCCTTACCTGGGTGTATTCCACAGGTTACCTCTCTACGTATAGCCTGAAATACTACCTTTTGTCCTTTTAGTCTCAAACCGAAACCCTAAGGAAATCTTCATAGTTGGTTGAAGTATTTGAGTAGAAGTTGGTTAAAACTTCTAAGGGTTGTTTGGAGCGGATTGGAGCGCACGGAGTAGGAGCTAAACCTTGCTCAGGATCGACATTAAACTCGGATAATTTTTGGGCTTATCGAGGTAAATATCTTGTCCCCCTATTGTAATTGGAAATTACATAAGTGTTGAATATATAGTTGTTGTATACTATATATAGAACTGAACTTAGTAGTGCGGCAATGTCTTTTGACTTAAGCCTGAATTTAAAGAAGAGAACTGAACTGTAATTACATAGGACTGTATTACAGTAGACTTGTGTAGTATTGCTGAGTAGAATTGTACACGCCCTTAGGCGTAAACCCCGGTAGCGGCCTCGATAGAGGAGGAGATTTACTGTTGCGGGGAGATGCGAATTTTCTGTAGAAATGGAACTTGTGTTTTGAAGTTAATGAGCGTTTGTGACCTTTTAGGTGAAAGTACTAAGAGTAGCGTATTCTACGAGCGAGTGGAAAGCAAGGTTGTAGTATTTGGAGCATTTTGCTTATTATCGATACTCGCGAGGTATGTGAACCTCTTCCTATCCTTCGAGCATGATGTTTTGTAAACTATGTAGTACGGTAGACATACATGCTAAATGAGTTGGTTGGTTTAAAACATAGGTGTTATAATAGCTTTATGGGAAGTTAGTTATAACGACCTTATGTAGTGAAAATTGTTTACTGATGTTAGAAGTTAAGAGACTTGATCTTATAAGATAAGAGACTTAACTTATTTGTTTTAATGTGGATGTTTGTGTGAAACCTCATTCGTGAGTAATGAGTACTTGGTTTTAAAAGGGATAATGTTTTACCGATTTGGGAATCGAATGTGTATCGGCAGGACCACCTGCGGCGTTAATAAAGGAAAATGTATTGAATAATGATGTGTTGTATTAAAACCAAGAGAAACCTCCATCCGCGTAGAAGCTAAGATGAGACAAAATGATATTACATTTTCTAGATCACGTCTTTGTAATAAGATCGTTATAAACAAGAATAAACTACTCACATATATGACATATGTTACTCAATTGTTTAAAAGGGATTAAGGCTATGAGTTATGAAACCTTTCTAAAATAAGTGACTTGAGCATTTGAAATTAGGCAAACTTGAACGTTTGGAAAATAATGTTGTTACTTGATTTTTGAAAAGGAATGTGGGTTGGTCATTCTAATACTACGTATCGTGACTTTTATAAAAGTAATGGATCTCTTTTAAAAGAACTTAACGATGTAGTACTTTGGGGTTAAAACCCGACTTTGGCATAAAATGAAAGTACTTTGAGTTGTTGTGAAACTTGCCTTACTTATGCTTGTTGTTAAACTTGCCTATGCTTGTTGTGAAACTTGCCTATGCTTGTGATGATAGCTTTGTTGTGCAAGTGTGGTATTTACGTATTCTGGCGTCTCGATAGAGGCGGTTGACTTGTTGAGACTTACTGACGCGTCTTTGGCGGTGATGGAGAATTCCACGTATGTTTCCATTTTGATTACCGCTGTTGTTGATGTCACATGGACATGTCTACACCGTCCAGATTCCAGGGCATGTACGCGGCGGCAGGTTGATCACCCAAGATATTGTTATTAATGTCACGTGGGCGCTCTACACCGAGGTAGAATTCCGGCGTACGCCGGGCATTGGTATTATTGTTGCATCGTGGGCATACGCCTACACCGACGCAGAATCTCGGCACGCGCCGATGCGAACACGATTGATGTTGTGGGCGTGAGACCCATAGTTATATTTGAGTGACTTGAGCGTGAGTCCCCGATCGACATGATCGCTTTATGTTGTGAATCGTAGTTTGGTTATCATACATGTCTCCCGCTTTATATAGACTAGTATGATTTCATTTACGATTTTCTGCGCCACATACTTGGTACTGTTAGATCGACTCTTCGGAAGCCGTTCACGCCGCGGTAGAGTACATCGATCGTGGATCCTCGCCATAGGATCACAACAGACGTATTGGGAAGCTCCGTTTCTCCGAGGCTTATCTTTTGGTATGTGTTTCCCGAGTTGTAGGTTCTGTACATTCGTGGTATGGCGGGGCCCGTCCGTCATAGTCGTTGTAAATCTTAAGGTCCGTAATCTTTGTGGCGGGGTTGTAAAGGATTAAACTGCTCGTGTTTTATGTATATCTTGAAGGCAACCGCTTTTGGTTGCTTATTATTATATCTATTGCATGTCTAAGTTTTTATTTCCGCTGGTTTTCTCTCGACGTTGTATCACCAGTGCCGGTAAGGCACCAACACGTTCAATTTCGGGGTGTGACAAGTTCCCACCTTCTGAGTAATCTAATAGGGCCCATAATATCTTGAAGTCAGCTTAATACTTCTCCTTATAGCAATAGAAGTTTGTCTATAAGGTTGTAACTTAAGAAAGACCAATCTCCCACCTCAAACTCTCTTTATGTCCTCTTCTTGTCTGTATTAGTTTTCATTCTGTTCTGTGCCCTTGCCAAATTATCCTTCAGTATTTTTTACATCAGTTGTATTTCTTGTAACATCTGATCGACAGTATCCAGCTTGGTTTGAGCAATGAGCTCAAAAGTTAATTGGGGAGGATCATAATCATACAACACCTTAAAGGGGGTCATCTTAAGAGAGGTGTGGTAGTTACTATTATACCAAAACTCTGCTTAATAACCATTTATGCCAATGTTATGGTTTGTGGCTGGTCATACACCTTAAATAGTCCTCCAAACACCTATTTAACCTCGCAGTCTGGCCATCTTTTTGTGGATGGTATGCTGAACTGAAACACAGCTGGACTTGCAGTATTCTAAAGGTTTCCTTCGAGAAATTGCTCACAATTTTTTTGTCTCTATCAGATACCATACTCTTAGGCAACCCATGTAATTTATAAATATTATCCATGAAGATTCTTGCTACCTGTCCAGCAGTGAAGGGGTGAGAGAGAGCCAGAAAATGGGCATATTTGTTATATTTGTCCACTATGACCAAGATAGTGTCCCTATTTTCTGATTTGGGTAGCCCTTCAATGAAATCCATTGAAATGTGTTCCCAAGCTCCTGAAGGAATGGGCAGTGGCTGCAACAATCCAGGGTAGGCTACCTGCTCTACTTTACACCTTTGACACACTTCACAAGTGTTTACCACTTCTTTAATTTCTTCTACCATTCCAGGCCAGTAGAGTATTATCTTGAGTCTTTGGTAAGTAGCCCAAGCTCCTGAGTGTCCCCCTAACCCAGAACAATGCACATTCTTGATCAACCGCTCTCTCAGATTTCCATGTTGTCCAACTCATGTTCTGACTTTGTACCTTAGTACCCCTGCTACAATGATATACCAGCATCAGTTTCAGAGTTACTTCCTATATTGGTGAATGCTTGCAGGACACTTGGATCCCCCTTATAGCTTTCTACAATCTCTTCAATCCATCTAGGTTGTATCTGGGTAATAATGGTGCAATGTGCCTGACTTTTAGGCCTTCTGGACAGTGCACCAGCCACTACATTTTCCACCCTCTTCTTATACTATATCTCATAGCTTAGACCCATCAGTTTAGTGAGACCTTTGTGTTGTGGGATGTAGTAATTTTCTGGTCTTGTAAGAATTTCAGGCTAAAGTGGTCAGTCTTAATGAAGAAATGATGGGGGTACAGATAGTGTCTCAACTTATCTACAACATCTAATAAGGCTATCAGCTCTTTTTCATAAGTTGACAATCCTTGGTGCTTCAAGCTCAAAACCTGACTCAAATAGGCCAGTGGTCTTTTCTCTTGCATCAGAACAACTCCAATTCTATGGTTAGAGGGATCTACTTCCACCACAAATGGCTTAGAAAAGTCTGGCAGGGCCAATACTGGAGTGCTAGACATAGCTTCCTTTAGCTGGTTAAAGGCAGCTTCAACTTCTCCATTCCACCCAAACTCACCCTTCTTAAGCAGGTTTGTCAATGGCTTGCTCATATGTGCATAATCTTTGACAAACTTCCTGTAATACCCTGTCAGTCCCAAGAATCCCCTCAGTTCCTTCACTGTCTTAGGGGTTGGTCATTCTACCATAACAACTACTTTATTAGGGTCAGTACTTACCCATTTGCTAGTGACAAAGTGGATGCGCCTTTATTTCCTCCAAGATCATCTATGAACCGGGAAGAGGTCCTCCTTGCTTCAGTCTAAATCTGAATGGTTTCATTTTATTTCGGATTCGTTCAAAGACTCGCCATAAAGTACACGAGATTTGCCTTCTCGAAGATTTCCAAGAGTTTTCATCCTTATTACTAGAACTGGCAGAGACCGCCCCAGGCTTCGCCCTAATTCCCATCGTTGGTTGAATAAGATTAGATTAGTCTCGGATTGATTCTCGTCTCGTGTCCACCCTTCTTGAGTCTGGTCTAAGGCGAGTAGCTTTCCACGCCCTTCCTTTTAAAGAGCATTATTCAAAGACAGGTAACCGAAGTCCTCATATATCGTTATCGCGGGTTCTCGCAGTGAAGGAAGGCGAAGCGCATATAGGGAAGTGGGCCCTCGGCTAGTTAACCCAACAAGTGCTCTCCGAACCAAGCTAGATAGTCTCCTATCACTAGGCTCACCAACCAATCTGTAGGTTGCACGTGACAGACTCTGCTCCTATTTTAAATGTTTTTGGGGTTGCCTCGGAATTTGAGTATGGGTCCCCGTCTCCCCAACCTATTTTCGTTCTATACAACTGTTTGGCATTGGGAAATCGAAAGGAAGCGGATTCGATTCCCTCCATCCATCACATCTATCATCGGATTCAGATACTCCACTTGAGATTTCCCAAAATCACATTTACTCATTTTTACAAATAGTTGATTCTCTTTTAATAATTTGAACACCTTCTCTAGATGTGTCACATGGTTTTGCTGTAGATCAAGATATCATCAAAGAAAACTAGGATGAATTTCCTCAGTTGTTTCTTGAAAACTTGATTCATGAGGGATTAGAAGGTAGTTGGAGCATTGGTTAACCCAAAGGGCATGACTCTGAATTCCCATAAGCCATGACGTGTTCTAAAAGTTGTCTTGTGCTCATCACCTTCTTATCCTCACCTGATGGTACCCAGCTCTCAAATAAATCTTTGAAAATACATTTTATCCAAAGAGTTCATCTAACACGTCATCAATCATAGGTATGGGTTACTTATTTTTATAGTAAGACTGTTCAGCTTTCTATAATCAACACACAATCTCCAAGTTGAGTCTTTCTTTTTTACTAGCAGGGCAGAAGAAGCATAAGGAGACTGGTTGGGTATGACAGTGGCAGCTTTAAGCATTTCAGCAACAATAGATTCTATGGTGTTCTTTAGTCATAGGAATATCTATAGGGTCTTAAATTGAAAGGTTGGGCTCCTGGGATCAATGTTATCATATGGTCACAGTTTCTCTTGGGTGGAAGTTTAGTGGGTTCTTGAAAAATAGGGTAGTATTTTTGTAGTAATTGGTTGATGTCTGAGTGTACTATGGGCAACCCTTTTCTAGCACCTTCCACTTGGATTCTACTATGATCTCACAGGTTCCACAATCCAACATTCTTTTTAGTTCCTCAGGATTCATAGTGGCTATGTTACTATCCTCTTGTTCTCCATATAGTGTAATCATCTTCCCTTTAAGCATGAAACTCAGGCTATGGGGCCTGGTGTGTAATATCACAGGTGCTACCATATATATCGAGTCCATACCCAATATCATATCACATCCACCTACTTTCATCAACCTTAGTCTGAAACTAAAAGGCTCATTCTGCATCTTCCAATGGAATACAAGACACTCTAAATGGCAGTCCATTGGCTACAAAAACTTTCATTGGTTTCTTCATAGGTTGTATCGGTAATCTCAACCTCTTGACATTGTAGGGGTCTATGAATGAGTGTGTAGATCCACAATCATAGATATCTTGCTAGCATACCCTATAATCTTGATAGTGGATATCTTCCCCTTGGAAGAACTTAGGCCCAAGAAGGCATTAATTGAAACTTCTGCTCAATTTGTTCCCCCCTGTTTCTTTTAAAGTCTCAGCTACATCTACAAACAGTTCCTGATTTTCACCACCATCCTCCTCCCCGGTTATTCCCTCCATAGTGTTCATAATCCTCAGTTTGCACTGATGCCCTGGATAGTATTTTTCCTTGCACCTGTAACAAAGACCTTGTTCTCTGAGGTTCTCAATATTGGTTGGGAGGGTATTTAGTTTGTAGGGTACTTTGTTTATGGGTCTAGGGATAGTGTATGGTCCAGAGATGGTTGAATAAGAGGGTATTTACGCGTTGGTTTGGTTATTTACAGGGTGAAAATCAGATTTTTGATTAAAAGTTTGGTGGTTCTTCTGTTGCACAAAAGGAATAAGGGCTTTGAAGGATTCCTCATATAGCTTAGCAGTTTCGTATACATCCAAAACTGTCTGAGGGTTGGTCATTTTAACTAAGGTTTTGAGTTCTAGTTTGACCACTAATGAAATTTGGAAATGTAGTGGTTTTCATTGAGTGATGGGTTAGTTATGGTCATATATCATGTGAGCTCCTCGAACTTATCCTGGTACTGATCAACAATGTCTGCTTGCATTATTTTATTAAACTCATCTACTATATCATGAGGTCGAATATTTCCAAACCTGTCACGACCGAACGGGCGTGGTAGTGCCTTACCCGGCACCCAGTAGACATACATCGAGTAATCGAACATAAAGACAATACGTGAAACCAAAGGTAATAAAATTGAAATAAGAAGAAAGCAACCAAAAGCGGTTACCTTCGGTATATATATAAATAGCGACTTTTTCAACATGAGCAGTTTAATCCTTTTTACAAACCCCGCCACAACAAGATTACAGCACTTAAGAATGATACGACAACAATGGCGGACAGGCCCCGCCAAACCACGAATGTAAACACTTACTACGACAGGACTATACCGTGATAAGCCTCCGAGAAACGAGCTTCCCAAACGTCAAATTGTGACCACGAGAGCTAGGATCAACGATCGTGTACCTCAACTGCGGATGAACGCAGCCCCGGCGAGGTCTGGCAACAGTACCAGTATGTGAAATCAAAATACATCTCGTAAATGAAATCATAGCATCATATAAAGCGGGAGACATGTATGATAACCAAACTACGATTTACAACAAAGCAATGTCAAGTCGGGACTCACGCCTCAGTCATCACTCAAGTATAACAATGGGTCTCGTGCCCACAACATCAATCATGCCGTGGATACCTTCCTCACCGCCGGCGATCTATGATATAAAAGCACCAAGGAACACACTTTGAACACCGGTCTCACTGTGTCATAATAAAAGCGGACGGTAAGTGCGGAAGGCATAGCCGACTACTAAAACCCACAGCACCAACAAGGTCGCGAATCAGATCATAAGATCTGTCTGCACCGTCGCATGATCAAAGCCGCCACTTGCCCGCAGATCGATGTACGCGTCTAACCTGGAACTCCCGCTCCGCGTAGGCCAATCTCATCGCCCGCATGAGGCATTCCCGCGTCGAGGGTAGCTACTCCCCGCGTCGTCCCCGACTTCGATCGCATAGCCACAAGGACCGCGTGCCCGTAAAGGACGTCACTAACACGAACTCTCGTAGTTCCGCATAGGCCGGGACTGCGTAGGTATTCTCGAATCATAGGTCCATCGACGCCCGAGTCTACCCCGCGTCGGAGGGCTTAACCCGAATCATCTCGAGATGAATGCCACAATACTATCATAACGATCGATAGTTAAATAGCACAATCAAGGAAACCCTTCACACAAACATCACAAGATACTAACACACGTAGCATCCCAACACGTTTACTTATCAACGCAATCAAGAAAGTATTACAAGGCTATCACAAACCAATACAATCAAGTTGTTCACACAAGGTACCTTCTACTATATGATTAACAAAATCGGGTTTTTATCCCCAAAGTACTTCATACATCAACTCTTTAAAAGATACGTTACTTTCACAATGTCACACGATACCCGTAGTATAAAATAGAGTGACTATCCTTTTAAAGTAAATCAATTACTTCTCTTTGTAAAATCAAGTAGCAACATTCTTTTCCAATGATCAAGTTTGCCTAATTTCCAATGTTCAAGTTTCTCATTTTAGAAAGGTTTCGTAGTTCATAGTCTTATTCATTTGAGAATATAATTCTCCTTAAAACTATCCGAGAAACATAAGTCTTATATGTGAGTAGGATATTCTTGTTTATAACAATCTTATTACAAAACCATGATCTAGAAATATCATTTTGTCTCATCTTAGCTTCTATGCGGATGGAAGTTTCTCTGGTTTTAATAATACTTAATTAGTCAAAACATTTCCTTTTATTAACGCTAGATGGTTTGTCGATACACATTCGATTTCAAATCAAGAAGACATTCTTAAGCCGTTATACCTAACTTCCCATAAAGCTAGTATAACTCTTAAGTTTTCAAAACCAAGTATTACTTCTTCTTTCAAAATGATTCAAAATCTTTTGAAATACTTCAAGTTCTTTATTAACACATAACAAGCGATTATAGTTCAAATCGGTTATCTTTTAAAACCACATGTATGTTCTTACTAACATAAAGTTGTTATAACCAACTTCCCATAAGCGGTTATAACACTTTATGTTTTACACCAATCAAATACATTTAGCACACGACGCTCACCGTACTACATAGTTCACACATATCATGCTAGAAGAGATAGGAAGAGGTTCACATACCTCGCGGCGATTATCGACTAATAGCAAAACGCTCAAGTACCTCAAACCGCGGCTACTCCCTAAGACAAGTAGATCGCGCCGCGCATAGTACTTCCACCTATAAGGCCACGCGACATTAACATAAGGTCTCTTCAGAGAACATTCTACGTAAAATTCGCAGACTCTCCCCGCAACAATAAATCTCCTCTCTATCGAGGTAGCTACGAAGCCAACCAGGGTTATACATCTAACCCTAACTGTACAATTCTACTCCACTGCACTACTTCACAAGTCTATCTGTATGCACAAACCTGGTAATTACCTCAAGAATCTTCTTCAAATTGGGCTTAAGTCGCGAGACATTCTGTAAAAGTATTATTCAGCTTAAGTCAAAAGACATTGCCAATAACTACGTTCAGTTCTATATATAGTATACTTCAACTATATATTCTAACAATATGTAATTTCTATTACAATAGAGGACAAGATATTTACCTCAATAAGCCCATAATTATCCAAGTATAAAGTCGATCCTGGCAATCGTTTAGCTCCAACTCCGAAGCGCTCAACCCGCTCTAAACCACCCTTAGAAGTTCTAACCAACTTCTACACAATACTCCAACGGACTATGGAGATTTTCCTAGGGTTTTGGTTTGGTGGTGACGGTAAGTATAATAGTATTTCGGGCTTTTCAGGTATAACCTTAGAATACAACAAGGTATAAGGCTAAGGTAATTTGGGCATTATAACAATACTTTTGAGAGTATTTCTACCAAGAGGGGTATTTATACGAAAACACTAGGCTAGGGGTACCCACGGCCACACCACAAAGGAGGAGAGGGGAGGCTCTCGCCACAAAGGCCTATCTAGGGAGGGCTCTTGGGCGAGAGTCAAACAAGAGGGGAGAGGAGGACTTTAACACTTAGGAAATATTTGGAATGGATGAAGAAGTTCATCAACCTTAGAGGGTATTTATAGCACAAGCCAAGGCCAACCAATGGCCAAGATCTAGCCAAGTGCCTAGCAAGTGTAGGGCAGATTCACCCATGTGTCCTTAACCAACTAACACACAAAATATCCTACAACTCCACCTCTTCATTTCGTCCAAACCGATCCTTCAAGTCCGCGATGGGAGGTGCAGTGGCGCCTCTCGTTGGTCCAACACGTTCGTCTCTCGGAAAAATCCGCAAAAATTAAAATGACATAGCCGGAAATTCCCTACGAAGCTGTGGAAAGCGTTCGTCGAAAACGACTCTAAGCGTGTTGTGCACAAAGTCTAATTCGCCAAGCCAAATCAAAAGTTTCAAATTTTCTACGACGCCTTGCGTGCATACTGCAAATCACGGGTATAACATTCTCCTCCTTAGAAACATTCGTCCGAATGTTCCTTCTAAATCTTAAAACAAGCGTCGCCAAAGATAGTCTTCACTACTATACTTACGAGAACAAACCTTGCCACATGGCCATAGAAACAACCGCACAAATACCCACATCTAAGCCCACGAGGAAAACACCTCTAATCATCACCTATGCTCGCCATGCAGGCTCGCTTCTCTCTTTACTCGTCGTAGATACCATTTTGTCACTTTGTCGCGAGCCTTGCTCCGACGACCCAACAAATGGTACCGGGCTGCTTGCGATCCCTGAGGATGTCGTATACTCGAACTCTTTCCACATTTACATCGCTTGATTTCAAAACCCGGTCACTATCTCTAACGTGGTCATCATTAATCGAACACTCTGGATGGATTCTTCCGATACTTTCCGATCATAACAATACGAAAGACGGACGTCTGCCTCCTAAGTCGGACGGCAATTGCTAACATATAGCAACCTGGCCTATTCTTCACATGAGCTCAAGGGCCCAAAGTAACTCGGGCTAAGTTCCTCTCGTATTCCAAACTCGTCACACCCAACCCGGGGTGGTACTTTCAAGAAGACCGACCGTCAACCAGAACTCTAAGCGTCGTCGCCAATCATCCGCACGATTTCTCTGAGCTGCCAGAACCTCTTCTAGACAAGCTTTACCCTATCCACAGTCTGCTGGAACAAGCCTGAACCAACTATCTGATTCTTGCCAACATCGAACCAATCGACCGGCAACTTACACTTCCGCCCCCTACGAGGCGTCATAAAGCGACATTCGAAAACTGAAATGGTAGCTAAACACTCCTCAACAGAGACAACAATCCCACAACTACCCCGAAATCTACACATCGCCCGAGGCGAACGCGATTCGAGACTCACTGAGTTCCTAACTCTGCTGGTATAACTTCCAGAAACGAAACAGCCGTAACCGGGACTTCATCGTCACATAAGGTGAAGGTAGGCACCCGCGCCTTTACAACCTTTCTCGTACAACAACATTGCCAGTGAATGGTCCCGACCAAGAACACGATGGCTGCCCCATCGCCCGACCACCGGTCGAACGCATCCACGACTCATACGGTTAACTAAACTTGGGCCTAACACCCTCGTGACCTACCACAAGGCGGGCCACCACAACCGACCACCACCAAAGAGGCCGCGGGTTGACCCGCATCACGGCCTCAATCCGACCCGTCAACGAGCACAACACTAGTTCCGATCCGGGCCTCACTAATCACGCTACGAAAACCTAGCGGTCTTCTTAGCTCCACTACCCCCTTTCATTCAATACTACTAGGGACCTATCCCAAACATAACTCACGTGCACTATGCACTCCCGATAAGGATCAAACATAATGCTACACCTTTACCCGAGATGGCCTTACCTCTAAGGTCTTTACGTAAACATTCTAAGGCTCACACCTTCTCTATCCCCCAAAATCTTACTCGGTTAAACAACCATGATCTAATCACGACTAACACACTGCTATCAGAACATAGCACTTAAGGTATACTCACCTTATCACACATACTGATCTCTAGAGGGTTAAAGATCTATCTGTATCTCGCTTTCACTCCCTTAGTCGTTCTAATCAAACCCGCCGTGTAGGCGCAGTCGAGGAGATGACAAACTACCCACCGATCCTCAAGGCTAAGTCCTCCTACAAGAGACACTTCTTCGACACTGCACTCGACGGCCATAGTGCAACAAGTACCAACCTAAAAGATGACATTCCCGATGGCGTGCACACATCGAACCGAAGCCACGGAGTTACGACCAACTCTCTGATACTCGAACGCCCCGAACCCCGGAGGATCATTCTCGCATGTGGAGGTGCAAATCTAATCTGGCGTGGCGACTCGCCGAAAGTTACCAAAGGACTGCCGCCCGCCTCTTCTACCGCCCGTTAACCCGTCGATCTCTACATCGTCTCGGCTGCGCATAAGCCCGCATACGTGCCATGCTCAAGCTTAATCAAGAATTACTCTTGCACAACCTCTTTAGATAGTCCTCAAGACTCGCGGTACATCGGTATACTCTCACGGTAGCCAAATCTATAGCTAGTCGCCCTGGCGATCTATATTCTCTGTTCTGGCCGTGGAACCGAGCGTTCATATATCATGGCCGCAGTAAGCACCGCCGCAGACTAAACTCACGGGCTAGTGACGCCGCAAAACTCCCGATTGAAGCACTACCCTAGGTAATGATTGGGCCTGTGCCCTCGCCACCCTCTCAACGCTACTCGCAGCCTCCGCCATTTGCCTTGCCCTCACGGCTCGGGTTGCCTACGCGAGGCATAACGATAAGGAAAGAATTTCGTCGAGGGTCCAACTTACAACACACTCTAAGGCACGATCTCGGAGTGAGAAGAATAGAAACCAATCCTAAATATCCTATAGCCTCGATTATTGGTGTGGTGCGCAACACACCGATAATCAAGACTCTCTTCGATACGGCAAGACACTTTCCGAGGATTAATCGCTCACGATACCACTTTTGTCACGACCAACCGGGCCGCGTGATCGTGCCTACCCGGCACCCAAGTAGACATACATCGAGTAATCGGCGAACATAAAGACAATACATGAAACCAAATGTAATAAAACGGTGAAATAAGAAGACAAAGCTAACTAAAAACTGCACCTTCGGTATATATAAATAGCCTTTTTCAACATGAGCAGTTTAATCTTTTTACAAACCCCGCCACAAGATCTGGACTCTAAGAATGATACGACAACAATGGCGGACGTGGCCCCGCCAAACCCCGAATGTAAACACTTACTACGACAGGACTATACCACTGATAAGCCTCCGAGAAACGGAGCTTCCCAATAAAGCGTGACCACGAGAGCTAGGATCAACGATCGTGTACCTCAACTGCGGCATGAACGCACTTCGGCGAGGTCGACAACAGTACCGTATGTGAAATCGAAAATACATATCAGAAATGAAATCATAGCTGATATAAAGCGGGAGACATGTATGATAACCAAACTACGATTTCAACAAAGAGCGGTCATGTCAAGTCGTGACTCGCGCCTCAAGTCATCACTCGAGTATAACAATGGGTCTCGGGCCCACAACATCAATCATGCCGGTGGGATACCTTCCTCATCACGGCGATCATGATATAAAAGCACCAAGGAACACACGAACACCGGGTCCCACTGTGTCATAATAAAACCAGACGGTAAGTGCGAAGGCATAGCCGACTACTAAAACCCACAGTCAACAAGGTCATGAATCAGATCATAAGATCTGTCTAGACCGTCGCATGATCAAAGCTGGCCACTTGCCCGCAGTATCAATGTCGCGCCTAACCCTGGAACTCCCGCACTCGCATAGGCCAATCTCATCGCCCGCATGGCATTCCCGCGTCGAGGTAGCTACTCCGGCGTCGCCCCGACTTCGCGTCGCACGCCACAAGGACCGCATGCCCATAAAGGGCGTCACTAACACGGAACTCGTAGTTCCGCATAGGCCGGGACTGCGTGAGGTATTCTCGAATCATGGGTCCATCGACCCGCTGAGTCTACCCGCGTCGGAGGGCGCTTAACCCTAATCATCTCGAGATGAATGCCACAATACTATCATAACGACCGATAGTTAAATAGCACAATCAAGAAACCCTTCACACAAACATCACAAGATACTAACACACGTAAGATCCCAACACGTTTACTTATCAACGCAATCAAGAAAGTATTACAAGGCTATCACAAACCAATACAATCAAGTTGTTCACACAAGGTACCTTCTACTATATGATTAACAAAATCGGTTTTATCCCCAAAGTACTTCATACATCAACTCTTTAAAAGATCGTTACTTTCACAATGTCACACAATACGTAGTATAAAATAGAGTGACTATCCTTTTAAAGTAAATCAATTACTTCTCTTTGTAAAATCAAGTAGCAACATTCTTTTCCAATGATCAAGTTTGCCTAATTTCCAATGTTCAAGTTTCTCATTTTAGAAAGGTTTAGTAGTTCATAGTCTTATTCATTTGAGAATATAATTCTCCTTAAAACTATCCGAGAAACATAAGTCTTATATGTGAGTAGGATATTCTTGTTTATAACAATCTTATTACAATGACCATGATCTAGGAAATATCATTTTGTCTCATCTTAGCTTCTATGCGGATGGAAGTTTCTCGGTTTTAATAATACTTAATTAGTCAAAACATTTCCTTTTATTAACGCTGCGATGGTTTGTCGATACACATTCGATTTCCAAATCAAGAAGACATTCTAAGCCGTTATACCTAACTTCCCATAAAGCTAGTATAACTCTTAAGTTTTCAAAAACCAAGTATTACTTCTTCTTTCAAAATGATTCAAAAATCTTTTGAAATACTTCAAGTTCTTTATTAACACATAACAAGCCAGTTATAGTTCAAATCAGTTATCTTTTAAAAACCACATGTATGTTCTTACTAACATAAAGCTGTTATAACCAACTTCCCATAAAGCCGTTATAACACTTTATGTTTTACACCAATCAAATACATTTAGCACACGTGACGCTCACCGTACTACATAGTTCACACATAACATGCTAGAAGAGATAGGAAGAGGTTCACATACCTCGCTACGATTATCGACTAATAGCAAAACGCTCCAAGTACCTCAAACCGCCGGCTACTCCCTAAGACAAGTAGATCGCGCCACGCATAGTACTTCCACCTATAAGGCCACAAGGCGCTTATTAACATAAGGTCTCTTCGTAGAACATTCTACAGAAATTCGACCTCCCCGCAACACAGCGTAAATCTCCTCCTCTATCGAGGCTACCAAGCCAACCGGGGTTATACATCTAACCCTAGCAGTACAATTCTACTCCGGTACTACTTCACAAGTCTCATCAGAATGTCTGACCTAAGTAATTACAGTTCGGTAATCTTCTTCAAATTCAGCTTAAGTCGCAAGACATCGCGTAAGTATTATTCAGGCTTAAGTCAAAAGACATTGCCAATCACTACGTTCAGTTCTATATATAGTAGACTTAAACTATATATTCTTCCAATATGTAATTTCCTATTACAATAGAGGGACAAGATATTTACCTCAATAAGCCCATAATTATCCAAGTATAAAGTCGATCCCGGCAATCGCTTAGCTCGACTCCGAGCGCTCAACCCGCTCTAAACCACCCTTAGAAGTTCTAACCAACTTCTACACAATACTCCAAATCGGACTATGGAGATTTTCCTAGGGTTTCGGTTTGGTGGTGACGGTAAGTATAATAGTATTTACGGGCTTTTCAGAAGGTATAACCTTAGAATACAACAAGGTATAAGGCTAAGGTAATTTGGGCATTATAACAATACTTTTGAGAGTATTTCTACCAAGAGGGGGTATTTATACGAAAACACTAGGCTAGGGGTACCCACGCCACACCACAAAGGGGAGAGGGGAGGCTCTCGCCACAAAGGCCTATCTAGGGAGGGGGCTCTTGGACGAGAGTCAAACAAGAGGGAGAGGAGGGACTTTAACACTTAGGAAATATTTGGAATGGATGAAGAAGTTCATCAACCCAGAGGGTATTTATAGCACAAGCCAAGGCCAACCAATGGCCAAGATCTAGCCAAGTGCCTAGCAAGTGTAGGGGCCAAGATTCACCCACGTGTCCTTAACCAACTAACACACAAAATATCCTACCAACTCCACCTCTTCATTTCGTCCAAACCGATCCTTCAAGTCCGCCAACGGAGGGTGCCAAGTGGCGCCTCTCGTTGGTCCAACACGCTTCGCCTCTCGGAAAAATCCGCAAAAATTAAAAATGACATAGCGGAAATTCCCTACGAAAGTCGTGAAAACGTTCGTCGAAAAACGACTCTAAACGGGTGTTGTGCACAAAGTCTAATTCGGCCAAGCCAAATCAAAAAGTTTCAAATTTTCTACGTACGTCCTTACGTACATACTCTGGAAATACGGGGTATAACAAAACCTCCTACACACCTCCTGACTGAATGTAGACCATGTCATTACTCCCTTATTATGAATAATGCAGCTATCAAACCATATATCTGCTTTCTCCCCAATATGAACAAAAGCATAACTAAGCTTCTCCTGCTCAGCAATGTTGTATAGCTCAAAGAATTTCTCGCATTTTCTAAGCCAACTCCTTGGGTTCTTGCCATCAAATTCTGGAAAGTTCATTTTAGGTTTGAATGTTCTGTGGTTAGTGAGGTTCTCCGAACTTTGGTTCATCATATTTGGGGATGTTGGGGGTGTGAAAGGAATATTATGGTTTCGATATACTGGTGGGATTGATAGTATTGGAGCATTTGGGGAAAAAGTAAAACCTCTTCCTACACTCGCACCCGATAGTGTATAAGAAATTGAGCTAGGGATAGGGTTCCGACTACCTGAAGTTGCGTCGAAGTCGTAGTTTGGTGGAGTAGATTGAATGTTTGCTGGGATAGATCTCAGGGTGACATTTGCAAGATCCGATGCAGTAGCTGGTGGTGATGGCTTGCATATGAGCCATTTCGTCCATAATCACTTTAAACTTTCAATTAATTTCACTGATTTCATCATTTTTATATGTTCTGCCACTTCGATTCGTCGATTGGTTTCCTCCGTGAACAATGTTAGTTGCGTTTTCAGTGATTGCATCTCGTCGTGAATGGATTGCATCTCCGGTGAGATGCTGGCTCCCGTCGTGGGGCTAGCTCCTGATACCATTTGTAATAGTCTCGGCTGTTACACAGTGAAGAAGAAGAGGTAAGGTGAAGAGAGGGGAAGAAAGAAGAGAGAAATAGTATATCGATATATCTGAATATTGATTAGGGTTCCATTACATGACCTTATATAGGCAAGGACTAAATTTGTAAATACTGAAAAGTACATAATTAAACTTAAAGGACTAAAAGTTAAAGATGCTAATTAAGGTCACAATATTCATTTGTGACATAAACTTGCCTGAAAACTATGTTAATCTACTGTCAAAGCCTCTGTTTTACATCAAACAGAGAATTGGTCATAACATATAAAAACTTTGGAGTGGGATCTGAAAGAAATAATCTCTTGATTATACTTATTAATGAAAGACATATATATACAAGTTACAAGGAAGATCCTCTTCCTATTCTACCTAGAAATCCCTATTCTATTTGAAGTCTAACTTTACAATTATGGTAATATTACACTACTAATTAAGGTACACACCTAAGTCTAATATGCACTAAATATACAAGGGAAAGGGCCCCACGGTGGCCACACTGCTGCATTTCGTGAACACTGCCTGATGGGCTAAGTTGAAGCCCATATATTTTAACACACCCTCGCAGTCATAGCGGGCGGTCTTCGTACGCTGAGACTGTCTCTAAAATCTTCAAATTGGACTGAGGGAAGCCCCTTTGTAAAAATGTCTGCAATCTGATATCTGGAAGGGAAATGACAGATACGTACTTGTCCTTTAGCTACATTCTCTCGAACAAAGTGAATATCCATCTCTATGTGTTTCATACGTTGGTGCTAAACTGGATTTCCAGAAAGGTAGATGAAACTTATATTATCACAATAAACCAAGGTAGCCATCTCAATAGGACAATGAAGCTCTAACAGTAGATTTTGTAACCAACATGATTCAGAAACCACATTGGCTACCCTCTATACTCGGCATCTGCACTTGAACGTAAAAGCGTGGATTGATGTTTGGCAGACCATGAGACCAAGTTATTACCTAAAAACATGCAATAGCCAGACGTAAACAGTATGATGTCAGGACAACCACCCCAATCAACATCTATATAGGAGACCAGTGTAGACGTCGATGAAGGATACAAATGCAAACCATACTCAAGTGTTCCCTGAATGTACCTAAGAATGCGTTTGAGAGCATTCATATGTTCAACTCTAGGATCATGCATAAACAAACACACCTGCTATACGACATATGTAATATCAGGTCGCGTGAATGTCAGATACTGAAGGGCGTCTGCAAGACTACGATGGTCGATCCTCATAGGAGAGCGGTGCAGACCTGACTTGGGTTTAGTATCAACTGGAGTGGAAGTGGACTTACAGGATGACATCCCAGCCCTCTCAATGATCTCTGCTGCATACTTTCTCTGTGAACAAGAAAAATCGACCTGCATGACGAGTTATAGCAATCCCCAAAAAGTAACTCAATGGGCCCAAGTCCTTCATGGCAAATTCAGAACTGAGCATTGTCATAATGGACTTCCGCAAAGAATCAGAAGAGGCTGTCAAGATAATATCATCAACATATATAGTATATAAGTCATGGAAGATCCTCGACGATATATGAATAATGAATTATCAGACCTGCTGTGAGAAAAATTCATAGTCAAAACAAAATCAGCAAACCTCTTATATCAAGCTCGTGGAGACTGCTTAAGCTCATACAAGGACATCTTCAATAGACAGACATGATTAGGATATCTAGTATCCCTAAACCCCAAAGGCTGATACATATACACTGTCTCCTGAAGATCACCATGTAGGAAATCATTCTTCACATCTAGTTGATGAATGAGACATGATTTTAAAAGAGTCAAGCTGAGCACAGTGCGAATGGTAGCCGACTTGACCACCGGGCTAAATGTCTCATCATAATCCACACCAACCTGTTGAGTTTTACCATCACCTACAAGTCTAGCCTTATGTTTCACAAATGAATCATCAGAATTTTCCTTATGAACAAATATCCGCATAGACCGAATAATATTAACACAGGATAGATGGGGTACCAAATCCCACGTCTTATTATCAATAAGATCATTATATTCTTCGGTCATGGCAATTTTCCAATTAGAGTCATTTAAGACAGACACAGGATTACGGGGTAAGGGGAATTTAAGAACATTAGAATTCAAATTAAAATCTCTCTTTGGCTTAAAAATACCTCATTAACTGCGAGAGATTGGACCTTGACTTTGGGCTGGATTGGGGGAATTTTGGGAAATTTTCTGAAGTGTTGGAAATTACCGTCGGAAGAGCCTCGACGCTGGAAGAACTGTAGAGCTCTCTGAAGTTTTGGCGCCGTGACGCTTCCCCAGAGGGTTGCGGCACTAATGACGGGATTGAATCTGTTTGGTTACTGGCTGGCAGGCACCGCGGCGCCTCCCCTAAGGGCCGCGGCGCTGATGTCGTTTTTCTGTAGATTCTGAAAAATGACGGAGAACATAGGGGGAGACATCCTCATCCAAAAAATCATAAGAACTAGGCACGAGTTTTTCTACTTTAGAAAAGGGAAATTGAGATTTATCAAAAAGAACGTGACGACTAATGATAATTCATTTAGAGGAAAAATTAAAGCATTTATAACCACGGTGATTTGATGGAAAACCCAAAAATACACAAGGAGTAGAACGTGCCTGAAGTTTGTTGATCGTAGTGGATGGAAATAGTGGATAACATAAGCATCTGAAGACCCTAAGATGAAAATATGATGTAGTCTTATTGTATAACACTTTGAAAGGGGATGAATATGTCAAACCTTTAGAGGAAAGAATATTTAGTAGATCGGTAGTCATTTGTAGTGCATGCTGCCAAAATAATGGAGGAACGAAAGAATGAACCAATAAAGTGCAGACAATATTATTAATGGTACGAATTTTTTGCCCAGCTTTCCCATTTTGTGAAGACGTATGAGTACAAGAAAAATGGAAATTTATCTCATTTTGAGCACAAAACTTCCTAAATTCCTCATTGTCATACTCTTTGCCATTATCACATTGAATGATTTTTATTTCCCGTTCGAATTGCGTTCTTATGAAAGCTCTAAATTTTATGAAGATGGAAAAAATGTGAGATTTTTTCATAATCGTCTGTAAAAGATCCCACGTCTGGAAAAAACGTGTTATCTTGGAATATGTCTCGCAATCGATCTCACGCCGCCATAGCTATGGAGTTGGGTTCCATAATCGTCTGTAAAAGATCTAAGGAGATAGTGGCATAAATCCACTAAAGAATCTTGGCATCAAGCATGACCCATAACTCTGGATCTACTTCTTTAGTGGGCACAACCGTCATAGAAGTAGACGTCTTATCACCCTCCTTTGGAGGAGTTGGAGGAATGATGTGGTGGAGGACTTTATGTGTCAAGGCATGAATCTTAAATAATTCCGCTCACATACCATATTTGACGTTTTCTAGGTCAAGAACGATAGAGATGCCGCTCTTGATGTTAGAAACTGTGAGGGTAGGATGAAAATTGTTCTTATCAGTCATGATGAATAAAACAACAAGATTCAGATAAGGGAATTTGTGAGAAAGGATTTTCGGGAGAGAAGAGCCGCGATGTCGGATAAATCTGAGAAGAAAGGGGCTGCGACGTTGGCCAAAAAACCGAGAAAAAGAAGAAGAAATTTGAGGAGTGGAAGCATGGTAAATAGAACCTAGACTCTTGATACCATGAAAGAAATAATCTCTTGATTATTCTTATTAATGAAAGACATATATATACAAGTTACAAGAAAGATCCTCTTCTTATTCTATCTAGAAATCCCTATTTTATTTGAAGTCTAACTTTACAATTATGGTAATATTAAACTACTAATTAAGATACAAACCTAAGTCTAATATTCACCAAATATACAAGGGAAAGGGCCCCACGGTGGCCCCACTGCTGCGTGGACACTGCTTGATGGGCTGAAGCTGAAGATCATATACTTTAACAGGATCCTCTATTTGATCCGAAAAACGAAACTAAAATTGCAATTGCGTGGATCTTCTTCCCTTATCTCGACCAAATTACTTCTTGAAGGAATCAGTGTTCTCCCTTGCTTCTGCAGTAGGAAAGCCATTGCATGTTGATTTAGCTATAAGAAATCAAATCATGGCACGTTGTGCTCGTGTGAAAGTTGAATTTGACCCGCTCAGTGAATTTTCTTAAAGAATTAATGATGGGATGCGCAAAAAATCGACAGAGAAAATGTCACTAGGTGGATCAAGATCAATTACGATCACATGCCAAAATATTGAAAAGATGTAAGTTGCAAGGACATAGTGAGAAAGATTGTTATCTGTTGCATTATTGATGTGCATGGATGATGGGTGATACTAGTATGACGTCCTCGAGGATTATAGTGTCAGAAGTGGGATGAATTAATTAAGTTGTCATGAGAAGGATACTCTTGTTATAAAGTAGATGTTAAAGGAAGATAAATTGATCGGTAAGGTTGATTAGATCATAGACTACCGGAAGTACAGTGATCGACTAATGAGGATGAATCGAGCGACATGTAAGGGTGAAGATTTATTACTCAAGGAGTTATCGGTTGTTGCACTTAATGTTGGAGAAGGGATGTGGGCATCTTATCTGTTACATAAGACTCGACAAGCACCTACAATTGTTCGTGATATGACTTGATGGAGTTGACGAAATTAGAGGGATAATCGCACGAATTGTTGGAGGTGTTCTAGTTTGGCGAAATAGGTAAAAAGGTTTTTTATTTTCGTGGGTAGTTTAATGACCCTTTGAGCAAGGTGTTGGTCAATAAGGACATTTAAAGTGGTATATCAATTTTAGATGTTAGCTAATTCAAGTTGTAGAGTGCATTAGAGGTTGAATTAAGAATCGATAATACCGATTAGAACCAAGAGGAGTAAATTCACTATAGGACGTACTTTTGAGTATTGATGTTGGGTTGGTAAACTCACAAACCGAGATGTAAGAAGGATTCTTCAGTTAAGGGGTCTTTGGAAATGATACTGGTATGGAACTATATGAGAGTGTTAGTAGAATTATGTGAACGGTAGGTAAGGATTGCTATACAGATTATGGACCAGTGCAGTGGTGATTTGGAATATCACACATGCAATAATTGATTTTTGTTGGAACAACAAGAGTTGATTGGTAATTTCTAGTGGAAAGGCTTCGTGAAGAATTATACATGTGATGTGACTGATTTAGAAGAGTATTTAGTTTTGAGATTTGAGTGAGGCAAGAGTAACTCAAAGTTGTTTGAGTTTGTGGCTTACTACTATCCCCAGGATTGTGTTACACCCTGTAAGTCCAGGACATGTTTAAGAGAATGTACGTAAGGAACTCAAGACTTGAAATTGGTACGAAAGGAAGAATTGTTTTTCCGACGGAAAATCTTCCGAACGTCGGAAAGGAAAAATGTTCGTTGAGGAGAATTGGATTCTCAAAATGCATTATTTGAAGAGTATGGAACTTATTATCATTATGGAAATTTATTTTTACGGATTTGGTCATGTGGGGCCCACCCGATGAATTTTACGTTTTGTGGGGCCCACGAGGGTTACGGAATTTTATGGATGAATGGGAGGGCGACACGTGGCACCCTCCCCACATGGCTTGGTCGAATTAATGCAAGGGCAAAATGGTCATTTGACCAAAGTTTAGATGACAAAGTCTTGCAAGCTAAGAGCTTGATATTGTTGACTAAGTCGAGGCGGCCACTGGCTTGATCTCTTCCTCCAAACTTAACATGTGTTGTAACCTAGACCCTCCAATGTGTTATATATACACAACTAGTGCAAGACTAGCTCTTTTAACACTTAGAAAAATTTAGAGACTTTGTGTATGTTTCATGTTGCTCTCGGCTTTAGGGTGTTGCACACACAAAAATTTTGTAGTTTTGATCCATTAGCCACAAGACTTTAACCCAAGGTCCCTAAGGGTATTGTAAGGATATCAGTCGCAAGGCGAAAACCTAAGGCATTTTCATAGGTTTTGATTGGAAATGGAAGAGAAGTTGGTTGTGAGCTTCTAAAGGCTTCAAATAGCGGATTGGAGCGTAAAGGAAAGGAGCTAAGAATTGCTAAGGAGCGACATTGAATCTTGGAAATTATAAGGGCTTGTAAAGGTAAAATTCTTGTCGTTTTAGTAATTAAGATTACTTATTGTTGTAGCTATGGATATTAGCAAGTATGAGATATATATTATGAAGTTGATAAGTGTTATGGATATTGGAACCCTAATCTGAAAACTAGTATGTTTAGCCTTAAGATTACAATTCAATTTGATTATTAGTATAAGTCGTCACATGTTATTTAAAGAAGGAATTGTAGTTGTTGAAGTTGTTTATGACTATATAACATGTTAGGCTTAAGAACTTGGATTGGAAAAGAATTGGAAAAGACTTTGAGTTGTTGTTTATGTTTAGCCGAGAATGGCTTTAAATATGGAACTAGTTTCGTATTAATTTGTGGGGCGGAATTTTACACGTCATGTTAAGGCGTGTAATCCCCTTTGGTTAGCTGAATTGTTGGGCCTTAAATGTGGCGTGTTTGGTTATTGAATTCGGCCTTGAAAAAGGTGGCAAAGTATGTAGAAACAAAGGAAGTGCTGTCCGATTTTCCGTAGAATTTAGTGACTTTGCACTTAGAATATTCTACGTTCGAAGCTAAAGGTTAATGGACGTATTATGGCCATTATAGGTTGAAGTACTAAGTATAGCGTATTCCACAAAGAATGGAATTGGTTGCAAGGTTGAAGTACTTTGGAGCATTTTGCTATTTGTCGATAATCGTCGCGAGGTATGTGAACCTCTTCCTTCTTTTGACATGATTCTATGTATGGAATATACATGTAGTACTATTTCATGATTCCTTCTACTCTTAGAAGTTAAGAGGTATGTATGTTGATTTACTCTACGTAAAGGTTATGTCTAAGTTGTTATACCCCGTGTTTCCAGAGTATGTACGTAAGGACGTACGTACGAAAGTTTGAGCCTTAAGTTAGGCATAGGTTCGAATTTTGTTCACAACCCCCGATTAGAGTCGTTTTTCGACGAAACGTTTTACAAAACTTGCGAAGGGAAAATTCCGGCTATGTCATTTATAATTTTTGCGGATTTTTCCGAGAGATGAAATATTTTGGACCAACGAGAGGGCGACACATGTCACCTCAGTGGGCGATCTTATGGCGGCTTGGCACGATTTTGTGCCTTATTTTGTGCCTTGTTTGGTGCCTTGTTTTGTGCCTTGTTTTGTGGAGTAGGGATAGGGGGCACTTGGGCAAATCTTGGCCCTCCACTTGCCCCCCACATGGCTTGATCTTGGCCATTGATCTTCCTATAAATACCCCCCTTTGAAGACTTCTTCATCCACAATAATTTCCAAGTCTTGAAATCCTCCCTCCCTTCTTGTTGGTTTCGTCCCCCCCTCCCCCTTCGAGAAGGCCTTGGCCGAGGGGTACACCCCCCCTCCTAGAGGCCTTGGCCGAGGGGTACACCCCCCCTCCTAGTGGTGTGGCCGAGAGGTACCCCCCCTCTTGGTAGAAATACTCTCCAAGTATTGTTACTATACCCAAAATACCTTAGCCTTATACCTTGTAGTATTCCAAAGATACCTCTATACGTAGAGCCCGGAAATACTACCTTATGTCCTTTTTGTCTCAAAACGAAACCCTAAGGAAAATCTTCATAGCCGGTTGAAGTATTATGTAGAAGTTGCGTAGAACTTCTAAGGGATGTTTGGAGTGGGTTGGAGCGCTGCAGTAGGAGCTAAACGTTGCTCAGGACCGACATTTAACTTGGATAATTTTGGGCTTATCGAGGTAAATATCTTGTCTCCCTATTGTAATTGAGTTTACATTCTATTGAAGTATAAGAATTAAGTATAAGTTATATACAAGGAAAGTATATAAGAAGAGAATTGAACTGTACTTACATAGGGTGTATTCTGATGAACTTGTAAAGATTGTGGGTGAAGTCTTTGCCCAATTTTCCGTAGAATCTTGTATCTAGATTCATTCTACCGAGTAGTCTAGAGGTTGATAGACTTGTATAACCTTTATAGGTTGAATGATCTGCGAGTAGCATGTACTACTTGAGAAGTGAACAAGGCTAGCCGGGTTATAGCGGTGGAGCGTTTTGCTAATAGTCGATAATCGTCGCGAGGTATGTGATTCTTCCTATACTCTTGAGCATGATATTTTAAAGGAATATATATAGTACGGTAGACGTACATGTGGCAATGTCTTTTGACTTAAGCCTGAATGATAAGAATCTTGAAGTATTTTAAAAGTATATATAAATAGTACGGTAGACGTACGTGTGTTAACTGAATGTAGTGTTACGGCAATGTCTTTTGACTTAAGCCTGAATAATAAGAATCTTGAAGTAATTAAAAGATTTAAGAACCATTTTTGAAAGAAGAGTAATACTTGGTTTTGAAAGCTTAAAAGTTATACTAGCTTTATGGGAAGTTAGGTATAACGACTTAAGAAGATAAAAGAATGGTTATTAATTTTAGAAGTTAAGAGACTTGATCTTAAAAGATAAGAGACTTGACTTAATTGAATTGATGTGAAAGTTGTTAAGAAGTATGAAACCTCATTCGTGAGTAATGAGTACTTGGTTTTTAAAGAATAATGTTTTACTGATTTCGGAAATGAGAATAAGTAAGGAACTTGATTTCTAAAAAGAGACTTAAGGAAATTAAAGAGTTTTTGGTTTAAAGGAAAGACATTGATTTGTCTAAAAATTGGTTTAAAACATAAAGTGTTATAACAGCTTTATGGGAAGTTAGTTATAACGACTTTATGAAAACGAAAGAATGGTTTTATCATTGGTTTTAAAGTGGTAACTTGACTTTAAAAGGAGAAGTGTTTTGGTCTAAAAAGAAGGCATGGTATTGCCTTAATTTGGTTTTAAAAAGGAAAGTATGGAAGTTGTTTTGGTTTACTTAAAAGATGTTAGTCACTCTATACTGCGGGTATCGGGTGACCTTTGTAAAAGAAATGGATCCTTTAAAAAGAATTTAACGTACGTAATACTTTGGGGTCAGAACCCGGACTTTGGCATAAAATGAAAGTACCTTGAGTTGTGTGTAACTTGCCTATGTTGCGTTTGATAGCCTTGTTGTGCAAGATCAGATTTCTATACCACCGCGTCTCGATGGAGGGCCGGCTGATTTGTTATGAACGATTCTTCACCGAGTCCCATGAGATGGGCCGGGACACGTATTTCATCTGATTCTTCACCGAGTTCCATGAGATGGGCCGGGACACGTATTTCATCTGATTCTTCACCGAGTCCTATGAGATGGGCCGGGACACGTATTTCACCTGATTCTTCACCGAGTCCCATGAGATGGGCCGGGACACGTATTTCATCTGATTCTTTACCGAGTCCCATGGGATGGGCCGGGACACGTATTCCACATGATTCTTTACCGAGTCCCATGGGATGGGCCGGGACACGTATTCCACATGATTCTTTATCGAGTCCCATGGGATGGGCCGGGACACGTATTCCACACAATTTATACCTGGCTGGCGGTGAGGAAGGAGTTCCACGGCGTGAGGATGACTTGAGGCGTGAGTCACGACTTGACATGTTGCTTTTATGTTGTGAATCGTAGTTTGGTTATCATACATGTCTCACTGCTTTATATAGACTATTATGATTTCATTTCTGATTTTCTGATTTCACATGCTTGGTACTGTTATCTTGACCTCCTTGAGGCTGCGTTCATCTGCAGTAGAGGTACATCGGTTGGGGATCCTCGCTTATAGGATCCTGACAGCGTGTTGAAGCCCATTCCTTGGAGGCTTATCTTTTGGTATGTTACCACGAGTGCAGTAAGTTCTTGTACATTGAGGTATGGCGGGCCATCCGTCATAGTTGTATTACTTTCTTAGAAGTGCAGAATCTTGTTGTGGGCGAGTTTGTAAAAAGGATAAGCTGTTGGGTTTTTATGTATATACGTAAGACAACTCTTTTAGTTACTTTGTTTATTTATCAAATCTCTTGTTTCATGTTTATGTTTTATTTCCATGATTTTCTCGATGTTGTATCACTAGGTGCGGGTAAGGCACGATCACGCCCGGTTGAATTCGTGACAAAAGTGGTATCGAGCAGTTAATCCTTGGAAAGTGTCTACAGACCGTATCTAGTAGAGTCTTGATTATCGGTGTGTTGTGCACCACCCCAATAATCAGGAGGCTATAGGATATTTAGGATTGGTTTACATTCTTCTCACTCTGAATCGTGCCTTAGAGCTGTGTTGTAAGTTGGACCCTCTAACGTATTTCTTTCCACCGCTATGCCTCGCGTAAGGCAACCCGAGCCAGAAGGGCAAGGCGGCCGAGGAGTGCGAGTAAGTCTGAGGGTTACGAGGCACAGCCCAATCATCACCGGTGGTTCTTCGTTCGTGGAGTTCTGCGTCGCCCGGCCAAATTTCAGCGAGTTTAGCAATGGCGATTCTCTGCGTCCATGATAGTTGAACCTTCGCCCATGACGATGCGAAAGTATAGATTGCAAAGAGCGACCTACATTAGCTAAGGATGTAGCTACGAGAGAGTATATGATGTGCTGAGTTATCACGGTCTTGATGACTATTTAAGAAAGGGTTGTGCAAGAGTAGCTCTTGATCGAGCTTGAGCATGGCACGTATGCGAACTTATGCGCGGCGGAGAAACGTGGGATCAGCGGGTTAACCAAGATCAGCGAAGAGGCGAGCAGCGGGTCCTTTGTTAACTTTCGAGGCGAACCGCCTCAGCGGACAGGTATGCACCTCGCCGGTCGAGTGGTCCTCCGCGGGGTTGGGGCGTTCGAGGTATGTCGGAGTTGGTCGAGAACTCGGGCTTGATCGCGGCTATCGTAGGTTCGGCCCGATTGATTGTTTCTCGTATTCACAATGTGAGCGCCGTCCCGGGAATGTCGTCTTTTAGTTGGTACTTGTTTTACTGCGCCGTCGTGGCCATGTGTCGAAAGGATGTCTAGTAGGAGGATGTAAGTAGGAGGACTCACGCCATGATCGGTGACGATTCATCATCTTCCCTAGCTATGCGCCCTACGGGGCAGGATTGATTAGAACGACAAAGGGGAAGTGAAGCGGTAGATACATGTATATCTTAAGTGTTATGTTCTGATAACATTGTGTAAATGGTGATTAGAAATCATGGTTAGTTAACCAGGTAACATAGGGGGATAAGGAAAGTGGGAGCCTTAGAGTGTTATACGTAGAGATCTTAGAGGTAAGGCCATCTCGAGTAAAGATGTAATTTTTATGTTTGATCCTTATCGGAGTGCATAGTGCACGTGAGGTATATTATGTGATAACTCCCTGAGTAGTGTGAAATGTAAGAGGGTAGTTGAGCTAAGAAGACCGCTAGGTTTTCGTAACGTGATTTGTGAGATTGTTCCGGATCGGGGAGCTAGTGTTTTGCGCGAAAGTGGGTCGGGTTGAGGCCATGTTGCGGGTCAACCCGCATCGTTTTGTGATAGGTCAGTTCGGGGTGGTCCCGCCGGTGGTAAGTCACGAGGGTGTTAGGCCCAAGTTTAGTTAACCAGACGAGTTCGTGGATCATTCGACCGATGTCGGCCGGCGAGGTCACCGTCTTATCTTTTAGTCAAAACCTTGTACTCGGCGGTAAGTTATGCGAGATGTTTATATCAAGAACGTTGTAAGGCTGCACCAGGTGCCCTTTTACCTTATGACAGTGAAGCCCGAGTTTTGGCTACTTCTTTCTCGAAGTTTTACCAGCAGGTAGGAACTCCGGAGTCTCGATGTCGCATTCGCCTCGGCCGGTGTTTGATTTCGAGGTAGTGAGGTTGTTGCCTCACTGTTGAGAGTGCTTTAGCTACCATTTCGGTGTTCGGATGTCGCCTTATGAAGCCTTGTAGGGGCGAAGTGTAAGTTCTTGGTCGATTGGTTCGAGGTTGGCAAGGTGCAGATTGTGTTCATACCGCTTTGTGAGTGTGGTTAGGGTGTGACGAGTTTTGGAAAAACAGAGGAAGCTTAGCCCGAGTTACTTTGGGCCTTTTTAGATCATGTGAAGAATAGGCCAGGTTGCCTATATGCTAGCATTTGCCGTCCGACTTAGGAGGCAAGACGTCCGATCTTTCATATTGTTATGTTCGAGTGTGCGAGAAAGTACGACAGTAAGAGAATAGAAGTGATCATTTCGTTTGTAAAGTGAAGGTACGAAGGAAATATATTTTAGACCTCGGGTAGGAGCTTTGGTAGTGATGGAGTTGATTTCTCGTGGACTTGGATGTAAGTATTTGCGCGTGTGGTATGGTGGCCAGGTGTGGCATGATTGTTTTCGTAAGTATAGCAGTGAAGACTATACTGGCGCATGTGTGTCTTGAGACTTAGAAGGAACATTCGGGACGAATGTTTCTAAGGAGGGAGAATGTTATACCGTGTTTCAGTATATGCGTGGGGCGTGCGTTGAAAGTTTGAGCCTTAAGTTAGGCATAGGTTGAATTTTGTTCACAACCCCGATTAAGTCGTTTATAGACGAAACGTTTACAAAACTTGCGAAGGGAAAATTCGGCTATGTCATTTATAATTTTGTGGATTTTTCCGAGAGATGAAATATTTTGGACCAACGAGAGGCGACACTTGTCACCTCAAGTGGGTGGTCTTGTGGGTTCTTGCACGATTTTGTGCCTTATTTTGTGCCTTGTTTGGTGCCTTGTTTTGTGCCTTGTTTTGTGGAGTAGGGATAGGGCACTTGGGCAAATCTTGCCTCCACTTGCCCCCACATGGCTTGATCTTGGCCGTTGATCTTCCTATAAATACCCCCTTTGAAGACTTCTTCATCCAGATAATTTCCAAGTCTTGAAATCCTCCTCCCTTCTTGTTGGTTTCGTCCCCCTCCCCTTCGAGAAGGCCTTGGCCGAGGGTACACCCTCCTGAGGCCTTGGCCGAGGTACACCCCTCCTAGTGGTGTGGCCGAGGTACCCCTCTTGGTAGAAATACTCTCAAGTATTGTTACTATACCCAAAATACCTTAGCCTTATACCTTGTAGTATTCCAAAGATACCTCTATCGTAGAGCAGGAAATACTACCTTATGTCCTTTGTCTCAAAACGAAACCCTAAGGAAAATCTTCATAGTAGGTTGAAGTATTATGTAGAAGTTGCGTAGAACTTCTAAGGGATGTTTGGAGCAGGTTGGGCGCGCAGTAGGAGCTAAACGTTGCTCAGGACCGACATTTAACTTGGATAATTTTGGGCTTATCGAGGTAAATATCTTGTCTCCCTATTGTAATTGAGTTTACATTCTATTGAAGTATAAGAATTAAGTATAAGTTATATACAAGGAAAGTATATAAGAAGAGAATTGAATCAGACTTACATATGGTATATTCTGATGAGCTTGTAAGATTGACGGGTAGGGAAGTGCTGCCCAATTTTCCGTAGAATCTTGTATCTAGATTCATTCTACCGAGTAGTCTAGAGGTTGATAGACTTGTATAACCTTTATAGGTTGAATGATCTGCGAGTAGCATGTACTACTTGAGAAGTGAACAAGGCTAGCCGGGTTATAGCGGTGGAGCGTTTTGCTAATAGTCGATAATCGTCGCGAGGTATGTGATTCTTCCTATACTCTTGAGCATGATATTTTAAAGGAATATATATAGTACGGTAGACGTACGTGTGGCAATGTCTTTTGACTTAAGCCTGAATGATAAGAATCTTGAAGTATTTTAAAAGTATATATAAATAGTACGGTAGATGTACGTGTGTTAACTGAATGTAGTGTTACGGCAATGTCTTTTGACTTAAGCCTGAATAATAAGAATCTTGAAGTAATTCAAAGATTTAAGAACCGTTTTTGAAAGAAGAGTAATACTTGGTTTTGAAAGCTTAAAAGTTATACTAGCTTTATGGGAAGTTAGGTATAACGACTTAAGAAGATAAAAGAATGGTTATTAATTTTAGAAGTTAAGAGACTTGATCTTAAAAGATAAGAGACTTGACTTAATTGAATTGATGTGAAAGTTGTTAAGAAGTATGAAACCTCATTCGTGAGTAATGAGTACTTGGTTTTTAAAGAATAATGTTTTACTGATTTCGGAAATGAGAATAAGTAAGGAACTTGATTTCTAAAAAGAGACTTAAGGAAATTAAAGAGTTTTTGGTTTAAAGGAAAGACATTGATTTGTCTAAAAATTGGTTTAAAACATAAAGTGTTATAACAGCTTTATGGAAAGTTAGTTATAACGACTTTATGAAAACGAAAGAATGGTTTTATCATTGGTTTTAAAGTGGTAACTTGACTTTAAAAGGAGAAGTGTTTTGGTCTAAAAAGAAGGCATGGTATTGCCTTAATTTGGTTTTAAAAAGGAAAGTATGGAAGTTGTTTTGGTTTACTTAAAAGATGTTAGTCACTCTATACTGCGGGTATCGGGTGACCTTTGTAAAAGAAATGGATCCTTTAAAAAGAATTTAACGTATTAATACACTTTTTCGGAACCCGACTTTGGCATAAAATGAAATACCTTGAGTTGTGTTGTGCTTACACCTGTGTTTGTGTATTAATCTTGTATTTCTATACCACCGCGTCTCGATGGAGGGCTGATTTGTTATGAGCGATTCTTCACCGAGTCCCGTAGAGATGGGTCGACACGATTTCATCGATTCTTCACCGAGTCCCGAGATGGGCGGACACGTATTCATCCGATTCTTCACCGAGTCCCGTGAGATGGGCGGACACGATTTCATCCGATTCTTCACCGAGTCCATGAGATGGGCGGACACGATTTCATCCGATTCTTTACCGAGTCCCATGGGATGGGCGGACACGTATTCCACATGATTCTTTACTGAGTCCCAGGATGGGCGGACACGTATTCCACATGATTCTTTATCGAGTCCCATGGATGGCGGACACGTATTCCACACAATTTATACCTAGATGGCGGTGAGGAAGGAGTTCCACGGCGTGAGGATGACTTGAGGCGTGAGTCCACGACTTGACATGGCCGCTTTTATGTTGTGGAACTGTAGTTTGGTTATCATACATGTCTCTGCTTTATATAGGCTATTATGATTTCATTTACTGATTTTACGCTTACATACTGTACATTGTTATCGACCTCGCCCGAGAGTGCGTTCATGCTGCAGTGTAGAGGTACAGTTGTTGGGATCTCGCTTATAGGATCACAATTCAGCGTGTTGGGAAGCCCCGTTCCTTCGGAGGCTTATCTTTTGGTATGTTACCCTGAGTCTCTAAGTTCTTGTACATTCAGGGGTATGGCGGGGCCCTGTCCCGTCATAGTTATTGTCACTTTCTTAGAGTGCAGTAATGCTGTTGTGGCGAGTTTGTAAAGGATAAGCGTGTTATACCCCAGTATTTCCAGTATGTGCGTGAGGCGTGCGTATACAATTTGAGCCTTAAAGTAGGCATAGTTTCGAAATTTGTACACAAGTGCGAAAGAGTCGATTTCAGACAAAACGTTTCCACGCTTCGTAGGGAAAATTCCGGCTATGTCATTAATAATTTTTGCGGATTTTTCCGAGAGAAAACATTTTGGACCAGCGAGAGGCGACACTTGTCACCCTCTAATTGGAAGGAGTGGGCGGCAATGTTGGACGAAAAAGTGGCCGATGGGTTAGGTAGGATATTTGTGCAAGTTGGTGTGGTAGATGGATAAGGTCCACATGGTTGAAATCTAGCCCTACACTTGCACCACACTTGTCTTCATCTTGGCCATTGGTTGGCCTTCACTTGACCTATAAATACCCTCTAGTTGAAGACTTTCTTCATCCAAAACTTGAGCAATCTATCTAAGTCTCAAAATACTCCCTCTCCTCGAGCTTTCGTCCACCACACCCCCTCCCCTTGAGGCCCTTTGCCGAGAGCTTCCTCCCCTTTTGTAGTGGTTAGCCGGGTACCCCTGCCTAGTTGTTTTCGTATAATACCCCCTTTTTGTGGTATAGAAATACTCTCCTAGTATTGTTATAATGCCCAAATACCTGCCCAAATATCTTGTAGTATTCCCAAGGTTACACTTTTACAAAAGCCAGAAAATACTATTATACTTCCTCACTACAAAAACGAAACCCTAAGTAAATCTTCACCCGTAGTTGAAGTTATAAGTAGAAGTTGGTTAGAACTTCTAAGGGTTGGTTGGAGCGGTCGGAGCGCACGAGTAGGAGCTAAACCTTGCGAGATCGACATTTAAACTCGGATAATTTTGGGCTTATCGAGGTAAACATTCTTGACCTTACATTTGTAATGGAAATTACATGTTGTAGGGTATATAGTTAAGTATACTATATATAGAACTGAACATAGTTGTGCGGCAATGTCTTTTGACTTAAGCCTGAATAATACTTACGGCAATGTCTTGCGACTTAAGCCTGAATTTTAATAAGTGAACTGAACTGTAATTACATAGGACTGTATTACAGTAGACTTGCGTAGTATATCTGTGAGTAGAATTGTACACGTCCGGTTAGACGTGCAAACCCCCCCCCCTGGTTGGCTTGGTAGCCGGCCTCGATAGAGGAGGAGATTACGGCATTTGGGAGGTGTCTTGCGAATTTTCTGTAGGATATTCTCCATTGAGATCTAGATGTTAATAGGCGCCTTGTGGCCTCTATAGGTTGAAGTACTACGTATGGCGTGATCTACTTGGCTTAAGGAGTAGCCGACGGTTTGAGGTACTTGGAGCATTTTGCTATTAGTCGATAATCGTCGCGAGCTATGTGAACCTCTTCCTATCTCTTCTAGCATGATATGTGTGAACTATGTAGTACGGTAGACGTACATGTGTTAATTGTATTTGATTGTTGTAAAACATAAAGTGTTATAACGGCTTTATGGGAAGTTGGTTATAACAGCTTTATGTAGGTAAGAAAATGGGTTGTGGTTTTTAAAAGATAACTGATTTGACTTATAACTGGCTTGGGGCGTTATAATAAAACTTGAAGTATTTCAAAAGATTTATGAATCGTTTTGGAAGAAGTGTAGTATTGTGTTTTGAAAACTTAAGAGTTATACTAGCTTTATGGGAAGTTAGGTATAACGGCTTAAGAATGTTATACTGATTTCGGAAATCAGAATGTGTATCGACAAACCACTGCAGCGTTATAAAAGGAAAATGTACTGTCTAATGAATTGTATTATTAAAACCAGTAGAAACCTCCATCTGCATAGAAACTAAGATAAGACAAAATGATATTACATTTTCTAGATCATGGCTGCTGTAATAAGAATGTTGTAAACAAGAATAACCTACTCTCACGTGAGACATATATTACTCAATTGTTCTAAAAAGGAATCAAGTGATTAAGTTTATGAACTATGAAACCATTTGGAAATGAGAAGCTTGAGTAATTGAAATTAGGCAAACTGGAACTTAGGAAAAAGAATGTTGTTACTTGATTTTGAAAAGGAATGCGGGTTGGTCATTCTAATACTACGGGTATCGGGTGACTTTGATAAAAGTAATGGATCTCTTTTAAAAGAATTTAACGTACGTAGTACTTTAGGGTTAAAATCCGGACTTTGACATAAAATGAAAGTACCTTGAGTTGTGTGTAACTTGCTTATGCTTGTTGTTATGAAACTTGACCATGTTACGTGTGATAGCCTTGTTGTGCAAGTACTGTGTTCTACTCGACTACCGGTTCATCCGGGAATGTATTTCACTTGATTACCGGTTCATCCGGGAATGTATTTCACTTGACTACCGGTTCATCCGGGAATGTATTTCACTTGATTACCGGTTCATCCGGGAATGTATTTCACTTGACTACCGGTTCATCCGGGAATGTATTCCACTCGACTACCGGTTCATGGGATGAGCAGGAATGTATTCCACACGTTTCTATATTGGGTCCATAAGATGGGCCGAGACACATTATACGTATCACATAATTTGTACCTAGACTGGCGGTGAGGAAGGAGTTCCACGCGTGAGGATGACTTTGAGGCGTGAGTCACGACTTGACATGATCGCTTTTATGTTGTGAATCGTAGTTTGGTTATCATACATGTCTCCTGCTTTATATAGACTATTATGATTTCATTTCTGATTTCCCATACTTGGTACTGTTATCTTGACCTCCTTCGGGCTGCGTTCATGCCGCGAGTAAAGGTACATCGATCGTCGATCCCCGCTTATAGGATCACCTTTCGTGTTGGGAAGCTCCGTTCCTTCGAGGCTTATCTTGGTATGTTACCCCGAGTCTGTAGGTTCTTGCATTCGGGTATGGCGGCCCTGTCCGTCATAGTTGTTATCACTTCTTAGGTGCATGATCATACTGTGGCGAGTCCGAAAAAGGATAACTGTTGGTATTTATGTATATATACCGGCAACTGCTTTGGTTGGCTGTTTATTTATCATGTCTCTTAATTCATGTTCATGTTTTTATTTCCGCTGATTTTCTCGATGGTGTATCACTAGGTGCCCGGTAAGGCACGATCACTGCCCGTTCGGTCGTGACAAAAGTGGTATCGAGCGATTAGTCCTCGGAAAGTGTCTACACCGTGTTCAGTAGTCTTGATTATCGGTGTGTGCACCACATCTATAATCGTGAGGCTATAGGACATTTAGGATTGGTTTCCATTCCTCATTCTAAGATCGTGCAGTAGTTGTGTGATGAGTTGAACCCCATGACGTATTCCTTTCCTTTACCGATTATGCCTCCGCGTAAAACCTGAGCCCGATGGGCAAGGCGATCGAGGAGCTTTTAGTGAGATACGAGAGTACGAGGCGCAGCGGTGGCCGTGCGAGACAGCTTCCGACGGCGAGTTTCGCAACGCCGCCAGCACCAGCAGAGTTTAGAGCCGCAGCAGCGGCTGCTGAGACTACAATACGAGCCTCGGTCCCACACCGGAGCAGTGAGACGGGTCAAGGAGATGGCGATCGCCGAGGTCGTGGCCGATATGAGATAGGCCGGACGCAGCGATTCACCCAATAGCACCCGTAGTTCACCCCGAGCGAGCATTTGAGGCTACGTGACTTTCTGAGTTGTAGCCCGCCAGTGTTCTATGGATCGAGAGCTGAGGACGACCCTCATGAATTTATCCGACAGCTACAGCGGATCATGAGAGTGATCAGAGTCTCAGAGGCAGAGTCGGTGGTATTGGGTTCGCATCACCGCGTGATACTGCGATTGGTAGTTTGATTCGTGGAGTTGTCGGGAAGAGCATGCACTTCACCGTTTGGGACGAGTTCTCGAGGCTTTTCTTGCACATTTCTTGCCCCCGCGATGAGGGCTGGGCCGGCAATTTTTGACGTTGAGGGCGCGGGCGGTTAGAGAGTACAATGTGGAGTTCTACTCATTAGCTCGGTATGTTCCCGCCAGAGTAGCCGATGGAGGATGAGTACACCGCTACGTCACCGGGCTAGATGATTACTTGGCGAGGCATGCAGGTGTAGCTCTTCACCGCATGGACATTGCCCGCACGCAAGCTCATGCACCAGGATGTGAGGCACGAGAGGTCGACGGAATGACCGAGATCGCAGAAGAGGCCGAACAGCGAGGTCCTTTGGTAACTTTCGAGGCGGACCGCCTCGATCGCCTAGTTATGTACCTCCACCAAGATGCAGTGGTCCCCGCGATCGTGACGTTCAGGTATTCGAGCCGGTCGAGCTCCAGGCTTCCGTTCACGAGATATACATGGGTTCTAGCCAAAGGATTCATGTCCCCTCAGCCAAGCGATGTGGCAAACATCATCCCGGGAATGTCGTTTTTATCGGTGCTTGTTTCACTCGCGTCAGGGCCATGTGACGAGAGATCGTGCTTATAGAGAGGTAATGCACGGCAGCGCAGCCTCACGGATCGATGGCGAGTTCATCACCTTCGATTATGCGCCTGCAGCGGACTTATTATTAGAGTGAGCGGTAGCAGTATATCCTTAACCCTCTAGAGGCTTGTATGTTTGATGTTATGTTAATGTGTTAAGTGTTATGTTCGGATAGCTTTGTGCAAAAATGTGATTTAGGAACCAGTTGGGGAAAAAGGGTAAGCCTGGGTGAGAAAATGATGAACCTTAGAATATTACAGTTGAGACCTTAGATGTAAGGCCGCTTGAGTACAAGATTTTGCGAGTGATCCTTGTCGAATGCATTTTATGCCTAGAATGTATTGTGTGATAAGTCCTGGTTGGGTAAATGAAAGTGGTATCTTTCATGATGTGATTTAGCAAGATTGTTCCGTGTCGGCGAGCAAGAGTTGGCGCGACGATGGTCGGGTTTGGGGCCATGTTGCGGCCAACCCGCCTGCTTCGGTGGGTCAGCTGCAGGTGGTCCCGGTGGTAGGGTCACGAGGGTGCTAGGCCCAAGTTTAGTTGACCATCGTAAGAGTTCGGGTGTGTTCAACCGAAGATCGTGAAGGCGAATGGCCTTAAGGAAGATGAGGCTAGTAAGATAACCAAGTTGGAGGTGGTGACTTCAAGGTGGAAAACGAACGCGTTGGCGGTGTACGAGATACTAGAAAGAGTTCGAGTGTTCGAGAAAGTACTACGAGATAGGGAGAAGTGAACGTGTGTGATCATTTCTTGTAAAGGGAGAAGGTGCGAAGGATGTATATTTTTGACCTCAGGGATCGCATGCAGTCCGGTACCATATGTTGGGTCGCCGGAGTGACACTAGAACCTCGCGGCAAAGTGACAAAAGTTTGTGATGTTAGAGGTGTTTCCTCGTGGACTTGGATATAAGTATTTGCGTGCATGTGTTATTTCGTGGCCAATTGTGGCGTTGTCAACTTGTTAGAAGAACTTTATCGTTATCCGTCTTGAGAAGGAACATTCGGACGAATGTTTCTAAGGCGAGGGAGAATGTTATACCGTATTTCCGAGTATGTACGTGAGGCGTCGTATACAATTTGAGCCTTAAAGTAGGCATAGTTTCGAAATTTGTACACAAGTGCGAAAGAGTCGTTTCAGACAAAACGTTTCCACACTTTCGTAGGAAAATTCGCTATGTCATTAATAATTTTTATGGATTTTTCCGAGAGGCGAAACATTTTGGACCAACGAGAGGGCGACACTTGTCACCCTCTAATTGGAAGGAGTGGACGGCAATGTTGGACGAAAAAGTGGCCAATGGGTTAGGTAGGATATTTGTGCAAGTTGGTGTGGTAAATGGATAAGGTCCACATGGTTGAAATCTAGCCCTACACTTGCACCACACTTGTCTTCATCTTGGCCATTGGTTGGCCTTCACTTGACCTATAAATACCCCTCTAGTTGAAGACTTTCTTCATGCAAAATCTTGAGCAATCTATATATGTCTCAAAATACCCTCTCCTCGAGCTTCGCCCACCACACCCCCCTCCCCTTGAGGCCCTTTGGCCGAGAGCCCTCCCCTTTGTAGTGGTTAGCCGCGGGTACCCACTGCCTAGTTGTTTTCGTATAATACCCCTTTTGTGGTATAGAAATACTCTCCTAGTATTGTTATAATGCCCAAATACCTTGGCCCAAATATCTTGTAGTATTCCCAAGGTTACACTTTTACAAAAGCCCAGAAAATACTATTATACTTCCCTCAGTCACAAAAACGAAACCCTAAGTAAATCTTCACCCGTAGTTGAAGTTATAAGTAGACGTTGGTTAGAACTTCTAAGGGTTGGTTGAGCGGCCTGAGCGCACGGAGTAGGAGCTAAACCTTGCGCAGGATCGACATTTAAACTCGGATAATTTTGGGCTTATCGAGGTAAACATTCTTGACCTTCTGTTGTAATGGGAAATTACATGTTGTAGAGTATATAGTTAAGTATACTATATATAGAACTGAACATAGTTGTGCGGCAATGTCTTTTGACTTAAGCCTGAATAATACTTACAGAATGTCTTGCGACTTAAGCTCAATTTTAATAAGTGAATCAATCGTAATTACATGGGGTGTATTACGATGAGACTTGCGTAGTATATCCGTGAGTAGAATTGTACACGTCAGGTTAGGCGTGCAAACCCCGGTTGGCTTGGTAGCCGCCTCGATAGAGGAGGAGATTACGCTGCATGTGCGGGGAGGTCTGAATTTTCTCGTAGGATATTCTCCATTGAGATCTAGATGTTAATAGGCGCCTTGTGGCCTCTATAGGTTGAAGTACTACGTATGGCGTGATCTACTTGGCTAAGGAGTAGCCAACGGTTTGAGGTACTTGGAGCATTTTGCTATTAGTCGATAATCGTCGCGAGGTATGTGAACCTCTTCCTATCTCTTCTAGCATGATATGTGTGAACTATGTAGTGCAGTAGCGTACGCATGTGTTAATTGTATTTGATTGTTGTAAAACATAAAGTGTTATAACGGCTTTATGGGAAGTTGGTTATAACAGCTTTATGTAGGTAAGAAAATGGGTTGTGGTTTTTAAAAGATAACTGATTTGACTTATAAGCGGCAGGCGTTATAATAAAACTTGAAGTATTTCAAAAGATTTATGAATCGTTTTGGAAGAAGTGTAGTATTGTGTTTTGAAAACTTAAGAGTTATACTAGCTTTATGGGAAGTTAGGTATAACGGCTTAAGAATGTTATCTTGATTTCTAAATCGAATGTGTATCGACAAACCATCGCAGTTATAAAAGGAAAATGTCGTCTAATGAATTATATTATTAAAACCAAGAGAAACCTCCATCCGCATAGAAACTAAGATAAGACAAAATGATATTACATTTTCTAGATCATGGCTGCTGTAATAAGAATGTTGTAAACAAGAATAACCTACTCTCACGTGAGACATATATTACTCAATTGTTCTAAAAAGGAATCAAGTGATTAAGTTTATGAACTATGAAACCATTTGGAAATGAGAAGCTTGAGTAATTGAAATTAGGCAAACTGGAACTTAGGAAAAAGAATGTTGTTACTTGATTTTGAAAAGGAATGCGGGTTGGTCATTCTAATACTACGGGTATCGGGTGACTTTGATAAAAGTAATGGATCTCTTTTAAAAGAATTTAACGTACGTAGTACTTTAGGGTTAAAATCCGGACTTTGACATAAAATGAAAGTACCTTGAGTTGTGTGTAACTTGCTTATGCTTGTTGTTATGAAACTTGACCATGTTACGTGTGATATCCTTGTTGTGCAAGTACTGTGTTCTACTCGACTACCGGTTCATCCGAATGTATTTCACTTGATTACGGTTCATCCGAATGTATTTCACTTGACTACGGTTCATCCGAATGTATTTCACTTGATTACCGGCTCATCCGGAATGTATTTCACTTGACTCTGGTTCATCCGGAATGTATTCCACTCGACTAGGTTCATGGGATGAACCGAATGTATTCCACACGTTTCTATATTGGGTCCATAAGATGGGCCGAGACACATTATCGTATCACATAATTTGTACCTAGATCGCCGGCGTGAGGAAGGAGTTCCACGCGTGAGGATGACTTTGAGGCGTGAGTCCACGACTTGACATGATCGCTTTATGTTGTGAATTGTAGTTTGGTTATCATACATGTCTCCCGCTTTATATAGACTATTATGATTTCATTTACTGATTTCCCATACTTGGTACTGATCGACCTCCGGGCTGCGTTCATGCCGCAGTAAAGGTACATCGATCGCCGATCCCCGCATAGGATCACTTTCGGCGTGTTGGGAAGCTCCGTTCCTTCGAGGCTTATCTTGGTATGTTACCCGAGTCCGTAGGTTCTCAGACATTCGTGGTATGGCGGGCCACAATCCGTCATAGTTGTATCACTTAGGTCCATAGTAAATGCGGCGTAGTCCGTAAAAAGGATAAGCTGTCGGGTATTTATGTATATATACCGAAGGCAACCGCTTTGGTTGCTTTGTTTATTTATCATGTCTCTTAATTCATGTTCATGTTTTTATTTCCGCGATTTTCTCTCGATGGTGTATCACTAGTGCGGTAGGCACTACCACGGCCGTTCGGTCGTGACAAACTGTCGAGTTTTATGTATATATCGTAAGACAACCCGCTTTGGTTAGCCTGTTTATTTATCAAATCTCTTGTTTCATGTTTATGTTTTATTTCCGATTTTCTCGATGTTGTATCACTAGGGTGCCCGGTAGGCACGATCCACGCCCGGTTCGGTCGTGACAAAAGTGGTATCGAGCGCTTAATCCTCGGAAAGTGTCTGACAGACGTATCTAGTAAGTCTTGATTATCGGTGTGTTGTGCACCACACCAATAATCGTGAGGCTATAGGATATTTAGGATTGGTTTCCATTCTTCTCACTCGAGATCGTGCCTTAGAGTCGTGTTGTAAGTTGGACCCTCTAACGTATTTCTTTCCTTACCGCTATGCCTCCGCGTAAGGCAACCCGAGCCCGGGCGGCGCAGCCGAGGAGCTGCGAGTAAATCTGAGGGTTACGAGGCACAGCCCAATCATCACCGTGGTGCTTCATTCGGGAGTTCTGCGACGCCACCCAAGAGTTTAGCACTGGCGAGCCTTCCTTCTGCGTCCATGATAGTTGAACCTTCGCCCACGCACGAGCGTAAAGTATAGATTGCAAAGAGACGACCCTGTTACTAGCTAAGGATGTAGCTACCAGAGAGTATATGATGTACCGAGTTATCACGGGTCTTGATGACTATTTAAGAAAGGGTTGTGCAAGAGTAGCTCTTCAGTCAGGCTTGAGCATGGCCTGTGTACGAACTTATGCGCAGCAGGCGGAGAAACGTAGGGATCAACGGGTTAACCAAGATCAGCAGAAGAGGGCCAGAACAGCAGGGTCCTTTGGTAACTTTCGAGGCGAACCGCCTCAGCAGCAGATTAGGTATGCACCTCCGCCAGTGCAGAGTGGTCCTCCACAGGGTTCAGGACGTTCGAGGTATGCCGGAGTTGGTCAGAACTCCAGGGCTTCTGATCCACAGCTATACGTAGGTTCCAGCCAGCCGGATTCAGTTGTTTCCTCAGTATTCACAGTGTGACAGGCGTCATCCCGGGGAATGTCGTCTTTTAGTTGGTACTTGTTTTACCTGCGGCCGTCAGGGCCATGTGTCGAAAGGATGTCCTAGTAGGAGGGATGTAAGTAGGAGGACTCAGCCTTCATGATCGATGACGATTCATCATCTTCCTAGCTCGCCTTCACGGCGAGATTGATTAGAACGACAAAGGGGAAGTGAAGCGGTAGATACATGTATATCTTAAGTGTTATGTTCTGATAACATTGTGTAAATGGTGATTAGAAATCATGGTTAGTTAACCAGGTAACATAGGGGGATAAGGAAAGTGGGAGCCTTAGAGTGTTATACGTAGAGACCTTAGAGGTAAGGCCATCTCGAGTAAAGATGTAATTTTTATGTTTGATCCTTATCGGAGTGCATAGTGCACGTGAGGTATATTATGTGATAAGTCCCTGAGTAGTGTGAAATGTAAGAGGGTAGTTGAGCTAAGAAGACCGCTAGGTTTTCGTAACGTGATTTGTGAGATTGTTCCGGATCGGGGAGCTAGTGTTTTGCGCGAAAGTGGGTCGGGTTGAGGCCATGTTGCGGGTCAACCCGCAGATCGTTTGTGATGGGTCGGTTCGGGTGGTCCCGCCAGTGGTAGGGTAACCGGTGACGAGTTCGTGGATGCATTCGACCGATGGCCGGCGAGGTCACCGCCTTATCTTTTAGTCAAAACCTTGTACTGGTAGTAAGTTATGCGAGATGTTTATATCGAAGGTTGTAAGGCTGCACGAGGTGCCCGCTTTTACCTTATGACAGTGAAGCCCGTGTTTTGGCTACTTATTTTTCTCGGAAGTTTTACCAGCAGGTAGGAACTCCGCAGTCTCAAGACGCATTCGCCTCGCCGTGTTTGATTTCGCGGTAATCGCGAGGTTGTTGCCTCCGCTGGAGGAGTGCTTTAGCCACCATTTCAGTGTTCGGATGTCGCCTTATGAAGCCTTGTAGGGGCGGAAGTGTAAGTTGCCGGTCGATTGGTTCGAGGTTGGCAAGGTGCAGATTGTTGGTTCATACCTGTTTCAGCAGAGTGTGGTTAGGGTGTGGCGAGTTTTGGAAAAACAGGGGAAGCTTAGCCCGAGTTACTTTGGGCCTTTTAGATCATGTGAAGAATAGGCCAGGTTGCCTATATGTTAGCTTTTGCCGTCCGACGTAGGAGGTAGTACGTCCGGTCTTTCATATTGTTATGTCGAGTGTACGAGAAGGGTACGACGAGTAAGAGAATAGAAGTGATCATTTCGTTTGTAAAGTGAAGGTACGAAGGAAATATATTTTAGACCTCGGGTAGGAGCTTTGGTAGTGATGGAGTTGATTTCTCGTGGACTTGGATGTAAGTATTTGCGCGTGTGGTATGGTGGCGGTGTGGCATGATTGTTTTCGTAAGTATAGCGATGAAGACTATCTTCGCGCGCATGTGTCTTGAGACTTAGAAGGAACATTCGGGACGAATGTTTCTAAGGAGGGGAGAATGTTATACCCCGTGTTTCCAGAGTATGTACGTAAGGACGTACGTACGAAAGTTTGAGCCTTAAGTTAGGCATAGGTTCGAATTTTGTTCACAACCCCCGATTAGAGTCGTTTTTCGACGAAACGTTTTACAAAACTTGCGAAGGGAAAATTCCGGCTATGTCATTTATAATTTTTGGATTTTTCCGAGAGATGAAATATTTTGGACCAACGAGAGGTGACACTTGTCACCTCAAGTGGCGATCTTGTGGCGATTCTGGCACGATTTTGTGCCTTATTTTGTGCCTTGTTTGGTGCCTTGTTTTGTGCCTTGTTTTGTGGAGTAGGATGGGGGCACTGGGCAAATCTTGGCCTCCACTTGCCCCCACATGGCTTGATCTTGGCCATTGATCTTCCTATAAATACCCCCCTTTGAAGACTTCTTCATCCACAATAATTTCCAAGTCTTGAAATCCTCCCTCCCTTGTTGTTGGTTTCCCCTCCCCTTCTCGAGAAGGCCTTGCCGGCGGGTACACCCCTCCTAGAGGCCTTGGCCGAGGGGTACACCCCCCCTCCTAGTGGTGTGGCCGAGAGGTACCCCCCCTCTTGGTAGAAATACTCTCCAAGTATTGTTACTATACCCAAAATACCTTAGCCTTATACCTTGTAGTATTCCAAAGATACCTCTATACGTAGAGCCCGGAAATACTACCTTATGTCCTTTTTGTCTCAAAACGAAACCCTAAGGAAAATCTTCATAGCCGGTTGAAGTATTATGTAGAAGTTGCGTAGAACTTCTAAGGGATGTTTGGAGCGGGTTGGAGCGCCCAGAGTAGGAGCTAAACGTTGCTCAGGACCGACATTTAACTTGGATAATTTTGGGCTTATCGAGGTAAATATCTTGTCTCCCTATTGTAATTGAGTTTACATTCTATTGAAGTATAAGAATTAAGTATAAGTTATATACAAGGAAAGTATATAAGAAGAGAATTGAATCAGATTACATAGATCAGATTTACTGATGACTTGTAAAGATTGACGTAGTGGAAGTCACGCCCAATTTTCCGTAGAATCTTGTATCTAGATTCATTCTACTGAGTAGTCTAGAGGTTGATAGACTTGTATAACCTTTATAGGTTGAATGATCTGCGAGTAGCATGTACTACTTGAGAAGTGAACAAGGCTAGCCGGGTTATAGCGGTGGAGCGTTTTGCTAATAGTCGATAATCGTCGCGAGGTATGTGATTCTTCCTATACTCTTGAGCATGATATTTTAAAGGAATATATATAGTACGGTAGACGTACGTGTGGCAATGTCTTTTGACTTAAGCCTGAATGATAAGAATCTTGAAGTATTTTAAAAGTATATATAAATAGTACGGTAGACGTACGTGTGTTAACTGAATGTAGTGTTACGGCAATGTCTTTTGACTTAAGCCTGAATAATAAGAATCTTGAAGTAATTCAAAGATTTAAGAACCGTTTTTGAAAGAAGAGTAATACTTGGTTTTGAAAGCTTAAAAGTTATACTAGCTTTATGGGAAGTTAGGTATAACGACTTAAGAAGATAAAAGAATGGTTATTAATTTTAGAAGTTAAGAGACTTGATCTTAAAAGATAAGAGACTTGACTTAATTGAATTGATGTGAAAGTTGTTAAGAAGTATGAAACCTCATTCGTGAGTAATGAGTACTTGGTTTTTAAAGAATAATGTTTTACTGATTTCGGAAATGAGAATAAGTAAGGAACTTGATTTCTAAAAAGAGACTTAAGGAAATTAAAGAGTTTTTGGTTTAAAGGAAAGGCATTGATTTGTCTAAAAATTGGTTTAAAACATAAAGTGTTATAACAGCTTTTTGGGAAGTTAGTTATAACGACTTTATGAAAACGAAAGAATGGTTTTATCATTGGTTTTAAAGTGGTAACTTGACTTTAAAAGGAGAAGTGTTTTGGTCTAAAAAGAAGGCATGGTATTGCCTTAATTTGGTTTTAAAAAGGAAAGTATGGAAGTTGTTTTGGTTTACTTAAAAGATGTTAGTCACTCTATACTGCGGGTATCGGGTGACCTTTGTAAAAGAAATGGATCATTTAAAAAGAATTTAACGTACGTAATACTTTGGGGTCAGAACCCGGACTTTGGCATAAAATGAAAGTACCTTGAGTTGTGTGTAACTTGCCTATGTTGCGTTTGATAGCCTTGTTGTGCAAGTACTGTATTTCTATACCACCGCGTCTCTCGATGGAGGGCCGACTGATTTGTTATGAACGATTCTTCACCGAGTCCCATGAGATGGGCCGACACGATTTCATCGATTCTTCACCGAGTCCCAGAGATGGGCCGGAACACGTATTCCATCTGATTCTTCACCGAGTCCCATGAGATGGGCCGGGACACGTATTTCATCTGATTCTTTACCGAGTCCCATGGGATGGGCCGGGACACGTATTCCACATGATTCTTTACCGAGTCCCATGGGATGGGCCGGGACACGTATTCCACATGATTCTTTACCGAGTCCCATGGGATGGGCCGGGACACGTATTCCACACAATTTATACCTAGATCACGGCGGTGAAGAAGGAGTTCCACGGGCGTGAGGATGACTTGAGGCGTGAGTCACGACTTGACATCGCTTTTATGTTGTGAATCGTAGTTTGGTTATCATACATGTCTCCCGCTTTATATAGACTATTATCATTTCATTTACAGATTTTCTGATTTCACATACTTGGTACTGTTATCGACCTCGTGAGGCCGCGTCATGCCGCAGTAGAGGTACATCGGTTGGGATCCTCGCTTATAGGATCACAGATTCGTGTTGAAGCCCTGTTCCTTCGAGGCTTATCTTTTGGTATGTTACCCTGAGTCCGTAAGTTCTTGTACATTCGTGGTATGGCGGCCCCTGTCCGTCATAGTTGTTGTCACTTTCTTAGAGTGCAGAGTAATCTTGTTGTGGCGAGTTTGTAAAAAGGATAAGCGTTGGGTTTTTATGTATATATACGTATGCAAATGCTTTTGGTTAGCTTTGTTTATTTATCAAATCTCTTGTTTCATGTTTATGTTTTATTTCCGATTTTCTCGATGTTGTATCACTAGGGTGCCGGGGTAGGCACGATCCACGCCCGGGTTCGGGTCGTGACATAAGTTATCCTAAGTTCTTACCAAGTCTTATGGGGGATGTTGGTAAGAGTCGTTAGGAGGTATTTGGAGCCAAGTTGACTTGGCTAAGTTACAGCACAAATGAGAATAAGTATCGAACAAGCCACTGCAGCGTTAATAAAGGAAAATGTAATGACAATCAATTAAGTTAAAATGAGTAGAATTCTCCATCTGCATAGAAGCTAAGATAAGACAAAATTGTATTACATTTTCTAGATCATGGCTACTTGATTAAGATCGTTATAAATAAGTATAACTTATTCACAACGCACCAAAGTATATGTTACTTAATTTAAAAGAGTTTACGTATGAAGTTTTAAGACTATGAACCTCAAATTCTTGAAAGGTTAAGAAACTTTATTTTTCAAGTTATGGGACTTGATTTCTAAAGGAAGAAATGACTTGATTTAAATGTATAGAATACTTGATTTGGAAAGCATGGATTTCTTGATATTCTAAAGATAAGAGAGATTTTAAATTCTAAGTTAAGAAACTTGTTTTCTTAAAAGTTAAGAGACTTGAAGTATTTTGAAAGCTATGAAATTCGATTTGAAAATATAAGTCTCTTGGTTATAAAAGGAATGAATTTGTCTACGACATAAAGAGTTATAACGACTTTATGGGAAGTTGGTTATAACAACTTTATGGAAGATTCAAAGAATGGTTTTCTTCAGTAATGTAAGCAAAGAAATGACTTGAAATAACGAAGGGCAAATTGTTTTAAAGGTACCAAGTGCTTAAGGTTTTAAAGAAAGAAGTCACTTGATTTAGAAGCCTAATTATATTTCTAAAAGGTATTGTGACTTGTCTTGAAAAGTAGATATGACTTGATACTGCGGTTATTAGTATCTTGGAAGTTTTATTTGAAAAAGAGTCATTTTAAAGGAGTAGAGGTATGTAGTACATTGGGTTAAATTCCCGGATTTTATATGACATTATCGCGTCCCAGAAATGGACCGGGCAGTATACCTTTATGGGCAGACTATATGACATTATCGCGTCCCAGAAATGGGCCGGGCAGTATACCTTTATGGGCAGACTATAGGACATTATCGCGTCCCAGAAATGGGCCGGGCAGTATACCTTTATGGGCGGACTATGTGACTTTATCGCGTCTAGAAATGGGTCGGGCGAGATACCTTATGGGCGACTATATGTTATTATCGCGTCCAATGCGCGCGGCAAGATACCTTTATGGCGAACTATATGACATTATCGCGCCCCGAAATGGGTCGGGCGAGATACCTTTATGGGCGAACTATATGACATTATCGCGTCCCGAAATGGGCCGGCGATACCTCTACGGGCGACTTAAATGACTTTATCGCGTCCCAGTTGAATTGGCGGTATGGGCGTCCTCCATAAAGGGTCGGATTATGTTATGCAAGGTAAGTAAGTTATATGGTAATGAACTTGACGGTTTTTCCTAAGCATGTACGTAAGAATGTGACTATAACTTTTATGTAAAAATGGGAAAAGATAATAAGGTACGATTAAGTTCACGAGATGGTAATGACACGGTAGGATCTGGTATTTACCCTTTTATATCGCCCTGTCATTTTTTGTACGATTATGATTTGTTTATCGTACCATATTTTCCGTTCTATATTCGTACTGTTGTGATCGACCTTCTGGGCCGCGTTCATGTCCGCAGTTTAGGTATTACGATTGTGGATCCATGAGCTTAGGATCCTGGTTCAAAGATTTTGAGATGGCTCCAATGTTCCGGAGCTTGTCGTCATGGTTATGTATATTCAGGGGTACGACAGGGCCTTGTCCGGTCATAGCATTTTTCCAAATCTTAGAGGTCTGTATTCATCTAATGGCCGGATCGCTAGAGTTGTTTTTTTTACATTATTAAACAGTGTAGACCCTTTCGGGTAAATTTTTATGTTATGGCAGCCTTATCGGCTTGGCCTTAGTTTAAAAAAAAAGTGTATTTATCTTCCGCAGTTTATTATGTTGTATGATAAGAAGGGTGCCCAGGTAGGACACCAGTCGCGGCCCGGGGTCGGGTCGTGACAAAAGTGGTATCAGAGCAGTTAGTCCTCGGAAAGTGTCTACGCATCGTGTTCAGTAGTCTTGATTATCGGTGTGTTGTGCACCACATCTATAATCGAGGAGGTGCAGGACATTTAGGATTGGTTTCCATTCTTCTCACGAGATCGTGCGATAGAGTCGTGTTGTTAGGGTCGTCTCTCCTAACGAGTTATGTTGATTGCATTTACGAAAGGCATGATGACCCGGGAAGAATGTGTGGATTGCGTATCCAGGTTGGTAATGATTATAGTATAGTTGGTATTGTGACATACATCTATACGGAGTTATGTATGAGGGTCAGACGCGTGTTGCCTAGAATGATTTTAGATTACCAGGAGTTGATAAAGACTAACTAGATACCGGGAAGGTATGGAACAGTTAATGAATTCTCGCCAAGGTCTTATGTTTTATTTTAAGATAATTGTGAATGGATGAGCTGTTTGATAGGGCAGTGAACCCTTAAGAAGTCATGTTAAGAACTTAATGGAATACCATGTTAATATATTAAGCTACGTGGTAGGCTTAAGAGAATTGTACGGATGAGGTCCGTATAGAGTAAGTAATGGTTGTTGTGATCAAGACGACACGGTTATGGTATTATGAGAAGTTTTTGTACCCGTTTACGGGGGGACTGATAAGGTTGGCTTGGTGCATGGAAATTGCGAGCCTAAGAATATTGATAACCGCCGAGACCTTAGGTATATATAAGGCCTTCTCAGGCAATAAGATTTTATTCAGACTAAGGGTAAGAGTTAAGTGCGACGGTGGGACGGGGTGAGGACTGTGCGGGTCGCCCCAGCTTTGAAATGGAGTGGGATCAGTTGGTAGTAGTTACGCTACGTGACAGGGTCACGAGGGTGCAAGGCCCAAGTCTAGTTAAGTGTTTTACGGGTTCGTGGACGCGTTCCACCGGAACCAGGTCGTGAAGGCCGGAAATGGCCTTATGTTGTTTAAAAGAGTGACTCCAAAGATTAGAGGCCAAAATCGGTATGGAAGTTATGTATGTATGCTAGTATGAGTTGGAAGTACGGAAAAAGTACGACCAGTAAGAGAGATAACAACAAAGTGTAAAGGAATAGAGCCTGAATCCTTAAGAACCTTTCGAGGTAACTACACCCGTGAGTGTGTGGGGTGGTAGCTGAGCGGGAATATGAGATTTTCTCGGTGATGATACAGTCGTCAGACCCTAGTAGACCTAGTAGAGAGGATTATGACGGACTTTGAGGTCATTATGAGTATGGACTAGTGGGCTTCGTGAGTACCAAGGTTGACATCTTAGTATAAGTATTATTATGTGGCCATGGGTGGCATATGTTGTAAGAAGGGTGTAGTAAAAGGAGACTATGCCGCTATCTAATTAGATTGGACTCCGAAAGAACATTCGGGGACGAATGTTTCTTAGGGGGGAAGAATGTTACACCCCGTAAGTCCAGGACATGTTTAAGAGAATGTACGTAAGGAACTCAAGACTTGAAATTGGTACGAAAGGAAGAATTGTTTTTCCGACGGAAGATCTTCCGAACGTCGGAAAGGAAAAATGTTCGTTGAGGAGAATTGGATTCTCAAAATGCATTATTTGAAGAGTATGGAACTTATTATCATTATGGAAATTTATTTTTACGGATTTGGTCATGTGGGGCCCACCCGATGAATTTTACGTTTTGTGGGGCCCACGAGGGTTACGGAATTTTATGGACGAATGGGAGGGCGACACGTGGCACCCTCCCCACATGGCTTGGTCGAATTAATGCAAGGGCAAAATGGTCATTTGACCAAAGTTTAGATGACAAAGTCTTGCAAGCTAAGAGCTTGATATTGTTGACTAAGTCCAAGGGCCACTTGGCTTGATCTCTTCCCTCCAAACTTAACATGTGTTGTAATCTAGACCCTCCAATGTGTTATATATACACAACTAGTGCAAGACTAGCTCTTTTAACACTTAGAAAAATTTAGAGACTTTGTGTATGTTTCATGTTGCTCTCGGCTTTAGGGTGTTTCACACACAAAATTTTTGTAGTTTTGATCCATTAGCCACAAGACTTTAACCCAAGGTCCCTAAGGGTATTGTAAGGATATCTCAATAGAAAGATTTCGGAAAAACGGCGTTTTCACGTTAGTCGCAAGGCGAAAACCTAAGGCATTTTCATAGGTTTTGATTGGAAATGGAAGAGAAGTTGGTTGTGAGCTTCTAAAGGCTTCAAATAGAGGATTGGAGCGTAAAGGAAAGGAGCTAAGAATTGCTAAGGAGCGACATTGAATCTTGGAAATTATAAGGGCTTGTAAAGGTAAAATTCTTGTCGTTTTAGTAATTAAGATTACTTATTGTTGTAGCTATGGATATTAGCAAGTATGAGATATATATTATGAAGTTGATAAGTGTTATGGATATTGGAACCCTAATCCGAAAACTAGGATGTTTAGCCTTAAGATTACAATTCAATTTGATTATTAGTATACGTCGTCACATGTTATTTAAAGAAGGAATTGTAGTTGTTGAAGTTGTTTATGACTATATACCATGTTAGGCTTAAGAACTTGGATTGGAAAAGAATTGGAAAAGACTTTGAGTTGTTGTTTATGTTTAGCCGAGAATGGCTTTAAATATGGAACTAGTTTCGTATTAATTTGTGGGGCGGAATTGTACACGTCCTGTTAAGGCGTGTAATCCCCTTTGGTTAGCTGAATTGTTGGGCCTTAAATGTGGCGTGTTTGGTTATTGAATTCGGCCTTGAAAAAGGTGGCAAAGTATGTAGAAACAAAGGAAGTGTTGTCCGATTTTCCGTAGAATTTAGTGACTTTGCACTTAGAATATTCTACGTTCGAAGCTAAAGGTTAATGGACGTATTATGGCCATTATAGGTTGAAGTACTAAGTATAGCGTATTCCACAAAGGATGGAATTGGTTGCAAGGTTGAAGTACTTTGGAGCATTTTGCTATTTGTCGATAATCGTCGCGAGGTATGTGAACCTCTTCCTTCTTTTGACATGATTCTATGTATGGAATATACATGTAGTACTATTTCATGATTCCTTCTACTCTTAGAAGTTAAGAGGTATGTATGTTGATTTACTCTACGTAAAGGTTATGTCTAAGTTATCCTAAGTTCTTACCAAGTCTTATGGGGGATGTTGGTAAGAGTCGTTAGGAGGTATTTGGAGCCAATTTGACTTGGCTAAGTTACGGCACAAATGAGAATAAGTATCGAACAAGCCCCTGCAGCGTTAATAAATGAAAATGTAATGACAATCAATTAAGTTAAAATGAGTAGAATTCTCCATCTGCATAGAAGCTAAGATAAGACAAAATTGTATTACATTTTCTAGATCATGGCTACTTGATTAAGATCGTTATAAATAAGTATAACTTATTCACAACGCACCAAAGTATATGTTACTTAATTTAAAAGAATTTACGTATGAAGTTTTAAGACTATGAACCTCAAATTCTTGAAAGGTTAAGAAACTTTATTTTTCAAGTTATGGGACTTGATTTCTAAAGGAAGAAATGACTTGATTTAAATGTATAGAATACTTGATTTGGAAAGCATGGATTTCTTGATATTCTAAAGATAAGAGAGATTTTAAATTCTAAGTTAAGAAACTTGTTTTCTTAAAAGTTAAGAGACTTGAAGTATTTTGAAAGCTATGAAATTCGATTTGAAAATATAAGTCTCTTGGTTATAAAAGGAATGAATTTGTCTACGACATAAAGAGTTATAACGGCTTTATGGGAAGTTGGTTATAACAACTTTATGGAAGATTCAAAGAATGGTTTTCTTCAGTAATGTAAGCAAAGAAATGACTTGAAATAACGAATGGCAAATTGTTTTAAAGGTAAGTGCTTAAGGTTTTAAAGAAAGAAGTCACTTGATTTAGAAGCCTAATTATATTTCTAAAAGGTATTGTGACTTGTCTTGAAAAGTAGATATGACTTGATACTACGGTTATTAGTATCTTGGAAGTTTTATTTAAAAAAGAGTCATTTTAAAGGAGTAGAGGTATGTAGTACATTGGGTTAAATTCCCGGATTTTATATGACATTATCGCGTCCCAGAAATGGGCCGGGCAGTATACCTTTATGGGCAGACTATATGACATTATCGCGTCCCAGAAATGGGTCGGGCAGTATACCTTTATGGGCAGACTATAGGACATTATCGCGTCCCAGAAATGGGTCGGGCAGTATACCTTTATGGGCAGACTATATGACATTATCGCGTCCCAGAAATGGGCCGGGCAGTATACCTTTATGGGCAGACTATATGACATTATCGCGTCCCAATGCACGGCAAGATACCTTTATGGGCGACTATATGACATTATCGCGTCCCGAAATGGGCCGAAGTATACCTTACGGGCGGACTATATGACAGTATCGCGTCCCCGAACTGGGCCGGGCAAGATACCTTTATGGGCAGACTATATGACATTATCGCGTCCCAGAAATGGGCCGGGCAGTATACCTCTATGGGCAGACTTATGTGACTTTATCGTGTCCCAGATTGGGCCGGGCAGTATGGGCGTCCCTCCATAAAGGGTCGGATTTTGTTATGCAAGGTAAGTAAGTTATATGGTAATGAACTTGACGGTTTTTCCTAAGCATGTACGTAAGAATGTAACTATAACTTTTATGTAAAAATGGGAAAAGATAATAAGGTACGATTAAGTTCACGAGATGGTAATGACACGGTAGGATCTGGTATTTACCCTTTTTATACTTGCCCCTGTCATTTTTTTGTACAGTTATGATTTGTTTACTGTACCATATTTTCCGTTCTATATTAATTTTTGTTATCGACTTCTTCGGGCTGCGTTCATGTCCGCAGGTTTAGGTACACAGTTGTGGATCCGCGAGCTTAGGATCCTGGTTCAGCATTTTGAGATGGCTCCAATGTTCCGGAGCTTGTCGTCATGGTTATGTATATTCAGGGGTACGGCGGGGCCTTGTCCCGTCATAGTATTTGTCCAAATCTTAGAGGTATGTATTCATCTGTGGGCTGGACTGACTAGAGTTGTTTTTTTTACATTATTAAACAGTGTAGACCCTTTCGGGTAAATTTTTATGTTATGGCAGCCTTATCGGCTTGGCCTTAGTTTAAAAAAAAAAGAGTGTATTTATCTTCCGCAGTTTATTATGTTGTCTGATAAGAAGAGTGCCCAGGTAGGACACCAGTCGCGGCCCGGGGTCGGGTCGTGACAGATTGACTCACTATTTTGCAAGATTTATGATACTTCAGTATACTCTTGAGTGGGATTTTTGGTTGATACCGATGAAAGTGACTGTAAATTGAATATGGAGATCGAAGATAACATAAAAACATGTTAGATTTTGAATCGGAAGGAGTAATACAAGAGCTCTAAAAGAGTAATACAAATTTGAAAATACCCAAATACATTGTTTAAATGCTAAAATGATAGAATAAATAAAGATAGAGGGAGAAGTGGGCTACGAAACAGCCAAGCGGCTCACCATAACTCCAAATGTCGGAATCAAACTCACAGTGCTTCGCGAGACATACTCGTACCCGGGGTCAAATCTACAGCACAAAAGAGTGCAATAAATATAGTATAAGTACAAACCACTAGTACCCTAAGTCTGATAGGCCGACAACGAAGAGAGAAAACATATATAATATAAAAACTGACATATATATCTTGTTATCGTGTACTTTTACGTACTTTATGTGATATTGTTGGACTAGACACGAAGTTAAAGAAAAAAAGAAAGGCTTTTAAAACGTGTGGTCTAAAACAAGACATAAGTATTTGTGTGTCTCTAAATCATTTCATTAAGAGTAAATGGAAAGTTTCAAGTTAAATTATTTCTAAATATAAAAATATATCATTCTTTTTTAGACAGGCCAAAAAGAAAAGTGTATCATATAAATCAGCACATAATGAATAGTATTTTATACTGTCGCCGTCCCATTTTATATGAAGGTGGACTTAACACAAAATTTAAGAAATAAATGAATACTTTTAAAACTTGTGATCTAAAACAACTCATATAAATTTATGTGGCTAGAAATTATTTTATTAAGGGTATAACGATAAAGTTAAAATTAAATTATTACTAAAAATAGAAAAATCTCATTCTTTTCGAAATTGACTAAAAGGAGGAAATTGTCATTTAAAGTAACTAAAAAGGTCGGAGTCTCGGGTAGAGGTGACAAACAAAATACTACTAATAACACTGGGTTTGGAAAGCAGGTGGTAAAATATAAGTAGGTAGAAGACCGTGTAGAGCGGTGGAGTAGGTAGGGAAAGAAGATGAAAAATTCAAATTGAAAGGGAATGGTGAAATTATATGTATGTCTTAGAGACAATTTGTATTAGGACACAATGTACTTTATACACATTCGCATTTTATTAATGATGATTAATATTATGGCATTTGCATTTGTTGAATTATTAGTTGATTGTTTATAATATTCTATAAATGTATCCCTAGAGTTTACGTGTTTATTAATGATGTGAGAATTAATGTTATAACGTAACTCTTAAATTACATCGACTAATGATCATCGAAATTGGGATATCGATGATATACGATACATCGACATGTGATCTGCATCATATCCTTAGGGGATGTAGTATGTCTCACTTGCTACGAGTTATGACAACTCGTGATGAACACATGGATACTTGTTGAAGTATTGGTATGCCATGCTGATGTACTGTTTTGTTATATGTCTATAATGTCATCGGCATGTGAGAGATAAAAGTCCTTAGACTTGAGGTTAATATCACATTGTTTACAGAGTAATGTACTTTGATCCTGTCCTAAGCTCAAATGCCTTATATGTTGAGACGCGGCTCGTTTTGGGTGCATTACGAAGTAGATTAAAGGTGCTATGTGAGCCAAGATTAGGATTCATTCCTTGAATATATATTCAAGTGAACACTCAGGTACTCATATGGTATTAGGTTGACTAAGTCATTGGCCAATGCAATGGACATGTCTGTGATATGGTTCTGTTGTCAACTAATGTAGATGAGTTATAATGATCAAGCCATTTGGATAGACACTTGACAGATCCTAAGCTTGATTGAGTGTGTCATGAATGAAAAGATTTTATCTTCCCACATAAAGGTTCAGTTCACATGTTTTGTGTAGCTAAACTTTACATATTGGGTTCGTCTTCCGGCGCAGTCTAGGAGTTCCGTGAAGATCCTAATGTAATTAGTGACGATATGTAAAGGCCTGAAGGGTAAAACTAAATCAAATGTTCCGTCGATTGAAGAATGTAATTAGAAGGAGATTAAATATATGTACAGTTGATGACCGGGACATTAGAAATGGGAACAAGGCTGAAAATTGGGACAGGACCGCGGTGCCTTTGATTTAGGACCGCGGTGCCGAAACGTGCATAGGCACCACGGTGCCACTTACTCTGGGCCGCGATGTCGACGCGGTTTCGGGCAGTCCGAATTTTAGCCATCTGATGGGCCCAACCCACGAAAACCCTAGAAGCCTCTATTCTCAATTATAAATAGAGGGCTTCATTCTCCCATTTCAAGACACCAATGGCAAGATAGAAATCTCTTCTAAAGCTCTGTCGGAATTCCTAGCATTCTAGACTTAGCAATTACATCATAGTTTTCAGAAACTTACAAATCGAGGGACGTTTGCGTGTGCACCCTCGGACTACATAAAAGCTTAGATTTCGTGGATAACAATCTACAAATATCTAAGTCTTCTATCGAAGTGTTACATTTACTTTGTGTTTATGTTTACATTATATATCATACTACAGTTCGACCGCTTATGTCGGGTTTGAATCATAAATTTTCAAATTTCGTTGCGTGTACGAACCCGACGTAAACTCCTACAGTGGTATCAGAGTCTGGGCTATTTCGTGTGATATGTAATGTATATGAATGATAATATAGGTTTGGATTTGTTTAGATCTATATTTTATGTTGTTAAAAGCTTTAAAATACTATATCTTTAGAACACATGGTCCTTGTGCCCAAATCTATTAATGTAATTATGTATTCGAACAAGTCAATCCAATAAATAACTCTTCTAAGTTGAAATGCGTTATCCGGCTTAAAGCATGGTGCATTGAAACGAAGAACGAGAATAAAATTTGATTTGATGGTCGATTAACATGTTGTTTTAATGGTGATGGTAATACAAGTGATATATCCAAAAGATCTGGCCCTAAACCAGTTTTAAGGTTCAGAAATTTTAGATTTTGTGTTTCTGGGGAGAAGGCACCGCGGTTCCACGATGGAGCACCGCGGTGCTGCTAGGGTTTTGTGGCGGCGCCGGGATTCCACGATGGAACACCGCGGTGCTGCCCAGATGAAGCCAAAGGCACCGATCCTGTTCGTAGAAGTCGCGCAGATCGTTTCATCGAAGCTTAAAATTAATTTTTCGCCAATCGCCGAGGCACCGGTTCCACTGTTGGATCATGTGCGGATTGTAATAATTTATGAGTCACCGCGGTGCCACCTAACAGGTCCGTGGAGCTAATTAATTTGCAGAATCCAGTAGATTAGTGCCTAAGAGGCACCGCGGTGCCGACGACAGTTTTAGAAAAAAAATTATTTCGAAATCAGAAAAAGAGACTTAAAAGTTTCAGATTCTGAAGTTTTAAAAGTTTTAGTTTCTGAAAATAAGTTTTAAAATTGAACAGATTTGGTCCTTTCGGGAAAATTTGTAATTAATAAAAGTTTTTCTAAAAATTGATTTTAAGTTTTGGAAATTGCAAACAGGTTCCAAAAACTTGAAAATATTTTCTGAGGTTTAGAATTGCATTTTCTGAGTTTATAGGGGTTCATATTGAACTTTTAAATTCTTAAGGGACTAAACTATAAATATTTAAAGTTTGCAGAATTCCTGAAAATCAGAATTTTGAAATCAGAAAATGTTTAGGGACTGTTTGACATTTACATAGATTATAGAGTTTAGACAAATAGACCCATAGTTATCATTAATAGTATATTACTGAATAATATACAAATGTGTTAAGTGATTGAATGTGATGCATTTAAATTATTAGAGCAGCGTCCGCAATTATTGTCTGGGTATGCGGCGCGCAGTAATTGTTTAATTTCAAATGACCGCTATAACTGTATGGGTAGACGGCGCCCATTATGTGATTAAAACCATCTTTATCATGTCTGTTGGGTTTGATGGTTTCTCATCTAATTGTGTTTAGAAATTGCATGATAGGATGTCATATGATGTATGACTTGATTGTTGATCTTGAATGAATCCCCGAAAACTAAAATATTCCCCAAACATCAAATGCAAGTCTAATTATAACGCGTCGTCCATTATAATTGTTAGGGTGCTAAATCCTTTTCGGCGATACGAATATTTATGCCAAAGCATTTGCTCTAAGTCTAAGAGGACCAAGGCCCTTTCATAGATGTGTTAAAATGAAAGTAGATAATAAACTTTTGTAGGTATTTACACCAAAGTGTTTGCTTGCAAAGGCTAAATTTACTTAGGCATTTAAACGCAGTCGTGTAATGGGGTTGGCTTGTTCAGATGAATCTTGGCACCAAAGTGTCGGACTAGTCTAAAGACGTAAGATTAAACTAAAAGATATTAAATTAAACCAAGAGTTGTAGAGTTGCTTTACAATTGGTTGAGGACCTACCAAAGTGTGTTATTAAAGTTATCAGCCAAAGCAAATGCGGATATAGCATATGTTTGGATCTTGAACCATTATGACCTTTATATTGATTTAGGTCCGTATTCTACCTTGGGGTCGTAGAAGTATGCAAAATAGTGGGAGCTAATTAAACAAAATTCCATGTTAAATTTGTCTATAATGAATGTGTATTATTGGAAGAATGAATTGTTGATTGCATTTTTCCTATTCTATCTATATCTTCAGATCTTCAGAAATGTCAAACTTTTCGTTGAAAATGTGTTACACCCCGTATTTCCAAGAGAATGAGATGAGAACGTACGTGAGGAAATAAGATTTGAATTTTGAAATGAAAGAAAAATTATTTTTTTGGAAACCTCGAAAAAAATTTGTGAAGGGAAAAAAGTTTATAAACCGGAATTTGATTCTCATATTGGGTGTATGAGATTAGTATATGATTATAAGGGATTGGATCTAATAAAATAGGGCTCGTCAAAATTTCACGATTTCGCGGGACCCTTCGTTTAGATGAGAATTGGAAAATATCTAGATATTTGTGACTTGAATTTTCGGCCATTAGGAGGGTGACATGTGTCACCCCTCCACTTGTCTTGCAAGATGACCAACTTTAAAGATATTTTAGAGACAAGAGGACAAGTGTCCATGGGTCCCACTACACTTGTCTTGATTTTGGACATTAGATTATATATGTATACAAGTTGCAAGACATAACACTTAGAACATTTTACAACATCTCCCTCTTCCTCTTACCCTTAAAGCTCTCGGCCCCAAGCAAAATAGAAGAAAAAAAATTCTTAAATCCTCCAAGTTTAGTTGTTAATCAAAGATTAACTCTCCATTAAGTGTTTAATCCAAGTGATTAGTATTCCAAGGAAGAGAGGCTCACAGTTTTGCCCTAAAATTCTACAAAACCCTAGAAATTTCATGAACATTTTGGAAGAACCATAAGAAGGAAAGATGAAGACTAGCTCGTAGAGGTTACATGTGAGTGTTTGGAACTTGAAAAAAGAGGTGGAAAAGGTGGAGCTAATCCCGTGGGATAGGGGCTGCTTTGGACGGGTTTTGGACACAAAATAAGGTAAGAGTTCTTATTCATTTAAAGTATTTAGATACTACATATTGTTATGTTTAAGGGATGAATTTGTGTTAAGGAAGAAATGGAAAATAATAATTGTATGTATTAGATGTTGGTTGGGCCGAGAATGGAGATTTGTGGTGTTGTTGGATTCGTTGGTTATAATCGTTGTTATTTACACTTGTCGCATGTTAAAATGAAGTAATCTTGTCATTGATATGTGTTATGGGATGTATATAAGTGTTGAAATGTAAATTGGATCATAAATAATTAAGGAAAAGGACTTTGGAATGTGAAAGTTGTTGTAGCCGATTTTGGACAGTTTTGTCGCCTTAAGCTTTCGTTGACTAATGTCGTTGTTATCTTCGTTAATTACATGTTATAGGTTGAAGGAAATCATGTCATTAAATGTTGGTATGGATTATGTATAAGTGTGGAAGTATGACTTGAAGTATAATGGATTTAATGAAGGTTTATGTTGTTGTTGTTAGAAGCGAGAATGGGCTAGAATTTGGAATATTTTGGTGCAGTTTTGTGGCAGTTTTACGGGCTGTTTTAGACTTGTATATATGCAGAAAATTGGTGGTTATATTGTATGATTAATGTGGTAGAATTGACTAATGAAAGTCCTAAGAAATGAAGGTGAAAAAGGGTAGTTAAAGGCTTCATATTTTACCCTTATTGTGGATGTAATTGTGGACTGTTTATGGACTATTTTGTATACATTGTGGGGAAGAATTTTACACGTCAAGTTGGCGTGTAATCCCCTTTGATTGTTGTTTTGATTGTGCCCTTAGTCGGGGTTTGGTTATTGTTGAAATTTGGCCTTCTTGAAAGGTGGTAAAGTACGTAGAAACAAAGGAAGTGCTGCCCAAATTTTCGTAGAAAATGAGAACTTACTTAGCCTATAATCTACGTTAGAAGGCATGTAGTTGATAGACGTGTTATTGGTATTATAGGTGGAAGTACTACGTAAGACGTATTCTACTTAGCGTGTGGATTAGCGAAGAGGTATGTGGACTCTTTCTTTCTTCTTTGAGCATGAACTTTATAAAATGAGTGTACGGTGGTCGTACTTGTTTTAAATGAATTCGAATTCCTTGTGGTACATGAAGTAAGATGACTTGAGTTTATATGAGAAGATGACTTGATTTTGTATGTCAATGGGACTTGATTTTATAAGTATAAGTTACTTGAGTTTAAAAGTGTTAGTAACTTGAATCTGAAAGTGATAATGCCTTGGTTTTATTAAAAGGGAAGATGTGATAGTGCCTTAGTTTTCTAAAATGAAAGTTTGTTATAACGGTTTTATGGAAAGTCAAAAGATGGTTTAAAAGGTCATATGGTTGCATTAATATACCGAGTCCCATAACGGTCCGGGTTATGTTATAGATGCAATACATTGAGTCCCACAAATGGGTCGGGTTACGTCACATGTTGAAGCATACACCGAGTCCCATAAATGGGTCGAGTTACGTTATACAAAAGATTACACCGAACCCCACAATGGGCAGAGTTATGTCATGTAGATACATTGATCGAGTCCCATCATGGGCCGAGTTACGTTATATTACTGCATACACCGAGTCCCATAAATGGGTCGGGTTACGTCACATGTTGAAGCATACACCGAGTCCCGCAAATGGGTCGGGTTACGTCACACATATTGATAATTACATCGAGCCCCAAAATGGGTCGGGTTACGTTATATTGATGAGTCCATCGAGTCCCTCAATAAAGGGCCGGTTTATGTTATATGAGATACGTTAACTATATGTATATGAACTTGATGATTCTCTGAGTAAGCATTCATGATGTTGATATGACTCTAATTGAAAAGGTAAAGTTGATTTAATGTTTCGAAATGGAAATGATTTCATAATTTAAAATGACACAATTGATCTTACTTTTAAAAGGCATATTTTAAAAGGTACGTTGACTCTCATTTCTATCACTTTTTACAAGGCATAGTTGTACTGGTATTTTGATTTTCATATTTGCTCTCTGTTATATTTTGGACTGTTATGATTTAATTTACAGTACTTACAGTTTCACATACTTGGTACATCTTTCGTACTGACCCCCATTCCTCGGGGGGGCTGCGTTTTATGCCGCAGATGTAGGTACACAGGTTGGTGATCCTCGCTCTTAGGATCTCTGTTCAGTTTTTGGGAAAAGCTCTATTACTCCGGAGCTTACCATTGGTACGACTGGTTTGGACTTTCGTGTATTTCAGGGTACGGCGGGGCCTTGTCCCGTCATGTTGTACATTTTATTTTGTTCCTAGAGGTCTGTATACATATGTGGGACGAGTGTGTGTGTTGTATAAACTGGAGTCCCTTGGGGACCTTTTATGTACAGTGGCAGCCTCGTCGGCTAGCCAATTTTATTTATATATGAGTTGTTTAAGTTAATTATTGTCTATGAGTTGTTTGGGATAATGGTGCCCAGTTAGGGTACCAGTCGCGGGCCCGGGGTTCGGGTTGTGATAGAGTGGTATCGGAGCAGTTATTCCTCGGAATGTCTACAGACCGTGTCTAGTAGAGTCTTGGGTATGAGTATGTGTGCACCATACTTATACCCAGGAGGCTACATGATATTTAGGATTGGTTTCCATTCTTCTCACTCTGAGATCGTGCAGTAGAGCTGTGTTATTAGGTTGATCCCTCTCTGACATATTCTCGTGTATCAGTTATGCCTCCACGGAAGGCAACATTGGCCCAGAAGGGCAAATCAGCAGCAGGAGCTGCTAGTCAGACGCAGAGAGTTACGAGGGCACATGCCCAGTCTATGCCTGAGGTTGTGCGTCAGATGGCTAGTTCTGTTACGCCACCGTCACCAGAGGAGCTTAGAGCAGCAGCAGCTCCAGAGGCTCCGACACCTGAGCCTCCAGTTCCTCAGCCAGGGGCAGAGGATAGGGACTTCAGAGGTACAGTCCAGCTACTGGCTAGGATAGTAGCAGGACAGACTTACAGACAGGAGTTGGTAGCTAACCCCAGAGCAGACAGTTTGAGGGTTCAGGACTTCCTGAGTTGTAGTCCGCCAGAGTTTTATGGGTCGAGGCCTGAGGATGATCCACAGGAGTTCATCCGTCAGATACAGCGGACGATGAGGGTGATTAAGGCTTCGGAAACCGAGTCGGTCGTATTGGCTTCTTACCGGTTGCGCGACGTAGCAGTTAACTGGTTTGAGTCATGGGAGTTGTCCAGGGGCGAGGGTGCTCCTCCAGCTATGTGGGACGAGTTTACGGAGGCCTTTCTTGACCACTTCTTGCCTCCTGAGATGAGGAGAGGCAGGGTTGACAATTTCTTGAACTTGAGGCAGGGTGGAAGGACTATTAGAGAGTACATCCTGGAGTTTGACTCATTGGCTCAGTACGCACCCACTATAGTAGCGGACATGGTAGACAGGGTGCACCGCTACGTGATAGGGCTAGATCATTATCTGATTGATGGGTGCATGGTTGTAGCTCTTCATCCGGGCATGGATATTGCTCGTATTCAGGCGTATGCACAGGGAGTCGAGGAGCGACATAGAGGGCGACGCCCAGATAGGGTTCAGGATGGGGATCAGCCTAAGAGGGCCAGGACGGCGGGATTTTCGGGTGAGTTTTGAGGCGGACAACCTCAGCAGCATGTTGGGTATTCTTCCCAACCAGCACAGAGTGCTCCTCCACAGTCTTCAGGCGGGAGGTTTGACCGTCCCCGGTATTCAGGAGCTGGTCAAAGCTTCAGATTCACATGTGCACATGGGTTCTAGGCAGTTGGGGCCACTCTACCCTCAGTGTTCACAGTGTTGCCGGCATCATCATGGGGAATGTCATCGTGCTACTGGTGCTTGTTTTTCCTGTGGTCGTCAGGGCCATATAATGAAGGAGTGTCCTTCTATAGGGGGTACAGGTAGTATGGCTCAGCCTACTGGATTAGTTGCTGGTTCTTCACCTTCTATAGCTATGCGCCCCGCAGGGCAGGGTATTCATACGCCAACAGGCCGTGGCAGAGGTCGTGGTGGGAGTTCCCAGTTTTAGCGGTCATTCGAACCGCCTATATGCTTTGACCAGTAGACGTGACCAGGAGTCGTCACCAGATATGATTACTGGTATATTTTTGATCCTTTAGAGACTTATATGCATTTATAAGATTGTTGTATTGCTTAGTGTTATGGAGATATGAGAGCAGTTAATAAATACGAATGTAACTATGTGATCGAGTATCAAGGTAGAAATATTTTTGGTTAATAATGAGTAGAATGAAGGATTACTACAAGGATGATAAAAGTGAAGGAAATTATAGTTGTACGGGTAACTCTATTCTTCGTCGGGCTATATTGAGTGGTGTATATACATGAGTGTTATATTGTGGCCATGTGTGACATATTTAATTTTGTTGGGAATAGTGAAAGGGAACTATGCCGATACCCGTTTAGCTTTAACCTAGTATGAACATTCGGGATGAATGTTTCTAAGGGGGGAAGGATGTTACACCCCATATTTCCAAGAGAATGAGATGAGAACGTACGTGAGAAAATAAGATTTGAATTTTGGAACGAAAGAAAAATTATTTTTTTGGAAACCTCGGAAAAATTTTGTGAATGAAAAAGTTTATAAACTGGAATTTGATTCTCATATTGGGTGTATGAGATTAGTATATGATTTAAGTGTTTAAGCCAAGTGATTAGTATTCCAAGGAAGAGAGGCTCACATTTTTGCCCTAAAATTCTACAAAACCCTAGAAATTTTATGAACATTTTGGAAGAACCATAAGAAGGAAAGATGAAGACTAGCTCGTAGAGGTTACATATGAGTGTTTGGAACTTGAAAAAAGAGGTGTAAAAGGTGGAGCTAATCCTGTGGGATAGGGGCTGCTTTGGACAGTTTTTGGACATAAAATAAGGTAAGAGTTGTTATTCGTTTAAAGTATTTAGATACTACATATTTTTATGTTTAAGGGATGAATTTGTGTTAAGGAAGAAATGGAAAATAAGAATTGTATGTATTAGATGTTGGTTGGGCCGAGAATGGAGATTTGTGGCGCCGTTGGATTCGTTGGTTATAATCGTTGTTATTTACACTTGTCGCATGTTAAAATGAAGTAATCTTGCCATTGATATGTGTTATGGTATGTATATAAGTTTTGAAATGTAAATTGGATCATAAAGAATTAAGGAAAAGGACTTTGGAATGTGGATGTTGTTGTAGCCGATTTTGGACAGTTTTGTTGCCTTAAGCTTTTGTTGATTAATGTCGTTGTTATCTTCGTTAATTACATGTTATAGGTTGAAGGAAATCATGTCATTAAATATTGGTATGGATTATGTATAAGTGTGGAAGTATGACTTGAAGTATAATGGATTTAATGAAGGTTTATGTTGTTGTTATTAGAAGCTGAGAATGGGCTAGAATTTGGAATATTTTGGTGCAGTTTTGTGGCAGTTTTATGGGCTGTTTTAGACTTGTATATATGCAGGAAATTTGTGGTTATATTGTATGATTAATGTGGTAGAATTGGCTAATGAAAGTCCTAAGAAATGAAGGTGAAAAGGGGTAGTTAAAGACTTCATATTTTACCGTTATTGTGCACTGTTTATGGAATATTTTGTATACATTGTGGGGCAGAATTTTACACGTCAAGTTGGCGTGTAATCCCCTTTGATTGTTGTTTTGATTGTGCCCTTAGTCGGGGTTTGGTTATTGTTGAAATTTGGCCTTCTTGAAAGGTGGTAAAGTACGTAGAAACAAAGGAAGTGCTGCCCAAATTTTCGTAGAAAATGAGAACTTACTTATCCTATAATCTACGTTAGAAGACATGTAGTTGATAGACGTGTTATTGGTATTATAGGTGGAAGTACTACGTAAGGCGTATTATACTTAGCGTGTGGATTAGCCGAAGAGGTATGTGGAACTCTTTCTTTCTTCTTTGAGCATGAACTTTATAAAATGAGTGTACGGTGGACGTACTTGTTTTAAAAGAATTCGGATTCCTTGTGGTACATGAAGTAAGATGACTTGAGTTTATATGAGAAGATGACTTGATTTTGTATGTGAATGTGACTTGATTTTATAAGTATAAGTTACTTTAGTTTAAAAGTGTTAGTAACATGAATCTGAAAGTGATAATGCCTTGGTTTTATTAAAAGGGAAGATGTGATAGTGTCTTAGTTTTTTAAAATGAAAGTTTGTTATAACGGTTTTATGGAAAGTCAAAAGATGGTTTAAAATGTCATATGGTTGCATTGATACACCGAGTCTTACAATGGTCCGGGTTATGTTATAGATGCAATACACCGAGTCCCGCAAATGGGTCGGGTTACATCACATGTTGAAGCATACACCGAGTCCCACACATGGGCCGAGTTACGTTATACAAAAGATTACACTGAGCCCCACAATGGGCCGGGTTATGTCATGTGGATATTGATGCGCGATTTATGCACACACTAAACGCAAGTGCACGTATCGTTACAAGTAATATAGTCTCGGTAAGACCGAATATCGTCCTCAGGGACTAGTTTTCAAGTACCGATTATCTATCCTTTAGTTTCTATTTGGTTAACGTTAATTTAGTTGGAATTCTAAACTAATAATGCAGGAAATAAACTAATTATAAAAATACTTTGATTTAACTCAGTTATGATGGAGAATTAGGGCTTCCAAGATCATCAACTATCCACTCTATTCAATCCTTAATATAATTAGACTAACTTCTTCTTCTACGTTAAGATAGTAGGTTAACTAGACCGTTTTATACTCCTGTTAAGGTAATATAAACACTCAACCCCAATGGAGAACCCTTCTACCTTTTGGTGACAAGATTGACTACAAAGGAGGATTAAGAGCAATAACCTATTAAGCTACACAAGTATCGGGGTACTTTCGTCCACGATTTAACCTATGTTTATTCAACTATAGCATATTCACAATCTCCCCTTTCGGCTTTCGATTAGAAATCATATAGATTATGATAATTAGTGATCAATTAATTATCAAGCAATCAAAACAACTATTGAATAAATCTTAAACAAGTGAAGAAGAAATCAACTAATATATTAATTCATGAATAGAGTTTCAAGTGAATCCCAGGAAATCCCTAATAAAGTAATTAGCTCCTAGCCATGGTCACGCTAAGAACTAATACAATCTCCATACATGAACTGAAATAAACAAAGCAAAAGAAAGAAAAGAAAAATACTCAAGAACAAGTCTCTAAGCCTTCGAGCATCCAAGGATTGTGTTGTGGAATATTTACAAGATGGAATGGAATGGTGGATGGAGAATGGAATGGGTGATGGATAGTAGGATGGTATGAAGGATGAATTCTTCTAATGATGTAGAGACTATTTATAGCTCAAGAATCTTTTAGGTAAAGGGTTAGGGATTATGTAGGTAGGAAAAGTTATGGAATCCTTTTAGGTAAAGGGTTTAGGAAAAGTTATGGAAAAGGGTTAAGGAATATATGTAGGTAGGAAAAGTTATCCCTTTTGGACTCTGTACATGTGTCAAATTCGGCCCAAAAACTCAGAAATCCCGCGTCGGCGCTACGGCCTGCGGCCTGCGCGCTAAAAATCGAAGGCTTTGGACGACTTGATGGTCGCGCGCCACAAGCCACGCCGGTGACGACATTCTTCCGGATTTTTCGTTTCTTCGTCCTTTGTTCGTCCGGTCTTCGTCTGATTTCTTCTATATTTCCCGAAACTTCTTAGGCTTCATTTCTTGGCCCTTTTAGTGTGCAATTTCATCTCATTTATGCTCATTTAATCTCCTTTTCGCCATTTCTCCATTTCTGACCGCTGTGACACAAAAGAAAGGAAAACAACCCTAATACTATACTAAACATAAATGAAATGAGTAAAATACTAACTAAAAATGACTCAAAAGGTGTATATAAAATACACCGATCAGATACATACACCAAGTCCCATCATGGGCCGGGTTATGTTATATTGCTGCATACACCGAGTCCCACAAATAGGTCGGGTTACGTCACATGTTGAAGCATATACCGAGTCCCGCAAATGGGCCGGGTTACGTCACACATATTGATAATTACATCGAGCCCCAAAATGGGCCAGGTTACGTTATATTGATGAGTCCATCGAGTCCCTCAATAAAGGGCCGGTTTAAGTTATATGTGATACGTTAACTATATGTATATGAACTTGATGATTCTCTGAGTAAACATTCATGATGTTGATATGACTCTAATTGAAAAGGTAAAGTTGATTTCATGTTTCGAAATGGAAATGATTTCATAATTTAAAATGACACATTTGATCTTACTTTTAAAAGACATATTTTAAAAGGTACGTTGACTCTCATTTCTATCACTTTTTACAAGGCATAGTTGTATTGGTATTTTGACTTTCATACTTGCTCCCTGTTATATTTTGGACTGTTATGATTTCATTTACAGTACTTACAGTTTCACATACTTTGTACATCTTTCGTACTGACCCCCATTCCTCGGGGTGGCTGCGTTTCATGCCGCATGTGTAGGTACACAGATTGGTGATCCTCGCTCTTGGGATCTCTGTTCAAATTTTGGGAAAAGCTCCATTACTCCGGAGCTTACCATTGGTATGGTTGGTTTGGACTTTCATGTATTTCAGGGTACGGCGGGGCCTTGTCCCGTCATGTTATACATTTTCTTTTGTTCCTAGAGGTCTGTATACATATGTGGGACGGGTGTGTGTGTTGTATAAACTGGAGTCCCTTGGGGACCTTTATGTCTGATGGCGACCTGCGTCGGCTTCGCTTTATTTATATATGAGTTGTTTAAGTTAATTATTGTCTATGGGTTGTTTGGGATAAGGGTGCCCAGGTAGGGTACCAGTCGCGGGCCCGGGGTTCGGGTCGTGACAAAATGCTTATAGAGTCCAACAGACTTACTGGACCCAACTTCATAGACTGACTCAGGAATATCAGAATTGTCTTGAGACAAGAAGGGATTGAGTATACATTGGACAAAGTATTCCCCACCTCTCCAGCGGTGGACACTGCTGAGTATGCAACCTTCGACAAGGCTGCTTACCAGAAACATTATAAGGATTCAACCTCAGCTCAATGCCTAATGTTGTCTTCTATGTCACCACCATTGCAAATACAGCATGAAACTATGGGGCCCAACGAAATATTAGCCCATTTGAGGAGTCTCTATGATTCGCAGTCTCAGACAATGGAGTATGACATGTTAATAGAACTCTTCAAGTGTAGGCTAAATGAAGGGGGATAAGTTTCACCTCATGTGTTGAGGATGATTGAGTTGATTGAGTGGTTGGCCTCCATTGACATAAAGTCCATTGACATAAAGTTTCATGACAGAGACTCCACCACCCTCATCCTGCACTCACTTCCTAGATCGTTTGAGAGTTTCATTATTAATTATAATATGAATGGAACTAAAGCGACATTACTGGAGTTACATAATATGTTGAAAACTTTTGAATCTTCGACCTCCAAGACCAAACCTATTATGATGGTTGGCTCCTTTAGTCGCCCCAAACTGAAAGGTAAGGGACAACAGAAGGGGAAGGGCAAAAATGTTGCTCCGGCAGCAGCAATGAAGCCCAAATGAGGGACGAAGAAGAAAAAAAAGAAACTACCGACATCGAATGTTTGCATGAATTGCAACAAGAAGGGGGATTAGAGAAAGGATTGTACTGCTCCAGGCGGAGGAATGACACCAGGTGCTTCAGCCTCTACTGGGCAAGGTATGTTTGTAATTGAAATTAATCTATCTATAAATGATTCTCACTCCTGGGTACTTGATACCGCTTGTGGCTCACACATTTGTACAAATGTGCAGGGGCTAACTGATAGCAGGAAGGTCGGGCCTCGCGAGGTGGACCTGCGCATCGAAAATTGAGCACGAGTTGCTGCTGAGCGCGTGAGAACTTATAGGATAGATTTACCTTCTGGCAGAATTGTTGTTAAACAATTGTTATTATGTTCCTTCTTTGACAAGGAACATTATTTCCATTTATATACTTGATTCAGAGGGTTTTTCCTCAAACACGTCTAATGGCAATATGGTTTTGACTTTAGATAAAGTTGTGTATGGAATTGCGCCTCTTGTGAATGGATTGTATACATTAAACTGCCGCAGGGAAATTTTAAATGTACAAAATAAAAGGTTAAATGAAAGAAATTCTACCTACTTGTGGCATTACAGACTTGGTCATATCAATCAAACGAGGATAGAACGGTTGAGGTAAATTACCTCAAACCATTTGACTTACAATCTATGGTAACTGTGAATCCTGTTTGAAAGGTAAGATGACCATTAAACCTCTTTCTGGAAAGGGGATTCGTGCCAAGGAGGTGCTTGAGTTGGTACATATGGACGTATGTGGACCATTTCCGACTCAAGCTAGAGAAGGTTTCTCATACTTCATCATTTTTACAGATGACCTATCAAGGTATGTATATATGTATCTTATGAGACACAAATCCGAGGCCTTCGATAAGTTTAAGGAGTTTAAGTGTGAAGTTGAGAAACCACTCTAAAAGAGTATCAAGACTCTTCGATCTGATCGAGGAAGTAAATACTTGAGTAAAGAATTTCTTGATTACTTAAAGCTACATGGAGTTCATTCCGAATGGACACCTCCTGGGACACCACTGATAAATAGTGTTGCCGAGAGGAGAAACCGAACCTTGCTTGACATGGTTCGTTCTATGATGAGCTTTTCAGCTCTTTCAACATACCTTTGGGGATACGCTATTTTGACCTCAATATATGTTCTGAATAGATTTCCATCTAAATCAGTCGAAAAGATACCATATAAGGTATGGTGTGGCAAGAAGCCATCACTTAGACACACGTGAGGCCACCGGTGTCTGCGTATGTCGAAGTTGATCACTGATAAGTTGGAATCTAAAAGTGAGAAATGTTACTTTGTTGGGTATCCAAAGGAAACTAAGGGATACTATTTCTATCTTCCTGGAGAACATAAGATATTTGTTTCTAGGAACGTAACTATCCTTGAAGATTGTCTACAAGGATGAGAGTTGCACGGAGATAGAACTTGAATAAATTCAAGAACAAGGTAACAAAGAGGTTGAATCTTTACCCGATGATGAAGGCAAGAATTCAGTGGGAGATTTAGGCGAATATTGGGTATTTAGGGTACCCCCTTCGGCCAGTGGGAGTGCTACGAAGAGTAATGCAAAAATGCGAGATCTTACGGCACAGACCTTGGGAGCAAGTGCATCAGTTGCATTTCCTCCCATTCAGGAAAAACATGAAAATGATATTCCTGAAAGCTCCAATACTGGTGGATTGACCAGCGCACAAGAACCTACTCATAGTCAGAACATACCTGTAACTGAACTGCAAGACAATCAACTACGTAGGTCTACTAGATCTCATCGTCATCCGGAAAGACTAAATATACTTGTGGAAACACAAAATGAGCTAGATATCCCAGATGATGACGAGTCTAGAACCTATAACGAAGCAATGCTAGACATTGATTCAAAGAGATGGAAAAAAACCATGAAATCCGAAATGGAATCTATGTATATCAATCAAGTGTGGAACTTGGTTGATTTGCCAAATGGGGTTAAACCCATAGGATGCAAATGAGTCTTCAAGAAGAAAATTGATGCATCTGGCAAAGTTCAGACTTATAAAGCTAGACTAGTGGCTAAAGGTTTTACTCAGCGTCCTGGTGTGGATTATGATGAAACCTTTTCACCGGTGGCTAAGATAAAGTCTATTCGGATTTTTCTTGCGATAGCTGCACATTATGATTATGACATTTGGCATATAGACGTCAAAACTGCATTCCTCAATGGTAATGTAATTGAGGAAGTGTATATGAAACAATCCGAGGGTTCGTCATGTGAGTCCAGATCAAATATTGTGTGCAGGCTACAGAATTCCATTTATGGGCTTAAGCAAGCCGCTAGGAGTTGGAACATTTGCTTTGACAATGCTATCAAATTTTTTGATTTTGTCAGAAGCAAAGAGGTCCTTGTGTTTATATCAAACGCAAGGATGAGTGTTACACCCCATAGTTCCAGGATATGTGTTTACGAGAATAGACGTGAGAGCACACGACTTATAAATTTGAACGAAAGAAAGAGTTGTAAATTCTAAGGAAAATCTTCCGAACCTCGGAAAAGAGAAGTGTTTGTTATTGAGAATTGGGTTCTCGAATTTGCTATTGAGACGTTTAGAATTTATCGGAACTATGGAAGTTTATTTACAGAGTTGGATATGTGTGGCCCACCTGTTATACCCCGTAGTTCTGACCATGCGTATGAGAGCGTACGAAAGGGAGTAAGACTTAAAATTTTAGAAGGACAGGTTGATGGATTGTTTCGGATAGGTTTTAGTCAACTTTGAGGCGGGTTATGACCCGTTACATTGAGAGTTACTAGGTGTTTCAAAGGCCTAGTGTGTAGTTCATTGAGTTTAGTTTCCAACGCGACCAACCGTTCGTCGATAGGACATCGGAGTAGAAAGTTATGGTAGTTACAAGTTCAGTGCGTAGTCGGACAAAAATGCGTTTCGGACAGGAGCCACAGGGCCGCGGCGCCGGATGCAGGGCCGCGGCGCCAGAAGAGCTGAGTGTTCGCTGAATTGCCAGCGCGCTGGGATGTTCTCGAGTCGAAGTTTCATGCCGCGCCTGAAGGCGGCGGAAAAGCGAGAAAATCGATTTCTTCTTTAAAGGGCCATGGGAGTGTGAGTGTCCCCATCTGATTTTTGCATGTCCTTTATATTGACCAAGTCTTGAAGACTTGGTCATCTTTCAAAGTCTTTCTCTCTCTCTAAAGCTAAAGCTCTCACTTCTCTCTAGAATTCCAAGAGAAAATCAAAGCTTGAGGAAAATCTGAAAAAGTGTGGCAAGAAGGAAGCTTGTGGCTAGCTTGTAGGAGTTATTGTTGTGGTGTTCTTGGAAAGGAGGCTAGCAAAGTTGTTGGAATAAATTTGGCTAAAGCTCTAAGGTAACAATTCTTCTCTTGTAGCTAGTTATTGGTGTTGCATGTGAAGAAGAAGGAACTTGTAGTATAAATAATGCTCTTAGATTCATTGCATGTAAGAAATATGGTTTGGATATGAAAGGATTGGTTAAGAAGATTATGTGAGCATGTTGTAGCCTAAAAACTACCTTAAACTTGTTAAGTTAATTGTTGTACCTTATGGGGCAGAATTTTACACACCCAAGTTTAGGTGTGTAATCCCCTTTGAAATGTTTGGATTGTTGGGCCTAAAATGTGGCGTTTGGATGTTGAATTCGGCCTTGAAAAAGGTGGCAAAGTATGTAGAAACAAAGGAAATGCTGCCCAATTTTCCATAGAATTTAGTGACTTTGAACTTGGAATATTCTACATTGTAACTAGAGGTTAATAAGCGTATTATGGTCATTTTAGGTTGACATACTACGTGCGGTATTTTGGACTTAGCAAGTGGATTGACCGAAGAGGTATGCGGAACTTTCCTATCTCTTGAGCATGAATGGTTTTACCTATGTAGTACGATAGACGTACAAGGTTTGATATCCCTTACTTGTTTTAAGGATGGTCAAGTTTTGTGAGTAAGGGGGATTAACTCATTTCTTTTAAAAGTACTAAGGATATCTTGAGTTTTCAAAGTTAAGGGACTTGATGTGTTCAAGTATATGATTCTTGTTTTCCTTTTAAAAGCGTAAGTCCCTTGGGTTTTAGGAAAATGTATTTGACTAAGGTATAACGTTAATATAATGACTTTATGGGAAGTTGATTATATTAGCTTTATGAAAGGTTAACAAAGAAAGATTTACTTTAAGTAAAATGAGTACGGATAAATGATTTGAGGTTGTGAAAGGCAAATTTGTTTTAAGGCATCAATTGCCCAAAAGTTTTATGTGAAAAAGAGTCATTTTCAAAAGAGTGGAAGTATGTAGTACTTTGGGTTAAATTCCCGGATTTCCTTTTACTAAGATATGTTAACTTATTTATGTTATGTATGATGGTCGGGTGAGCTAGGGTAAGAGTATAAATGAGGGGTAAATCCCCAAGACGTTATACCACCTTCTCCAGGGTAAGAGTATAAATGAGGGGTAAATCCCCAAGACGTTATACCACCTGCTTCAGGGTAAGAGTATAAATGAGGGGTAAATCCCCAAGACGTTATACCACCTATTCCGTGGATTTGCTACCCACGATGCGAGGAATACCTCATGCGAGTCCGTAGGGCTCATGCGGGTGAAATAGTCCCATGCGGGTGAGTACAGCCTATGCGAGGAATACCTCATGCGGGTCCACAGGACCCATGCGGGTGAAATAGTCTCAGGAGTAGGAGTGCTTAATGATACTGCGGGGCGGATGACCTTGCTTTGACCATGAGCTTCCTATTTTCATGCAGCTTTATATATGTTTGATATTCTCATTATTAGTAAGACACAGTGTTCTGTAAACTGATTTTTATACATGTCTCCAGTTATTTTATACTTGAGGTATTTTCAGTATTTTCCAGTTTCGCATACTTAGTACATATTGTGTACTGACCCCCTTCCTCGGGGGCTGCGTTCATGCCGCAGGTAGGGGTAAGCAGGTGGTGGATCCTCATTCTTAGGATCACTGTTCTGGTGTCAGAAGCTCCAGTCTTCCGGAGGCTTATTTTGTTGGTACGGTTTTTCCCTGATGTTGTAGGTATTTTGTACATTCAGGGGTATGGCGAGCCTTTCGTCCGATTGTTATTCTTAGAAGTGCAGTGGCGTTTGTGGTTTGGGCTGTAAGAATAAGTTGTACTGTTATACTTTTGATTAAGTATGTTTTTATGAAAGGCAGTCTTATCGGCTGGCCGGTGATGTTTACTATTTACAGGTTTATGTGTTATGTATGTTCCGCTGCTATTCTCTGATGTATACCTGACGGGGTGCCCCGGTAGGGCACCAGTCGCGGCCCCGGGGTCGGGTCGTGACAAAAGTGGTATCAGAGCAGTTAGTCCTCGGAAAGTGTCTGACGCATCGTGTCTAGTAGAGTCTTGATTATCGGTGTGTTGTACACCACATCTATAATCAGGAGGCTGCAGGATATTTTGGATTGGTTTCCATTCTTTCACTCTAAGATCGTGCAATAGAGCTGTGTTATAGGTTGAACTCCCTCTGACATATTTTCCTGTATCAGTTATGCCTCCACGCAAGGCAACCACGGCCCAGAAGGGCAAGGCAGCGGAGGGAGCTGCTAGTGGGACGCGGAGGGTCACGAGGGCGAGCCCGATCTTAACAGAGATGATGTTTGGCGGCGGGTTCCACGACGTCGCCGGCCTAGCGAGTTCGAGGCGTGAGCGGCTCATCGAGACGCGATGCAGGAGCCTCACTCCAGCGGCGACTTAGTATAGAGATTACGGGAGCGGTCCGGTTATTGACGGCATAGTGGCGGCGGCAAGCGAGGAAGCGGCGACCAACCTAGAGCCGACGGTTCTGATTCGGATTTCTGGGTTGTCATCCACCCGAGTTCTATGGTTCGAGGTCAGAAGGATCCTCGTGAGTTCATTCAGCGATTCTGCACGGACTATGCAGGTGCTTAGGGCCTCGGAGGCTGAGTCTGTCATACTAGCCTCTTACTGGTTACGCGACATTGCGTTGAACTGGTTTGAGTCATGGGAGTTGTCGAGAGGTGAGGATGCTCTTTCAGCTGTTTGGGAGGAGTTCACAGAGGCTTTCCTGGATCACTTCTTACCTCCTGAGATGAGGAGAGCCCGCGTAGATAGATTCTTGACCTTGAGGCGAGCAGGAGGACTATCGAGAGTACACAGGTTTGACTCCTTGGCCAGGTATGCACACACCATTGTAGCGGACATGGCAGACAGGGTTCATCGATATGTGATGGGGTTAGACCGTCATATGATTACTGCATGCTTGGGAGTGGCTCTTCAGCCAGGGATGGATATTGCCAGGATGTAGGCGTATGCGCGAGGATGAGGAGAGAGAGGAGGATCGGCTAGACTTAGGCCAGGCCAAGAGGGCGGGGCAGGTCTCGAGGCGATTTTGGCGGGCGGCCTCGGCAGCGAACTAGGTCCACTTTTCAGCCCGGCCTGAGTGCTCCTTCTCGATTTTACGGCGGGAGTCCGATCGCCAGGTCATTCGAAGCGGTCATGGCTCCGAGGCTTGAGGTTTCGAGGAAGCGGCCGCTACCGTCGAGACCACCCCATCTCGATGTGCTCGATGCGGTAGGTCTCACCCGGCGAGTGTCGTGTTCGCCGAGAGCTTGTTACTCTTGTGGCGGCGAGGCCATTTGAGAGAGATTGTCCGTCGAGGTGGCGGAAGTGTGATGGTTCGGCCGGCGGTCGATTCTTTGGATCTTCATCTTCGACGGTTATGCGCCCGGAGCGGGGTGTTCACGGGCAAAGCGTGGCGAAGTCGTGGTAGGGGTCCCAGTTCCAACGGTCCTCAGAACCGCATTTATTCTATGTCCAGCCGTCAGGACCAGGAGGCGTCACCAGATGTCGTCACAGGTACATTATTGGTTTCTTGCTGTGATGTATATGCTTTGATAGATCCAGGTTCTACCTTGTCCTATATGTCTCCTCATATTCTGGTAGAATAGTGGATAGAGCCAGTCCATAAAACCTTTTGAGGTGGCTACGCGATGGGTGATTCGGTGGTAGTGGCGGGTATATAAGGCTTGCCCGATGACTATAGATGCGTCGGACTCTGCCGACTTGATAGAGTTGGATATGACGACTTTGATGTGATTATGGGTATGGATTGGCTAGCATCTTGCTATGCCAATGTGGGCTATGAGAGAGATTAGTTCGGTTCCAGCTTTCTGGTGGCCGGTTATCGAGTGGAAGGAATCTTGCGCCGGGGGTAAGTTTATTTCTTACCTCAAGGCTAGGAAGATGGTGCGGAAGGGTATATCTACCATATGGTTCGTATTCGAAATCGAGGTGAGATACCGGACCTTGATCGGTCCGTTGTTAGAGAGTTTCCGCACGTATTCCCGCACGAAGCCGGGTATCCTCCCGAGAGGGAGATTGAGTTTTGCATTGATTTGGCGCCAGACACTCGACCGATATCTATTCCGCCATACAGGATGGCACCTGCCGAGTTGAAGGAATTGAAAGACCAGCTGACGGACTTGCTGGAGAAGGGCTTTATCAGGCCAAGTGTTTCTCCCTGGGGAGCGCCAGTATTATTTGTAAAGAAGAAGGATGGGGCCGCGCATGTGTGTATTGATTACTGGCGGCTTAATAAGGTAACTATCAAGAACAAATATCCTCCCGTGATTGATGATTTGTTTGACCGATTCTGGGCGAGGTGTTTCTCCAAGATAGACATGCGGTCTGGTTATCATCAGGTACGAGTTAGAGAGGCAGATATCCCAAAGACTGCATTCAGGACCCGGTATGGGCACTATGAGTTCAGGGTGATGTCTTTCGGGTTGACCAACGCTCCAGCAGTATTCATGGATTTGATGAATAGGGTGTTCAGGCCATTCTTGGATATGTTCGTTATAGTGTTCATTGATGATATCCTGATTTATTCGCGCACAAAGCAGGAACATGAAGAGCATTTGAGGACGGTATTGGGAGTCCTCCGGGACCGGCAGTTGTATGCCAAGTTCTCGAAATGCGAGTTTTGATTGGCTTCAGTGGCTTTCTTAGGGCATATTATCGGGGCCGACGGTATTCGGGTAGATACAGCAAAGATTGAGGCAGTTAAGACTTGGCCTAGACACCCACTACACCGACGGAAGTGCGCAGCTTTTTGGGCCTTGCGGGTTATTATCGGAGGTTTGTGGAGAAGTTTGCTTCCATATCAGCACCTTTGACTAAGCTGACTGGAAAGCGGTATGTTCCGTGGACGGATGCTTGTGAGGAAAGTTTCCATTGCTAAAGGAGAAATTGACGACGCCTTGATTCTTACTCTTCCAGAGGGTTTAGACGGATATGTGGTTTATTGTGATGCGTCAGGTTTCGGGCTTGGGTGCGTACTGATGCAGCACGGCAGAGTCATAGCTTACGCATCTCGACAGCTTAGGAAGCATGAGAAGAACTATCCCACACATGACTTGGAGTTAGCAGCAGTGATTCATGCCTCAAGATCCGAGACATTATTTATATGGAGTTCATGTGGATATTTACACAGACCACAAGAGTCTCCAGTATATCTTCAGCCAGAGGGAGCTGAACTTACGGCAGAGACGGTGGTTGGAGCTACTTAAGGATTACGATGTCGACATTCTATACCACCCAGGGAAGGCCAATGTAGTTGCAGATGCCCTTAGTCGTAGATCGATGGGTAGTCTGTCTGATGTACAGCCAGAGAGAAGGGATATGGTCTGAGAATTACATCAGCTAGCAAGCCTTGGGGTTCGTTTGGTTGATTCTGATAGTAATGGAGTTCGGGTTCGAGAGGTTGCCGAGTCTTCCATCGTCGATGAGGTGAAAATTCGACAGTATGAGGACCCGATTATGGTACGGTATTGAGATGCAGCTCTTCAGAATGAGAAGGGTCTATTTGAGGTAGCGCCTGATGGGGTGCTAATATTTGAGGGCCGGTTATGTGTTCCCGATGTGACAGGACTTCGTCAGCAGATTCTGGGGGAGGCGCACAGTGCTCGTTATTCTATTCACCCGGGGTCGACTAAGATGTACCATGACCTCAGGTGTATCTATTGGTGGGACGGCCTGAAGAGGGACGTTGCGGAGTTCGTGGAACAGTGCCCTAATTGTCAGCAGGTCAAGGTTGAGCACCAGAAGCCCGGTGGGCTGTTGCAGGCTATTGATATTCCGACTTGGAAGTGGGAGGTGGTAAATATGGATTTTATTTTACCTCACACTCAGAGGAAGCATGATTCCATTTGGGTTATTGTGTCGGCGATTTAAATCAGCCCATTTTCTTCGATCAGACGACTTTTTTAGAGGATTATGCTTAGATTGTATATCGGGAGATTGTGAGGCACGAGTGCGTATCGATTATTTCGCATGCAGAGGAGCCCGGTTCACGGCTAACTTCGGAGGTCTTTCGAAGGATTAGGGACCCGGTGAGTCTCGATCTGCGTTCATCCTCGCATCGACGGACAAAGCCGAGCGCACTATCCGCACCGCGAGGATATGCTGCGGGCTTGTGTTATTGATTTCAGGGGTATCTGGGAGGATCATTTACCTCTTGTGGAGTTTGATTATAACAACAACTACCATTCTAGTATTCAGATGGCGCCTTATGAGGCCTTATACGAAAGGAAGTGCAGGTCACCGATAGGCTGGTTCGAGGTGGGAGAAGTGCAGTTAGTCGGGTCAGATTTGATTCAGCAGGCAATGGATAAGGTGAAGCTTATCCATGAGCGGTTATTGTCAGCCCAGAGTCGACAGAAATCGTATGCAGATCATCGGCGTCGACACTTGGAGTTTGAGGTAGATGATTGGGTTTTTCTGAAGGTATCACCCATGAAGGGCGTGATGAGATTTGGGAAGAAAGGGAAACTTAGCCCAAGGTACATTGGGTCTTATTAGATTGTCCGTAGGGTAGGCAAGGTTGCCTATGAGTTGGATCTGTCGTCCGATCTGGAGGCAGTACATCCAGTGTTCCACGTATCTATGTTGCGGAAATGTGTTGGAGACCCGTCTAGAGTGCACCCGATTCATGATGTCCAGGTGACAGAGGGGTTATCGTATGAGGAGATTCCCATAGCGATACTCGATCGTCAGGTTAGGCAACTTCGAACAAAGGATGTGGCTTCCGTCAAGGTCTTATGGCGGAACGAGAACAGGGAGGAGATGACGTGGGAAGCGGAGGATGACATGATGAAGAAGTATCCTCACTTATTCCCTATACCTTCAGGTAACCCACTTTCCTGCTTGTTAGTTTTAATTTGGCAATTATGCTTAAGTATTGTTGTGGCTCGTGGAGCATCTTTAATTGCAAAATGAATAGTTAAGAGGGTCTATGTCGATATTGTGATTTGAGTAAGCCAAGAAGGAACATTCGGGACCAATGTTTCTAAGGGGGGGGGGGGAGAATTTTATACCCCGTAGTTCTGACCATGCGTATGAGAGCGTACGAAAGGGAGTAAGACTTAAAATTTTAGAAGGACAGGTTGATGGATTGTTTCGGACAGGTTTTAGTCAACTTTGAGGCGGGTTATGACCCGTTATATTGAGAGTTCCTAGGTGTTTCAAAGGCCTAGTGTGTAGTTCGTTGAGTTTAGTTTACAACGCGACCAACCGTTCGTCGATAGGACATCGGAGTAGAAAGTTATGGGAGTTACAAGTTCGGTCTGTGATCGGACAATGCGTTTCCGCGAGAGCCAGGCGCGCGCCGTAAGAGCTGAGTGTTCGCTGAAGTTGCAGCGCCGCGGCGCCAGGATGTTCTGGGAGTCGGAAGAAGTTTCAGCGCCGCGGCGCCGAGGCGGGAATTCTGGCAGAAAAACTGAGGAAAATCAGATTCCTTCTTTTAAAAGGGCCATGGGAGGGTGACAAGTGCCCCCCCCCCCCCATCTGATTTTTGCATGTCCTTTATATTGACCAAGTCTTGAAGACTTGGTCAATCTTTCAAAGTCTTTCTCTCTCTCTAAAGCTAAAGCTCTCACTTCTCTCTAGAATTCCAAGAGAAATTCAAAGCTTGAGGAAAATCTGAAAAAGTGTGGCAAGAAGGAAGCTTGTGGCTTGCTTGTATGAGTTATTGTGGTGGTGTTCTTGGAAAGGAGGCTAGCAAAGTTGTTGGAATAAATTTGGCTAAAGCTCTAAGGTAACAATTCTTCTCTTGTAGCTAGTTATTGGTGTTGCATGTGAAGAAGAAGGAACTTGTATTAGTAAATAATGCTCTTAGATTCATTGCATGTAAGAAATATGGTTTGGATATGAAAGGATTGGTTAAGAAGATTATGTGAGCATGTTGTAGCCTAAAAACTACCTTAAACTTGTTAAGTTAATTGTTGTACCTTATGGGGCAGAATTTTACACACCCAAGTTTAGGTGTGTAATCCCCTTTGAAATGTTTGGATTGTTGGGCCTAAAATGTGGCGTTTGGATGTTGAATTCGGCCTTGAAAAAGGTGGCAAAGTATGTAGAAACAAAGGAAATGCTGCCCAATTTTCCATAGAATTTAGTGACTTTGAACTTGAAATATTCTACATTGTAACTAGAGGTTAATAAGCGTATTATGGTCATTTTAGGTTGACATACTACGTGCGGTATTTTGGACTTAGCAAGTGGATTGACCGAAGAGGTATGTGGAACTTTCCTATCTCTTGAGCATGAATGGTTTTACCTATGTAGTACGATAGACGTACAAGGTTTGATATCCCTTACTTGTTTTAAGGATGGTCAAGTTTTGTGAGTAAGGGGGATTAACTCATTTCTTTTAAAAGTACTAAGGATGTCTTGAGTTTTCAAAGTTAAGGGACTTGATGTGTTCAAGTATATGATTCTTGTTTTCCTTTTAAAAGCGTAAGTCCCTTGGGTTTTAGGAAAATGTATTTGACTAAGGTATAACGTTAATATAATGACTTTATGGGAAGTTGATTATATTAGCTTTATGAAAGGTTAACAAAGAAAGATTTACTTTAAGTAAAATGAGTACGGATAAATGATTTGAGGTTGTGAAAGACAAATTGGTTTTAAGGCATCAATTGCCCAAAAGTTTTATGTGAAAAAGAGTCATTTTCAAAAGAGTGGAAGTATGTAGTACTTTGGGTTAAATTCCCGGATTTCCTTTTACTAAGATATGTTAACTTATTTATGTTATGTATGATGATCGGGTGAGCTAGGGTAAGAGTATAAATGAGGGGTAAATCCCCAAGACGTTATACCACCTTCTCCAGGGTAAGAGTATAAATGAGGGGTAAATCCCCAAGACGTTATACCACCTGCTTCAGGGTAAGAGTATAAATGAGGGGTAAATCCCCAAGACGTTATACCACCTATTCCGTGGATTTGCTACCCACGATGCGAGGAATACCTCATGCGAGTCCGTAGGGCTCATGCGGGTGAAATAGTCCCATGCGGGTGAGTACAGCCTATGCGAGGAATACCTCATGCGGGTCCACATGACCCATGCGGGTGAAATAGTCCTAGGAGTAGGAGTGCTTAATGATACTGCGGGGCGGATGACCTTGCTTTGACCATGAGCTTCCTATTTTCATGCAGTATTATATATGTTTGATATTCTCATTATTAGTAAGACACAGTGTTCTGTAAATTGATTTTTATACATGTCTCCAGTTATTTTATACTTGAGGTATTTCAGTATTTTCCAGTTTCGCATACTTAGTACATATTGTGTACTGACCCCTTTCCTCGGGGGCTGCGTTCATGCCGCAGGTAGGTGTAAGCAGGTGGTGGATCCTCATTCTTAGGATCACTGTTCTGGTGTCAGAAGCTCCAGTCTTCCGGAGGCTTATTTTGTTGGTACGGTTTTTCCCTGATTCTGTAGGTATTTTGTACATTCAGGGGTATGGCTGGGCCCTGTCCCGTCACAGTTGTTATTCTTAGAGGTCTGTGGTGATGTTTGTGTTTTGGGCTGTAAGAATAAGTTGTACTGTTATACTTTTGATTAAGTATGTTTTTATGGAAGGCAGCCTTGTCGGCTAGCCGGTGATGTTTACTATTTACAGGTTTATGTGTTATGTATGTTCCGCTGCTATTCTCTGATGTATACCTGACGGGGTGCCCCGGTAGGGCACCAGTCGCGGCCCCGGGGTCGGGTCGTGACACCACCCGAGAAATTTTACGTTTTTGTGGGGCCCACGAGGTTTCCGATATTTTGACCAATTATGGAAATGTCGGAAAATGAAACATTATGGACGAATGGGAGGGTGACACATGTCACCCCCCCCCCCCCCACTCTATTGGGCTTGGACGAATTGGACAAGGCCCAACTTGTCAAGTCTTGAAATGCCAAGGCTTGACATTGTTGACCAAGTCAAGAAGTCCACTTGAGTCTTGATATTTAAAGTTCCCTCATCCTATCCCCACAAGTGTCTTGATCTCAACCCTCCATTCTATTATATAGTCATCCTTGTTGCAAGACTAGTCTCAAACACTTAGAAAAAAATTAGAAACTTGAGAAGTGGAGGGAGTGCTCTCGGCTTTGAGCCTCAATTGGAAGAATTTTTTTCTGTTTGTGGTTCAATAATCCCAATACTTTAAACCAAGGTTCCTAAGGGTATTGTAAGGATATCTCAATAGAGAGATCCCAGAAAAGTGTCGTTTTTGCATAAGTCGCAAGGTGAAAACCCAAGTCGCTTTCATAGGTTTTGTTTGGAACTTGAAGAAAAGTTGTTTGTGAACTTCTAAAGGGCTTCAAGTGACGGATTAGAGTGTCAAGGAAAGGAGCTAAGTTGCTAAGGAGCGACTTCGGATCTTGAAGTCGGATTAAGGCTTGTAAAGGTAACCATCTTGTCCTCTTAAGTGATTGAAGATTACTTATTGTTGTAGTTATACATTTGAACAAGCATGAGATATATGTATTGGAGATTATAAGTATTATGGATATTGGAAGCCTAAATCCGAAATGACCTTGTTAGCAATTTGATATTGAAATATAATTTGGTCGATAGTTAGAATCGTCGCATATTATCTAATTGAAGATTGTAGTTGTTATAATCGATTGCGGCTATATAACATGTTATACTAAACAACTTGGATTGAAAAAGAATTGGAAAAGACTTTGTGTTGTTGTACCTCATATTGCCGAGAATGACATTGTATTTTGGACTAGTTTGATATCAATTGTGGGGCAGAATTTTACACGTCCTGTTAGGCGTGTAATCCCATTTTGTTAGATACATTGTTGAGCCTTAAATGTGGCATGTTTAGTTATTGAATTCGGCCCTTGAAAAAGGTGGAAAAGTACGTAGAAACAAAGGAAGTGTTGTCCGATTTTCTGTAGAATTTGGTGACTTTACACTTAGAATATTCTACGTTTGAAGCTAGAGGTTAATAGACGCATTATGGTCATTATAGGTTGACATACTACGTACGACATATTGGGCTTAGCAAGTGGATTGAACCAAAGAGGTATGTGGAACTTTCTTATCTCTTGAGCATGAGTAGTTGTAAATGTATAGTACGGTAGACGTACGAGATTTAAATGAATTTAGTTTCATTTGATATCCTTGACTTGTTTTAAGAATGTCCAAGTTGGTTGAATTAGAGAATTAACTCACTTGTTTTAAAGGTTAAAGATATCTTAGCTTCTAAAGTTAAGAAACTTTATTTCTAAAGTTAAGAGACTTGAAGTATTTTGAAAGTATATGATACTTGGTTTTTGAAAGTATAAGTCTCTTGGTTATAAAAAAAATGTAAGTGTCTAAAGCATAAAGTTAGTATAACGGCTTTATGGGAAGTTGGTTATAATAACTTTATGGAAAGTTAAAAGAATGGTTTACTCTAGTGATGTAAATAAAGATAAATGACTTGAAATGAAGAAAGGCAAATTGATTTAAAGGCATCAATTGCTTAAAGTTTTAAAGTAAAAAGTCACTTGGTTTAGAAGCCTATAAATGTATTTCTAAAAGGTATTGTGACTTGTCTTGAAAGGTAGATATGAATTGATACTACAGTTATTAGTATCTTGGAGTTTTATATGAAAAAGAGTCATTTTAAAAGAATAGAAGTACATAGTACTTTGGGTTAAATTTTCGGATTTTATAATGACATGTTAGTGCCTTAAGTAAACTAAAATGAGAGTGTATATAAATAAGGCTAATAAGAAGTTTGGGATTTTTTAACTTTCTTATGTTATGAATGATAAGCCGGTGGTGCTTATGTTATGTATGATAGCCGGTTGTGCTAGGTTATGTTATTCTGGCGGGGTAAACCCCCGGGTTACTACTTATTCCATGGATTTGCTACCCATGATGCGAGTGCGGCGTTTGTACTCATTTCGGGTCCACCGGGCCTATGCGGGTGAAATAGTCCCATGCGAGGCGGATGACCTCATTGCGGGTCCACAGGACCTACGCGGGTGAAATAGTCCCAGGAGTAGGATTGCTTAATGATACTACGGGCGGGTGGCCCTACTTTGATCACGAGCCTCCTATTTTTATGCAGTAAAGTATACTCTTGTTTACTCATTGTTAGTAAGACACGCATCGTTATTTGAGTTATCATACATGTCTCCAACTTTATTTTAGACTTTATGATTTCATTACAGTACTTTCAGTTTCACATACTTGGTACATGTTGTACTGAACTCCTTCGGGGGGCTGCGTTCATGCCGCATGTAGAGTTATACAGTTCTTGATCCTCACTCTAGATCACTGTTACCGTTGAGAAGCTCCATTACTCCGGAGGCTTATCTTTGGTTCAGATCCCTGGTATTGTCGGTTGTTGTACATTCAGGGGTATGGCGGGGCCCTGTCCCATCACAGTTGTTATATAAAAATTCTTAGAGGTCTGTAGTCATATCTTGTGGATTGGGTTGTAAGAACAAAAATGTATATTTTTCAGAAGGTGGCCTTATCGACTAGTCTGTTGATATTTACTGTCTAGTATTTTTATGAGTTTATGTATGTTCCGCTGCTATTCTCTGATGTATACTCAGGGTGCCCGTGTAGTGGCACCGATGCGCCTGGGTCGGGTCGTGACAATGAGGGCATTGTCTTTATTATTATATATGTTGATGACATATTGATAATGAGATACAATAAGGCTCTCATGCAGTCAGTTAAGGATTGGTTGTCCAAGACTTCATGATGAAGGATTTAGGTGATGCATGCTACATTCTGGGAATTAGGATCAATAGAGATAGACCTAATAGATTGTTGGGGCTGTCACAGTCAGTCTACATAGACAAAGTGCTTAGACGTTTTTCAATGGAGAATTCCAAGAAAGGCGGTCTTCCGATGGGTCAAGGCATCAAGTTATCAAAGAAGGTTTGCCCTTCTAATGCTATTCAACTTGAGCGCATGAAGAGGATCTCATATGCTTCGGATAGGATCGATCATGTATGCCATGACCTGTACTAGGCCAGATGTGGCCTTTGCACTTAGTATGACTTGCAAGTTCCAGCAGAATCCTGGCGAGGAACACTGGAAAACAGTCAAGAGTATTCTCAAGTACCTCAGACGTACTAAAGATTACTTCTTAGTCTATGGTGGATGTAATGAGCTGGTTGCCACTGGTTATACCGATGCTAGTTTCTAGACAGATGTTGATGATTTCAAATCTCAGTCTGGTTACACGTTCTTTTCAATGGAGGAACAGTGAGCTGGAAGAGCGGGTATTAGATATGTTGGTGATTGGCTCTAGGCCAAATGGGAGATTGAAAGTATATGTATATCCTAGAGACAATCTGTCTTAGGACAAAATGTACTTTATACACATTCGTATTTTATTAATGATGATTAATATTATGGCATTTGCATTTGTTGAATTATTAGTTAATTATTTATACTATTCTATAAATGTATCTCTAGAGTTTACGTGTTTATTAATGATGTGAGAATTAATGTTATAACGTAACTCTTAAATTACCTCGACTAATGATCATCGAAATTGGGATATCGATAATATACGATACGTCGACATGTGGTCTGCATCATATCCTTAGGGGATGTAGTATGTCTCACTTGCTACGAGTTATGGCAACTCGTGATGGACACATGGATACTTGTTGAAGTATTGGTATGCCATGCTGATGTACTGTTTTGTTATATGTCTATAATGTCATCGGCATGTGGGAGATAAAAGTCCTTAGACTTGAGGTCAATATCACCTTGTTTACAGAGTAATGTACTTTGATCCTGTCCTAAGCTCAAATGCCTTATATGTTGAGACGCGACTTGTTTTGGGTGTATTACAAAGTAGATTAAAGGTGCTATGTGAGCCAAGATTAGGATTCATTCCTTGAATATATATTCAAGTGAACACTCAGGTACTCATATGGTATTAGGTTGACTAAGTCATTGGCCAATGCAATAGACATGTCTGTGATATGGTCCTGTTGTCAACTAATATAGATGAATTATAATGATCAAGCCATTTGGATAGACACTTGACAAATCCTAAGCTTGATTGAGTGTGTCATGAATGAAAAGATTTTATCTTCCCACATAGAGGTTCAGTTCACATGTTTTGTGTGGCTAAACTTTACATATTGGGTTCGTCTTCCGGCGCAATCTAGGAGTTCCGTGAAGATCCTAATGTAATTAGTGATGATATGTAAAGGCCTGAAGGGTAACACTAAGTCAAATGTTCCGTCGATTGAAGGATGTAATTAGAAGGAGATTAAATATATGTACGGTTGATGACCGGGACATTAGAAATGGTAACAAGGCTGAAAATTGGGACAGGACCGTGGTGTCAAAACGTGCATAGGCAATGCAGTGCCACTTACTCTGGGTTGCGGTGCCGACGCAGTTTCGGGCAGTCCGAATTTTAGCCATCTGCTGGGCCCAACCCACGGAAACCCTAGAAGCCTCTATTCTCAATTATAAATAGAGGACTCCATTCTCCCATTTCAAGACACCAATGGAAAAAGACAAATCTCTTCTAAAGCTCTGTCGGAATCCCTAGCATTCTAGACTTAGCAATTACATCATAGTTTTCAGAAACTTACAAATCGAGAGACGTTTGCGTGTGCACCCTCGGACTATACAAAACCATGGATTTCGCGGATAGCAATCTACAAAAATGTAAGTCTTCTATCAAAGTGTTACATTTACTTTGTGTTCATGTTTACATTATATATCATACTACAGTTCGACCGCTTAGGTCGAGTTTGAATCATAAATTTTTAAATCCGTTGTGTGTACGAACCCGACGTAAACTCCTACAAATGGTTGATCTCACTATCAAATCACATTTATAAATATGATTGTTTTTTTTAATATCCTTCTCTTGTAGCTTTAAAGTTTGATTAAAGATAAATAAGGAAGAAATATCATAGGGAATGAAAATATGGGCAGAGACCAATTTGGTAAACTGATTCCGGCTGTCTCAATTTATATGATATCATTTTCTTTTTAGTTTATCGCAAAAAATATCACTTTTTAGAAATAATTTAACTTTAAAATTATCATTTTATCCATAATGAAATGATTTTTATAGACACACAGTTATTTTAAGGTTTGTTTAGACCACACATTTCAAAAATTAATATTTTTTTTTAATTTTGTGTCAAGTCAAATGATGTCACGAGGGAGTAGTATTTTTGAACTTGTTGGAGAAATGATACGGAAATAGTAAATAACTATTACAGTGATGAAAGGATAAACTTCAAAGATTACAACAATGAGTTTTTAATCTTTGACAATCTTGAAGTAGAACTCGAATTCTGGATTTTTTGTATTCAGAAATACAAGAGCATGAACTGTTGCAACTGTGGCTTGTATGTCCGCTGAGAATCTGAATTGGTTAGAGTTCTTTGATAGCAAGATCCAACCTGAAACACTTATCAACAAATTAGAGAATCACAACACCACCGGCTGAGTCGAGAGATGACTTTCTGTCTTTAAGACAAGATTGCACCGTATATATCATTTTACGTTGCTAGGCAATAGTCTTTCAAGATAAAACAGCTACTAACACAATTGTGAAAAGAAAACTCAAGTGTTTCTCTTGAAGAACTTTGAGTATTGAAAGGATTCTAGAGAGAAAGAAGATTTTCAGAATTTCTATTTTTGTTTTTCTACAAGTGTATCAACAATTGAGCCAAAGACCTCAATTTATAGTGTAAGAATTGTCTCTTCAAGTGCCAAGTAATGGCATTGAATCACCTATGTAATAGCAATGAATTTCCCAAGTAATGACACTTATTTATTAGCCCAAATAATGGATGATTAATGCTAGAATAAATGTCATTGAGGGCAGCCCAAAATTCTCAAAAAATCAGATTTTCGTCACTCTCTGCCAGGGTAGCGCCACAGCTCTAGAAACTTGAATCAGAATTAGCGCCGCAACTCGTCGGCGCCGCGGCCCTGACGGGGTTGGTGTCGCGGCGCTCCCCGACGCCGCGGACCTTCTCGACTCCGCGGCCCTTTCCGACCCGTTCCATCTTTACACTATGCACATTTCTTCCTTCGTTTATAAACGTGGAACACTTGTCATTTGGCCAATGATCGTCCATCATTCTATGTCTCAAACACTTTACTTACGCATCAATATCTCTTTCACTAATGAAATTTACGATCCTTGGTACAATGTGTGCATGTGTGTGGAAACGACGTTTCCGATGTGCGGAGCCCCAATTGTTTGAGTCATAAATAATGGTATAAACTTTATTCCACATTAATAAATTTTCAATAATCCCCTCTTGAAAGAGATTTGGCGCACTCACAAGGTGCATATTTCTATCAATCTTTTAGCGGACCGATGTTGCATCAGGAGAGGTAGATTCCTCTTTGAACCTTCCTTAGTTGAATACCATCAGACTTACTTACTGCGCGGTGAACGTGATGTCTTGAACCTTCAGTGTTTAGTGTAAGCTAAGTCAACGACACCACCATAACTACTTCCCTTACTCTGTTCTTCTTAATGTTCTATCCGTTGTGGCCGTGGACACTCTTGGAATCCTAAGTGTGTTCATTTGAGATGACATGTACTCGCACTTAAATAGGTGGTCTCCTATAAGGTATCCTTTTATACCCCACTTCACAAGTGTTAGGAACTATTAAAAGTTTCCCCAAACCTAATCTCAATCGTTGAGGATCATTAAAGGTTTTGGAAACTTAACCTCTACCCATACTGCAGATAGCACTTAATGTCTATCGCGGGAACGACTTTGGGTTTATGTTCCTTACAGAAATCACAAGACGAAGTGCTCTTGCTTTCACCAAAGTGCTCAACTGAACCTTTACAAATTAGTTTTCTCATTGAACCTAATTCCCGGGATCTCCAGTCAGTAAGGTTGGGTTACCACTGTATCATTCCTTATTGTTTGGGTTTTAAGCTCATTCCCCTAGACAGGCAGACCATCTGATCTCTGGGTATGCCCTTAGTCAAAGGTTCTGCTATGTTATCATTTGATTTTACATAATCAATGGAAATAATATCTGTGGTGATCAACTGCCTAACAAGATTATGCCTCCGTTGAATATGACGAGAATTGTCGTTATACATAGAACTCTGCGCCTTTCCTAGAGCCTACTGGATGTCACAGTGGATCATTACATAAGGTACGGGTTTGTCCCAACATGGGACGTCCTCTAAGAAATTATAAAGTCACTCAACTTCTTCTCCTACTTTGTCTAAAGTAATAAACTCCGACTCCATCGTGGATCGGGTGATGCAAGTTTGCTTAGAGGATTTCCAAGACAGCCCCACCACCAATTGTAAATATATACCTACTGGTGAACTTGGTGTTCTCTATATCAGATATCTCGTTTGCATCACTGTACCCCTCTACTATAGTTGGATATCTCGAATAATGCAACCAGTAAGTTAGCTTGTATTTCAGGTATCGTAGTACCCGATTCAACGCTTTCCAATGATCATTACTCGGATTACGGGTAAACTTAGCCAATTTGTTGACTACATGTTTATATCGTGTCGTGTGCGCTTATTATATACATCAAACTCCCAATCACCTGCACATATCACTCCTGGCATATGGGCGCACCACGATTTTTTATTAATTTTTTGATTCATATCCAGTGGTGACTTCATCGGCGAGCTGTCGAACATCTCAAACTTTCTCAACACATCTTTGATGTAGTGAGACTGAGATAAGACCAGTCTGTCAGACGTCTTAGAGACATTGATCCCTAAGATGACATGTGCAATACTCATATCCTTCATATCGAAACATTATTTCAACATATTCTTAGTCTCTAGGATCAAACTAGGACTACTCCCTGTGATCAACATGTCATCTACGTAAAGTCATATCATGACAAACGAGTCAGAATTACCTTTCATGTAGACACATTTTTCACACACATTAATGGAGAAAACCTTCGATAGTAGAGTACTATCAAATTTTTCGTGTCATTGCTTCGGGGCCCATTTCAGCCAGAGATTTGACAAGTCGAAAGACTTTCTTCTCTTCCTAGAACCACATACCCCTCGGGTTGTTTCATATAAAGTTCTTCTTCTAAATCACCATTTAGGAAGGTTGTTTTGACATCCATTTGATGTATCTCAAGGCACGCAATGTTGCAATCGTAATGAATACTCATATGGACGTCATTCTAGATACCGGGGAGTACGTGTCAAAATAGTCAAGGCCTTCCTTCTGTCGATAACCCTTGACTACCAATATGGTTTTGTACTTATCTATAGACCCATCTGCTTTATACTTCCATTTAAGTATCCATTTACAACCCAACATTTTGTTTCTCGGAGGAAGATCAACCAACTACCAAGTATGATTTTGCAAGATGAAGTATATTTCACTCTCAATAGCTTTTTTCCATAGCGGTGCCTCTAGAGTTGACAACGCTTCAGCAATTGTCCTTGATTCATTATCAACCATATAAGCTACAAAGTCAGGACCGAAGGTTTTATCCTTCTAGGGCCTTTACATTCGTCTTGGTTCCATCTCTGGAGTCTCAAAGTTTTGAGAATCTGGAACACTGGATTCCGGATATTCAGCACTTCGGAGTCCACTAGATCCCGGCAGTCAATAACTTCTAGTTCCTGAGAGATTTGTTTATAACTTCATTTGCGAGAGGTTATGTCTTTTTTCTTTCTAGGAAAACTATCCTCAAAGAATTGGGCATTCCTTGACTCCATGATCGTACCCCCGTCGATATCTAGTACATCTGACTTATACACTAAGAAGCGATAAGCACTACTGTTATTTACATATCCGATGAAAATGCAATCTACAGTCTTAGGTCCAATCTTGACCTGCTCTGGCTTAGGTACTTCAACATTTGTCAAACAACCCAACACCTTCAGGTAATTGTAGATGGGTTTCTTTCCCTTCCATAACTCGTATGGAGTTTTGTCCTTACCCTTATGTGAGACTCTATTAAAAATCGTATTAGTGGTAAGGACAGTTTCTCCTCACATGTTTTAGAAAGACCAGAATTGATGAGCGATGCATCCATCATTTCCTTCAATGTACGGTTCTTGCGTTCAGCGACACCGTTCGACTGAGGTGAGTATGGAGCCGTCGTTTGATGAACAATGCCTGATTGGGCATAATATTCCTCAAATGGTGCTACGTATTCTCCCCCTCTATCACTATATATTGATTTAATCCGCACGCTTAGTTGGTTTTCAACTTTCGTTTTATTGCGTCTGAACGCTTCAAAGGCTTCATCCTTACTTTTCAACAAGTAATGGTAATAATACTTTGTGTTGTCATCTATAAATGTCACAAAGTACTTGTTCCCTATCTAGTTTGTGCAAACTTCAAATCATATATATCGGTATGAATAAGTTCTAGAGGAGTAGTATCCCTTTCAATGGATCTAAGGGGAGTCTTAGTGAGTTTTGCCTATACACACACCTCACACTTATGTTGAGATGGTTAACGTCGATAGACAGCAACAACTTCAACTTTACCAACCTTTGGATGGATTTGTAGTTCACATAGCCTAATATATGATGCCATAAATTAGAAGACTCAAGCAAGTAAGAAGAAGTTTCACTTTTATTTCTTGAACGCATGACTGACATGGCGTTAACCTTGAAGAGGCCTTCACAGACGAAGCCCCTTCCCACAGAGGTTTCATTTTTGGTGATTACAAACTTATTGGACTCAAATACTAGCCTAAAACCAGTACTAACCAATACATGACCTGGAATTAAATTCTTCATAATCTCAGGGACATGCATCACCTCCTTCAGAGTGAGCTATTTGCCAGAAGTCATCTTAAGGACCACTTTTTCTACCCCCAGCACGTCAGAGGAAGTGTTGTTACCCATGAGTAGCTTCTTGTCTGTAACTGGTGTATACATGGAGAAGGCATCTATATTGGAACAGATGTGACGGGTAGCACCCGTGTCCATCCACCATTGCTTGGGATTCTCTACAAGGTTTGCTTCTAGCACCACCACAGAAAACTCCTCAATCATGTCGTCAAGAAGCGTGTCCTCGAAGACGTTGGAATTTGCCTTTCCTTTGGCCTTAGCGGGTTGCTTTCCCTTAGGCAAGGATTTTTTATTATCTTCCTGAATTTGGAGTTTGATAATAAGCTCTTCAAAGGTCATTTCCTTTGTTTTGAGTTTTAAGTAACTCATAAACTCACTCCATGAGGGAGACAATTTTTCAATCAGTGATGCAACCAAAAACTACTCATTTGGTTTTATACCCTCCAAACCAGGAGATGTAGAATCATTTGGAATTCCTGGACTTGAGACATCACTATCTTGCTATCCACCATTTGAAATTTCAAGAATTTCCCAATGATGAATTTCTTTGTACTTGCATCTTGTGCGTTGTACTTCTTCTGAAGCTTCTCCCACAACTCTTTGGTGGTGCCTACGATGCAATACACCGTGTAGAGCGGGTCTGACAAGCAGTTCATGATATAGTTCTTACACATGAAATCATTATGATTCCACAAAGGACCAAAATTGGGTTTCAGAAACATTTTAATTACATATTTACCCCAAATGACCAAATCTGCTTATTCAAAAAGTTTTAATTTCAGATTCTGAAACTCTTAAACTTCAGAATCTGAAACTTTTAAAACTTCAGTTTCTGAGGATTTTTTTCGAGATGAACATCGCCGCATCGCTACACCATGGAGCAGTGGCTCCTAGTCAAACCCTAGGTGGCGTCGCGACACTCTATCATGGAGCCTCGACGCAACCTCTAAAACCCTAGGTGGCGTCGCAGTGCCTTTGTCTCAGAAACACAGATTTACCCTAAAACTAGTTCAGGGTCAGATTTGCAGATTCGTCTGAGTTACCCTTCACTATCAAACAACACATTCATCAACCATCATTCAATCATTTCTCGTTCTTCACTTCAGTGCACCATGTTCGCAATGAACCGATTACACACATCGACCTAGAAGAGTTAGATCGTAATGACTTCCTCGATTACATCATTGTTTAATAGTTTGGGAGACAAGAATGATGTGCTCTTAAGATATTAGGTTTTCAAGCTTTAAACGACATAAATTTCATATTTAAATAAATTCTAACCCATATTATTATCAATGATTACTACATAATCACACAAAATAGCCCAAGCTCTGATACCACTATAGAGTTTTGTTGGGTTCGTGTACACAGCGAAATTTGAAAATTTTGTGTTTCAAACCCAACAAGCATCGAAACTGTAAGATGATTATGTAGTAATATAAAACATGTAAATATATAACATGTATATAACTGTAATACTTCGATAAAATACTTACTATTTAGAAACTCTGGAGTCTTTTAGTAATTTTCGAGGGTGCGCACGCAATTTATCCTCGACAACAAGTTCCAAGAACTTTGATATATGCCTCTTTCGAACAACTAGGAAATTCGGCAGAGGTTCAAGAGAGAGTTTAATTCTAGGTCTCTAAGACTTAAAATAATATATGAATAATCTTGTGTATTGAATAATAAATAGAAGCCCTCTACTTATAGTTGCATTTTAATATAGGGTTTCTTGTGTGCCAGGACCAGAAAATGAGGTGCAATGGGTCAGTCAGACTGGCCCACTGCCTGACCGGCGCCGCGAACCAAATAGGAGGCGTCGCGACCCTCGACGTCCAGTGTGAGATGTCGTCTCGTTTTCATTTTAATTTAAATCTGAAATCCAATTTCTACTTAATTAAATAATCATTATTCATTCAAATGTTCGATCATAAATCGAGCATTTATATTCTCTCATTACATCCTTATATCAAAGGAACAATTGACTTAGTGTTACCCTACAAGTCTTCACATATCAACACTAATCATATTAGGGTCTACACGAAACTCGTAGATGGCGTCGGAAGACGAACTCAATATATGAAGTATATTTACACGAATTCGGTAAACTGAACCTCTATGTGGGAAGATAAAATCCTTTCATTCATGACGCACTCAATCAAGCTTAGGATTTGTCAACTATCTATCCAAATGTCTTGATAACTATATGTTACACCCCGTAATTCCAGGACATGTTTAAGAGAATGTAAGTAAGGAAGCAGGACTTTTAAATTTTTGAAAGAAAGAAAAATTTGTTGTTCTTAAGAAAAATCTTCCGAACCGCGTGAAGGAAAAAAGTTTGTTATTGGGAATTGGATTCTCAATTTTGGTATTTAAGAGTTATAGGATTTATAAGAATTATGGAATTTTATTTCCAGATTTGGTCATGTAGGGCTCACTCGGGAAATTATACGATTTTGTGGGGCCCACAAGGTTTTCGATATTTGACCAATTATGGAGATTTTGGGGAGATGAAATAATTTTGGCATGCTAGCCAAAAATTGGACAGTTTTGATTGTAGTAGTTGGCCAAGAACACCAACTAAAGGACTGAACTAATGGATTGTATTAGTGGACTAATGGACTATTTTTACATTGGACTATGGACTGTTTTTACGTTGGACTATGGACTAGTTTTAATGGACAGTGTTGGTAGATTAAGGGGCTGAATTTTACACGTCCTATTTGGCATGTAATCCCCTTTGAAATCTGATTTTGTTGAGCCTTAAATGTGACATTTGGTTATTGATTTCGGGACTTGAAAAAGGTGGAAAAGTACGTAGAAACAGGGGAAGTGCTTCCCAATTTTCCGTAGAATAAGAGACCTTATGCTTAGAAATATTCTACGAAGAAAACTTGATAGACGTGTTATGGTTATCATAGGTTGATATTCTACGCGCGACATATTCGACTTGGCAAGTGGATTTAGCTGAGGAGGTATGTGAACTCTTCCTATCCTCTTGAGCATGATTATTATGAAATATATAGTACGGTAGACGTACATGTGTTAAATGAATTTGGTTTCATTTTGATGTCCTTGACTTGACTTCTAAAATCTCAAGAGCCTTGAATTATTCTAAAAAGTTGTGAATCATTATTTGGATAGAAATTGATACTTGGTTTTAAAAGAATAAGTTCTCTTGGTTTCCCAAATGAATGTAATTGTTTTGAATTGCTTAAAACATAAATGTTATACTAGCTTTATGAGAAGTTAGTTATAATGACTTGAGGAGGATAAAAGAACGGTTTACTTACTTGATTTTAAAGGCCTTGTAATGATTTTCTGAAGGTGTAGTAACTTGGTTTGATAAGTAAACGTGTCTTGATACTACGGGTATTAATGTCTTGAGACTTTTGTGTTAAGTTTTTTTTTTAATTTGCTTATGTTGTTTACGATGGCCGGTTGCGTTTGTATTGTATCACTTAAACCCCTGGCCATGTTACGTTGTTCATATTCCGCGGGTTTGCTCCCCCCGATGCGAGGAGTACCTCATGCGGGCCCAAGGGGCTCATGCGGGACGGGGTCCTATGCGAGGAATACCCTCATGCGAGTCCAAGGGGCTCATGCGGGACATGGTCCTATGTATTACCGCGGGTTTGCTTCCCCCGATGCGAGGAGTACCTCATGCGGGTCCACGCGACCTATGCGGACTAAGAGAGTCCAGGTTTAGGATTTGCGCAATGATACTATGGGCGAATGGCCCTAGTTCGATCATTGGCTGCCTATTCAGAACCGGCCAGGTCACACTTATTTACTCTCGTATATACTATGGCACTGTGTACTGTTAATTGGTTTTTCATACATGTCTGTAGATTTGTTTTGGACTATTGTGATTTCATTACGCATTTCGCCACATACTTAGTACTGTTAGACGACTTCCTTCGGGCCGTTCATGCCGCAGGTAGAGATACACCGATTGTTGATCCTCACTCATAGGATCACAGTTCTGCATTTTGGGAAGCTCCGTTTTTCCAGAGGCTTATCTTTTGGTATGGTTCCCTGTCAGTGTAGGTACATGTGTATTCAGGGGTATGGCGGGCCCCTGTCCCGTTATAGTTGTTATGTCAAAAACTCTTAGAGGTCTGTAGTCCTGTTGTCAGTTGGGTTTGTAAAGGATGTAACTGTTCGGGCTTTTGATATTTATATATATATTAAAAGGCGACCTTATCGGTTAGTCTGTTTCTTATTTTACATTGTTCCACGTCTATGAGTTTATTCTGCTGGTTTTCTATGATGTATACCTACTGGGGTGCCCGGGTAAGGCACCAGTTGCGGGCCCGAGGTCGGGTCGTGACACTATATCTCATCTATATTGGTTGACAACAAGACCATATTCTAGATATGTCTATCGCGTTGGCCAATGACTTAGTCAACCTAATATCACTGAGAAACTGAGTGTTCTCTCGAATGTACATTCGAGGAATGAATCCTAATCTTGGCTCAACTACCACCTTTAATCCACATCTTAATGTACCCAATACACACTACAAGAAAAATGGTCTACGGTGAGTCAGAGTGTGACCGTTTTTGCAACTGTCACATAGTGTGACACTTTTTCATTTGACTTCTCGGTCAAAAGACACTTATGACATACGTGTGACAGTTATATAAACTGTCATAAATTTATGAAAGACATATGACAGTTATTTGCACCGTCACATGTTGTGTGACGGTTTTTTGGCATTGGCCCATTTTTTTTGGAGTCGACCCGATCCAACCCTTAAAAACCGGGCCATCTAAATAAATCATATTAGGTCGAATTCAAATACTTAGCTGCTTTCCATATCTAACAATTTGTTGCGCCTTTCTTTCCATATCAAACACTTTGCTGCTTTCTATATCCATACCCCAAATCAAACCAAAATCTGGGCCCTAAAATTCCATACCCCAAAATCTTGTACAAGTCGTATCTCAACCTATAAGACATTTGAGCTTAGGACAGGATCAAAGTATATTACTCTGTAAACAAGGTGCGTATCGACCTCAAGTCTAAGGACTTCTATCTCACACATGTTGATCATACTTTAGATATGTATAACAAATAATATTTCAGCAGGGTATACCAATACTTCTAAAGTATCCATGTGTCCATCACAAGTAGCCGTTACTCGTAGCAGGTGAGACATACTATATTCTCTAAGGATGTGATGCAGACCACATGTCGACTTATCACATATCATCGATATTCCATTCTCGATGATCATTAGTCGAGGCTATTTTAAGAGTTACGTTATAATATTAATATCTCACATTATTAATAACAATGTAACATCTAGGGATGCATATTATAGAATATTACAAATAATTCAATAATTGCAAACGCCAAAATATTAATTTCCATTAATAATAATACGAATGTGTATAAAATACATTTTTCCTAATACAGATTGTCTCTAAGACATACATATACTTTCAAGTTATAAGCTGAATTGAAGTGTATCTGCTTTGTAAAATGAAATATTGAATGAGGTGTAACAATTATAAGTTGGAAGCAAGGGAGTGAACTCGCAGCCTATTGCCTGCCATGGAACAAAACAGAAACAATCATGGAAAAAGTACATTCTGTAGATGGAGTTGTCTCAAACCAAATGTGATTTGGATCTCGTATTATTAAACAAATTGAAGGGCATTATGTTCCTAAGTTATCATGTTAGACACAATGCGCGTATCTCAACCATGTAACAATAAACTGAAGCATGGGAACAGACAAGAGAGACCTAAGTGGTGGGAAGACAATGCAGCCTTTTAAAATGTTTGTATTAATTGATTACTGGTAATTCTTGCAGTTCCTCTATTTACACTTGAGAGCAAGACGTCCGGTATCAAAGTTTATGAATACAGGTGTTTCTGATATTAATTTAGGTAAATACCCTTTTATCAGCTATATAATAGCCTGATAATAGGATGCAGGATTTTATAAGGGGATGATCATATCCCCAAAGAGACCACCACCGGTTCGTGCGTAGGGCCATTAATGCACAACAGAACGTAAAACAAATTGGTGTTTCAGTTCCAACTACCAAGGAGTGTGCTTGTCACTTACAGTCAATGTCAGATGGTAGTCTTTTTCTTCCCTTTCACCCCTAAGAGAGAGTTTTTGTCTTTTCCATTATTCTTCAGTTGCACCAATCAGAAACAAACGCCAATTTTTTTTGCTCATTTGGTCGAAAGCTACATAGCACCGGAGGCGGGAAACTAAAGGTGCAAACATAGATAGATACATGAGCTTTGAATTTGGCAAACACAACAATATGCAGTATTTCTTTTTTCTTTTTATTTTCAAACCACTGATAGACTATCGGAATTTTGAGTGTAGATGCTCCATTGGAGGACAGTTCGAATCCCAGCATTAAATTTATCTGACACCCTTCTCCTGTACTTACCAACTGCCCACAACAACCTACGCTCTTTAATGAATATCCTTACTTCCCAATGTAAACTTGAAACTCCCTATAACATGCTAATAAAAGACCAAGAGAACAAGTTCCAATATCAACTTTAATTGAGTGAACTTATCAACTTCCAGTTCCATTCTGAATCTGGCTTCTTCTGTTCTCATTTAGTACTATATTCGACAGACCACACCTAAATGGCAGGAGATCAACCTAAAGGCTCCAATTTCATTGGGGATAGACACAAGAAGAAAACGGGGGGACTGTATCTGTTGTCGTCTTTCTTGCCATCTTCTTCACAGTGTGCATTTGTAGCTCTGATATTAGCATTAACCTTATTCAGAATTAGGAACCTCGCATTAAACTGTCATCTGTAGTTGTCCAAGGATTTGCCGCACGCATATACTGGCCTGCTCTACAAATAAAATTGAACCTTACCTTGGACCTTAAGATTCAGCTTGAAAATCCAAGGAAAGCCAGCTTCAGGCATAGGGCAGGCAAAAGCTTTGTCATGTATAGGAGTAACCAGGTAGGAGAGGTCAACCTAGAGCCAGGTTTCATCCCTGCACACTGCTCCACAACTATTCTTTGCCGACTAATGCTCACGGTCGATTCCTTCTCATCCTACATAGGATGGCTCATAAAAGATATACAAGCAGGGAAACTTGTGATGAAAACAAAAACCATTATTCCGGGCAAGGCATCGCTATTTAGAAAGCTCATTAAGAAACATGTCGAAATTGCCTCTGGTCAAATTACCATTGGTTTCCTGATGTGAAGATCCTAAAAGACGAGTGCCGCTCCACGCCTAACAAGTTTTGAGGTATATAGATGTTTTTGTAGAGTTTTCTGGAAGACTTCCACTGACTATTTAAACTATATGTAATACTGGTCCTTAAATCCATGTGTGTTGACAATGCATACCCCGTTTATGAAGTCTGAAATTCTTAAGCTAAATAGTCGATGAGATGCCAGTAGGACAGAAATTTGTGTAACAACCAGCTTGATCAAATTCAGTCGATGAAATACTTGTCCACTTTCAGTCATTGATCATCATGACAAAATACAAATACAAAAATAACAAAAGGAACATAAAAGTTCTTCAAAGGCAACAGGTCAGCACACATGCATTTTCTAAAACCATAAACTACAGGCTCATTTTCTTGTTATTTATCTTCTCAAATGGAGACAACTGACTAGTTTTGGAATCATAAAAGCACGACATAAAGTTCACGAAAGTACTAAAATGGCCAACAATCAACTAACAAAACAACTAGCAATTTTTTTTCCATATTGGACTACATCAGAAGTTGCTACAGCCTATACATTATACTGCTACAGGAGTAGTCACTCAATACTAAAATTAAACTGTTACATGATTAGTACATAAAACTCCTAGAATGACAAGTAAATGCTGGATTACAAGTCGTGATTTCAACAACCTAAACAATATGTTAATGCTCTACGACATACAAGTTCGAGGTTAGCCACCACACTGGAAATGAGTGAGGTTGTCATGTACTAGAATCAATCTCCGGCAGAGAACCCAGATTTCTTCACATAGTTATTACTACCTTGCAACATAAATATATGTCAAAATATAAGCTTTTTAAAGAATCCCTTGTCAATATTTTTAAACCGATATGTAGCCTTCACAGGAGCACCAGGGCAAGTATCAGCAACTCCACTAAGATGAGATGCAGAGGGAGGTGTCTTGTATCCGTCAGAATCTGAAAGTGGATTTGAGGTTTTCAAATGAAGATCCTCTTTTTGTTTTGAAGTAATCACTTATAGCAGAGAATTGTACAACATTTCAAACAACATCTCATCCTCAGACACGGTTCCCAAATTGTCCGAGTGATCAACATTTCCATTGAAATTCAAAGACTCCTCAAAGTTAAGTTGGCGCATCACTTTGGATCGTGAATCTGTAAAATATTTTTTACACTGTGGGGCAAGCATGAGTTCATCTGGTCCAGGAGCAAATGGATCAAACCCCAACCCCTTCGGAGTCTGTGGACTTTCCGCATTTGAATAAACCAGGCTGTCATATGGTTGAGAATTGAAGCAAAGAGTCCTGTGAATAGAAGAAGAAACTGGTGAACAACACCCATCTTCGTGATCACCACCTTCTCTGATGGAATCAGGAGTGATTGGACCTAGAGGATCAGATGGTTTAGTTGGCAATTGAGGTAACGGCTTAACAATTTCTGCTCTTGGAGATTGATAACACCCCTTCAATTTCTTAACAATGGAGTAATGAGACAAACTTTCACCCTTATTTCCATTAGAACTGACATCGGTGTCCATTATTCCTGCAGTATTCACTAATAAACATAGAGTTTTGGTATGAACAATACGTTCAATGAAACTGAGGTCTAAGCAACTGAACTAAAAGATAAACTGTAAATAGGTAATTGGAGTATCTAGTAATTTATCTATCATTGTATTTTTTTTATAAGGTAAGATAAACAATTTATAACATCTCCAAAAGTTCCCAAATTCTTTCTATTTAAAACCTAACCCCATCGCAACAAGGAAGTATTACCAAGTGATGTTAACTTAGAAATGTAGTCTTTTGAGTCTGTTAATGTTGGGTTTGGTGTTGTGATATTTTACCCAACATATCGTTTTTAGTACTAATTTGAGTTTAGGAAATGTTGGAACAAATGTCACAACATTTGGACCAACATTTTATGAAAAACTGTTTTGCCTTACTTCACGGAATGAAACAATATTCGTGGAAATATTACTACGAAGTAAAAGTGACTTGACATGGTAAATAGGAGCTGATGAAAAACGTGGGAAGAACAAGTCAAAGTCGTTGCTATGCTTGAGGAACAAGTCCAATAAGTTAGAGGATTTTGCTCCATGATCTTCTCCAACAAACATACCAGCTGCCCACCTTTCCCTCATCCTTCACAACAAATCGATAAGTTTTTCAAGGAAGACTCTCTACTATAAATAGAGAGAATGCTGAAGTGAATCGATATCCAGAAACAAAAATAAAAAATACCAAGAGAGCTCGCGGGAATTCATCTTAGAAATCTGGATCACAAGTGTTGTCTGAGCGTGTCGACAACATTCTGTCAAACATTACAATTGCTGCTTAGAATCTAAATTTGTTATGTATTGAAGCAATTGTAATGAGAGTTTATCTATGTCTATTTAGGTAGATTTTTCAGACAAAAATCATCTGCAACTTCATCGTTTTTAATTCGTTTTTATTGTATCTTGTAAAATTTTAAAGAAAGGAATTATTCAAATGTATATAATATATACAATACTTTTGGTCATTATTATATCAACATATAACTTATGAAATTTAAAACCTTTGTGTACTTTAAATTTTCGCTGCTTTTTACTCTTCAAAGTTTTTCTGTTTTACTACTGTGTCGTTACCGTTGTCAGAAGACATTATCCTAACATTTGGAAACAGAATTGGCATTCAAGTTTGATTTAGTTTATTTGTATTTTATTTCCTGTTCCATAGCTCCCCAGGACCCAATAAGTGATATCAGAGCCAACACTTAACACAATAAGTGTTTGGTCTTGTTATTTAAAGCTATAGATCCAACAAATCCAACGATTGATAGGCTTCCAATTTTAGATGGTTCAAACTATGCCTATTGAAAGATTCGCCTACGCTTTTATATCAAATCAATTGATGTTAGAGCATGCAGATCTATAACCAATGGATATGTTGTTCCTATGATACCACCAGATGAGGAAGATGACATACTTACTAAACCTGAATCTGAATGGACTGCGGAAGAAACCAACAACGCAAGCTTCAACGAGAAAGCCTTTAAATGTAATTTTTGGATGGGTTGATCTTTACATGTTCAAACTTATACAAAACTGCTCTACGACTAAAGACGCATAGGATACTTTACAAACTCATTGTGAATGTAGCTCAAGTGTTTGTCGAACGAAGCTTCGCATGCTCATGAGTAGATATGAACGTTTAAGAATGGAACAAACAGAGGACATTAAAACTTATTTTGAAAAGTTGATTGACATCTCTAATGAATGTCAAGTGCTTGGTGCTCCTTTAACCAACACTCAACTTGCGGAAAAAGCACTTCGTTCTCTTCCTGAAAAGTTTCAACCTAAAGATTTGTGCGATTGAAGAAGCTCACAATCTTGTTACAATGGACCTTCATACCTTAATGAACATTCTCAAAACCTATGAGATGAACATTGAGAATTAAAGGGAATTGTACAAGAACAATAATGTAGCACTTCAAGTCAAATCCATGAAGAGTCAAATCGAATAAAAGGATGAGAATCTTGAAGAAGTTGGTGACGGTGCAAATGTTTCCCTCCTCACTCGTAAATTCAATTTGACGGTGAGGAAGTTCAACAATGACAGAAATAAGTTCAAATCCAAAAAGCATCAAAACCAAAACTTCAATTAAAAGTCCACCACATCCCTTCCAATAGTACAAAGAGGAAATCAGCTAAAGAGAAACCAACTCAGATCATACCAAATTTGATCTCAAACAACTTGAATTTGTGCAATGCCATGCATGCTCAGGCTGGGTCATTATGCTAATGAATGTGCAAATACCTTGAGAAAATTTGATAAGAATCTATGGGTTTCTCTCAGTGACGACGAAGGAGAAGAGGAAGGAGATCAAGAGGTAGAATCACAAGCAATGTTGGTTATTGTTCTCGAAAAATCCTTATCGGACGAAGAAAATATCATCGACTGTGTTTTTTCAATTGTCACAACATTTGCGAAAACATTAGCAACGACATACACCCCAACAACAAGAGGTACGAATATTTTAACTATTCTGATGTTAATTGCTTTAATGTTTTTATTTCTATTAGTGAGACTAATTGTGAGGATCAAGTTGACACCAAAAAGTTGACACCAAAGATGACATGATTAAGGAATTACAAAAACTTTGTAAAAACTTAATCATAGAATCCAAGCAACTTGATACAAATGTAAAATCTTTAACTATTGAGAATGCAGATTTAAAAGGCACGATAACCCGTTTAGAGGTTACACTTATCAAAAAGTATTGAATTTGGTAAGATCAGTGCAAAATTGGATCTAGCCGAAGCAACCTTCCGTAGGCTCAACACAGGTGTTATACCCCGTATTTCCAGAGTATGTACGTAAGGACGTACGTAGAAAAATTTGAACTTTAAAGTGGCTTGGACGATTTAATTTTGTGCACAACACCCGGTTAGAGTCGTTTTTCGACGAAACGTTTTACATGACTTGCGAAGGGAAAATTCCGGCTATGTCATTTTTAATTTTTGCGGATTTTTCCGAGACGAACGCGTGTTGGATCAACAAGAGGGCGCCACTTGGCACCTCTCACGTTGGTGAGGCGTCCATTTGGACGATTGGAATGACCATTTTGGTCAAGGGTTAGGTAGGATATTTGTGTGTTAGTTGGTTAGGGTGCACTTGGCAAGATCATGGCCCTACACTTGCCTTGCACTTGGCATGATCTTGGCCATTGGTTGGCCTTGGCTTGTCCTATAAATACCCCCTTTGGAAGACTTCTTCATCCATTCCTAAATTTCCTTAAGTGTTAAAATCCTCCCTCCTCATGTGGTTGTTTCGCCCCACCTCCCTCGTGAGGCCTTGCCGAGAGTTCCCTCGCCGAGAGTACCCCAGTGGGCAGTAGGCAGGGGTACACCCCCTTGTGGTGTTGTCTCGTATAAATACCTCCTCTGGTAGAAATACTCTCAAAAGTATTGTTATACCCAAATTACCTTAGCCAGATATACCTTGTTGTATTCTAAGGTTATACCTATACGAAAAGCCGGAAAATACTATTATACTTTCCGTCAGTCACAAAACCGAAACCCTAAGGAAAATCTCCATAGTTAGTTGGAGTGTTATGTAGAAGTTGGTTAGAACTTCTAAGGGTGGTTTGGAGCGGGTTGGAGCGCACGGAGTTGGAGCTAAACCTTGCTCAGGAGCGACATTAAACTCGGATAATTATGGGCTTATCGAGGTAATTATCTGTCCCCCTATTGTAATTGGAGATTACATGTTGTTGGAATATATAGTTGAAGTATACTATATATAGCACTGAACATAGCTTTGTGGCAATGTCTTTGGACTTAAGCCTGAATTTAAAGAAGAGAACTGAACTGTAATTACGTAGGATCTGACAGAGACTTCAGGTAGTTTGACTGCAGGAAGGGTCACCAATTTTCCGTAGGATCTTGTATCTAGATTTATTCTACCGAGTAGTCTAGACTTTGATAGACTTGTATAACTGTATAGGTTGAATGTTCGCGAGTAGCGTGCTACTTGAGAAGTGGACGAGGCTAGCGGGTTATAGCCGCGAGCGATTTGCTAATAGTCGATAATCGCCGCGAGGTATGTGAATCTCTTCCTATCTCTTCTAGCATGATATGTGTATAACTATGTAGTACTGAGACGACGCGTGTTAATTGAACGTAGTTATGCGGCAATGTCTTTTGACTTAAGCCCGAATAATAATAATCTTGAAGTAGTTCAAGAGAATTAAGAACCGCTTTTAAAAGAAGAGTAATACTTGGTTTTAAAGCTTAAGAGTTATACTAGCTTTATGGGAAGTTAGGTATAACGGCTTAAGAGAGATAAACGAATGATTTATTTATTTTAGAAGTTAAGAGACTTGATCTTGTAAGATAAGAGACTTAACTTAAATAAATTATATGAATTTTGTGTGAAACCTCATTCGTGAGTAATGAGTACTTGATTTTTAAAAGGGATAATGTTTTACTGATTTCTAAATCGAACGTATCGACAAACCATCGCGCGTTAATAAAGGGAAATGTTTTGATTAATGAAGTATTAATAAAACCGAGAAACTTCCATCCGCATGTAAGCTAAGATGAGACAAAATGATATTTCCTAGATCAGGGCTGCTGTAATAAGATTGTTATAAACAAGAATATCCTACTCACATATAAAGGCTTATGTTTCTTAGATGGTTTAAAAGAGAATTATATTCTTAAATGAATAAGGCTATGAACTACGAAACCTTTCTAAAATAAGAAACGTGAACATTTGAAATTAGGCAAACTCGACGCTTGGAAAATAATGTTGTTACTTGATTTTACAAAGGTAAGTATTTTGGTTTACTTAAAAATAATCACTCTATTTTCATATACTACGTATTGTGTGACTTTTGTGAAAGTAACGATCTTTTAAAAGAGTTAATGTATGAAGTACTTTGGGGATAAAACCCGATCTTGTTAATCATATAGTGAAAGTGCCTGTGTATAACTTGATTGTGTTGGGTCAGTGATAGCCTTGTAATACTTTCTGTTGATTTGTTAAGTAAACACGCCAGGACGCCACGTGTGTTAGTATCTTGTGATGTTTGTGAAAAGGGTTTCCATCGCGCTTAAATTGTTTCACCATCACCGATATGTTGGTATTATACCACTCACCTCGACTTGTTTCCGGAGGTTGTCGCCTCCGACGCGGTAAACTCAAAGTGTCTGTGGGACCTATGATTCGAGGATACCTCACGCGGGTCCTGAGGGCCTACGCGAGCTACGAGAGTTCCGTGTTAGTACGCGCCCTTACGGGCACGCGTCTACGCGCTACGCGATCGCGAGTCCAGCGGACGCCGGAGTAGCTACCTCGACGCGGGTTATACCTCACGCGCCTATGAGATTGGCCTGGCGCGAGTCCGGGAGTTCCGTGGCTAGACGCGCACATTAGATATCGCGGCGAGTGGCCGCCTTTGATCATGTGACGGCCAGACAGCTCTCATGATACGCTTTATGACCTTGTCGCATCGGGGTTTTAGTAGTCGGCTATGCCTTCGTACTTACCCCGTGACGGTTTTATTATAACACAGCGGACTCGTGTTCATGTGTTCCTTGGTGCTTTCATATCATAGATCGCAGCTGAGAATGTGTTCCACGCACGATTGATGTTGTGGGCGTGAGACCCATTGTTATGTTTGAGTGATGACGAGGCGTGAGTCCCCGACTTGACACGATCGCTATTTATCAGAATCGTAGTTTGGTTATCATACATGTCTCCTCGCTTTGTATAGACTACTATGATTTCATTTACGATATTTTGATTTCACATACTTGGTACTGGCTGTCTTCGACCGTGGCCGCTCACGCCACGTAAAGGTACACCGCCGTTGATCCTCGCCTGTGGTCACATCATTGGTGGAAAGCTCCGCTTTCTCCGAGGCTTATTCGTATAGTCCCCGTTGTTGTAGGTGCTACATTCGTGGTATGACGGCCCCGTCCCGTCGTTGTTGTCATATCATTCGTAGAGGTGCAGAGTACCGTTGCGTGTGGCGTTTGTAAAAAGGATTAAACTGCTCATTTTGAAAGAGTTGTTATTTATTTATATGCCGAAAGGCAACTTTTCTTCGTAAACATGTGTTTCTTTGCATTATTTCATATTGTGTTTTATGTTCCACTGACACTGTTGTATCACTAGGTGCCCGGTAAGGCACCACCACGCCCAGTTCGGTCGTGACAAAAGTGGTATCAGAGCGCTAATCTCTGAAAGTGTCTACGCATCGTATCCAAGAAGTCTTGATTATCGTGTTGTGCACCACACCAATAATCGTGAGGCTATAGGATATTTAGGATTGGTTTCTATTCTTCTCACTCAGATCGTGCCTGTAGAGCCGTTGTAAGTTGGACCTCTAAACGTATTTCTTTCCTTACTGCTATGCCTCCGCGTAGGGCAACCCGCCTGTGAGGCAAGGCACCGGCGGAGCCGCGAGTAGAGTTCGAGGGTTACGCAGCACAGCCCAATCATTACCTAGTAATGCCATTCGGGATTTCGCGACGCCACTAGCCCCAAGAAAGTTTAGCACGGCGCGCGCAGCCTCATCGCGCCATGATATTTGAACCTTCGCCCACGGCCGAACAGTGAACTTAGATTGCAAGAGGCGACACTCGCATTAGCTATGGATTTGGCTACCAGAGAGTATACCGATGTACCGCGAGTCTTGATGAATATCAACGAGAGGGTTGTGCAAGAGTAGTTCTTCAGTTAGGCTTGAGCATGGCCTGTGTACGGGCTTATGCACAGCAGGCCGAAAAACGTAGAGATCGACGGGTTAACCAAGGACAGCAGAAGAGGGCCAGAGCAGCAAGGTCCTTTGGTAACTTTCGAGGCGAGTCACCTCACCAGCGGTTTAGATTATGCACATCCACCAGTGCAGAGAGGTCCTCCACGGTTCGTGACGCTCGGTACGCAGAGTTGGTCAACTCCGTGGCTTCCGGTTCAGGATGCACGCCATCCCGGGAATGTCGTCTTTAGTCGTACTTGTTGTACCTATGACCGCCGTGGTCCGATGTCGAAAGAGTGTCCTAGTAGAGGACTTAGCCTTCGTGATCGCGGGTAGTTCGTCACCTTCCTTAGCTATGCGCCTACAGGCGTTTGATTAGAACGACTGCGGAGGAAGCAAGGACGCAGCATATCTTTAACCTCTGTAGTTTTGTTTATGTGATAAGGTGAGTATACCTTAAGTGCTATGTTCGATAGCGAAGTGTTAGTTGTGATTAGAAATCATGGTGGGTTAACCGAGTAAGATTTGGGGATAGAGAATGTGAGCCTTAGAGTGTTATACGTAGAGACCTTAGAGGTAAGGCCATCCGAGAGGTGTAGTGTTATGTTTGATCCTCATCGGAGTGCATAGTGCACGTGAGCTATGTTTGGGATAGTCCTAAGTAGTGTGAAATGAAGAGGGTAGTTGAGCTAAGAAGACCGCTAGGTTTTCGTAACGTGGATTAGTGAAATTGTTCCTCGGGGAGCAAGTGTTTTACGCGAGAGTGGGTCGGGTTGAGGCCATGCCGCGGGTCAACCCGCGACTGTTTATGGTCGGGCTGTGGTGGTCCCGCCAGTGGTAGGGTCACGAGGGTGTTAGGCCCAAGTTTAGTTAACCAACAGACGAGTTCGTGGATGCGTTCGACCATGGGTCGGGCCGATGGGGCAGCCCATCGTGTTCTTCTGGCCAGACCGCTCACTCGGCAGTTGTTGATTTATCGTAAAGGTTGTAAGGTCGCGACGGTGCCTACCTTCACCTTACGACGATGAAGCCTGTGTCAGCTATTTTCGCTTTCTAAAGTCTTACCAGCAGGTTAGGAACTCAAAGTGAGACTCGACCGCATTGCCCTGGGCGTTGTTTCGATTTCGCGGTAGTTGGGGATTGTTGTCTCCCGTGGAGGAGTGCTTAAGCTACCGCTTCAATGTTCGGATGTCGCCTTACGGCCTTGCGCAGGGAGTGTAAGTCACGGCCGATTGGTTCGATGTTGGCGCGTTCGATAATGGTTCAGCTTGTTCCAACAGACCGTGGACGTGAAGCTTGTCTAGAAGAGGTTCCGCGGCTCGTAGAGAATCGTATGATAATCGGCGACGACGCTTAGAGTTCCGGTTGACGGTCGATCTTCTTGAAAGTACCACCCCGGTTAGGGTGTGACGAGTTTTGGATAACAGAGGGAACTTAGCCCGAGTTACTTTGGGCCTTTTTGAGTTCATGTGAAGAATAGGCCAGGTTGCCTATATGTTAGCATTTGTCGTCCGGTCTTTCATATTGTTATGTTCGGGAAAGTATCGGAGATCCATCCAGAGTGTTCCCAGTTAATGATGACCACGTTAGAGATAGTAACCCCGAGTTTTGGAAACTGAAGATTTAAATGTGGTAGGTTGAGAAAGAGTTCGAGAGTGTACAAGAAGTGTACGACATCGTGGATCGCGCATCGGCATCATTTGTTGGTCGCCGAGTGACACTAGAACCTCGCGGCAAAGTGACAAAAGTGGTATCGGGAAGAAGCGAGCATGTATGGCGAGCATAGATGTGATCATTTCTTTGGTAAAGAGAAGGTGCGAAGGAAGTATATTTTAGACCCCGGAGAGAGGTTTTTTTTTTTTTTATGATGATATTGGAGGTGTTTCCTCGAGGACTTGGATGGAAGTATTTTCGCGGATGTTTCTGTGGCCAGGTGTGGCAGGATTGTTTCGTAAGTGTAGTAGTGAAGACTATCGGGCGCGCGCTCGCTTTGAGATCGAAGGAACATTCGACGAATGTTTCAGGCGAGGAGAATGTTATACCCGTATTTCCGCAGTATGTACGTAAGGGCGTGCGTGAAAATTTGAACTTTAAAGTGGCTTCGACGATTTAATTTTGTGCACAACACCTGCTAGAGTCGTTTTCGACTAAACGCTTTACATGATTTGCGAAGGAAAATTCCGCTATGTCATTTTTAATTTTGCGGATTTTTCCGAGAGACGAACGTGTTGGACCAACAAGAGGCGCCACTTGGCACCCTCTCATGGGCGTGAGGCGCCCATTTGGACGATTGGAATGGCCATTTTTGGTCGGTTAGGTAGGATATTTGTGTGTTAGTTGGTTGGTGCACTTGGCAAGATCGCCCTACACTTGCCTTGCACTTGGCATGATTCGCCATTGGTCGCCTTGGCTTGTCCTATAAATACCCCCTGGAAGACTTCTTCATCCATTCCTAAATTTCCTTAAGTGTTAAAATCCTCCCTCCCTTGTGTGGTTGTTTCGCCCCTCCCCTGTGAGGCCTTGGCCGAGAGTTCCCTCGTCGAGAGTACCCTCAGTGCAGCCGAGGGGTATACACCCCCTGTGGTGTTGTCTCGTATAAATACCTCCTCTTGGTAGAAATACTCTCAAAAGTATCACATTATACCCAAATTACCTTAGCCAGATACCTTGTTGTATTCTAAGGTTATACTTATCTAAAAGGAAAATACTATTATACTTTCCGTCACCACAAAACCAAACCCTAAGGAAAATCTCCATAGTTAGTTGGAGTGTTATGTAGAAGTTGGTTAGAACTTCTGGGTGGTTTGGAGCGGGTCGAGCGCACGGAGTCGAGCTAAACCTTGCTCAGAGCGGCATTAAACTCGGATAATTATGGGCTTATCGAGGTAATTATCGTCCCTATTGTAATTGGAGATTACATGTTGTTGGAATATATAGTTGAAGTATACTATATATAGCCTCAACATAGCTTTGTGGCAATGTCTTTGGACTTAAGCTGAATTTAAAGAAGAGAACCGAATCTGAATTACGTAGGATTTGTATTACAGAGACTTGTAGTTTGTGGTAGGAAGAGGCTGCCCAATTTTCCGTAGGATCTTGTATCTAGATTTATTCTACCAGTAGTCTAGACTTTGATAGACTTGTATAACTGTATAGGTTGAATGTCGCTGAGTAGCGTGCTACTTGAGAAGTGGACGAGGCTAGCCGGGTTATAGCCGTGGAGCGATTTGCTAATAGTCGATAATCGTCGCGAGGTATGTGAATCTCTTCCTATCTCTTCTAGCATGATATGTGTATAACTATGTAGTACGGTAGACGTACGTGTGTTAATTGAACGTAGTTGTACGGCAATGTCTTTTGACTTAAGCCTAATAATAATAATCTTGAAGTAGTTCAAGAGAATTAAGAACTGTTTTTAAAAGAAGAGTAATACTTGATTTTAAAAGCTTAAGAGTTATACTAGCTTTATGGGAAGTTAGGTATAACGGCTTAAGAGAGATAAAACGAATGATTTATTTATTTTAGAAGTTAAGAGACTTGATCTTGTAAGATAAGAGACTTAACTTAAATAAATTATATGAATTTTGTGTGAAACCTCATTCGTGAGTAATGAGTACTTGATTTTTAAAAGGGATAATGTTTTCTCGATTTCGAAATCGAATGTGTATCGACAAACCATCTGCGGCGTTAATAAAGTGGAAATGTTTTGATTAATGAAGTATTAATAAAACCAGAGAAACTTCCATCCGCATAAGCTAAGATGAGACAAAATGATATTTCCTAGATCATGGTCACGTAATAAGATTGTTATAAACAAGAATATCCTACTCACATATAAAGGCTTATGTTTCTAGATGGTTTAAAAGAGAATTATATTCTTAAATGAATAAGGCTATGAACTACGAAACCTTTCTAAAATAAGAAACGTGAACATTTGAAATTAGGCAAACTTGGACGTTTGGAAAATAATGTTGTTACTTGATTTTACAAAGGTAAGTATTTTGGTTTACTTAAAAAGATAATCACTCTATTTTCATATACTACGTATTGTGTGACTTTGTAAAGTAACGTATCTTTTAAAAGAGTTAATGTATGAAGTACTTTGGGGATAAAAACCCGATCTTGTTAATCATATAGTAGAAAGTGCCTTGTGTGTATAACTTGATTGTGTTGGGTTGTGATAGCCTTGTAATACTTTCTTGTTGATTTGTTAAGTAAACATGCTAGGATGCTACGTGTGTTAGTATCTTGTGATGTTTGTGAAAAGGGGTTTCCCCTCGATTGCGCTTAAATTGTTTCACTATCAGCCGATATGTTGGTATTATACCACTCACCTTGACTTGTTTCCGGAGGTTGCGCCTCCGACGCGGGTAAACTCGGTAGTGCAGGGACCTATGATTCGAGGATACCTCATGCGGGTCCCAGGGCCTACGCGAGCTACGAGAGTTCGTGTTAGTATCGTCCTTTATGGGCACGCGATCTATGTGGCCGTGCGATGCGAGTCGGGCGGATCCCGGAGTAGCTACCCTCGATGCGGGGTTATACCTCATGCGGGCCTATGAGATTGGCCTATGCGGAGCTGCGGGGAGTTCCAGGGCTAGACGCGCACATTAGATACTGCGGGCGAGTGGCGGCTTTGATCATGTGGCGATCTGGCAAATTTCTCATGATACTGATTTATGACCTTGTTGGTGCGGGGTTTTAGTAGTCGGCTATGCCTTCGTACTTACCGTGCGGTTTATTATAACACAGGTGGGACACCGTGTTCATGTGTGTTCTGGTGCTTTCATATCATAGGCAGCCGTGATGAGAATGTGTTCCACGCACGATTGATGTTGTGGGCGTGAGACCTATTGTTATGTTTGAGTGATGACTGAGGCGTGAGTCCACGACTTGACATGTTGCTTATTTATTGTAATCGTAGTTTGGTTATCATACATGTCTCGCTTTGTATAGACTACTATGATTTCATTTACAATATTTTCGCTTTACATACTTGGTACTGTTGTCGACCTCCTTGCCGCGTTCATCCGCAGGTAAAGGTACACCGATCGTTGATCCTCGCCTTGGAGTCACAGTTGACGTTTGGGAAAGCTCCGTTTCTCGGAGGCTTATTCGTATAGTCCCTGTTGTTGTAGGTGCTTACATTCAGGGTATGGCGAGCCCGTCGTCGTTGTTGTCATATCATTCGTAGAGTGCTGTAATCGTTGTGGCGAGTTTGTAAAAAGGATTAAACTGTTCATTTTGAAAGAGTTGTTATTTATTTATATGCCGAAAGGCAACTTTTCTTCAGAAACATGTGTTTCCTTTGCATTATTTCATATTGTGTTTTATGTTCCGCTGATTACTCTGATGTTGTATCACTAGGGTGCCCGGGGTAAGGCACCAGTCACGGGCCCAGGTTCGGGTCGTGACAACAGGGACTTCGAAATTGAATGAGATACTCAACCTTAGTAAACATTCACATGCAGGTATTGGATACAAAAACTCTCTTAAAACAATAAGCTCAAATATCTTTGATAAAAATGAAAAAATGTGCTTTGCAAAAGAAAAAGAGATAAAAAGTAGGTTCTCATATATGTCAAAGAAAATGAAGTTAGTGTGTCATTACTATAACTCCCCTGGACACTTAAGACCATATTGTTTTAAACTTCACAATTCAGTGAGAAAAAAGTTGCCCTAAAAGTTGTCTAACATACATGATAATAATCAAGGAAACATTTCTGAACTAAAAAGTAGGAAATATTTTAAGAGAGTCTGGGTTCCTAAAGAAGATATTGCTTGTAAAGTTGCCATAACTGTATTAAGAACTAACATTTCAGGTTCTTGGTACTTTGATAGTGGATCTTCTCACCACATGGCAGGTACAAAAGAGTTTCTAAGGGACTATGAGTCATACAATAGAGGTAACGTGACTTATGGAGATGACAGTAAAAACAAAATAATTGGAAAATGGATCTTGAATGTTCCTGGGTTTCCTGCCCTAAGAAATGTCTTACATGTTGAAGGCTTAATGGCAAATTTGATTAGTATAAGTCAACTATGTGATGACAAATTTGATTAGTATAAGTCAACTATGTGATGACAATCTTGAGGTAAAGTTTAATAAGAATGCATGTGAAGTTACGAATGAAGCTAACATGCGTGTCATGATAGGTACAAGAACAGGTGACAATTGTTATCTTGTTGGAAGGCAAGAAACTTGCAATAATATGAAGATGATGACACGACACTGTGGCATCAAAAGTTGGGACATGTTAATTACCGCAATTTAGAAAGATTGATCTCATATGAGGCGGTAAGAGACATTCCCAAACTGAGTCCTAAAGGTAAAACAATCTGTGAAGATTGCATGAGGTAAGCAAACTCGTGTTTTCCATAATGTTGTTCATAATGATGGACAACATTAGTCATCTCATCGCTTTCAATTACTGCACATGGATCTTATGGGTCCAATTGAGGTAGACAGTTTAGGAGGCATGAGGTATTCCTATGTGATTGTAGATGATTTTTCCAGATATTCATGGATATACTTTTTGAAAGAAAATCACAAACTTTTGACATGTTTAAAATCTTAAACTCTAGAATAAGGAATTTGTTTCATTCTCTTATTTTTCGGATTAGATCCGATCATAGAAAAGAATTTGAAAATAGCTCATTCACAAAATTTTGTGAGAAAAGGGGTATTTTCCATGAATTTTCTGCTCCCAAAACTCCTCAACAGAATGGTGTAGCTGAAAGAAAGAATAGAATACTACAAGAAATGGCTAGAGTCGTTCTTAGTTCTAAAAAACTGTCAAAATATTTTGGGCTGAAGCCTTAAATACTGCATGTCACATCACTAATAGAGTCTACTTAAGGCCAGGTACAAAGATAACTCCCTATGAATTAATAAATGGAAAGAAACCTAACTTGCGTTACTTTCATATTTTTGGGTGTATTTGTTACATTTTAAATGATAGAGATCATTTGGAAAAGTTTGACTCTAAGAGTGATAAAGATATTTTTGTTGGCTATTCTCAAAATAGTCATGCTTATCGAGTATATACAATCTGAGATCAAAACCGTACAAGAGTCTGTTAATGTTATTTTTGATTATTTTTCTGATCTTTTAGGAAATACAACTGAAAATAACATTATAATTTCAGTGGAATGTTCTTTGCACTGACTAACATCCGAACTGAAACAGAGAATATAGAGGCCATGGATGAGGAATCAAATGCTGAATTGCTTGATCAAGTACGAAGGGATCCCTCATCAAGGATTAGGAAGAATCATCCGGCAGGCCAAGTGATAAGGGGAGTTTTTGAGGGAATTAGAACAAAAAGGAAAGAACCACTCAATTACAGATATATGGTAAGGTATGTGTGCATGTCTACCATATACCAAGAGGTTAGTTTTTCTTGCCTTACCACTCAATGATAACGATTGGATTCAAGCAATGCAAGAAGATCTTGAGCAATTTTCTCATAATGAAATCTGGGACTTAGTTCCACGCCCATATAATACAAATGTAATTGGAACTAAGTGGATTTTTAAAAATAAATCAGACGAATTAGGAACTGTAATCAGAAACAAAGCTCTTCTAGTTGCTCAAGGCTATACTCAGGTCGAAGGGATCGATTATGACGAAACCTTCGCACCTGTAGCTAGAATTGAGTCAATCAGACTTTTACTTGCCATTGCTTGCTGTCTTAAAATTACCCTACATCAGATGGATATAAAAGGTGTTTTCTTAAATGGTTATCTCGATAAGGAAGTCTATGTTGAACAACCAAAAAGATTTGAAGATCCTCAATATCCACACTATGTGTACAAGCTCAAAAAGACATTGTATGGATTGAAGCAAGCCCCTCGGACATGGTATGGTCATCTAACTAGCTTCCTTCTTGAATATGGTTTTAACCGTGGTGAAGCTGATCGTACTTTATTCATTAAACGTCACAGTGTAGATATTATTATAGCTCAAATCTATGTAGATGACATAATCTTTGGTTCGACCTCACAGTCTTATCTAAAAGCATTTGTTGAGGCTATATCATCGACATTTGAGATGAGCATGATTGGAGAATTGACTTTTTTCTTAGGCTTGCAGATTAAGCAAAGTGAAGATTAAGAGGTTTGGGTTGAAAAATGCTAAACAGATGAAAACTCCAATGGGATCTTCGCAGAAGTTATGTAACGATAATGTTGGTGAAAGTGTTGACCCAACTTTGTATCGATCTATGATAGGTAGCCTTCTATATCTTACTGCAAGCCGCCCATATATTATGTTTAGTGTGTGTTTGTGATCGATTTCAAGCCTGTCCCAAAATCTCCCACTTAAATGCCATGAAACGTATCATTAGATATGTTGCTGGCATATGTGAGTTGAAAATTTGGTATTCCAAAGACACTAATCCTAATTTAATAGGGTATAGTGACTCAGATTGAGCTGATGTGAATGATAGAAAGAGTACACGTGGAGGATGTTTTTATCTTGGCAATAACCTTATTTCATCGTATAGTCGTAAACAAAACTATGTAACACTTTCAACTGACGAATCTGAATATGTAGCAGCTGGAAGTTGTTGCTCTCAATTAATATGGCTACAATACATGTTAGACGACTATGATTTTACTAGCAACATTTTAGTTTTGTATTGTGATAATCTAAGTGCCATAAATATTTCCAAAAATTCAGTTCAACACTCACGTACAAAACATATAGATATTAGGCATCACTTTTTAAGAGATTTAGTTAAAAAACAGCTAGTCAAAATTGAACATGTTGACACTATTCATCAACTAGCTGATATTTTTACAAAAACTTTAAAATATGAGAGATTTTCTAGTTTGAAGAAATCTCTTGTCTTTGTAATCTCTAAAAAGACATTTTTTTGTGAATGTCAGCGGAAACGTTCTCTAACATTTCGAGTGACATTTGCCTTATGATATATCACTGACTGATTATTGTTGTTGTATGGTGCATAACTTTTGGTCACACAAGCATGATCCTTCAATAAGAATATGTTTTCAATGAGACATTGTTCTATGCGATGATATTATATATCATAAAAAAGGAGTATCAAAATAAGGCAAAAGTATTTACAAATAGTTGGCAACGGTTAAAAATGGGCAATGTCCAAGAAATGATACCGTTCCTATTCTATACGAGTATCAATTGCTTTAAAAGAAATTTGAGAATATCATAAAAAGTATTCTTATATTTTTTTTACACGAAAATTCTCTTACATATGCTTTATAATTAGACCAAGAACACGATGGAAAAATATTACATTGGTCCAGTGATCAAACTCATAGAGTACATGTAAAACGTGTCCTGACTTGAAAAATTCTTGTGGGATCGAAATACTCATGTGTCCAAAATGTTGCCAACATTGTTGTTGATATTTTCAGAATGTGATATATATGTTGGGATATTGATCTTAACTGAGTTCAGAAAATCAAATTTTTCTTCCCTATTTTTATGTCATGTTTTAATTGGAATTCAAATTTTAAAAGGATAAGATTAAATTCCAAATATGATGTTTATTGTTTTATCCCAAAATTTTAGGTGTAAGTTATTGAATAAATATCAAACATCTAAAATTAAGGAATTTTTACTGTTTTGAAAGGCTTGCCAAGGGTATACATATTCACTTAATTTGTTTTTCTTTTTACCATTTTTTCCTAAAAGTAAAATAACAGAAATAGGAAAAAATCACATCACAACCTCGGTAAAACCCCTGCCTAACCGATGAAACCTTCATCATTTCAAACCACATCGCCTTGCAAAAACCCTAAACCCTCAAAATCATCTCAAAACTCACCGATGGAAACTTTCCCAATGTCAACACATATGCCGACCAACACACCCAGCAACACTCCGATGAGCACCAGTCCACCTCAACAACCTGGTACATCTTCTTCACACCTGCCTGAAAATAACTGTACATATATTGTTCTTAGAGGTGATGAGGAACCTCTAGACATCAGTTACCTGGGGATGACAATAATCTCATAGATGTTGATGCACATCAGATTATTCCATCCTAGGTAAAAGTCCAAGTTCCACTTCTTTCCCTACTCAAAGATCGAGTAGAGTATTCGAGGGAACAGTCCAACATGACCCTAGCACCAAAAAGTCAAGATTTAAAACAACTATACCTGCTTGCTCAAGCAGTGACACTGAAGAAGAACCTACTGTCTTTGTTCCTCATAGTGTGTCTCAAGACGAGAAAATTCTTGATGATACTCCACTAACGAGAATCTGGGAGAGGAATTCCCCGTTGTGTCAACACAGATGTTGTCCAAAATGTTGTTGATGAACCCACAACATCTCAAGCAACATTTCAGCAGACTTTAGAAGAGACACCAACACCATCCTCCTCCAGCAAAATCGAATCTGACTCTGATGTTAAGGTAAATGCTTTTTCAGAAAAATTCTATTCCAAGGCTAAATTTGATAAATGAGATTGGTATAAGAATAGAATTATCAGAGCTGCAAAAGTGTTAGATATAGCCTCATGTTCAGAATATGGTTTGGTTGAGTTCCTCAATGATAGAAAGCTTCTAAAAACTGTAACTGAAAAAGAACCATTCATTGATGAAGTAATTAAGTTATTTTACGCAAACTTGAATTCAGCTATAGAAGATGCCACCTCAAAAATATTGGGAAGGTATACCTCTATAACAAAATTTATCAGTTTACTCTCTTAATTATTAATCAATGTATGGGAATTAGCCTAAAGTTGGAAGTCACACTACAGAAAGAGCAACTGAGAATAGGGATGAGATAATTGACTACCTCACTGGAGGTATAATGAAGAAATGGATCCCTCGATGCCCTGCTTCAAAGTTAACTGCCTTATTCTCCACCCTCTATAAGATTGTCATTCACAATTGGCTTCCTTCACTAAATGAGTCAATTATAACAACTGATAAAGCCTCACTGTTGTTCAAAATTGGAAAAAGATTAAAAGTTGACTTAGGAAGTATGATTTTTTATCAAGTAGCCAATTTAGCAGAGAAAGAGATGATTTTTTTATCAAGTACCCAATTTAGCAGAGAAAGAGTCAACTTTAATCCTTCCCTTTCACTCTCTGATTTATCAAATTCTAACTACCCAAGGTTTTGAGCCTAGAAGAGAGGATATTTTAGGGAAAACTCCTGAGGTATATTCAGTGAACAAGAAAGAGTCATTAACCTTACTTGAAAAAAGGAAAAAAAGGAAGCTGACAGTGAGAGTGAGAATATTGTCAGAATTGTTACACATTCGTGCCAACAGTTACGGATAGTCACCTATGACAACAGAATGGTTAGTTGGTCAAATTGTCAAAATCAACCAACAAATTTAAGAGGTTGATGCTGTCAGGGATGCATTGGTTCAGGGACAAATTCTTACTGTTGCTTTCTTCCCAAAAAAGGGAGATGATTCTGTGAAGGGGGAGCAAAAGGCTAAAAATTCTTAAGGCAATGTTGTTGTTGCTGCTGCTATTGAAGAAGTTGTTGCTGCTGTGCAGAAAGAAGAAAATGTAGGAAGGAGGGTGCTGCTGAAGAGGTTAAGGCTCAGGGTTGAAGCAGAAGCTGTTATGCAAAAGTAGAAAGCGGTTGAAAGCTACTACTGAGGCATGATAAGCTAGAGGGAGCAGACTGATTTGCAATTGATCTGCTATCTGATTGATTTGCTATATGAATTACTACAATCGTCTTATTGACTATTTTAATTGGCTGAATTGTTAACTGGTTGAGTGATTGTTGAGAAAGTGATTTAAATTGACATTTGGGTATTTCTTTTGTATATTGGATGATCTGTATATTTATGTATGTGCTAATACCGTATTTAATCTTATACACATGATTTAATTGTATACCATCACAGGTTAATGGGGGCATAACTATAATTATAGATGTTGGGACAACATCTATGACATTTCCTTAAGTCATTTGCACAGGTTATAATGGGTTTTGTGAAAAGGCAAAAAGGGGAAGAATGTTAATGTTGGGTTTGATGTTGTGACATTTTACCCAACATATCATTTTTAGTATTAATTTGAGTTTAGGAAATGTTGGAACAAATATCACAACATTCGGACCAACATTTTATGAAAAACAATTTTGTCTTACTTCACAGAATGAAACAATATTCGTGGAAATATTACTATGAAGTAAAACTAACTTGGCATGATAAATAGAAGCAGATGAAAAACGTGAGAAAAACAAGTCAAAGTCGTTGCTATGCTTGAGGAACAAGTCCAAGAAGTTTAGGAATTTTGCTCCATGATCTTCTCCAACAAACACACCAGCTGCCCACCCTTCCCTCAACCTTCACAACAAATCGATGAGCTTTTCAAAGAAGACTATCGACTATAAATAGAGAGGATGCTGAAGTGAATCGATATCCAGAAACAAAAATCAAAATACCAAGAGAGCTCGCGGAAATTCATCTCAGAAATCTGGATCACAAGTGTTGTCTGAGCCTGTCGACAACATTCTGTCCAACATTACAATTGCTGCTTAGAATCTAAATTTGTTATGTATTGAAACAATTATAATGAGAGGTTGTCTATGTCTAATTAGGTAAATTTTTCAGGCAGAAGTCATCTGCAACTTCATCGTTTTAATTCTTTTTTGTTGTATCTTGTAAAATTGTAAAGAAATAAATTTATTCAATTGTATTTAATATATACAATATTTTTTGTCATTGACCATCATAAGTTATATCATGAACATTTAAAATCTTTGTGTACTTTAAATTTTCACGCTTTACTAAAGGTGGCGATGGGCGAGCGACCGATCGTAGGCCGCATTAAATAATAAGATAAAAAAATTAGCGGGTCCGGGGCTCGAACCGGGACTGGACATGGTATGGTTCCTGCCCAGGACAGACGCGAACGGCCCGATCCCGCTTGATCCACGATTACCAAAAATAGCCAGATAATAGCCGTTTACATTTTGGTCGTTATTATCGCGACCGTTTTGGCTTCCCCACTCCCCAACCCACTGCCCTTTATATTTATTTTTAACCCCTAAGTTATTATATTTACACTTTAACCCAATTTTCCAACTATAAATACCTCATTTTCTCTTCTTATTTCTCACAAATCTTCCTACAATCTCTAATCTCTCAAATCTCAATCAATCTATTCTATACAACATTGTCTACTACATATTCACTCTATTTATTAATTTGAGAATTGGGAGTGAAGTTGGCAACTAGCTTGAGGATTAATCTATCGAGCAAAGTTTCAATTTTCAACCTCTCTCGATTACACATCGACTTCACGCGTCGGCGTTTGGTACATTCGTTCTCTCATTAAATTATTATTTTGTTTTTATTTCATTTAGCACATTTAATTTCATTATCTTTAACTTTTTAAGTCTTTTACTATTTATTACCATAATTAAAATGAAAAGAACAAAAAATATTTTGGGCAAGGCCTTGGGTATGAAGGGCAAGGGCAAGGGCAAGGGTACTTCTTCTAGTATTCCTAGACAAGATGATTTTATAGATCCTGAACTGTTTCCTGAAATATCATATGATCTTGACACAAATGTTTATCCTCAAAATGAAGAAGATTTTAATTTAGATGACACTCTAGATGATAATACACCTACTAATGTAGATGATGATACACCCACTAGTGAAATACCTCCTATCTCCCCTAGTATGAGACGAGGTCCGGCAAAACGATCATTAAAATCAGCTGTATGGAAATATTTTCACAGGGACGTACCGAATCAAGTAGCTATATGTAAAACTTGTAAATCTATTTATTCTTTTAAAACTGGATAAGGTAATGGTGGGACGGGGGGTTTAGCAAGACACCTAGTGCAAAAACACAAAGTCTTGCATGCCCAGTACCTTATTGAAAAAGATGGTGAGCAAGCGTCCTCTCAATCGGGACAATGTTCACATACTGTTCCGGACAAAGTACATGGTCAAATTAACCCTATGACGGGGGGAGTTGTAGGCCCTAAATACGATAAACATAAAGATAGGGAAGCACTAGCAAAATTAGTTGATGTGGAGGGTTTGCCTTTTTCATTTCCTGAATCGCATGGTTTTATTCATTATATTAGAGATATGTATAATCCTGCTTATAAAGGTTTTCCTAGATCAACGGTTAAGAGAGACGTGTTTAAATTTGCACACGAATATCAACAATATTTGCGTTATTCATTATATCATTTAAATTGCAAAGTCGCTCTAACTTCTGATATAGGTCGTAGTACTAACGGTCATGATTATTTAACGGTAACCTGTCATTGGATAGATTATAAATGGTCTATGCAAAAATGTATTTTAGCATATAGATATATAGATAGTAGGCACACTGGTGAGTTTATTTCACAAAATATTTATTTAGTCTGCGATTATTACGGAATAACTGATAAAGTTATGAGTATTACATTAGATAATGCAGCTTCTAACAATTATGTTATTTATGTTTTAAAAGAAGTTTTAACTCCGTCTTTTCCAAAACATTTTCATATCAAATGTGCGTGTCACATTTATAACTTAGTTATAAAGGATGGTCTTTCACTTTTTGAAGATATTCTTGAAAAAATACAATTTGTTATAAACTTTATTTTTTAAAATAATAGAATTCAACAGAGAAAAGAATATAAAAAAACTTGTCACGATTGTGGACTATCTTACAGAAAAATTCCCGAAGAAGTACCAACTAGGTGGAATTCTTTATATGACCAACTAGTTATTGCTTATGACTATAGAAAACCTATCACTTTATTTTTTAACACCCATAATCAAAATCCAAATGATATGATTATGGATAATGATTGGGACAAAATTAAAGAACTTATTGTATTTCTAGAGAATTTTCAACGAGCAATGAAAGCTTGGCTCCAGAAAGAAAGAAAGGAGAAGCAACAAAAGAATTTTCTACTTTATATTATCCTACTATTTCAACTATGTTGTTTTATATAGCTATAATATTTTTACTTCTTAAAGAATATATGGAAAAACCTGCTTATAAAGCGGTATTAAAAATGTTTATGAAATTAAAGAAATATTTTATTCCTATTCCCTATTTATATTATTGGTCTTTGTATTAAACCCACTATTAAAGTAGATTGTAAAAGTCTTATTGAAAATATTTATAATCGTATGAACGCATTTACCACCTCCAACTCCCAAAAATTTAAATGTTGAGTCACCTATTGAACAAACGCTAGAAGAAGTGTTGGATAGCGTAGAAGATTAATGCAAAAGTATATCGGCATTACCGAAGAAAGTGCTAGTAACTAACAAACTTGCACCATCTTCTTATGCTTCAACACAACCTCAAAAGACATGTTGTTTCTGCGACGCATTGAAAGCCTCGTAAATAGAATGTGCGGTGGTATCGCTAACCAAATTAGCGAGTTCGATGTTTTTATTTTGCAGGGCACTTTACCTTACCAAGCAGTTGTCAATGAAGACGAAAAGGAAGACTTGCTGAAATATTGGATGCAGAATGAGAAGACATTTCCGACACTTTCAATGATAGCCCGAGATATTTTGAACATTCAAGCGTCATCAATCGCTTCGAAAGCGCTTTTTCGCAGATGATTTCAAATAGGAAACCTGACACTCATTAGCCGGAGACAGCTTGGAGATGACGGTACTATTCAGAGATTGGATACGAGCGGAGCGAAAAGGTGCGGTCACCCAGAGATTAAAGAAGAAGAAGACGAAAACTACAACGACATCTTATCTGAAGGCACGAGTAGCGACGTGGAACAATTTGACCAAGATATATCAATTCCAACCGAAGAACCACACGAAATTATAAAGAAACTACAAAAAGTATTTTCAAAGTGGTAATATATTTCATTGCAATTTTAGTATTTTTTTAATTTTTTCTGTCTTTTGCAATTTTTTTCAACAGTACACTACAATGTTGTAATTCTGAATCTTGTATATTTCAATTAAATAACTAATAATATAAGAGACACAAAAACAGCCTTGGGATGTTTTTTTTACACTCTTCTTGTCTTTGTTTAATTATTTAGTTTATAAATATATATGAGTATAAATGTATAATACTATAATAGTATAATATGAGTATATGACTATCACTATATGACTATATGTTACTTTGTTAGTAATTTAGTATTTTTAATTTAGTGGAAAAATTATAAAAAAAACCCGCCCAGGCAGTCGGGCAGTGCCCATCTGGGGCCAGTGCAGGGGCGGGACGATATCGTCCATTGATGCGGTCACTTTGCTTGGCCCGCCACCAGCCCGCCTTCTCTCCGTCCGACCCGTCGAGCCCGCCTATCCCGATCGATGGGCGGCCTTACTAGCCAGCCCTACTTTTTACTCTTCAAAATTTTTCTGTTTTACTACTGTGTCGTTACAATTGTTAGACGACATTATTCCTAACATTTGAAAACAAAATTGACATTCAAATTTGATTTAATATATTTGTATTTACTATTCCATAGCTCCGCGGGACCGAACAGAGTCCTTCATTTTCCCCTTTTAATTCTGGCTAGCAATCAATAAAAAAAGATCTTTTCATTATTTTATTTTGGCATCATTTGAGCAGGTTGAGGAGAAAAGATAAACTTCCAGAGTGAAAGTTAAGACAGCGAGCACAACAAAAGCTAACCTGGCGAATAGGAAGAAAAAAGTATCACGAAACCATGTTTAGAGTTCATCCCTCAATAAATCTAAGCCCGCCAAATAGACAAAATAATTGATTTAGGGTTAACATTTATAGATTTTTGCAACAATCTAGAGGAACAAGCGCAAAGACCTAAATCAATGGAGATGGAGAAACCAAATCGAAGTAGCACAAAACAAAGTCTAGTAGTATTAATTAAGAAGAGTAGATTGCCGTAATTGATTGATTGAAATGAACAAGTAAAGAATAACAGTGTTACCTCACAATAACAGTGTTGCCGGAAACCAAGGAGAGACTTCTAACCGGAGCTTCCACCGCTGGTTCTTGGTATACAGCTATTAACGACACGACAAGTAATTAGTTAAGGGCTACTTTGTTACGTGATGACCGTATAATTTTGCATGCACGGTACTATATTGTAATGGACCATACTGTATTAATATATAATGGACGGTATTAACGTATTAATATATAATATTCTTATATTTTATTTTTTATTTTTATTTTTAGTACAGTCGAGTGATGGGTCTAAAAAATAGGGAGCGTACTATTTTTAGAAATAGTACAGTCCAGTCCGGTTGAAAACACCCATCAAATATTGTATTATTTTTGTCAGGTAAACAAATCCATAATACAAATCAAACTTAGCCTTAAAGGGTTAATTATGACTTACTTACCGATAGATACTCTATATTTTGGGAGCAAAAATATTTTAAACTTATAAACTTACCCCCATACACTATGAAAATCCTTTAGTTATCCCCCTCTATAATGTTATTTCTATTAGATCTGAAATACAACACAAATAAAATTTTATCTAAATACATTTAAGATAATTTTGAAACAGAATAATAATTATAAAGTGAATAGAAAGGAGAAATTTATGTAAAAAGAAAATATTATAATGAAATAAAATTACAAATAACTTAAATATTAATAGTTGAAGAAAGTTATTTCTAGTAGTTGGGAGTATATCTTATTGATTAATTTTTGTCCATTTTCTATCTTTATGAGTTTCAAAAATAAATGTTCCAAAAAAGTATTTATTCTCTTGTTTAATCAAAGACGTGAATAAATATTTTGTTAAAATTTTCATCTTCTTTTTTCAAATATTGTAAAGATAACTACATAAAAAATCATTTATAATTTTAATTGTATCTTTATATATATATATATATATATATATATATATATATTGGATCACACGTGCATGGAGGCTTTGGACTCGGGGACATGAATGGGGTCTACGTCTCACTTTTGGAGTTCTCTAGAGCTTGTGGGATGGTGATAGTCAATTCGAGGTTCCTGAAGAAGGAGAAACATTTGGTGACTTTTCGTAGTTCGGTGGCTAAGACTCAGATAGACTTTTTACTTCTTAGGAAGGTGGACAAATGTCTACTGCAAGGTTTTTCCGAGGGAAGATCTTACGACCCGACATGAGCTTTTGGTGATGGATGTGGAGATCAAGATGGAGAAGAATAGGAGGGTTGCAAATGACATGTTAAGAATCAAATGAGGGAGTTTGACCATGGTTAGTGCTAAGGAGATAGGGTACATGTTGATGACCAAGGGGGCTTGGGGGAGTAGTGGGGATGTGACCGGTGTCGCTTTTTTTGACCGAGTGCGAGCGGATTGCAACGATGCTGGTGGTTCCCTGGATTAATGTAAATGTTAAGGTTGAGGAGTCGCCACCTAATTATTCTATGGTGAATTAGGACACCTAAATATTAACTAAAATGCTATAAATTAACTCTATACTGGTCTGCGAAATTATGAGATTTTGGGCAAGAGTTTTCTATTATCCTAAAGGGAAGGGGTTAGACATCCTTTAAGATCTGCTAACATGCGGTTATTCGATCAAACTTAGGCTTATTGTCTTTTTCATTCCGTCGAAAATCAATTTTACGGTAGAGACGCTTATGACCTCCGCCTTTATGCTGTTACACCCCGTAAGTCCAGGACATGTATAAGAGATTGTACGTAAGGAATCAAGGCTTGAAAATTTGTACGAAAGGAAGAATTATTTTTCCGACGGAAAATCTTCCGAACGTCGGAAAGGAAAAATATTCGTTGATGAGAATTGGATTCTCAAAATGCATTATTTGATGAGTATGGAACTTATTAACATTATGGAAATTTATTTTTACGGATTTGGTCATGTGGGGCCCACCCGAGGAATTTTACGTTTTGTGGGGCCCACGAGGGTTACGAAATTTTATGGACGAATGGGAGGGCGACACGTGGCACCCCCCAATGGTCTTGGACGAAATTAATGCTAGGGTAAAATGGTCATTGACCATCAAGGAAGATAAGTCTTCAAAGCTTGAGTTTATTGACTAGTCAACTTGTTCACTTGGCCAATTAATTAATTGCTCTTCATCCTAGCCACACATATGTGATCATCTTGACCCTCCATTGTGTTATATATACACTACACTAGTGCAAGACTAGTCTTCAACACTTAGAAAAATTTCACAACAATTGTTGTCCACTTTGAGCTCTCGGCTTTGGCTATTTTTCAACACAAAAATTTTGTAGTTTTGATCCATTATTCACAAGACTTTAACCCAAGGTCCCTAAGGGTATTGTAAGGGTATCTCAATAGAAAGATTTCGGAAAAACGACGTTTTCACGTTAGTCGCAAGGCGAAACCCTAGGGTGTTCTTCAACTTTGAAGATGGAACATGAAGAGGAGTTCTTCATGAGCTTCTAAGGAGTGCTTGGAGCGGATTGGAACATAAGAAAAGGAGCTAAGAATTGCTAAGGAGCGACTTTGAATGTTGGATTTTATAAGGGCTTGTAAAGGTAAAAATCTTGTTGTTTTAACAATTAAAGATTTCTTATTGTTGTAGCTATGGATATTAGCAAGCATGAGGTATATAGTATGAAGTTTGATAAATGTATTGGCTATTGGAACCCTAATCCGAAAACTAGCATGTTTAGCCTTTAAGATTACAATTCAAGTTGATTATTAGTTTAAGTCGTCACATGTTATATAAAAAAGGAATTATAGTTGTTGAAGTTGTTTATGACCATATAACATGTTAGACCTAAGAACTTGGATTGGAAGAAATTGGACAAGATGATATGTTGTTGTAGCCGAGAATGGCATTGTATTTTGGACTAGTTTGATATCAATTGTGGGGCGGAATTTTACACGTATTGTAAGGCGTGTAATCCCCTTTGTATTTGCTGAATTGATTGAGCCTTAAATGTGGCGTTTGGTTATTGATTTTTGGCCTTGAAAAAGGTGGCAAAGTATGTAGAAACAAAGGATGTGCTGTCCGATTTTCTGTAGGATTTAGTGACTTTACACTTAGAATATTCTACGATTGAAGCTAGAGGTTAATGGACGTGTTATGACTATTATAGGTTGAAGTACTACGAGTAGCGTATTCTACTTGAAGGGTGGAAAGACTAGCAAGGTTATAGTACTTTGGAGCATTTTGCAACTTGTCGCTAGTCGTCGCAAGGTATGTGAACCTCTTCTTTCTTTGGCATGATCCTACGTATGAAATATCCATGTGATAGTATTTCATGATTCCTTCTACTCTTAGAAGTTAAGAAGTATTCACATTGTTGACTCTAAGTTAAAAGTATGTTAAATTGTCCTAAGTCCTTACCAAGTCTTATGGGAGATGTTGGTAAGAATGGTTAGAAAATTATGAGATTTGATTTAAAGCTATGTGTCTTGATTTATTTAAAGTAAGTAAGTGGATTTTATGTTCGAAAATGACTTGAAGTTATATGATTTTAAAGAGTGTATGCTACGAGGTGTTAATACTATAAGCCTTGATTTTAGGAGTGGAAATGACTAAACTTTAAAAAGTATGGCTTCTTAATTTATATCAAAAGTTAAGAAGATGGTTTCCAAAAGAGTATGTGACTTGAGCTTTAAAAAGAAAGAAGTTTTATGATTCTTTTAAGTATGTATGTACGTAGTATTTTTGGGTTTAGTTTCCCCAATGTTGCAAGAATAAAGTTCCTTAAGTTCTCTAAAATGAAAGGTTGTTATAATAGCTTTATGGGAAGTTGTTATAACGACTTAAGAAGAAGTAATAATACGATTTAAAATGTTATGTAAGGAAAATCACACCGAGCCTACAAATAGGCCGGATTACGTTATGAGATACACCGAGCCTACACAAAGGCCGGATTACGCCATATTACCCCGAGCCTACACATAGGCCGGGTTACGTCATCTTACACCGAGCTCGCAGCGGGCGGATTATGCTACATGATTCCACGATGCAAGGCTCCGGCGGGCGGATTATGCTACATGATTCCACGATTGCGAGAGCTCCGGCGGGCGGATTATGCCACATAATTCATCGATTGCGGGTCCATGAATGGGCGGACACGTTATCACGTATGAATAATCAAAGTTAGCTTCCAAATGAAGTCCTCCATAAAGTAGGATTATGTTATGTAAGATATGTAAGTCATGTGGAAAAACTTGATTAAATTCTTAAGTATGTATGTAAGAATATGATGTTAATTCTTATTGAAAGAAGGAAATGAACGGTTAATATACGATTGATTTCAGGAGTTAAAATAGCATTCTTTTATACATTTATGATTTGGTGGTTGCACTTATTTACATTCCATACTAAATTTTGTTATCGACCCCTTTCGGGTGCGTTCATGCCGCAGTGTTAGGTACAGGTTGGTGATTCTTGCTCTTAGGATCTCTGTTGCTTTTTGGGAAGAAGCTCCATTCACCTGCAGGCTTATCTTTTTTAGTACGGTTTCCACGATGTTGTAGATTTATGTACATTCGTGGTATGGCGGCCCGTCCCGCCACGCTTGTAATTCTTAAGTGCAGCCGTCACATGTTGTGGGTCGGTTTGTAAAAAGAAAGGGATATAACCGCCGTTGTTTATGTATTTGTATACGTGTCCGCGAGGTAGCCTTATCGGCTAACATGTTGTTTAAATTCGTTGTTTTATTTTATAAGTTTCATGTATGTTCACGATTATCTCGATGTATACCGTAAGGGTGCGTGTAGGGCACTAGTCGCGGGCCGGGTCGTCGTGACAAAAGTGGTATCGAGCGCTTAGTCCTCGGAAAGTGTCTACAGCGTGTCTAGTATAGTCTTGATTATCTGTGTTGTGCACATCTATAATCGTGAGGTGAAGGGCATTTAGGATTCGTTTCCATTCTTCTCACTGAGATCGTGCGATAGAAGTGTATTAATAGGTTGATCCGTCTCGGCGTATTCTTATGTATATGAATCGCCTATGCCTCCGGAAGCGACGTGGCCCGAGAAGGGCAAAGCGGCAGCGAGGCGCGGTGGTGCCAGAAGGTTACTAGGACTCGTGCCCGGACTATGCACGAGGTTGTGGTCGGCGGCGAGTTGATTCTGCCACGCGATATTAGAGGAAGCGAGCGGCCGCGCCTCGGGGTTCCGATACCGAGCCTCAGGTCCACCGGCGGCGGAGTATAGAGATTATGGAGAGCGATCGTGTTATTGACTAGCATAGTGGTAGAGGCGGCGAAAGCAAGTAGCTAACCCAGAGTGGCGATTTGAGGATTCAGGATTTTTAGGTTGTAGTCCACCCGAAGTTCTATGGTTCGAGATCCGAGGAGGATCCTCGGGAGTTTATCAGCGAATCTGACGGACTATGCAGTGCTTAGTGGTCTCGGAGACCGAGTCGGTGGTGCTAGCTTCTTACCGTTCTGCGATATTGCGTTGAACCGGTTTGAGTCATGGGAACTGTCTGGAGTGTGGAGTGCTCCTCCGGTGTTTGGGATGAGTTCACGAGGCCTTTCTTGATCACTTTTTGCCTCTTGAGATGAGGAGAGCCCGTGTTGATATGTTCTTGTCATTGAGGCGAATGGGAGGACCGTGGAGTACACAGAGTTTGACTCGTTGGCGGTATCGCACACTATTTAGGTGATATGGTGATAGAGTTCATCGCTATGTTATGGGGCTAGACCGTTATATGATCACCGCTTGCACGGAGTGGCCCTTCACTGTATGGATATTGCAAGATGCGGACATATGCACAGGGATTTAGGATAGGAGAGAGGACCGACCACGCGAAGGCCCGGCCAAGAGGCGGGGCGCGAGGGTTCAGGTGATTTTGGCGAGAGCCTCAGTGAGCTAGGTCTACATTTCACCCGGACAGAGTGCTCCTTCCCGCGGCGAGGTTGGATCACCGGAGTAATTCGAGCCGGCCGAGCTCGAGCTTGATTCGTATGCGCGCATGGGTTCTAGCGATCGGGGCCACTCTTCCTCGGTGTCCACGGTGTGGCCGTGATCACCATGGGAATGTCGTCGTGCTCTTGTACTGTTTTACGCATGCCGTCGGCCATATGTTGAGGATTGTCCTAGTAGGAGAGTTACGGGAGGATAGCACGATCTGATCGATTGCGGGTTCTTCGCCTTCGTAGCTAGGCGGGATGTTCATACACCGTGAGCGGAGGTCGTGGTGGAAGTTCCTATTTTAGCGGTCCTTTGAACGCCTATATGATTCGGTATATCTTCGACCCTTTAGAGATTTGTATGCATGATAAGGTTGTTGTATGTTTAAGTATCAAGAACGGATAATATTGAGATTATGTATGTATGCTAGAAGTAAGTTGGAAGTACGAAAAGATAATCCTTTTAGGCCATGAATGTGAGTAGATAGTGATGGTGCACACTTTGGATTTGTTTCCTCGTTCGGTTTTGTTATACCCCGTAGTTCCAGGGTATGTATGTGAGGACGTACGTACGAGAATACGACAGTAATATTGGAAAGGAAGAAAGATGTGATTTTTCGACGAAAAAGTTTCCGGTTTTTGTGAAGGAAAAAGGTTCGTTAATGGGAATTAGATTCCCAGATTTGGTATTTGGACTTCCTGGATTATATTAGAATTATGGAATTTTATTTCCGGAATTGGTCACGTGGGGCCCACGAGAAATTTACTGGTTTGTGGGCCCACTTTATTTTGATTTTTGGCATTACGTATATTTTCGAAAGATGAAATATTTTGGGCGAGTAGGAGGCGACACATGGCACCCAGTGGCCACATGGCCGAAAGCAGGGGACACTGACGTTAGCGGACAAGTGGCAAGCCACTTGTCCCATTTTGTGGTGGACATTTGGTTGGTAAAATCCACACACACTTGGACCCAATCTTCACCATACACTTGCTCACATCCTAGCCCTTGATTTCTCTATAAATACCCCCCTTGAGTGCAAGACTTATTCATTCCACACTTAGTTATTTCCAAAGCTTGAAAAATTACTCCTCCTTCAGGTGCTCTCGGCCTTGGGCTGATTTGTGGAGCTTAAGTTGTCCAAAAATTCTTACAGTTTTAAGTGTTCTTCCTTAGGGTGTTAGGAAGATTGTGTACCAAGAGTTGGAAAAGATTTCACACCCCAGCCTAGAAACCTTGCCTTGGCGAAAGTTGCCAAATTGTAGCCTAAGTGTTCTTCACTTTTTGGAGTCGATCTTGAAGAGGAGTTGGTTAGAAACTTCTAAGGGTCGCTTGGAGCGGGTTGGAACATAAGGAATTGGAGCTAAACGTTGCTCAGGATCGACTTATAATCTTGGATAATTTTGGGCTTATCGAGGTAATGATCTTTGTCCTATCAGAATTGGATATTACATATTGTAGTAGTTTAGAATTGAGTATAAGATTTATTGGAAGGATAATTATAAAGAATTGAATCAGATTTACATTGGTGTATTCTGATGGACTTGTAGTATTATTGTGGGCGGTGTTGCACGTCAGGTTAGACGGTAACCCCTCGAGTTGTTGGCTTAGTAGCGGGCCTTGATAGAGAGGAGATTTTATGGTTACGGGGAGGTCACGAAATTTCTGTAGAATAGGAACCTTGTACTTTGAATTGTGCTACAAAGAGATCGAGAAGTTGATAGACGTTTTGTGGCCTTTATAGGTTGAGATACTACGCAGTAGCGTATTCTACTCAAGAGTGGAAAAGGCTAGCAGGTTCTGATGCTTTGGAGCTTTTTGCTAATTGTCGATAATCGTCGCGAGGTATGTGAACCTCTTCCTATCTTTTCTAGCATGATTGTGTGAACTATGTAGTACGGTGACGACGTGTGCTAAACGATTTGGTTGGTTTAAAACATAAAGTGTTATAACGGCTTTATGGGAAGTTTGTTATAACAACTTTATGTGGGTAAAGAAATGGTGCGTGGTTTAAAAAGATAAGAGACTTGACTTATAAATGACTTGATGTGAAATATTAAGGACTTGGTTTGTGTTAAAAAGTTGTGAAACCGCTTTTATGAGAAATGGGTAATTGGGTTTTAAAAGGAATAAGTTATATTGATTTCGGAAATGAGAATAAGTATCGAACAAACCACTGCAGCGTTAATAAAGGAAAATGTATTGAATAATTAATTATATTAAAACCAGTAGAAACCTCCATCTGCATAGAAGCTAAGATAAGACAAAATTGTATTACATTTCCTAGATCATGGTTGCTTTAATAAGATCATTAATAACAAGTATTGATTTTTCTTAAATTCCAAGTAAGGAACTTGTTTTCTAAAAGAAAAGAGACTTGAGGAAATTGAAGTGTTTTGGTTTTAAAGAAAGGCATGGTTTTGTCTTAAATTGGTTTAAAAAGGAAGTCATGGTTTTGTCTTAAGTTGGTTTATTCGAAAAGAAGATATGGAAATTGTTTTGGTTTACTTAAAAAAAAGATAGTTACTCTATTTTGATACTACGGGTATCGTGTGACTTTTTTTGAAAGAAATGGATCTTTTAAAGAGTTAAAATACGTAGTACCTTGGGGTTAAATCCGGATTTGTTGTAATAAAATGAAAATCTATGAGTATGTTGAACTTGCCTATGCTTGTGGTGATAGCCTTTGTTGTGCAAGTGTTGTATTTACGTGCTCTGGCGTCTCGTTGGAGGCGCTATCCGTTGATTGATGGACATCGACACGATGGGTGGCCCACTGCATGCTTCCACTATATCGATCCTTTTCGATATACCGACACGATGGGTGGCCGGGTATGCTTCCATTAGAGTGTTATCTTGTTATTTGCTTTGGACATCACGACGATGGGTGGCCCGAGTATGCTTCCATTATGATTGTTATCTTGTTATTTCCTTTTCGACATACCGACACGATGGGCGCCCACGTATCTTCCATTAGGAGTGTTCCATGGCCACGCTTATACCGAGGTAAGATCTTGGGGCATGCGGCCGTTGTGCGAGTTAAATTCGGGTTATATTTGAGTGATGACTTTACGCGTGAGTCACGACTTGACATATTCGCTAATATATATTGTGAATCGTAGTTTGGTTATCATACATGCTCCTGCTTTATATAGATCGTTATGGTTTCATTTACCGTATTTTTTTCACATACTTGGTACTGTTATGACCTCCTTCGGGGCTGCGCTCATGCCGCAGTAGAGAGTACCGTTGTTGATCCTCGCTCATGGATCACAGTTCGGCGTTTGGGAAGCTCGCTTTTCCGAGGCTTATCTTTTCGCATGCTTCCTCGAGATTGTAGGTTCTTGTACATTCTGGGTATGGCGGCCCTGTCCGTCATAGTTGTTGTTACATTCTTAGAGGTGCATGTACTGTTGTGGCGTGGTTTGTAAAGGATTTTAACTGCTGATTATATATATATATATAAGTGAAGGTGGCCAGGTTTTAGTTGCTTTGTTTCTTACTTTATGTCTTACTTCATGTTTAAGTTTTTATTTCACGATTTTCTCGATGATTGTATCACTAGGGTGCCTGTAAGGCACGATCCACGAGCAGTCGGGTCGTGACAGGTTTGTGATGGATAAATATGCAAGTGCGGTGTATTAGGGCCATATGTGGCATAATTAGGTTTTACTAAGTGCAGTTTTATGAGACTATGCCAAGAAATGATAGATTGAGCTCCGAAAGAACATTCGGGGACGAATGTTTCTAAGGGGGGAAGAATGTTACACCCCGTAAGTCCAGGACATGTATAAGAGATTGTACGTAAGGAATCAAGGCTTGAAAATTTGTACGAAAGGAAGAATTGTTTTTCCGACGGAAAATCTTCCGAACGTCGGAAAGGAAAAATATTCGTTGATGAGAATTGGATTCTCAAAATGCATTATTTGATGAGTATGGAACTTATTAACATTATGGAAATTTATTTTTACGATTTGGTCATGGGGCCCACCCGAGGAATTTTACGTTGCCATGGCCCACGAGGGTTACGAATTTTATGGACGAATGGGAGGCGACACGTGGCACCCCAATGGTCTTGGACGAAATTAATGCTAGGTAAAATGGTCATTGACCATCAAGGAAGATAAGTCTTCAAAGCTTGAGTTTATCGACTAGTCAACTTGTTCACTCGCCAATTAATTAATCGCTCTTCATCCTAGCCCACACATACGTGATCATCTCGACCTCCATCAGGTTATATATACACTACACTAGTGCAAGACTAGTCTTCAACACTTAGAAAAATTTCACAACAATTGTTGTCCACTTTGAGCTCGGCTTTGGCTATTTTTCAACACAAAAATTTTGTAGTTTTGATCCATTATTCACAAGACTTTAACCAAGGTCCCTAAGGGTATTGTAAGGGTATCTCAATAGAAAGATTTCGAAAAACGACGTTCACGTTAGTCGCAAGGCGAAACCCTAGGGTATTCTTCAACTTTGAAGATGGAACATGAAGAGGAGTTCTTCAGAGCTTAAGGAGTGCTTCGAGCGATTGGAACATAAGAAAAGGAGCTAAGAATTGCTAAGGAGCGACTTTGAATCTTGGATTTTATAAGGGCTTGTAAAGGTAAAAATCTTGTTGTTTTAACAATTAAAGATTTCTTATTGTTGTTGTCACGACCCGTTCCGGGGCCCGTGACTGGTACCTTACCCGGACACCCAAGTAGCCATACATCAGAGAAAATCAACGGAATATAAAAAACACAAGACATGAAACAATTGTAAATGATACACAGCTTTCGAGAAAGTGCCTTTGCATATATATAAAAACCAAAGTCTCGTTTACATCCCAACTGCATAATAGGACTATAGACCTCTGAAGTAAACAACTATGGCGGGATGGGGTCGCCATACCCCGAATGTCAAAAACTATCTACAATACAGGAGATCATACCCAAAGTAGAGCCTCCTAGAAGATGAGCTCCCGACACCAAAGCAAAGATCCTAAGGATGTGGATCTAGCACTGCTTGCCACCGCGTTAACGCATGAGCGGCGAGGTCAAGACAACAGTACTAAGTATGTGAAATCAGAAGTACTTAAATGAAATCATATCACTTTAAAACCAATTTTACAAATACGCACAAGCAACTAATGTAATCGCATAGTGCCACATCATAAACAAGAGCAACAATAGGTAAATCAATGTGTCTTTTCTAGGTTGCGAATGATCAAGCAGGCCACTCGCCCATAGTATCATTAGGCAAGCCTAATCGACTCCGTAGTCCGCATAGGCCGCCCACATAGGCCCGCATGAGCATAACCCGCATCGTGGTAGCTACTCCTGCAACGCCCGACTCGTGGTCCGCACGCCACATGCATCGCATGGTATAACCCGCACACTAACCGAACTCCCGTAGCCCGCATAGGCCCCGACCCGCATTTAGGTATTCTCGAATCACGGTCCTGCATCGCCGAGTCTACCCGCACGGAGGGCCTTAACCGTGATCGTCAAGAGGTGAGTGATATAGTACTAACATAACAGCTTATAGTTAAACAACATAAGTACAAATAAGAATGACCTCTTTACACAAACGTTCCAAGATACTAACACACATAGCATCACAATATGTCTACTCATCAAAACCATCCTATTATACCTTTCAGAAATCAATACAAGTCTTTTATAACCACATAAGTAAATTTCTTTTATAAAACTTAAGCGTTATACTTAACTTCCCATAAAGCTAGTATAACCCTTAAGCTTCTTTTAAAAATAATTATTCTTCTTTCAAAACCGATTTATAATTCTTTTAAAAGACTTCAAGATCTTTATTATTCAGCTTAAGTCAAAAGACATTAGTAAGACTACGCTCAGTTAACACACGACGCTCACTACCGCACTATATATATATTTAAAATATCATGCTCAAGAGTATAGGAAGAATCACATACCTTCTACGAAATCCACTTGCCAAGTCGAGTATGTCGCGCAGAATCAGCCTAATTATACCAACACGCCTATCAACGTCTAGATCAGATCAGATAAAGCTCTAGCGAGGGTTCTCTATTCTATGGGAATTTGGGCAGCTTCCCCTAAGAAACTATACACTGCATCAGAATACAAATTCTATGTGAGTTCAATTATTCTTCTTTATACCCCTTCTGTGATAACAGTTCAATTCTATTCTCAGAATATCCTTCTAAGTATTTATACTTATTCCTATACTTCTACAGATGTATTCTCTAATTACAAAGAAGGATAAGTTTATTTACCTCGATAAGCCCAAAATTATCCAATTTAAACGCCGCCCCGAGCAAGGTTTAGCTCCTAATTTGAACGCCCGATAGCTCCAGAACCCTGAAGTTCTTCACAACTTCTACTAAGTACTAAGGGATTTGGGCTGTGGTATTGGGCATAATAACAATACTAGAAGGGAACTTTCTACCGCAGGGGGTAGGTTTTGGCTGGGGGGTTGCCCTACCAAGCTGCTCGACCCGGGCGGGGGAGAAGGCTTGACCGAAAAGGCTCACAAGTAGGCCAAGATTTTCAAGAGTAAAGTGAGTAGGATTTAGGCAACGGGCCCATTCTATCTAATACACAAAAATATCCTACCAACTCGACAAAAACAAGCTCCTTCCAATCGGGTCTTCATTGTCGCCCCATCCATCACCGAGGTGGCATGTTGTCGCCTCCCTCGCTGGTCCAAAAATGTTTCGCCTCGGAAAATCCAAAATTAGAAACCTATCATTCCCACGACTCAACGCGAGTCTTGTAAAACGCTTCATTTTAAAAACGATTCTTGTGCGAAGCGCCAAAAAAAAAACCCAGGCTCAAACTTTAAGGCTGTCTCAGACGTACACCCTCACGTGACATACTGAAATACGGTATAATGGGCTGGTAGCTTATGGATTTTAGCAAGACTTTGAAAACAATTTGTGGATGAAGAACTCTTCGTCTTGAGGGTATTATTAGGTCAAGCCATGCGACCAATGGCAGAATGATGCATGATGCAAGGCAAGTGGGTGTGAGGGCAAGTGTCCGTTCTATCTACACCACGACAAATATCCTACCCAGCTCCTTGACAAAAACCAGCCCTTCCAATCGGCCCTATTAGTCCGCCACGTCCGTCTGATGAGAGGAGGGTGACGAAGTATGGCGCCGTTGATCTAAAATGTTTAAGGAAAACCGGGAAAAATCCGCAAAAATTAGAAATGACATGGCGGAATTTACCTGCGCGAGTCTTGTTAAGCGTTTACGTTGGAGCTTGATTCTTTGCCAAAAAAAAGCCAAAAAAAGCGTGCTGGCCTAAACTTTAAGGCTAAACTTTTGTCGTACACCTACGCGCGTACATGCTGCGGTATACGAGGGTATACTATGTATATAGTATGAAGTTTGATAAATGTATTTATGGAACCCTAATCAAAACTAGCATGTTTAGCTTTAAGATTACAATTCAAGTTGATTATTAGTTTAAGTCGTCACATGTTATATAAAGAAGGAATTGTAGTTGTTGAAGTTGTTTATGACCATATAACATGTTAGACCTAAGAACTTGGATTGGAAGAAATTGGACAAGATGATATGTTATTGTAGCCGAGAATGGCATTGTATTTTGGACTAGTTTGATATCAATTGTGGGGCGGAATTTTACACGTATTGTAAGGCGTGTAATCCCCTTTGTATTTGCTGAATTGATTGAGCCTTAAATGTGGCGTTTGGTTATTGATTTTCGGCCTTGAAAAAGGTGGCAAAGTATGTAGAAACAAAGGAAGTGCTGTCCGATTTTCCGTAGGATTTAGTGACTTTACACTTAGAATATTCTACGATTGAAGCTAGAGGTTAATGGACGTGTTATGACTATTATAGGTTGAAGTACTACGAGTAGCGTATTCTACTCAAGGGTGGAAAGGCTAGCAAGGTTATAGTACTTTGGAGCATTTTGCAACTTGTCGCTAGTCGTGCAAGCTATGTGAACCTCTTCTTTCTTTGGCATGATCCTACGTATGAAATATCCATGTGATAGTATTTCATGATTCCTTCTACTCTTAGAAGTTAAGAAGTATTCACATTGTTGACTCTAAGTTAAAAGTATGTTAAATTGTCCTAAGTCCTTACCAAGTCTTATGGGAGATGTTGGTAAGAATGGTTAGAAAATTATGAGATTTGATTTAAAGCTATGTGTCTTGATTTATTTAAAGTAAGTAAGTGGATTTTATGTTCGAAAATGACTTGAAGTTATATGATTTTAAAGAGTGTATGCTACGAGGTGTTAATACTATAAGCCTTGATTTTAGGAGTGGAAATGACTAAACTTTAAAGTATGGCTTAATTTATATCAAAAGTTAAGAAGATGGTTTCCAAAAGAGTATGTGACTTGAGCTTTAAAAAGAAAGAAGTTTTATGATTCTTTTAAGTATGTATGTACGTAGTATTTTTGGGTTTAGTTTCCCCAATGTTGCAAGAATAAAGTTCCTTAAGTTCTCTAAAATGAAAGGTTGTTATAATAGCTTTATGGGAAGTTGTTATAACGACTTAAGAAGAAGTAATAATACGATTTAAAATGTTATGTAAGGAAAATCACACCGAGCCTACAAATAGGCCGGATTACGCATGAGATACACCGAGCCTACACAAAGGCGGATTTATATTACCCCGAGCCTACACATAGGCGGTTACGCTATCTTACACCGAGCTCCACAGCGGGCGGATTATGCTACATGATTCCACAAGACAATCGAGCTCCACAGCGGCCGGATTATGCTACATGATTCCACAAGACACCGAGCTCCACTGCGAGGGCGGATTATGCCACATAATTCATCAAGACACCGTGTCCCGCAATGGGCGGATTACGTTATCACGTATGAATAATCAAAGTTAGCTTACAAATAAGAAGTCCCTCCATAAAGGGCCGGATTATGTTATGTAAGATATGTAAGTCATGTGGAAAAACTTGATTAAATTATTAAGTATGTATGTAAGAATATGATGTTAATTTTATTGAAAGAAGGAAAGAGCGGTTAATATACGATTGATTTCGCGAGTTAAAATGGCATTCTCTTATACATTTATGATTTGGTTGTTGCACCTTATTTACGCTCCATACTCGCACTGTTGCATCGACCCTTCTGGGTGCGTTCATGCCCGCAGTGTTAGGTACACGGTTGGTGATCCTTGCTCTTAGGATCTCTGCTCATTTTGGGAAGAAGCTCCATTCACTCCGAGGCTTATCTTTTTGGTACGGTTTCCACGATGTTGTAGATTTACGTACATTCGTGGTATGGCGGTTCCCGTCCGCATACAGTAATTCTTAGGTCTGTCATCACATGCTGTGGGTCGGTTTGTAAAAAAGAAAGGGATATAACTGCTGTTGTTTATGTATTTGTATATGTGTCCAGGGAGGTAGCCTTATCGGCTAACCTGTTGTTAAAATTCTCGTTGTTTTATTTTATAAGTTTCATGTATGTTCCGCTGATTATCTCTGATGTATACCTGTAAGGGTGACCAGGTAGGGCACTAGTCGCGGGCCCGGGGTCGGGTCGTGACATATGCCTTGCGGTAATGATTCATCTGGCATTACGACTAAAAATGCACCTTTTGAAAGCACAGAGTTAAGAGAAAAGGATGTCACAAATAATTAAAAGATGCATTTTTGACAAATTTGCATGATATTGTTTATAAAAATACATGACTTGTTGGAAAAGTATGTGTTGCGTGTAAAATTAGTTTTTGATGAAAAATATGCATTCGTATGGCGTGATTTATAAAGTAGTTGTTTTGAAACTGATAATAAGAAAAGATTTTTTTATAAAAATAGATTATTTCTGGAATGCCAATAAATGAGTTATGAATAGATCATTTTTTTGTGAGTTTGACAAAAATCGAAACCTTATTATTTTGTAATACTAATAATTCGTATTAAAAACGACCGAACTGTTTTGAAAGCTTACACATGCATGATGAGTGTCACGCCCCGAACCCCGGGCCCGTGACTGGTGCCCTACCTGGGCACCCTTCTACCTGACTGACACAAGTAAACTGCGGAACTAAATAACACCTCGTTTTTTTTTTAAAACCAACGAACATGCAAGGGCAAAGCCGACAAGGCTGCCATATAATATACATAACAAAAAGGTACTACACTGTACACGAGTCCAATCCCACATATGAATACATACCTCTAAGAGTTTTACTGAACTATGACGGGACAATGTCCCGCCGCATCATAATCGCAAAAGCTCATGAAGGATCTATACCAAAATGATAAACTCCTGAACAGATGGAGCTATCCAAAACTCGGAGCAGGGTCCTACACCGACAGATCACCAAATCTGCAGTGCCTAAACTCGGCGATGAACGCACCTCGGGCGAGGTCAAGACGAAGAACGTACCAAGTATGTGAAATCGAAATATCAGAATGAAATCATAATACTATACAAAGCAGAGACATGTATGATAGCCAAACTACGATACAATACATAAGCGGTCATATCAAGTCGTGGACGCATGCCTCAAAGTCATTACTCAAATATAACCATGGGTCTCACGCTCATAATATCAATCACGTGAATCCTTCCTCACCGCAAATCCATGATATAATATAACATCAATAAGCACACCGAACCTTGCAATCATGAGAGTAATGCAATCATTTTTACCTTTTAAGTTATGCCTTTAACAACGAGATTAATTGTTCCACCTTTTAAGTCATAAACACACCGCACTCTTTCATTAATGAAATCACTACCGCTTTCAAAACACGGCGCCGTATGCGCTGGTCAACCACCCTCTGTGTTATAATGCAACCTATCATGGGACTATTTCACCCGCAAGGGACTATTTCACCCGCATAGGTCATGTGGACCCGCAATGAGTCATCGGTACACGATACTCGCATCACAGAAAGCTAATCCATGGCTTATATATATCCCGGAAATTTAACCCGCCCGAGTCAAATACCGACCCGCCGTGAGTGTGTACCACTCACCGCCATGGGGAGCTACCCCATGATATCTCTCGAACCAAGTTGCCGACCCTTTATGGAGGGACGCGGAGATGTGAAAATATGACACTTGCACGAATGTATATATGAGCAACCCATATGCAAGCAAACCATTCTTGACCTTTATTTATAAAATGAATAACCATCATTTTAGCAAACCAAGACAACACCATGCCTTTTCCTTTTTACATAAACCAAGACAATACCATGCCTCTACACAAACCAAGACAATTACCATGTCTTTCCTTTTTACATAAACCAAGACAATACCATGCCTTTCCTTTTTACATAAACCAAGACAATACCATGCCTTTCCTTTTTACATAAACCAAGACAATTACCATGTCTTTACACAAACCAAGAGTAATTCTTATTTAAGCAAGCCAAAGTACTATCAAGGCACAAATATAATAGTTCTCATTTAAACAAGCCAAAGTACTATCAAGGCACAAATAGAATAATTCTCATTTAAACAAGCCAAAGTACTACGTACGTCCATTCTTTTCAAAAGACTCTTTTTTATATAAAACCCCAAGATACTAACACCCGTAGTATCAAGGCATGTCTATTTTTCAAAATAAGTTACTACACCTTTAGAAATTCATTTCAAGGCTTTGAAACTAAGTAACTTCTAATTACACAACCTACGTAACTCATACCTATCCATCAAAATAGACAACTCTCTTAACCTTCCATAAAGCCGTTATAACCAACTTCCCATAAAGCCGTTATAACCCTTTATGGTTTTAGACAAATTCATCATTTTTATAACCAAGAGACTTATACTTTTAAAACCAAGTATCATATACTTTCAAATCATGTTTCTTAACTTTCAAAATACTTCAAGTCTCTTAATCTTTAGAAATCAAGTTTCATAACTTTAGAAATCAAGTTTCTTCTACTTTTAAATCTCAAGTAACTCACACCTTTAAAACAAGTTACTTCTCTTTAAGTCATGTCATTTCTCCTCTTTTAAATCAATTAAGTAAATCACTCCTTTGACTCCCCTAAAGTCATTATAACAACCTTTAGGTTTTGGAACTAAGGCACTAGCCAAAAGATTTGGAAACCACTTCATTTTCAAGACTCTATGTACTTCAAGTAAAATACTTTCACTTTTGAAAATCCAAACTTCATTAAGGGAATGGATTATAACAACTTCCAATTTAAACATCCAAAGTACAATCAAGGAAGTATATAGACCAACTTCTATATTAGGCAATCCAAGTACAATCAAGGAATGGATCATTTAAGGAGTATGACTTACTTTCTTTATCATAAGGAATCATGCTAGAAGAAGAGGAGATGGTTCACATACCTTTTCGGCTTAATCCACAAGCTAAGTCGACGACGCCGCACGTAGAATTGTCAACCAATAATGGCCACAACACGACTATCAATTTCTAATTTCTAACGTAGAATGATACTAAGTATACAGTCTCTTATTCTACGAAAAATCGGGCAGCACCTCTTTTGTTTCTACGTACTTTTCCACCTTTTTCAAGGCCCGATAATCAATAACCAACATGCCACATTTAAGGCTCAACACACCAACCAATGAAAGGGTATTACACGCCTTACAAAACGTGTAAAATTCTGCCCCACAATTACTACCAAGTAGTTCAATATTCAAAGCCATTCTCGGCTAACATATACAACAACACAAAGTTCTTTCCAATTATTTTTCAATCCAAGTTCTTAGGTCTAACATGTTATATAGTCATAAACAACTTTAACAACTATAATTCCTTCTTTATATAACATGCGACTACTAAACTAATAACCAAATTGAATTGTAATCTCAAAGGCTAAACATGCTAGTTTCGGATTAGGGTTCCAATAGCCAATACACTTATCAAACTTCATAATATAAACCTCATGCTTGCTAATATTCATAACTACAACAATAAGTAATCTTTAATTACTACAACGACAAGATTGTTACCTTTATAAGCCCTTATAAAATTCCAAGATTCAAAGTCTCTCCTTAGCAATTCTTATCTCCTTTCCTTTATGCTCCAATTCGCTATTTGAAGCCCTTAGAAGTTCACAACCAACTTCTCTTCCATTTCCAATCCAAAACTATGAAAACGACTTAGGTTTTCGCCTTGCGACTAACGTGAAAACGTCGTTTTTCCGAGATCTTTCTATTGAGATATCCTTACAATACCCTTAGGAAGCTTGGGTTAAAGTCTTGTGAAGAAAGAACCACAATTGCAAAAAAATTGTGTGGGCAAAGTGCTAAACCCGAGAGCTCCTCTAGTGTGCTCAAAGTTCTCTAATTTTTTCTATGTGTTGAAGACTAATTATTGTACTAGTGTAGTATATATAACACAATGGAGGTCTTAGATTACAACATACGTGTGGCTAGGATGAAGAATAATTAATATCTAGACAAGTGGCTCATTGACTTGGTCAATTATCTCAAGCTTGTAAGACTTGATCATCTACATTGGTCAATGACCATTAAACCCTTGGCCCATTTCGTGCAAGCCATGTGGCGGTGACACGTGTCGCCCTCCCATTTATCCATAAATTTTCATAACCCTCGTGGGCCCCACAAAACGTAAAATTTCTCGGGTGGGCCCCACGTGACCAAATCCGTAAAATTAAATTTCGACAATGTTAATAAGTTTCATACTCCTCAAATAATGCATTTTGAGAATCTAATTCTCATCAACGAACATTTTTCCTTTCCGATGTTCGGAAGATTTTTCTTCGGAAAAACAATTCTTCCTTTCATACCAATTTTCATGTCTTGCGTTCTCGCATCCATTCTTTTGTACATGTCCTGAAATTACGGGGTGTAACATTCTTCTCCCCTTAGAAACATTCGTCCCCGAATGTTCTTAGTCGGTTGTCAAGCTATACAAACTCCGGCGTAGTCTCTTCACTATGCCTATCAATCAATACTCCACAAGACTAACGATGCCACACATGGCCACCACATAACATACGTAAACATATCAATGGACCTTCCATCCGCTGTCCCTTCTCACAAAACTCGAAGGTTACAGTCTCATCAAAAACGGAATCTGTTAGAGGTTCCTTTCTTTTTCCCGTATAAAGGGTTGGCCCTGTCGTATTCTAAGTCATGGGACTAACACTATCTGAATCCTTCAGTCGGACTCCCACTCAGCTAACTGATGTGTTCCCCCGTGTTACTCCCCTTTTCTGTCTCACTTAGTCACCAAACTAGTTGGGACATGAACCTATAACCTGCCTAGCTTAGTTTACCAACCGGTGTAAACTCTAATACTAGTAGAATCTCAATCACGAGCACCTATGGACATTGTTACTGAACCTAAGGCGCGTGTATCATCACAATTAACCTCCACTCATGGCCTAAAAGGATTCTCTTTACCCACCTACATTACTCATAACCATAATCACTATAGTTCTTTTAACCCTTGTTCCTTCCTTTTCTTACTTGTCATACTTTCTCGTACTTCCAAACTTATTTAGTACACATACAAAATCTCAAATATTGTTTCTGTTCTCCAATCCTTGGAGTTACTATCCAAACTTGGCCATTATGTTACTTGCATTCCCGTTAAGGCTCTTCTCGTCCCTCACGACCTGGTTCCGGTGGAACGCATCCACGAACTCGTACAACGATTAACTAGACTTGGGCCTTACATCCTCGTGACCCTATCACATAGCGGGACCATATCAAACTGACATCACCCCATTCCATTCTACCGTTTGACCCGAAATGAGTCCATAACCCGACCCATCGTCACACTTAACTTCTCATTCTTAGTCTGAAATAAGTCTCTCTCTTATCTCAAGGTACTTCTCACCCTATCCCCCTATTCACTAGAGGTTCGTCACATAGGCCAAAGTATTTCTACTGTACATCCTTCCCTATCGGTCTTCATACTGTTATGGGGTAATTACAACTTGTGAACCCTACACAACTATAGTCTCAGTTCACTTTATCATTTTTGTCAACATTCTTCACTTTTCACTTTACTAATCAAAGTATCCCTACCTCTGGGGGTGCTATCAATTACAACTACTAGCAACAAGGGAAAACATATACGCTAGGGCAAAATCTGAATCTATCAATGCACGTATGATTCAAAAGAATCGAAATATACCTGTAACCCCATGCGATGTTGCCTCTTGATCCCCGATGATCACGTCATCTATGCGGTTCAAGGACCGCGTAACTATAAACTCCACCACGACCTCTACCACGGTCGATCGACATTCAACACCACCTTCGGGGCGCGCAATGGAAGAAAGAACCAACCACCGACCATAGGTGAGCCACCTCACCTGCTCTTTCTAAAAGGACATACCTCGATTATATGGCGGACGGCCACAATAAAAACAAACACGTGCTATAACGCATTTCCCGTATACGACGCTTACTACATCGGAAACACTGAGGAATAAGTGGCCTCGACTGAGAAAATCCTCTGCTCCTCTGAGAACTTCGAACCCTGGAGCTCGGACCGGCTCCTAAATACCATGTGGGGTCCAATATCCCACCTGTGAGCTGCGAGGATATGTCTTGGGTAGGCTGGGACGAATATCTCACTGGCCGCATTCTTTGCCGTCCAAAACTCAGGGATAACCAACCGTCTAGCCTCTTACGATCTCCGCGTTGGCCTCTACCTCTGCTGTACACCTGCCTGCATCGGCGAATAACCTCCACGATGAAATCAGAGCACCGCTATCTTGGTCAATAACATAACTGCTTCCCTTATGACCCTATAGTATTCCCCTAACTGAGAAACTGGAGGCTCTGGTGCTGGGGCCTCAAAACCTAGCGTAGAAGAACTCGCCGACTGCGGCACAATATCCGGTATACCCTGGGCATGAGCCCTATCAACTCTGTTATACCCCGTATTTCCAGAGTATGTACGTGAGGGCGTACGTATAATAATTTGAGCCTTAAGTTAGGCAAGTTTCGAAATTTGTACACAACACCCGATAGGAGTCGTTTTCCGACGAAACGTTTCCACAGCTTTCGTAGGGAAAATTCCGGCTATGTCATTTATAATTTTTGCGGATTTTTCCGAGAGACGAAACATTTTGGACCAACGGGAGGGTGACATGTGTCACCCTCACATTGGACGTGAGAAGTGGACGGCAAAGGCATCAATGGCACGTTTTTTGTGTTGTTTCTTGGTCAAGGGTTAGGTAGGATATTTTGGTGGTAGATGGATAAGGTGCACTTGGCTTGATCTTGGCCTTACACTTGCCTAACACTTGGATGGATCTTGGCCATTGGTTGGCCATTCCTTGACCTATAAATACCCCTCTAAGTGATGAACTTTCTTCATCCTCACTTGAGCAATCTACCTAAGTCTCAAAATACTCCCTCCCTCTTGAGTTTCGTCCACCACACCCCCTCCCCCCTTGGCCGAAGTACCCTCCCCCTTTGAGAGCCTAGCCGAGGCAAACCCCCCCTCCTAGCCTAGTTGTCTTCGTATAATACCCCCCCTTTTGTGGTATAGAAATACTCTCCTAGTATTGTTATAATGCCCAAATACCTTGGCCCAAATACCTTGTAGTATTCCCAAGGTTACACTTATACAAAAGCCCAGAAAATACTATTATACTTCCCTCAGTCAAAAACGAAACCCTAAGGAAAACCTTCATAGTCGGTTGAAGTGTTAAGTAGAAGTTGGTTAGAACTTCTAAGGGGTGTTTGGAGCGGGTTGGAGCGCACGGAGTAGGAGCTAAACCTTGCTCAGGATCGACATATAAACTCGGATAATTTTGGGCTTATCGAGGTAAACATTCTTGACCTTCTGTTGTAATTGGAAATTACATGTTGTAGGAGTATATAGTTAAGTATACTATATATAGAATTGAACATAGTTGTGCGGCAATGTCTTTTGACTTAAGCCTGAATAATACTTACGGCAATGTCTTGCGACTTAAGCCTGAATTTTAATAAGTGAACTGAACTGTAATTACATAAGGTGTATTCAGACTTGTGTAGTATTCTCGTGAGTAGAATTGTACACGTCCGGTTAGGCGTCTGAACCCCGGTTGGCTTGGTAGCGGCCTCGATAGAGGAGGAGATTACGCTGTCATGGGGAGAGTCTTGCCAATTTTACGTAGAATATTCTACATTGAGATCTAGGATGTTAATAGGCGCCTTGTGGCCTCTATGGGTTGAAGTATCGCGTATGGCGTGATCTACTTGGCTTAAGGAGTAGCCGACGGTTTGAGGTACTTGGAGCGTTTTGCTATTAGTCGATAATCGTCGCGAGGTATGTGAACCTCTTCCTATCTCTTCTAGCATGATATGTGTGAACTATGTAGTACGGTAGATGTACATGTGTTAATTGTATTTGATTGTTGTAAAACATAAAGTGTTATAACGGCTATGGGAAGTTGGTTATAATGACTTTATGTAGGTAAGAAAATAGGTTGTGGTTTTTAAAAGATAATCGATTTGATTTATAAGCGGCAGCGTTATAATAAAACTTGAAGTATTTCAAAAGATTTATGAATCGTTTTGAAAGAAGTGTAGTATTGTGTTTGAAAACTTAAGAGTTATACTAGCTTTATGGGAAGTTAGGTATAACGGCTTAAGAATGTTATACGATTTGGAAATCGAATGTGTATCGACAAACCACCAGTAGCGTTATAAAAGGAAAATGTCTTGACTAATGAATTGTATTATTAAAACGATGAAACCTCCATCTGCATGAAACTAAGATAAGACAAAATGATATTACATTTTCTAGATCATTCTTTGTAATAAGAATGTTGTAAACAAGAATAACCTACTCGCGTGAGACATATATTACTCAATTGTTCTAAAAGGAATCAAGTGATTAAGTTTATGAACTATGAAACCATTTGAAAATGAGAAGCTTAGTAATTGAAACTAGCAAACTAGAACTTAGGAAAGAATGTTGTTACTTGATTTTGAAAAGGAATGTGGGTTGGTCATTCTAATACTACGTATCGGGTGACTTTGATAAAAGTAATGGATCTCTTTTAAAAGAATTTAACGACGTAGTACTTTAGGTTAAAACCTGACTTTGGCATAAATGAAAAGTACTTTGAGTTGTGTATAACACTTTTTACGCTTGTTGTCGTGAAGCTTGCCTATGCTTGTTGTTGTGAAGCTTGCCTATGCTTGTTGTTGTGAAACTTGCCTATGCTTGTTGTGATAGCCTTTGTTGTATATCTGTACCGCGTCTCTCGATGGGTAGGTTGAATTGTTATGAACGATTATACACCAGTCCCACGAGATGGCGGTCACGTATTCCATCCGATTATACAAGTCCCACGAGATGGCGAAGTCACGTATTTCATCCGATATTACACCGAGTCCCACGATGGGCGAGTCACGTATTTCATCCGATTTTACAAGTCCCAGATGGCGTGGTCACGATTTCATCGGTTATCATACATGTCTCCTTTATATAGACTATTATGATTTCATTTACGTCTTTTCTGATTTCACATACTTGGTACTTGTTGTGCGGCCTCCTTGAGGCTGCGTTACATGCCGCAGTGGAAATACATCGGTTGTGGATCCTCGCCATGGATCACGATTCAGCGTGTCGGAAGCTCCCATTTCTTGGAGGCTTATCTTTGGTATGTTACCACGTATGCATGGATTCTTATACATTCGAGGTATGGCGGGGCCTGTCCCATCATAGCCGTTGTAAAAATCTTAGAGGTGCAGCATGCTTGTTGTGGCGGGGTTTGTAAAAAGGATAATCGTCGTATTTATGTATATATATGATGAAGACAAGCTGTTTTTAGTTGGCCTGTTTATTTATCTTGTCTCTTAATTCATGTTCATGTTTTTATTTCATTGATTTTCTCGATGTTGTATCACTAGGGTGCCGGGGTAAGGCACGATCACGGGCCGGTTCGGGTCCGACAAACTCTCGAGTGCATTGGTAGCTCTATTCTTTGTTTGCCCATACATTGTTGCTCCTTGGAGGCATAGATGTAACATAATAATACGTCGAGAGGAATTATCTTAATAACACTGGCTCATGTACGATCTCGAGTGAGAAGAATAGAAACCAACTCCTAAATGTCTGTAGCCTCATGTTTATGGGTGTGGCGCCAGCGAGATAATCAACTCTACTGAGACGCGGTCGTAGACATTCAGAGGCCCATCGCTCGATACCACTCTGTGCGTCCCATGAACCCGGGCGTGGTGGTGCCTACAGGCACCGCTTACTGGCCCAAGTAAAGCTGCAGAACTAAATAAGCTGTACACCGTATTTGCGGGACGTGTTTTAGAACGTGCGTAAGAACTCAAGTGTTAAGATTAGAGACTTGTAAAATTTATCGGAAATATTGGAATTTGTCGAAAACGTATTATTGTGACGAAAGGGAGGCGACACGTGTCACCCCCTTATAGATGCCTTGGGCCGAAATTGGCATGGCTAATATGGTCATTGACCATAGTCTAGATGGCAATCTTGCAAGTTGATTAGCTTGAGAAGTTTGACTAAGTCAAGGTCCAGAAGTCTTGATATTTGTTAAGAGATCATCCAAACCACCCAATTGTTCCTATCTTAACCCTCCATTATGTTATATATGTATACTAGTAGTGAAACTAGTCCCAGCTTAGCCAAAAATTTCAAGAGAATTGGATGAACAACAAAAGGAGCTCTCGGGTTCTAGCTACCGAAAGAAGGAAAAAATTTGTATCTTGTAAATTAATCCCCACATTTTAAACCAAGATTCATGATTGTTATGTAAGTTTATCTCAATATAAAAATCTTTGAAAAAAATAGTTTACGGGTTAGTCGAAAGCGAAAACCTAAGGGTCTTTCTAGGTTTTGGATTGGAAGTTGAAGGAAAGTTGTTGGTATGGTTCTAAAGGGTCTCAATGGCGGATTGAAGTGTCTTGGAGAGGTTCTAAACTACTAAGGAGCGACTTCGGATTTGAATTGGATTAAGATTCGTTGAGGTATAATCTTGTCCTTTAATGTGTTACAAGATTATATATTTATATTGTTGTTGTTAGCTTTACGTGTTGCTAGCATGAAGTTGTTATGTAGAAGTTTATAAGGATTGTGGATTGATTGTAGCCTTGGAAATCCGGAATGTAATGTAAGCCATGTTAAGTTGGATTTCAATTTAGTCGTTATTAGAATCGTCGCATGTTATTGATTTGATGTTTGTGGTAGTTTTAATCAAATGCGACTTGATATCATGTTATGTTAACAATTTGGATTGAAATGGGAATTTGATAAGAATTGCTATGGTTGAACTCAAGGTGGCCGAATTTGGACTTTTAGCTTGTTATTCATTTGTAATGGATTACTTTCTAAATTGTGAGCCAATTGGGGCTGTTTAGTTATGCATTTGTATTGGACTACCTTCCATATTGTTGTGAGCCAATTGGGGCTGTTTAGTTGTTGTATTTCGGCCTTGAAAAAAGTGGCAAAGTAAGTAGAAACAAAGGAGGTGCTGTCCGATTTTCCGTAGAAATTGGTGACTTAGCACTTAGAATAATTCTACGTATGAAGTAAGAGGTTAATGGACGTATGGTGACCATTATAGGTTGAAGTACTAAGTATAGCGTATCCTACTTGAAGAATGGAATAGCTCAAGGTTGAAGTACTTTGGAGCATTTTGCTACTTGTCGACAATCGTCGCGAGGTATGTGAACCTCTTCTTTCTTTGGCATGATCCTACGTATGAAATATCCATGTGATAGCATTTCAAGATTTCATACACTCTTAGAAGTTAAGTATTTACATTGTTGAATCTAAGTTAAGAGTATGTTTAAATTATCCTAAGTCCTTACTAGGTCTTATGGGAGACGTTGGTAAGAATGGTTAGGAAATTATGAGATTTGATTTAAAGGCTATGTGTCTTGATTTGTTTAAAGTAAGTAAGTGGATTTTATGTTGAAAATGACTTGAATTTATATGTGAAAAGGGATTGATTTTAAAAGTGGAAGTTATATGATTTTAAGAGAATAAGTCACTTGGCCTTGGAAGTGTATGGAACTTTATATTTTTTTTTATATAAGTATAAGTAATTTGGGCTTTAAAGAATGTATGTTATGAAGTTTTAAGACTAAGAACTTTGATTGTCTATTAAGGATTGTGAAGTTTTAAGCGATATGATTCTTTTAAGTATGTATGTACGTAGTATTTTTGGATCCAGTTTTCCTAAGTGTTGTAAGAATAAAAGTGTCTTAAGTTCTCTAAAATGAAGGGTTGTTATAACAGCTTTATGGGAAGTTGTTATGACGACTTAAGAAGGAGTAATAAGATGGGTTAAAAATGTTACGTAAGGAAAATCACACCGAGCCTACGAATAGTAGGATTATGTTATGAAATCACACAGGAGCCTACAAATAGGCGGATTACGTTATGAGATACAGGAGCCTACGTATAGTGGGATTACGCCATATTGCAGAGCCTCAGCACATAGGTGGGTTCGTCATCTTACAAGGCCCAGAGCGGGCGGATTATGTTATATGATTCCAAATCACAAGGCCGCAGCGGGCGGATTATGTTATATGATTCCCACGGTAGGCCCACGGCGGGCGGATTATGTTATATGTTTCACACGAGTACGAGCCCAAGGCGGGCGGATTATGTTATGTAAGATATGTAAATTATGTGAAAAATTTGGATTAAACTCTTAAGTAAGTATGTAAGAATATGTTGGTAAAACTTATCGAAAGAAGGAAAGAGCGGTTAATATATGATTGATTTGAGTTAAAAGGACATTCTTTTATCTGAGATATGATTTGGTTATTGCATTTTATTTACATTCCATACTGCAATTTTGTTATGCGGACCCGCCAAGTGCGTTAATGCTGCGGTGATAGGTAGGTTGGTGATCGCTTGCTCTTTGGATCTCTGTTGATTTTGGAAAGAAGCCCTTTCACTCCGGAGGCTTGTCTTTTATACGGTTTCCACGATGTGGTAGACTTATGTACATTCGGGGTATGGCGGGCCCGCCACTTGTGATTATAATTCTTAGAGTGCAGTAGTCACGTATTTGTGGGTCGGTTTGTAATAAAAGAAAGGGATGTAGCTTCTTTGTTGTTATGTATATGTATATGTGTCGAGGCGTAGCCTTATCGCCTAGCTTGTGGTTTAATCTGTCGTTATTTTATTTTATAAGTTTCATGTATGTTCATTGCTATTCTCGATGTATGCACAGCAGGTGCCCGGGTAGGGCACGATCGCGGAGCTTGGGGTCGGGTCGTGACAAAGTGGTATCAAAGCAGTTAGTCCTCGGAAAGTGTCTACAGACCGTGTCTAGTAGAGTCTTGATTATCGGTGTGTTGTGCACCACATCTATAATCAGGAGGCTACGGGACATTTAGGATTAGTTTCCATTCTACCGTTACGAGATCGTGCGGCATTTGTGTTGTTAGGGTGTCTCTCCCTAACGAGTTATGTTGTTTCTTTCACGAGAAAAGCGTGGTGACCTAGGAAAGACTATGTGGATTGCGTATCCGGGTTGGTAATGATTATAGTATAGTTGGTATTGTGACATACCTACACGGAGTTATGTATGAGGGTCATTTATGGGTTGCCTAGAATGGTTTTAGAGTTACCAAGAGTGGTAAAGACTAACTAGATCTAGGGAAGGTATGGAATAGTTAATGAATTTTCGCCATGAGTCTTGTGTTTTATTTTGAGATATTGGCAAAGGATGAAATTTGTCGATAGGGTAGTGAACCCAGAAGCCATGTTAAGGAACCTAACGGAATGTCATGTTAATAGATTAAGGCTGCGTATTAGCTTTAAGAGAATTGTGCGGATGAGGTCCGTATAGAGTAAGTAATGGTTGTTGTGATCGAGACAACATGGTTTTGGTTTTATGAGAAGTTTTGTACCAGTTTCTTGGGGGATGGTAAGGTAAGTGGGAGCATGGAAATTGTGAGCCTAAGAATATTGATTCTTCTTGAGACCTTAGGTATATAAGGCTTTCTCGCAATAAGATTTCAAGTCGGACGAGGATAAGAGCTAAGTGCGGCCGGGTCGGGTGAGGACCGATTCACGGGTCTCCCATGGCCTGGAATGGAGTGGGATCGGTTGGTAGTAGTTCGCCACGTGTGGTCACGAGGGTGCAAGGCCCAAGTCTAGTTAATTGTTTACGGGTTAGTGGGCGCGTTCCCAGAACCAGTCGTGGCCAGGAAATGGTCGTATATTGTCTTATAGAGTGATTCCAAGGATTTGAGGCCAGAATTGGTATGGAAGTTATGTATGTATGTTAGTAGGAGTTGGAAGTACGAAAATATAATCTCTTTTGGGCTTATGATGGACAGATATGCGTGTGCGAGGTATTAGGGCCATGTGTGGCATTGTTGGTATGTTGGGGTTGTGAAAGGAAACTATGTCGCTAATTATAAGTTTGACTCCGAAAGAACATTCGGGGACGAATGTTTCTAAGGGGGGAAGAATGTTACACCCCGTATTTGCAGGACATGTTTTAAGAACGTACGTAAGAACTCACAAGTGTTAAGATTAGAGACTTGTAAAAATTTATCGAAAATATTGGAATTTGTCGGAGCGTATTATTGTGTGAAAGGGAGGCGACACGTGTCACCCCCTTATAGATGCCTTGGACGAAATTGGCATGGCCAATATGGTCATTGACCATAGTCACCAGATGGCAAATCTTGCAAGTTGATTAACGAGAAGTTTGACTAAGTCAGGTACCACAAGTCTTGATATTTGTTAAGAGATCATCAAACCACCCAATTGTTCCTATCTTAACCCTCCATTTATGTTATATATGTATACTAGTAGTGAAACTAGTCCCACACTTAGCCAAAAATTTCAAGAGAATTGGATGAACAACAAAAGGGCTCTGGGTTCTAGCTCTCAAAGAAGGAAAAAATTGTTTCTTGTCCATTAAGCCCCCATTTTAAACCAAGGTTCATGAGTGTTATGTAAGTGTATCTCAATAGAAAAATCTTGGAAAAAAATAGTTTTACGGGTTAGTCGCAGCGAAAACCTAAGAAGTCTTTCTAGGTTTTGGATTGGAAGTTGAAGGAAAGTTGTTGGTATGGTTCTAAGGGTCTCGACAAGCAGTTGAAGTGTCTTGGAGAGGTTCTAAACTACTAAGGAGAGACTTGGATTTGAATTGGATTAAGATTCGTTGAGGTATAATCTTGTCCTTTAATGTTACAAGATTATATATTTATATTGTTGTTAGCTTTACGTGTTGCTAAGCATGAAGTTGTTATGTAGAAGTTTATAAGGATTGTGGATTGATTGTAGCCTTGGAAATCCCAATGTAATGTAAGCCATGTTAAGTTGGATTTCAATTTAGTCGTTATTAGAATAAATGTCGCATGTTATTGATTTGATGTTTGTGGTAGTTTTAATCAAATGCGACTTGATATCATGTTATGTTAACAATTTGGATTGAAATGGGAATTTGATAAAATTGCTATGGTTGAACTTCAAGTGGCGAATTTGGACTTTTAGCTTGTTATTCATTTGTAATGGATTACTTTCTAAATTGTGAGCCAATTGGGGTTGTTTAGTTATGCATTTGTATTGGACTACCTTCCATATTGTTGTGAGCCAATTGGATTTGTTTAGTTGTTGTATTTCGCCTTGAAAAGGTGGCAAAGTAAGTAGAAACAAAGGAGGTCTTTGTCCGATTTTAGTAGAAATTGGTGACTTAGCAACTTAGAATAATTCTTCACGTATGAAGTAAGAGGTTAATGGACGTATGGTGACCATTATAGGTTGAAGTACTAAGTATAGCGTATCTACTTGAAGAATGGAATAGCTCGAGGTTGAAGTACTTTGGAGCATTTTGCTAACATGCGACAATCGTCGCGAGGTATGTGAACCTCTACTTTCTTTGGCATGATCCTACGTATGAAATATCCATGTGATAGCATTTCAAGATTCCTTCTACTCTTAGAAGTTAAGAAGTATTTACATTGTTGAATCTAAGTTAAGAGTATGTTTAAATTATCCTAAGTCCTTACTAGGTCTTATGGGAGACGTTGGTAAGAATGGTTAGGAAATTATGAGATTTGATTTAAAGGCTATGTGTCTTGATTTGTTTAAAGTAAGTAAGTGGATTTTATGTTCGAAAATGACTTGAATTTATATGTGAAAAGGGGATTGATTTTAAAAGTGGAAGTTATATGATTTTAAGAGAATAAGTCACTTGGCCTTGGAAGTGTATGGAACTTTATATTTTTTTTTATATAAGTATAAGTAATTTGGGCTTTAAAGAATGTATGTTATGAAGTTTTAAGACTAAGAACTTTGATTGTCTATTAAGGATTGTGAAGTTTTAAGCGATATGATTCTTTTAAGTATGTATGTACGTAGTATTTTTGGATCCAGTTTTCCTAAGTGTTGTAAGAATAAAAGTGTCTTAAGTTCTCTAAAATGAAGGGTTGTTATAACAGCTTTATGGGAAGTTGTTATGACGACTTAAGAAGGAGTAATAAGATGGGTTAAAAATGTTACGTAAGGAAAATCACACCGAGCCTACGAATAGGCCGGATTATGTTATGAAATCACACCGAGCCTACAAATAGGCGGACACGTTATGAGATACAGGCTAAACATAGGCGGATTCGCCATATTACCCGAGCTGCACATAGGTCGGATTACGTCATCTTACAAGGCCGCGCTGGCGGGCGGATTATGTTATATGATTCCAAATCACACCGAGCCCCACAGGCGGGCCGGATTATGTTATATGATTCCACGATGAAAGCCCACGCGAGCGGGCGGATTATGTTATATGTTTCCACAAGCCCACGAGCCACGGCGGGATTATGTTATGTAAGATATGTAAATTATGTGAAAAAGGCTGGATTAAACTCTTAAGTAAGTATGTAAGAATATGTTGGTAAAACTTATCGAAAGAAGGAAAGGCACGGTTAATATATGAGTGATTTCAGGAGTTAAAAGGACATTCTTTTATACAAATCTGATTTGGTTATTGCATTTTATTTCTGTTCCATACTGCACATTTTTGTTATGCGGACCCGCCGAAGTGCGTTAACATCATGCCCGCGGTGATAGGTACACGGGTTGGTGATCCGCTCTTAGGATCTCTGTTGATTTTGGAAAGAAGCCCTTTCACTGCAGGCTTGTCTTTTAGTACGGTTTCCACGATGTGGTAGACTTATGTACATTGAGGTATGGCGGGGCCACGTCTTGCAGCTTGTAATTCTTAGGTGCAGAGTCACATGTTGTGGGTCGGTTTGTAACAAAAGAAACGGATGTAACTGCTGTTGTTATGTCTATGTATATGTGTCCAGGAAGGTAGCCTTGCTCGGCTAGCACGTGGTTTAATCATCGTTATTTTATTTTATAAGTTTCATGTATGTTCGCCGCTATTCTCGATGTATACAGGCACAGGTGCCCGGGTAGGGCACCGATCGCGGGCTTGGGTCGGGTCGTGACAATAACACCTCATTTTTAAAACCAACGAACATGCAGCAAAGCCGAGTAGTGCCATATAATATACATAACAAATGGCACTGCTGACACTAGTCGATTCCACATATGAATCTGACCTCACAGAGTTTCTTGAACTATGGCGGACAAGGCCACTGTACCCATAAGCTACAAAGCACATCTTGAAGGATCTATACCAAAATGATAAACTCCTGAACATATGGAGCTATCCAAAACTCGGAGCAGGGTCCTACACCTGCAGATCACCAAACTGCGTACCTAAACCTGCGGCATGAACGCAGCCCCCCGAAGGAGGTCAGTACGAAGAATGTACCAAGTATGTGGCGGAAATCAGAATGAAATCATAACGATCTATACAAAATAGGAGACATGTATGATAGCGAACTACATTACACAATACATAGCGATCGTATCAAGTCGGGACGTCCACAAAGTCATTACTCAAATATAACCATGGGTCTCAGCGCTCGTAATATCAATCATGCGTGGAATCGCTTCTCGCCGGCGATCCATGATATAATATAACATCAATAAGCACATTGAACCTTGCAATCATGAGAGTAATGCAATCATTTTTACCTTTTAAGTTATGCCTTTACAATAAGATTAACTGCTCCACCTTTAAGTCATAAACACACCGCACTCTTCATTAATGAAATCACTACCGTTTCAAAACATGAAGTCGTGCGGTGCCGTGGTCAACCACCCTGTGCTATAATGCAACCTATCACGGGACTATTTCACCCGCGAGAACTATTTCACCCGCATAGGTCATGTGGACATGATGAGTCATCGGTACGATACTCGCGTCACGGATAGCTAATCCACGGCTTATATATATCCCGAATTTAACGCGGAGTCAAATCTGACCACGCGAGTGTGTACCACTCACCGCCGTGAGAGCTACCCGTGATATCTCTCGAACCAAGTTGCCGACACTTTATGGAGGGACGCGGAGATGTGAAAATATGACACTTGCACGAATGTATATATGAGCAACCCATATGCAAGCAAACCATTCTTGACCTTTATTTATAAAATGAATAACCATCATTTTAGCAAACCAAGACAACACCATGCCTTTTCCTTTTTACATAAACCAAGACAACACCATGCCTTTTCCTTTTTACATAAACCAAGACAATACCATGCCTCTACACAAACCAAGACAATTACCATGTATTTCCTTTTTACATAAACCAAGACAATACCATGCCTTTCCTTTGTACATAAACCAAGACAATTACCATGTCTTTACACAAACCAAGAGTAATTCTTATTTAAGCAAGCCAAAGTACTATCAAGACACAAATATAATAGTTCTCATTTAAACAATCCAAAGTACTATCAAGGCACAAATAGAATAATTCTCATTTAAACAAGCCAAAGTAATGTCATACGTCCATTCTTTTCAAAAGACTCTTTTTATATAAAACCCCGAGATACTAACACCCGTAGTATCAAGGCATGTCTATTTTTCAAAATAAGTTACTACACCTTTAGAAATTCATTTCAAGGCTTTGAAACTAAGTAACTTCTAATTACACAACCTAGGTACCTCATACCTATCGATCAAAATAGACAACTCTCTTAACCTTCCATAAAGCCGTTATAACCAACTTCCATAAAGCGTTATAACCCTTTGTGGTTTTAGACAAATTCATCCTTTTTATAACGAGACTTATACTTTTAAAACCAAGTATCATATACTTTCAAATCAAGTTTCTTAACTTTCAAAATGCTTCATATCACGACCGTTCGGGAGCAGTGGTGATGCCTTACCAGGGCACCCTAGTGATACAACATCAGTAATCAGCGGAACATAAACACATCATGAAACAAATGAAGTACAAAGCGATGTCTGAGGAAAACTTGCCTTTGGCGTATATATAAATAACAACTCTTACAAATGAGCAGTTTAATCCTTTTTACAAACCACACTTGGCAGTGCTACGACACCTCTGAAATGATACGACCAATGGCGGGACGGGGCCGCCATACCACAGATGTAAATACCTCTGACAGCGGAGTATACGAATAAGCCTCGGAGAAGCGGAGCTTTCCCAACGAGCGTGACCCTAGGCGAGGATCAGCGACTTGTGTACGCTTTACTGCGGCATGAGCGCGGCCCGAGAAGGAGGTCGATTACAACGGTGCACCAGAGTATAGTGAAGCTGAAAATAAAT